>CM073731.1:88137948-88753305 GCA_037113605.1 Calophaca sinica
TTCATGGTCTAAAGGTTCAAAAGAAAAGCTATACCACTGCTGATCATATAAAGAAAATCTTAAGAATCTGCCAAAGAAGTGGAGACCTAAGGTCACAGCTATTCAAGAAGCCAAGGACCTGAATGTCTTGCGACTTGAAGATCTTCTGAGTTCCTTGAGAGCTCATGAGCTTAAGCTAGATGAAGAAGAACCTCCTAAGAAATCAAAGTCCATTGCTTTGAAATCTACAAACAAATCATCTTCCTCCAAAGCTCTTTAAGTTGAACTTGAAGCAGATGATGGATCATCTGATGAGAGTGGTGGAGACACAGACGAAGAAATTTTCTTAATATCAAGGAAGATTCAACGTATGTAGAAAAACAAAGGAAGGTTCAGGAAGCAGTTCCACAAGAAGGACTCAAGAGAAAGGAAAGACTCAAGGGATAATAAGGATTACAAGGACAAAAGCCAAGTTACTTGCTACGAATGTAAGAAACTAGGACATTTCAAGTCTGAATGTCCACAACTCGAGAAAAAGAAACCAAGGAAAGGTGGTTTCAAAGGCAAGAAGAAGAAAGGTCTCACGGCAACAAGGGATGATTCTGATTCATCATCATCTGATGATGATGAGGAATAAGCAAACATGGCTCTAATGGTTACCATAGGGTCAGACAGTGAAGAAGAAGATGAAGAGGTAGATTCTAACCCACCTTCTGATATTGAAATAGCTTTTGATGAACTATTTGATGAGTCTTCTAAACTCAACAATAAGTATAAATCTTTGAAAAAGAAATTCTCAAAACTTTCAAGAGAATTTCAAATACTCAATGAGGAGAATGAGAAGCTCAAAGCTGAAAATCACCGTTTAGTGAGTGACAACTCTAAGAGTGAGGAAAAGGTTGAATGTAACTCTTCAAAATATGAAGAGGGATTTCAAAGATTCCTTGCTGAGTGTGTTACACGAAGTAAACAAGCATCTATGATTTGGGGCATAAGCCAAAATGGTAAAATGAGTTTTGGTTACAATCCAGAGGAACCCACTTTTCAAAACACATATTTGAAAACCAAAGATACTAATAATCATAATGATTGTCTGTTTTGTACTTTCTGTAATAAGAAATGACACATTAGAAGTACTTGTTATGAACTGAAAAATAAGAAGGACAAGTTTCCATCTAGAACTAACAAAAGAGGACCCAAAAAGATTTGGGTACCTAAGGACAAAATTGTATATGTTGCAGATCTGCTTAGCAACAGAGTTGAGACACCAGTCCTGGTACTTGGACAGTGGCTTCTCACGTCACATGATGGGAGAAAGGCGTATGTTCTAAGAACTCCAACTTAAAGAGAGTGGTACTGTAGGTTTCGGAGGAAACCAAAAAGGTAAAATCATTGGAAGTGGAAAAGTTGGTGATAAATTCCTACCTTCTATTGATAATGTCCTATTGGTTGATGGCCTGAAGCATAACCTACTAAGTGTAAGTCAATTATGCAATAGTGGTTATGATTTGGCTTTAGTGATAATGTCTGTATAGTCAAGAGCAAGAAATATGGCTCCATTTTCTTTAAAGCAAAGAGAAAGAACAATATTTAAAAAATAAAACTTTCTGAGTTGGCAAATCAAAATGTAAAATGTTTTTTGTCAGTTGATGAAGAGTAATGGACTTGGCACAAAAGATTGGGTCATACTAGCTTGAGGTTAATCTCAAAGCTTAACAAGAAAGAACTTGTTAGAGGCTTACCAAATCTTAGGTATCAATCTGATGCTCTTTGTGAAGCATGTCAAAAAGGGAAACAAACAAAATATTCTTTTGAATTGAAAAATATTGTTTCCACCGCAAGGTCACTTGAGCTTTTGCATTTAGATTTATTTGGACTAACTAGAACTGCATCTCTGTATGGAAAGAAATATGGGCTTGTAATTATTGATGACTATACTAGATGGACATGGGTAAAATTTCTTGCTCACAAGGATGAGTCATTTACAATATTTTCTATTTTCTACAAACAAGTGCAAAATAAAAAAGGTTTTTGTATTACAACTATTAGAAGTGATCATGGTGGAGAATTTGAAAATGAATCATTTCAAAACTTTTGTGAAGAGCATGGTATCTCTCACAATTTTTCATCACCTAGAACACCACAACACAATGGTGTTGTAGAAAGGAAAAATAGATCTTTACAAGAAATGACCAGAACCATGATTCACGAAACTAATATTGCAAAACACTTTTGGGTAGAAGTAGCAAACACTGCATGTTATATTCAAAATAGAATCTATATTAGACTTATCTTGAATAAGACTTCTTATGAACTGTGGAAAGGAAGAAAACCCAACTTCTTATTTTCTAAAATTCTTGCTCGAATTATTTTTTTGAGTTTTTTATAAGCGACTTTTAGTATTTTGGCTATTTAGATTGTTGGAAGGAAATTAAACATTCTCCCTAACTTCTTTCTATGAAGCCATGAGCTTCAAGAGGGTAAAAGGAGAAAAATTTTGTGTTTTAAAACTTTGATCCTGCCATAATTTTGATTGTTGTTCAAGTTTAGTAGTTCTAGAAAAATTAGATTTGAGTTAAAATTGTTTTAAATATTGTCAAGCTTGGAAAATTGTTAGAAAAGAGTTGATTTTGTAATCCTTGAACTTGAATCAAGTGATGATAGGAAAATAGTTTTAGGGATTTGGAGTTTTGGGGTTAATATATTTAAAGGGTTAAAAAAAAACTTTAGCATAATTGTTGATTTTAATCTGGTATTTTGAGGCTATGAAGCACCTAATGTTTAAAGGAATCTCGGTGGTTCTTAAACCAGGTAGAGTCTTAGAAAATTAAATATTTTTCACTAATTTTTGTTGTTGAAGCTGTGAGCTTCAAAGGGAGAAAAGAAGAAATTTTTGTGATTTCAAACTTGTCTCTTTCATAGTTTAGTTGTTGTTAATGTTTTGGAACTTCTGGGATAAGTTTAATTAAGTTTTAGTAGTTCGGTACGCATTTTCGAGATAATGAAATACGAAGGTTGAAGCAAATCCTTGTACTTCCAAACCAAAGTGGAGTCTTGACTAGATTGTGTCAATAAGTATTGATTCTTAGTGCTGTTGAATGTTTTAAGTTTTGAAGGAGATAAGTCCTAAGTCTTTAAAAACTAAATTTCAAGTTCTTTATTGTTTCAAGTGCACGTACCTTGTTAAAACAATTTTGTTGTTGTTGGTGTATAATTTTTTTTAAGAAAGTTTTGATTTCAAAGAATTTTAAAGAGGAGTGATTTTGTTGACCTTAAATTGTAGAGTTAGTTTTAAGCTTTGAATTAAAGTATGTGTAATGAGTTTGAGACAATGAGAACCTAATCTCAAAGGATCTCTAACGTCCATGAGAATGGTTGAGTCTTAAGAGAAAGATCGTGCTTTTATTAGTCCTTTGTTTTGGTGATGTTCTTAGAAGATTTGAAATTATTTTATTGTCAAACTATTTGCTTTGAGAAAATGTTTCAATTTTCTTAGAATTTTAAAATAGTTTTGTATTTTGATATGTGTAATATGTTTAGGTATGAGGTTGTGTAGTATTATTGTGGTGATAGCATGTAGCCGTATTCGTGTTCGTGTCTGTGTTCGTGTTCGTGTTCGTGTTCGTGATCGTAATCACGAATAAGCAGAGGTCGTGGCTCCGGAATAAAGCGTCAGTAGATCGTAAGTACTTTTTCGTCCATTATATTACTTGCGTAATTCTGTGTGAAATATATACTTCGTGTTATTGTGGTGTGATTGTAATATTATGTATGTAGCTATACGTGTTATAGTACTACTTATATTAATATGTATTCTGATTGTTTATGTGTGCATGTTATTTTCATGGATTTAAGTAAAATAATTTCTTTCATATTTTAATATCCGCGTAGTTTTGATGACGAAACTATTTTAAGGGGGGTGGTAGTGTAACACCCCAATTTTTAAGAAAAATTGTTTTAGCAAATAAATCCCAAATACTTGAACGTAAGTCGTAGAGATTGATCACCTCAATGATTTACTGAGAGTACGAGGAATTATTTTGAATAATTTATTTATTATAAATAATTATTATTCATGATGTCAATTCAAATTAATAGACAGCGTAGACGTATGCTGCTTTTAAGGTGAATTCATCGATTATACTGATTATAAGTTTTCTGCGTGACGTGGTAACGCGTATTTTTGTTGACTAAGAAAGTGATCGAATTATGTCAAGATGAAATAAATTTAAGAGTTAATATTTCATGTTAATTCATGGTTCAAAAATTGTCAGAAAACTCTAACGAAAGTTTCGTCATATTTTGAATTGCCGGGTCATTTTTATCCGCATTAAAATTTAAAACGAACTCCGATTTCGATGAAAATCGAATCGTAACTTGTTGTGATTATTTTTGAGTATTTTAGATTGTTTTTATTATTTATGATAATATTTTATCACGCAGTGAGTTAATTTCTCGGTAAATTAATTATCGCGATTTAATCAACGAAGAATTAATCGGTAACGTGGTTACTCGACGCCGTGTTTCTAGTACCCTTAGACTCCAGGATTAGAGGGTAATCATGAGAGATGAGAGATTAGATGGGTTAAACTCATTGATGGGATTAGCATCTCACTTTTAATCTAGGTGTCACTTAAGTGGTGGTTTAATTTTTTTTTTTATGCTTACTTTTAAGTATGTTTTTAACCAAGTAAAATTAGTTTTGTTAAATTTTTTTTTATCCCATCCTTATTTCTCCAGCTGGGCAGCGACCTCCCACCCTCATTTCTCACTCCATTTCATTTCTTCTTCCATTCTTGAGAGAGAAAGCAAGAGCTTCCATGGCTACTTCTTCACCACTTCCTTTGGGCTTGATTTCACCTCCAACTTCCAACCCTTCTTGCTCCTAGCTTCTTCTTCTTCTTGAATCCTCCTTACACACCTTATAAGTAAGTATGAAAGCCAAATTTTCTTCCTCTCAAAACAGCCGCAAAACCATGGGGTACCCATATATGCATAGGATGAGTTTTTCTTGCTTCCTTTCTTGTTTTTAAGCTTCATATGTTGGTTGATCATGATCATGGAAAATATTAACACATTTCCCCAATTTTATGGAACCCTAGGTACAAAAATCTAAGGGAAAGGAAATGTGTGATTTTCATTGTGAATCACCAAATTGATCTTAGTTTCTTACTTCATGTAAATTGTTATTTTTAGTGTAGTTGTCAATTTTGTTTGGAAACAAAGGATGAATACATTTTCATAAAACCCTTGATTTTTGGAGATGTTTGAACTAAGATTGGTCTTGAATAGGCTTATGTTTTGGAAATAATTTGTTGTTTTGTGAAAGAATTTAAATGTGGAATGATGTGGTTTAGTTAATTTAGAAGGTTGCAATTTTTTTTGTAGAAAGAAGCATAAGGGCCGCAAGCACCTTAGAGTGTTTGAGACTCGAATTTGATAAAATTTTGGTTGATACTAGTTGTATAGAATTGTTGTTTAAGTTTGGAAAACTTTGGAAAAGGTTTGATTGAATTTGGAACTTGGATTGAGTAATTTTTATGAAAAACCCTTGATTCTTGAAGTTGGGATTGACTATGAATTAGGCTTGTGTTTTGGAAATTAATTGTTGTTTTGTGAAAGGAATTTCATGTGAAATGGTGTTGTTAAATTGGTTTGAAAGTTTTACAATTTGTCTCCAATTTTTGGGTGTTGGCCGCGAACTCCTAGAGGGTTTGGAGGAGGAGATTTGATGTTTTTGGTTTATATTAATTTCATTGGATTGTTGTTAGGTTTTGGATTTTTAGGCTATGAAGCACATAAGGTAAAATGGGTTCCGTGAGACCCAAGAAACCTAGTGGAGCATTGACTTAAGTATTTGAGGAAAAGAATTTGATAAATAATGTGTCTCATGTTTTAAGCTTGAAAGGAAAATAATTCTTAGTCTCCAAAATTGTATTCTTTTAATTGTTGTTAGCTTTTAAAAGTGTATGTAATTCTTCAAAACAAGTATTTCAAAGTGTGTATTTTTGGTACAAGTGTTTTGGTTAGGAAAAAGGGTTTTAGGTTATGAGAGCCTAAGGTATTAGGACTCAGTCCTTAGTTTGTGCTAAGCTTGTTCTGTGTGTTAGGACTTGAAAACCCGAGTTCGTACTGAACGTGAACACAAGAAGGGGGGTTGAATTGTGTTAAAAACTTTTCGCAAACTATGCGTAAAAACTTCAAAAGAAGTTGTTCAAAACTGTTTTGTATATCGATGCAGAGAATTAAACAGGATCGGATGTAGAAATTTAAATAGTTTATAAAAACTTGTTTTACTGATCAAGGTAAAGATAAATAATGTAAAGCAGTAAAGGATGAGACTCAGAGATTTATACTAGTTCACCACCAACTGGTATCTACGTCTAGTCCCTTCGTTCCTGAAGGATTTTCCACTATAATCAACTGATTACAATTTCCTCAAGAGTATTCTTCTGTCACAAACTTGACAATACTCTCAACTTCTCAAAACGGTTCAGTACAGTCGAACCTTTGAGGAACAGAGCCTTAACTAGGCCAAATACAGTTTTACAAAAGAGATTATGATTCTGATAACAATCGAAATAACTCTCACAGAGACGATGAAAAGATTAAGCTCAAAACAGAATAGCTTTCTAAAAGAAAGTATAAGACGCTGAGTTCAGTTCAATGTAGACCAGAAAATTGGCACGAAGCTTGATTGCACACTTGAGTAATATTGCTTTCAGAATGAAGTTTCTTCACCGTTTTTCTAACTTTTCTTCAATGAATACCTTGGGGTATTTATAGGAGTCTTCAAGGGTATTACCGTTGCAGTAAAAATATCTCCTTGCTATTGAGTGAGGTAATTTGAAATGTAGTCATTTCCATCATTTCCAGAGAATATCAGAATAGTACACATTACCGTTTTCGTACTATCTGCAATTTGCAATTGCCTTGTACGATTTTTGTCTTATGCTAAAGGTATCACCTTTGCTTCCTCGTACATCAAAATGAGCGCACAAAATCAAATTCGAATTCCGTTCCAGAACAGTCTGAGGTTGAAAGCAAAAACGTGATCACCACGTGCTTCATTAAAGAGATCAGACGCTAGCTCAGAACAGAGGACGGACGCTCGTAGCAATTGAGTGTTCCACGTGTCAAGAAGTCACGCTGCTGGATGCTTGCTGTTAACAAGACGCTGACACTAGTGGATTGTATTCAATTCTTTTGTATATTTCTTCTTCTTTCTTGAGTGATTTGTACATATATAAATGAAGCTTTTGATACCTGTACACTAAAAGATATGTTAGAAGATAAATTGTTCTCTTCGAGAAATATTTTGTTATCATCAAAATTAATGAGGGTCTAAACTTCTCAATCGTTTAGGTTCCAACACGTGCGGCGTGAGTTCGGGACGTGCGTTGGCACGTGTCTTGGCGACCTTTGGTAAGGACTACTTCTAGTCAAGTTTAGGATTTAGTATTTTATTTTGTATATCAAGGAAGTCTGAGAACCCCAGGGTTCGAAGTGAGGGTCTCGTACCCCCTTGATTTTATTATTTAAGCCTTATATTTGATTAATTAGTGGGTTTGTCTGCAAGAAGTTGGCGACTGCCCCCAACCCCCCACACTTGTTTGACTTCCTCTTTGCTAACTCCACCGAGTTGCAAAGGGACAAACTTGATTGATGTTGTTGTTTGTTGTGTTGTTGGTTTATCACGTATTGATGGATTGTTGTCCTTGGTTGAATTGAAAAGCATTGTGGTGTGTGTATGCTTAAAACATGATTAAGATATATGATGTGGATTTTTATTGGATAATTGATGTTATTGATGATGTCATGATTGAAATATCAAATGGGGTGATATGTTCGATGGGGGTGGTTAAAGGCATTATTGCATCGTGTCTTGTGGTAACGTCGACCTGTCTATCTTGAGTAGTGGAAATGCCCATGGCCAAAGGAATTTGGGAACGTCGTTAAATTTTACCACCGCAGGGAAAAGTGTCGGTCTGGTACGTACAATCTGATATGCCTCTGGCGTATGGATTCCGGAATTAAAACTGCACTGGGATATAGTTGCATCAATAGGATATCTGGTGCATCCTTATTAATTTATCTGTATGCTGGTTATATGATTGTTATATGTGTTCGAGAATGTGGCTTTATATTATATTGTGTCTGTATGCATCTACTATCCTGTGTTATTTGCTCTATTTTAAGAAGTTGACCCTTGCCCGTGGTTCTTTCAATTAATGAATGTAACCAGATGACGAGGAAAGCGGAGTGTTCGGGACTACGGAGAAGCGTAGCTGAGGATAGCCGATCCGGCTTCCTACTTGTGTTTTTGTTGCAACTTACTAGAGGACTAGTAAGCGTTGTAGTGCTCCGACCAGCTATAGGGTGTCAGATGCTTTAAATCACAATGTTGTAATAAACGCTTATTGTTTCAAGACTTGAATTGTGTTATGTGTATGTTTTAAATAAATTTCCTGGTATGGTTTTGTGGGTTGTACATGGTATTCTATTTATTCACTGCCTTCAAAAATGCTGCAATACTCTGATTGCCAATTTCTTAAAAGAAGCTGAAAAGAAAAAAAATTGGACTCACATTTTCGAAAATCATGCAGTAGCGTGTTCCATTTTCGAAAGTATTTGAAATGCCGAGAGTAATATCTAGTTTAGTAGCGCTCCGAAAATGGGGTGTTACAATAGTGGTATCAGAACAGTCCGATTCTAACCGAACTGTGAGTTGGGAAAACTATAGCTGGTCAAGTGTCAGGAGGATAGAAGTTAGCCTGTTGGGAGTCAAGATGTGTTTTGTTCTGAGTCAAACTATGCTTCTGTGGTTGTTCTTCAAGTGGATTAACTCTACTTGTAATTGTTTGGATTGTTCTTAATTGGAGCAATGTGTCCTGAGACACATGAAATTGTTGTGAGGTTCTTATGAGGTTGTAAAACCATGTGGGGAATCCAATATCTCAAAAACGAGTAATCCCTTATATTGGAACTGATAGTTCGAGAGATGAACCCAAGGATCCAGATAGCCAAGAGGTAGGAAGGACAGTGGTTGCTGTTGCTCAACGGACTATTATGGAGAATCAATGTGAACTGTTGGGCAACAAGGAGAAGGGCAAGCTGCAGAGACTAAAAGATTGGTTGACCTTCGTTACCGTGACCCTCTTAAGTCCTTCAGGAATTAGAAGATGAGATTTCGGGATTGTTTGCTGGAGACACTGTTGTTATTATTATTATTATTTAATATAATCTTTGGCTTATTAGTGATTCTAGATATAGATCACGTAAATGATTGATGTTTGAAGTATTTTGATATGTATTATATTTGAAAATCAAAAATATTTTTATGATTTTGTGAGTGTGACATGTTTTCCACTAACATCTATGTTTTTGCAGTGGTCTACCTTGTACTGCTATGAATATATGTGATTGATTGCGTGATTGTTTATTATTGTGAGCATATTCATATTTTCCAGGGGAAAGTATTATACGCAATTATTTACTAGCAAGCATTAATTAAAATGTCTTGTGACAATTTAATTCACGTGGAATCCATTTGACTCAGTTGAATGGAATCTAGAGGTTTAGTAGGAGTGCGGGTAGCAGTTTTAGTACGTAACAAGTTGTCTAATTGGTATTGGGTAGTACCTAAAATTTTTACCAAACTTTATCCCTATCTCTTTAGGTCATAGAGGACTAAGATAAGGATTTGGACCAAGATTTTGGAAATCTTTTCCCTTTCTTCTTTAGACCGTGACCAGCCACTTTTGGTTAAAAAAAAAATTTCTCCCACTGCATGTTGTTGACCACGACTGAAAAAAAAAGAAAAGAAAAAGAAAAAGTGGGGGAATAGTTAACTGCATTATTGGTTTTAGTGGTGGTATAGAGGGGGAGTAACAAGCCTAGATCCTTCCTTCTTTCCCTTATATACGCCGCGGACACCTTCTGTTCAACCAACCCTCATTTTCTTCAACTCCTTCCTTAGTTGATAGCAAACGTGTGGTGGCGGGAAGTGTGAGGGATCTTGAGAGGTTTAGAGAGTTGCATTTCCTTCTACTTCCTCCTTCAGAAACCACGAGCTTTAAGATGATTTTGGAAGAAGATTCCCTCTTCTTTTCTTGTTATTTGTTGATGTGGGTGCTGTTATTAATGTTGATAATATTATGAGTGTTGATGTTCTGCTTCTGTTTATGTCTTAGCACTGTGAGTTCTTAGAGGAGCTCTAGGTGAGTATTTTAATTGTTGGTTTCAATTCCTGTATTGTTTGTTAATAATCTTGTTGAAAATGGTTTTGTTATCTTTTGTTGTAAAAGATGATTTCGAGGTTTTCTAGTTAATCTTGGGTTCAGGAATGTTTTTTATCTTGGTTATTTTGGAAAAACCAAGTTTTATGTGTGTGTATTGTTGAAGAAATTTTTGAAAATTGATGCTCAATTAAAGTATGAACCCGTGACCACATATATTATGTGTGAGGTTGATTTCATTTTTTTTCTAATTTAATCTTTAGTAATTCTGTGTTTAGTTGTAATATAGGAATGATAGAGAAAGGTTTTTTTGTTAGTCCTTTGTTAAAAACTTATGTGTAACTAGTTGATTGTTTTATGTCTTGATCAAGAAAAATATTTAGTTTTGTTCTCATTGAGCTTGATTTAAGCTACGAATTGGAGAAAAGTTTTAGAAAACTTTATTTTCTAAAATTCTTGCTCGAATTATTTTTTTGAGTTTTTTATAAGTGAGTTTTAGTATTTTGGCTATTTAGATTGTTGGAAGGAAATTAAACATTCTCCCTAACATCTTTCTATGAAGCCATGAGCTTCAAGAGGGTAAAAGGAGAAAAAATTTGTGTTTTAAAACTTTGATCCAGTCATAATTTTTATTGTTGTTCAAGTTTAGTAGTTCCAGAAAAATTAGATTTGAGTTAAAATTGTTTTAAATATTGTCAAGGTTGGAAAATTGTTAGAAAAGAGTTGATTTTGTAATCCTTGAACTTGAATCAAGTGATGATAGGAAAATAATTTTAGGGATTTGGAGTTTTGGGGTTAATTTATTTAAAGGGTAAAAAAAAACTTTAGCATAATTGTTGATTTTAATCTGGAATTTTGAAGCTATGAGGCACCTAATGTTTAACGGAATCTCGGTGGTTCTTAAACCAGGTGGAGTCTTAGAAAATTAAATATTTTACACTAACTTTTGTTGTTGAAGCCGTGAGCTTCAAAGGGAGAAAAGAAGAAATTTTTGTGATTTCAAACTTGTCTCTTTCATAGTTTAGTTGTTGTTAATGTTTTGGAACTTCTGGGATAAGTTTAATTAAGTTTTAGTAGTTCAGTACGCATTTTCGAGACAATGAAACACGAAGGATGAAGCAAATCCTTGTACTTCCAAACCAAAGTGGAGTCTTGACTAGATTGTGTCAATAAGTATTGATTCTTAGTGCTGTTGAATGTTTTAAGTTTTGAAGGAGATAAGTCCTAAGTCTTTAAAAACTAAATTTCAAGTTCTTTATTGTTTCAAGTGCACGTACCTTGTTAAAATAATTTTGTTGTTGTTGGTGTATAATTTTTTTTGAGAAAGTTTTGATTTAAAAGAATTTTAAAGAGGAGTGACTTTGTTGACCTTAAATTGTAGAGTTAGTTTTAAGCTTTGAATTAAAGTATGTGTAATGAGTTTGAGACAATGAGAACCTAATCTCAAAGGATCTCTAACGTCCATGAAAATGGTTGAGTCATAAGAGAAAGATCGTGCTTTTATTAGTCCTTTGTTTTGGTGATGTTCTTAGAAGATTTGAAATTATTTTATTGTCAAACTATTTGCTTTGAGAAAAGGTTTTAACTTTCTTAGAATTTTAAAATAGTTTTGTATTTTGATATGTGTAATATGTTTAGGTATGAGGTTGTGTAGTATTATTGTGGTGATAGCATGTAGCCGTATTTGTGTTCGTGTCAGTGTTCGTGTTCGTGATCGTGATCGCGAATAAGCAGAGGTCGTGGCTTCGGAATAAAGCGTCAGTAGATCGTAAGTACTTTTTCGTCTATTATATTACTTGCGTAATTCTGTGTGAGGTATATACTTCGTGTTATTGTGGTGTGATTGTAATATTTTATATATGTCGTTGTAAGTGTTATAGTACTACTTATATTAATATGTATTTTGATTGTTTATGTGTGCAAGAATTTTCATGGATTTGCGTAAAATAATTTCTTTCATTTTTTAATATCCGCGTAGTTTCGAGGACGAAACTATTTTAAGAGGGGGTGGTAGTGTAACACCCCAATTTTGTTTTAGCAAATACATCCCAAATATTTGAACGTAAGTCGTAGAGATTGATCACCTCAATGATTTACTGAGAGTACGAGGAATTATTTTGAATTATTTTGAATAATTTATTTATTATAAATAATTATTATTCATGATGTCAATTCAAATTAATAGACAGCGTAGACGTATGCTGCTTTTAAGGTGAATTCATCGATTATACTTATTATAAGTTTTCTGTGTGACGCGGTAATGCATATTTTTGTTGACTAAGAAAGTGATCGAATTAAGTCAAGATGAAATTAAATTTAAGAGTTAATATTTCATATTAATTCATGGTTCAAAAATTGTCAGAAAACTCTAACGAAAGTTTCGTCGTATTTTAAATCGAATCGTAACTTGTTGTGATTATTTTTGAGTATTTTAGATTGTTTTTATTATTTATGATAATATTTTATCACGCGGTAAGTTAATTTCTCGGTAAATTAATTTTCCCGATTTAATTGGCAAAGAATTAATCGGTAACGCGGTTACTCGACGCCGTGTTTCTAGTACCTTTAGACTTTAGGATTAGAGGGTAATCATGAGAGATGAGAGATTAGATGGGTTAAACTCATTGATGGGAATAACATCTCACTTTTAATCTAGGTGTCACTTGAGTGGTGGTTTAATTTTTATTATGCTTACTTTTAAGTATGTTTTTAACCAAGTAAAATTAGTTTTGTTAAAAAAAATTTATCCCATCCTTATTTCTCCAGCTGGGCAGCGACCTCCCACCCTCATTTCTCACTCCATTTCATTTCTTCTTCCATTCTTGAGAGAGAAAGCAAGAGCTTCCATGGCTACTTCTTCACCACTTCCTTTGGGCTTGATTTCACCTCCAACTTCCAACCCTTCTTGCTCCTAGCTTCTTCTTCTTCTTGAATCCTCCTTACACACCTTATAAGTAATTATGAAAGCCAAATTTTCTTCCTCCCGAAACAGCCCCAAAACCGTGGGGTACCCATATATGCATAGGATGAGTTTTTCTTGCTTCCTTTCTTGTTTTTAAGCTTCATATGTTGGTTGATCATGATCATGGAAAATATTAACACATTTCCCCAATTTTATGGAACCCTAGGTACAAAAATCTAAGGGAAAGGAAATGTGTGATTTTCATTGTGAATCACCAAATTGATCTTAGTTTCTTACTTCATGTAAATTGTTATTTTTAGTGTAGTTGTCAACTTTGTTTGGAAACAAAGGATGGAAACATTTTCATAAAACCCTTGATTTTTGGAGATGTTTGAACTAAGATTGGTCTTGAATAGGCTTAGGCTTTGGAAATGATTTGTTGTTTTGTGAAAGAATTTAAATATGGAATGATGTGGTTTAGTTAATTTAGAAGGTTGCAATTTTTTTCGGAGAAAGAAGCATAAGGGCCGCGAGCACCTTAGAGTTTTTGAGACTTGAATTTGATAAAATTTTGGTTGATACTAGTTGTATAGAATTGTTGTTTAAGTTTGGAAAACTTTGGAAAAGGTTTGATTGAATTTGGAACTTGGATTGAGTAATTTTTATGAAAAACCCTTGATTCTTGAAGTTGGGATTGACTATGAATTAGGCTTGTGTTTTGGAAATTAATTATTGTTTTGTGAAAGGAATTTCATGTGAAATGGTGTTGTTAAATTGGTTTGAAAGTTTTACAATTTGTCTCCAATTTTTGGGTGTCGGCCACGAACTCCTAGAGGGTTTGGAGGAGGAGATTTGATGTTTTGGGTTTATATTAATTTCATTGGATTGTTGTTAGGTTTTGGATTTTTAGGCTATGAAGCACGTAAGGTAAAATGGGTTCCGTGAGACCCAAGAAACCGAGCGGAGTCTTGACTTAAGTATTTGAGGAAAATAATTCTTAGTCTCTAAAATTGTATTCTTTTAATTGTTGTTGGTTTTTAAAAGTGTATGTAATTCTTCAAAACAAGTATTTCAAAGTATGTATTTTTAGTACAAGTGTTTTGGTTAGGAAAAAGGTTTTGGATTATGAGAGCCTAAGGTATTAGGACTCAGTCCTTAGTTTGTGCTAAGCTTGTTCTATGTGTTAGGACTTGAAAACCCGAGTTTGTGCGGCGTGAGTTCGGGACGTGCGTTGGCACGTGTCTTGGTGACCTTTGGTAAGGGCTACTTCTAGTCAAGTTTACTATTTAATATTTTATTTTGTATATCAAGGAAGTCTGAGAACCCCAGGGTTCGAAGTGAGGGTCTCGTACCCCCTTGATTTTATTGTTTAAGCCTTATATTTGATTAATTAGTGGGTTTGTGTGCAAGAAGTTGGCGACTGCCCCCAACCCCCGACACTTGTTTGACTTCCTCTTTGCTAACTCCACCGAGTTGCAAAGGGACGAACTTGATTGATGTTGTTGTTTGTTGTGTTGTTGGTTTGTCACGTATTGATGGATTATTGTGCTTGGTTGAATTGAAAAGCATTGTGGTGTGTGTATGCTTAAAACATGATTAAGATATATGCTGTGGATTTTTATTGGATAATTGATGTTATTGATAATGCCATGATTGAAATATCAAATGGGGTGATATGTACATTGGGGGTGGTTAAAGGCATTATTGCGTCGTGTCTTGTGGTAACGTCGACCTGTCTATCCTGGGTAGTGGAAATGCCCATGGCCAAAGGAATTCGAGAACGTCGTTAAATTTTACCATTGCAGGGAAAAGTGTCGGTCTGGTACGTACAACCCGATATGCCTCTGGCGTATGGATTCCGAAATTAAAACTGCACTGGCATATAGTTGCATCAATAGGATATCTGGTGCATCCTTATTGATTGATCTGTATGCTGGTTATATGATTGTTATATGTGTTCGAGAATGTGGCTTTATATTATATTGTGTCTGTATGCATCTGCTATCCTGTGTTATTTGCTCTATTTTATGAAGTTGACCCTTACCCGTGGTTCTTTCAATTAATGAATGTAACCAGATGACGAGGAAAGCAGAGTGTTCGGGACTGCGAAGAAGCGTAGCTGAGGATAGCCGATTCGGCTTCCTACTTGTGTTTCTATTGCAACTTAATAGAGGACTAGTAAGTGTTGTAGTGTTCCGACCAGCTATAGGGTGTCAGATGCTTTAAATCACAATGTTGTAATAAACGCTTATTGTTTCAAGACTTGAATTGTGTTATGTGTATGTTTTAAATAAATTTCCTGGTATGGTTTTATGAGTTGTACATGGTATTCTATTTATTCATTGCCTTCGAAGATGCCGCAATACTCTGATTGCCAATTTCTTAAAAGAAGCTGAACAGAAAAAAAAAATTGGACTCACATTTTCGAAAATCATGCAGTAGCGTGTTCCATTTTCAAAAGTATTTGAAATACCGAGAGTAATATTTAGTTTAGTAACGCTCCAGAAACGGGGTGTTACAAAGTCTTTACAGATTTACAGATAAGCAAAGAAATAGATGAAGGTGTCACAAGTGGTGCCTCTGATTCTGCATCTGGTTCTGCGTCTGGTGATAAGACCCAAGAAGAGTCAACAGCAGACTGGAAGTTTAAACCTCATCACCCAAAGGATCAGATTATTGGTGAACTAAGTGATAAAGTTAGACCAGGATCATCTCTCAGGGAACACTCTGACTTCGCATTGTTGTCTGAAATAGAGCCCAAAACAATTGATAAAGTACTAGCAGACGATGGATGGATACTTGCTACGCAAGAAGAGCTCAATCAATTTCAGAGCAATGATGTTTGGAAGCTTGTGCCTCCTCCAGAGGATAAGCAAGCCATTAGAACCAAGTGGGTTTTCAGAAACAAACTTGATGAAGATGGCAAAGTGGTAAGAAACAAGGCAAGACTTGTTGCTCAAGGGTATTCACAAGAGGAAGGTATTGATTATACTGAAAACCTTCGCTCCTGTAGCTAGACTTGAACCAATAAGAATCTTATTATCATTTGCTGCACATCGTGGCGTTACTTTATATCAAATGGATGTAAAGAGTGCATTTTTATATTAGTACAAATATATGTTGATGATACTATCTTTGGTGCTACTAATGAATCTTTTTGTGAGGTGTAACACGCGTATTTTTACGATGCGTTAATTAACGTTATTTAGTGTATTTGGTCGTATTTACGCTATAATAAAGTAATTTCTTGTTCTCTAAGAAAGTGTATTAATTAAATCAAGATCAAATTAAATGTGAGAATTAATATTTTATATTAATTCACGGTTTGAAAATCGTCGAAAAATTCTAACGAAGTTTCGCTGCTGAATCGCCAAGCGTTTCACTACAGATAAAATTCTAAATGAACTCCGATTTCAATGAAAATCGAATCGTAACCTCTTGAGACTATTTTTGAGTGATTATTGTTATTTTTATTATTTATGATATAATATTTTCACGCGATGAATAAATTTCTCGTTAAATTAATTTTCGCGAGTTTATCGGTAACGCGGTCTTTCGTCGCCGTGTTTTAGATCTTAGAACTCTAGATTAGAGGGTAATTTTGAGAGATGTGAGGTTAGATGGCTAAGATTAGGTGATATGTTTAACATCTAATATAATTGCTAGGTGTCATTAGTTGTGTGTTTTTTTAAAAAAAAAAAAAAAAGAAAACCTTTTATTTAACTACTCCTACTAACTACACCTATTTTTATTATTATAAAAGGAGAAGACCAAGACTATATGCAGCCTCATTTCACGCCTCCATCCTCTCCTCAAACCCTCATCTTCTTTCTCTTTTTCCTTTCTTGAAGACCAAGCTTCCATGGATGCTTTCTTCCATTTTTCTTAAGCTTTTCAACTTGCAATCTTCACCAAAGTTACTCCAAACCTTCATCTCTACCTAGTTCTTCTTCATCCTCATCATCTAAGTAAGAGAAAAATTTATTTTTCCCTCCCCATTTACTGTTGAAAACCGTGCCCCCTCCCCTTTGTTGCTTCTTATTTTTTTTGCTTTTCAATCTTGTTATCTTGCTTGTTTAATGTTGTTTGATGGGTTGATGATGATCAAGAGGAAATGAAACATTCTTTTTCCTTTTCTTGAGTTCTAGGGTGAAAACCCTAAGAGGAGAAAAGGGGAAAATGGTGTGATCCTCATTGAATCATCTAATTAGTGGTTTAATTGAGTTTATGGAAGTTGTATGATGATTGTTTAAATTTTAGTTTTTATTTTGCATGTCTAACTTGGTTGTTTAGGATTGAGACCTATTCTTTAACTATGGAAAATATGGGTTTAGGTGATTGAATCATGTATCTAAGAGTTGAATGTTATGTTTTAGGAAGTTTTAAGGCTATTGGAATTGATATGCATGAGTTAGTATATGAGTTAGTTCATGTTTTGTGAAAAAGTGATTTTTGAGGGACTAAAATGGCATAAAAAAATTGATTAGGTTGTTCTTTATTTTGGCATGAACATATTTTTTTTAGCATGATATTGGCCATGTATTTAATGCCTTAGGAATTCTTGACATTGGGATTTTGTTGTTTGAAAGTATTTTTGGGAAAACACTTATTCTTGAAAAAAATTTGGAAATTGAGTTTTGAGAACTTTGTAAGCTAGTTAAATGGTTAGCCATACATTGTTGATGTATAGCATGTTGGTGAATTTAATGTTTGGAAGAATTGAGTTTTGAAGTGAAGTATTGATTTGAAAAATGTTTTACAACTTGTTTCAATTATGGGTGTGTATGATGCTTAGATGAGAATTGATGTGAGTTACCTTAAATTTGGCTGTTTGGCTTGAAAAATGTTAGTAGTAATGAAAAGGAGTTTTGCAAAATTTTCTTTTAAGAAAAATATGATTATGGCCGAGAGGCCTAAAAGATTTTTGGAAGAAAGTTTTTAATTGTGAAGTTGTTGTGAAGTTTGAATGTGTTATGCTTAAGACTTTAAGAAAAAGGATTCTTTAAAGAGTTAGCATTTTTTTTTAGTAAAAGTGTTATGTAGTAGTTAATTTCCAAGAAAAGTGGTTTTTGATTCAAAATTCTTAATTGTTTACTAGTAGTTAGAAGTAAATTTTTGTGGATTCTTGGTTAGAAAAAGGAAATTTTTGTGGATTCTTGGTTAGAAAAAGGGTTAGTTGAGAGCTAAGTTCTAATTTTTTTCTAGAAGTATGCTAAGTTGTATTTGGTAATAGGAATCGTAATACCGGAGACCGAGCGACGCGGACCCGAGGACGTTGGAGCTACGCAAGTGATAGCTCGTGGTAAGGGCACTTCTAGACATCGTAGGCTTTTATTGTATATGTACTTGTGTAAGGGCAATTTTTAGATACGAATTTAATTTCAAGTGTTCATGCGAAGAAGTCTGAGAACCTAAGGGTTCGAAGTGAGGGTCTTGAACCCCTTCACTTTATTTTTGTTATATATGCTGATTATATAGTGGGCTTGTCTGCAAGTGGTTGCGCTGTCCCCAACCCCCACACTTGTTTGTTCTCTCTCACAATTCCATCAATTGCAGAGGATGGATTCCATATTGATTGTCATTATTCTTTGCTAAGTGTGATTATTTGAGATGAGATGCTTATGTTATTTATCTCGATGGATTGAGTTGTATTGCTATGTTGCTTATCTTTGTTGAACCGAATTATATTGTTATAATTATGCTAATTGTTCATCGAGTGCGAGAGTTGGTCGAGTCGCTGAGTCGCCGAGACGCTTTTGAGCTTAGTCGATTCACCTAGGGTGCAAGAATCCCCTAAAGGCTACTACCGGTGTTCGGTAGGGAATGGCTAGACGTTAGTTTTGCCGGACGTTTTGAGCTTGAGTCGATTCACCTAGGGTGCTAGAATCCCCTAAAGGCTACTACCGTGTTCGATAGGAAATAGCTAGGCGTCATAATGCTAATGGAACCCGAAATGAATGTCCTAGGGTGAGGAGAGAGCCCAAGGCTACTACCGGTATTCAGTGGATGGATCCGCGTTACTTCCGGTATGTGGCGAAAGTGTCGAGAGAAAATGAGTCATGAGATGAGTCGTGAGCTGAGTCTTGATTTGGGTCTTGAGTCGCGCTTGTGAATTGTATACACTGTTGGTTGCCTACTGCTTTCTGCTTTGGTTTATTTTGATTGTTTGAGAAGTTGACCCTTTCCCGTGGTGCCTTCAACAAATGGTGGCTACCCAGGTGATGGCGAGGGCGCAGGGAACCCGATAGCAGATGATGGTAAGGAGGACCTCTTCGAGGATCCGGGCGATGACCTTTATTTGTCATGATTGACTATGTCTGTTATATGTTTTCTTGGGATGGCTATAGTATGTCTTTTGTGTACAGTGGTTGTGACCAGTTGGGTCGGGTGATGTTTTGTTATTACAGGGTAGACTGGTGGTTTCACTTTTGGAGCAGCCCCCTGCGCGGGTGTCTGCCGGGAGTACCCCAGGGTATGATTGCTCTCTTGAGGATCATCATACCATAGGTGTATTTCTTTGCACATTTTCTACTTTGTTATTTTGCACATACTGTGTATATGACTTATGTATCTATGCATGTATGTTTTATCAGTATTTAAGTCTTGTGTCCTAGTTGCACCATGTTTCGAAACACTGTAAGTACTCTGAGTGTGCCTGCGGGAATTATTGATCTTAAAAAAAAAATACCGCATTTTTCTAAAGGGCACAAGAGTACCATTTTTAAAACACGTCACTTATAGGCTTCTTTTGGTTTCGTAGCGATCTGGAAACGGGTCGTTACATGAGGAATTCTCTAAGCTTATGCAGATTGAGTTTGAAATGAGTATGATGGGAGAATTAAAAGTCTTCCTTCGTATTCAAATCAAGCAATGTCAAGATGGAACCTATATCCATCAGACTAAATATGTGAAAGAACTCTTAAAGAAGTTCAAGCTTGAGGAAACCAAACCTATGAGCACACCAATGCATCCAACATGTGCTCTCGGCAAAGATAAATCTAGTAAAAAGGTAGACCGAAAGGTATATAGAGGTAAGATTGGTTCACCCCTTTATCTTACTGCCTCAAGGCCTGATATTATGTTTAGTGTTTGCCTATGTGCAAGATTCCAATCTGATCCTAGAGAATCTCACTTAACTGTTGTTAAGAGAATCTTTAGGTATCTCAAAGGAACTACTAACCTTGGTCTGTTTATAAGAACTCAGAAAATTACAAGTTAGTAGGTTTCTGTGATACTAACTTTGCTGGAGATAGAATTGAAAGAAAGAGCACAAGTAGTGGCTGCCAATTTCTTGGAGCAAACCTTTTCTCTTGGTCCAGCAAAAGGCAAAGCACAATTGCACTATCAACTGCAGAAGCTAAGTATATATCTGCTGCAAGCAGTAGCTCACAACTACTATGGATGAAGTATCAGCTTGAGGACTACCAGATTAAAGAGAGCAACATTCCTATATACTGTGATAATACCTCTGCAATATGTTTGACTAAAAATCCTATTTTGCATTCACGTACTAAACATATTGAAATTAAACATCACTTCATTAGAGACTATGTTCAAAAAAGGATACTTGAAATTAAATTTATTGATACTGACCATCAATGGGCAGATTATCTTTACGAAACCCCTTGTTGAAGATAGATTCAACTTTATAAGAAAGAATTTGAATTTTCCTCTTATAAAGGAATAAGTGTTTTGGATATAGTTGCCTCTATTTTATGTGCCTCTGAAATGTCTGCTTCTGACTGCTTATATGCCTCTGTTTTAATGTTGCCTCTGTTGTTGAACACGTGCCTCTGTTTGTCACACACGTGCCTCTATTTGATATGTGCGTCTGTTTATATGTTGGCTCTGATTATTATCTAATTATTAATTAATTGTTCATATTATTTATTATTTTGTTAATTATTATTTAATATTTGTATCAGCTATTTTGGTGACTATTCATATGAGTCTGTTGCGTTTATTACAAAGGTGCCTCTGAGAATCTTTGTGTACACGTGTCTCTATGAGACTGGTTGATGCGATAGTTGCTGAGAGTTACTCTCACTGAGTCATTATTTCTTTTACTGCCCGAGGACAGTTTTACTGTGCCTCTTTAATACTGTGCGTGACACGTTTCATTTTTGAAACGACAATTTATTTATTTCATTTATTTTGAAAACTGAAAAAGGCGGTTCGCCTTCTTCAACACGTTTTATTACCCACTCACTCACTCACTCACTACACCCACTACTCACACTATCTCTCTGAGAAGCCACATGTTCTGAACCCTAAACCCCTTTATCTTCTACCTGCTCTCTGCAACTTCCTGTTTCTCTGCAATGGCCGCCTCACAACAAGTTGTTTACGGTCCGAATGAAAAGCCTAAACCTACCTTGGTGAACACTGAGCAACACCAACTGAAGGTAATGGTGGAACACCAAGTGAACTTTGAAGACTTAACTGATAAAGGGTACGCCTTCAGAACCGATTTCATCGATATGGGTATAATGGATTTCTTCTGTATGGAAAACTACTCTGTGTATGAGGAACTGGTAAGGGAATTTTGGATGTATGCTTGGTGCAAGAATAATACCATTCACAGCTACGTTCAAAAGAGGAAAATTCTGATTACTCAGGATATTATTGCTGACGTTATCAAATGCCCTAACTCTGGAGCTGTTATTGAAGAGGGCTGGGAAAAGGATTTTGGTGGCTGGGGAACAATCAACGACTCCATCTATGAGAAGCCTGGTGGTTCTAAGGCTGTGGACATGAAGAACAAGTTCAGAGTGCTCTTCAAGATCATAATGCACTGCATGGTTCCCAAGTTTGGGTCTGTGGACACTGTGAGCAGTGACCACAAGTTCATTATGTGGAATTATGAGACCAAGGCCAAACTCAACATGCCAAGTCTCATTTTTGATCATCTGCGTAGAAACATCATGTACTCCAGAAAAGGGAAGAACTTGAACATCTCTTATGGAAGGTTGCTCTCTGCTATCATGGACAATCAAGGCTTGATTCGACATCTTTAAGAGCTTAACACTGAAGAAGCTGGACTTACACTCAAAACCATGAGTGTACCAACCCGCTCCAGTGAGAACTTGAGGAGAATGAAGGTTTTATCTAAAGAAGTGATTGTTGAGATACAAAAGGAAGAAGAAGTTGGGAGAAAACCTATAAGGAGGGGAAAGAGGAAGATGAGTGAAGTTACTGTTGAGCCTACCAGAAGGGTAACTAGGAGCACGGGCATCCATATTACTGAGCCCACTCACTTGGTTCAACTAGTGAGACCTACATTCATGCCCTCAGTGATGCCAGAAGAAATTGAGGAGAATAAAGTTGAGGTCGATGAGATGATAGCCAAGTGTAAGGAAGATACCTATGAATATTACCTACACCTCAAAGAAGAAAGGCTAAAGGGACAAACCTCATTCATCGCTCTTCGCTCCTCTGTTGTTGCCTCCCTCATCAAGCTATCGCAACAATCACTTCTGCTTCTGCAATCACCACCACTGTTGTTCCTGCTACTAGTGCCGCTCCTGCCTCTTCAAAGTTGAAGAGGATAGCCAAATGGGCTGATCTCCCTGCTGCCAAGAAAACCAAGGTACTAGATGATGTTGTACGCTTGTATGATTCTGTTTATAATTCTGGTATTGCTGTAACTGGTTCTTTTGAAACCCTATCTTCCCAATCCTCAGAACCTATACCTTTAAACCCTATTCCTCCTCCCCCAATTCCTAAGCCTATTCCACAACCTTCTAAACCTATTCCCTCACCAAAACCTTCTCAATCCAAACCTTCTACAAAACCCTCACCATCTAAGAAACCCTTACCTCCTAAAATGCATGTACCTCCATCAAGCTCCGATTCTTCTGATTCTTCTTCATCTAATGACAATGAAGATGATCATATCCCACTGAGACCTAGGCAAAGACCTCAACCACAAGTTCAATTTCCTTATATTGAACCCATTTCAGTTGTTCACCCTACAATCTCCACTTCACCACCACCACCACCACAAACAACCAAAACACCAACCAAAACACCTTCACCCAAATCTAAACCTACCACTTCTCCACCTCAATCAAAATCACCACCAAGACCTCCATCACCTCCATTGCCTCAACCTGACCTCAACATACCTTCACAACCTGAACCTTTCACTGAAACAGAACCTGAGCCTATTATCCAGGAACCCTTATCCCCTTCACTGGCTCGACATCGCTTATGAAGCACAACCCCTCTCTATCCTTCAACCTGTACCTGACTCCACTTTTCAACTTGCAATTCTTGTACCTTTTTCACCACAATTCCCTTCTCCACCCCAACCAGAATCTACTGCAAAACCAATGGAAGATGATGACCTAGTCATTACAGCTGCAATTGCTTCTGAGGTAGTTCAAGGTCTTGATTCTGATGATGATGATGTTTCCATAACTGACCCTCCAACCCTACTTCTTCCTGCACCCCCTGGCCCTATTGTTCAGATTAGTTGCGAGCCTTCTCCTAACCATCGGGAAGCAAGAATTGTGCCAGAACGCTATCCACACCTGATTGTTAGTTTTGAGTGTCTTAAGGCTGAGAGATACCGTGAGTATCAAGACTAGAAAATCATTGAAGAAGAAAGAATGGATGAAGTTCTATCTTCACAGGCTCAAGAGGACCTTCTTGCCAATTGGCAATTTGTGCATAACTGGTTTGAACAGCACAAAAAGGATCAACTTGAAAGGAATAGAAGATTAGTTACTGCTTCTACTTGGATTGTGCCTCAAAGGAGAAGCACCCCTGCAGTTTGGGAACCTGAACCTGCTCCTATATTCCTACCAGCTCCACCTGCACCTATTCCTCTACCTCCACCTGCTACAGAACCTGTTACTCCTCTTCTTGCTTCAACTGCTATGATTACTCAGCCATCTACCTCTGCTTCTGGTCTGCTTCTGCATCAGCAAGTCGTTCTGTAGTTATTTCTCAGGAAGTCTTGGATCAACTTGTTGAAGATAACAAGCTCTTCAAGAAGTATATGGAAACTACTAAGAAGCGTTTGGAAGCTTCAGATAGGAAGCATGATGTTGTTACTGATATGCTGCAAGCCATTCTGGATCGGTTGCCTAAGCCTTAGACAACCTTTAGGATTTTTACCATCTTGTCTTTAGCCTGTTATTTATCTTTCTTTAGTTAAAATTTTGTAATTTGGCACTTTTGATTAATGAAATCAAATTTTGGTTCCTACTGATTTAACTCTATCTTTCTCAAATACTATTTTGACTATTATGTTCTTTATTTATTCTTAACCTTTTTGTCTGATGACAAAAGGCGGAGATGAAAATATAGATATAGAGTAATTGATGAACCTGATGTATCAACCAAGTGTCATATAGATATAGAGTAATTGATGAACCTGATGTATCAACTAATTGTCATCATACATTGCATTTGTGCATTATTTACTCTGATACATTAACTTGGAATGAAGTATATGCTCTGAAAGATCTATCTGTTTATTTAAGCTCTGATACTTTATTTAAAATGCTCTGAAGTGATACATTCATTTGATGTGATTTTACACTTAGAAAATATTTATATGTGCTTAATTCAGGGGGAGCCTCTGAAATTATTTTAAATAAATATTTTTATAAAGGAAAATTGTTCATCAATATATGTATTTGTCATCATAAAAAAGGGAGAGATTGTTGAATCAAGTGGATTCAGAAACAATGACCATTAATTGTTTTGATGATAACAAATAGTTAATAGAACAATTTATCCTCTGATGTGCTTGTTAGTGTACAGTAAATTACTATTCATCAGAAGAAATTGTCTAAGAAGACTTAGTGAAATTGTGAATTTCACACTTAGATCCATAAATCTAAGTCTGGCATTGATCCTCTGAAATTACGCTGACGTCATCGTCTAAAAGCCTTGCTCTGAAATGGTCAACTCTGTTGGCGGTCAACGCTCTGGTAAGACCATACTTTGACTTGGTCAACTCTGTTGGTAATCAACATTGGCAAGACTATGCTCTGGCTTAGTCAACTTTGATTGATTAGTCAACGCTCTGGTGAACCAAGCTCTGGTAAGACAAACTCTGATTTGGTCAACGCTCTGGTGTTGGTCAACGCTCTGGTAGACCTTGCTCTGGTGAGACCACACTCTGTTTCTGGTCAACGCTCTAGTATTCATTCAACGCATAAACAAACTTTGGTTAGACTACTCTATGAAAACCTCTGTCCAATTCTTCATGACTCTCTTATGTGAAAGGCCAACAAATTTTGTGCTGAAGAACTCACCTCTATTTCAAGCTCACTCTGGTGAATAATGTGGCTCTGATAGGAAAATGGACTGAAGTTCATTTAAGGCTACTTCATGTATTTAAGAGACCTCAACAAATATAATCATCAGGAAACTTGCTCTCGAAGGGTCTAATATTCAAAATGCTCACAAGAGACAAACATTCTAATTTTGTCTGCTGTGTCAGTATGCTTTGAGCAGAGTGGAAAATGATGTGACTTGCTAAAGCCACAAAAAGGGGATCTGAAGTTTTTGACCTAGGGTGAAAAGAGATGTTAGGTTACAACGACACTATTCACAACCCTAGCTATATATATCTTACTTCACCCACTGAAGCAGGAAAACGCTGTGATACGACGTGACCAACCAAGAATCATTCCAAGTATCTGAGATCACATTGAACAAAGCACTTAATTGTTTTTTCCTTTTACCCTTCCAGTTTGAAAGTTATTCATTGTGCTTAAGTCTTTCATTGTATATCCTCTCTGTGAGAGTTATTTTGATATTGTTTCAAATCATTTTTGAACATTGTATTTAGGCCAGTAGTGGATGTATTCCTTAGAGGCTTGACTGTACTAAGTCGTTCTAAGAAGTTGTGAGTATAGCCAGTTTGACAGTATTATACTCTCAAGTGTAATCAGGGTGATTATAGTGGAGAAATCCTTCAAGTGTGTGAAGGGACTAGACGTAGTTATCAGGTGATAGTGAACTAGTATAAATCATTGTGTCATTCTCTTCTCTCTTCTCTTTACGTACTTATTGCATTATTTATTTAAGGAGTTGTTTTTGAAAAGGTTTTCATAAACACACAAGCTTACGAAAAGATTTCTAAAACCCAATTCAAACCCCTTTTCTTGTGTTTTTGCCACGTTCAGGGTCTATTTGTCTTCGGTCGATTGATAGGAGTGTAGGTGGAACTAACCACGGTCACAGCGATGTCCTTGAATTTTCTTTTCTCGGTTTTGATGGACGGGCCGCCTGGACTGTTGGGCCCTCCTATAATGACCATGGCGATTAGGGTAGTCTGGGTTTGGTCTTCTTCATCATCGACTCCGTGCCAGACATCTCGTCTCATGGATGCATCGTGGATGCGGGGTACGGGAGACCTCAACCTCTTCGTTCCCTATTTCTTGCGGGTGTACTTCTGCAGTTTCCCTCGGCTTATCAGCTGCTCGACGACATCCTTTAACTGGAAACAATCTTCGGTACTGTGACTGTTGCTACGATGCCATAGGCAGTATTTCGTCTTGTCCGTATCAGGTCTTTGTTTCAGCCAATTTGGGAGTTTGATCCCGGCCTACATGAATTCCGCATTGAGACATTCTTCGAGGATGCGGGCCCGCGAAGTGTTTAGTGGTGTGTATTCAGTGTACTTGATTACCGAACTCTTGGACTCTTTATCTTTCTTGGATTTCAGTTCCTTTGGGGAAGATTCCTTTCCTTGTGCCACATCCCCTCGGTCGGTCAACATGCACTATTCTTCATAACCGATGAATCTTTCAGTTCGACGCAAAAGGTCATTGTAATCGCATGGGCGATTGATTCCGATGTGGACATGGAATAACCTTTTTTTGATCAATCCTTCCTAGAGCAGATACATCTTCATGTCCTCTCGCACTTCCCTGGCCAGCATGGCTTCTTTGGTGAACCTCTCGATGTATTTTCTAAGGGGTTCGTGCTCCCCTTATCGAATAGCAGCGAGGGTTGCTTCCGACCTTGGCTGTGGGTGAGAACTGGTGAAATGGTAAGTGAACCTTATGCTGAGCTCTCCCCTCGATCTGATGGAGTTCAGCCTAAGCCCTTAGAACTAAGCCAACGCTATTTTCGACAAGGTCAGGGGAAATAGTTTACATTTAATCGGTCCCTTTGCGTTCTGATATCACATAATCGTGTCGAAACAACCGATGTGTCTGTTAGGGTCCCCGGTTCCGTTGTATAGTTCAAACATTGGCAGTTTCTCGAGCGAGTGAGGGATCGAGAATAGGGTGATTTCTTCAGTGAACGGTCCGGCTTGGAGAAGATCGTCGCCGTCCTTATATCTCCTCGTGTGATGAGGTGAAGTGCTTTCGTTGGAAGCTGATGACGCGTATGGTGATCGACCCGACGAAAATATTCTCTGGGAGCATGGGGAGGTGTTACGCCTTTTGGTTGGTGACCGGTTCCTAGTTCTGTCGGCGTGTGACGATCGGTGGTGTGTTTCCCGCCTAGTAGGAGGTCGTTCACTTGACCGTCTACACCGCGGCGACCCAACAGTACGGTGCTCATGAGTGGTGGATTGGTGGAATTCTCCAGATCTGCATTTCTCGTAGTGACTTTCGGTTCTGGACTCTCCAGATCTGGACGGTGACCGAGATCTACGACGAGATCTGGGCTGCTTGACGGTGCGAACATGGTTCCTTGCCCGTTTGTTCTCTATCCTCGTGATTCTACAGTTCTGATCTTCGATCATCTGAGTCTGTCTCTGGATGATCGAGAGCACGTTCTCCAATAAAAACGAATGGGAATCGTTCGGGCAGGTAGGGTGCCGCGATTGTTGGCAGGGTTCTGCCATGCGGGAGCGGTGACATCAGAACTTCTTCGACGGTCATGGGAAGCATTGTTGGTTCCGGTGTGACGGAAACTAACTGTCCATCCACCTGTGGTGAAGGAGGGCGAGATCCAAGGTTGTTTCTCGTAGATCGACGAACTGGTTGCGACAGACCAGCCATTGTGTAATCGGAGAGATCTGTTCAATATGGAACAAAGCTCCCACAGTGGTTGCCAATTGTAACACCCCAAATTTCTAAGCTAAGTTGAGAATAAATTATGAGAAGAATTGTGTAATTGTATTCAAGCTTAATTTGATTTTAAAGTGAGTGGATATAATTACACAAAGTTTTGATAAGAAAGTTAATGGGTTTGAGTTGGGGAATAAGTTGGAATTAATCTTAAGATGGTTAAAGGTGTTGATTTGTAGTTATGGAAGTTAATTTGAGAAGAAAGTCTCAAGGTTTGGTGTTAGAACTAAGTTTTCTTGGTTTTTCATATAGCCCAGGAATCGATTCACAGCATTAAAAATCCATATGCATCGAATTTTAGCAGTGGGAATCGATTCACAGAAGCCAGGAATCGATTCACATAAGACAGACCACTGGGACTCGTATGCAAGAATCGATTCACTCATTAAGACTACGATTCAGGCACTTTTTACACTGTGGAAATCGATTCACACTATGCTGTGAATCGATTCACAGCTGCAGAAGTGTTTAAAAACGCTGTTTCAACGAGCAGAACGCAAAAAGAAAGAAAAAGGAAAAGAAGAGAAAGGGAAAGGAGAAAGAGGAAAGGAGAGCTAGGGTTTCACTCTTTGAGAGGGATTGAAGAGATTCATGTTAGATTTCTTCAATCACTTGCCTAAATGGAGAGTTTGAGAGTTGAGATGTGGGTATTTTGAAGATTTGGGTTAAAACCCTAGAGAGAAGAAGAAGAAGCACGAAATTGGAGAAGAATAAAGGGGAAAAGACCAAGCTCCAGCAAGGATGGCTCAAGTTCTTCGATTGAGAAGGAAGATTGAAGGTTGAAGATCAAGATTTGAGAAGTATTTGGAGAAGCCCCAAGTTGAGCAAAGAGGGAAAAGCTTGAAGAGGAGCAAAGAGTCCAAAGTTCAACCTTCCTAGCTCAATGTCTTGAAGAATAGTGGTGAGTTCTTCATCCCTTAGGTGATGGGCAACCATAAGTCCCTCATATAGGAATTTTCCTCAAAGAAGTCTTTGAACCCCAAAGGGTTCAAAGTTAGGGTTGTTAACCCCTTTGATTTTAAGTTAATGTTAAAGTTATTATTATGAAATTATATGGGGTTTGACTGAAATAGGGTTGGATTGTGTCCCCAACCCCCCTAATTATTATGTGATGCTTGAATCCTTGAATGCTCCAAAGAGCTTCAATGAGATTATGTATGTTTGATGTTAGTTCCTATGTTAGCCCCATAGAGTTTCAAGGTATATGTTTAATGTAGGAGTTGTCCATTAATTTGTTCAATTGTGAGGCTTGTCAATTAGCCCTAAATGTATGTCCATGGTGTTAAAGAAAGGACCCTATAAAAGTATGGGATAAATGAATGATTGAAGTAGATATTCATAATTTAGTGTAAGTCTTATTATGAGTATAGCATGTGTAAGCCTCTAAGTGAGTAGTTAGCTAGAAATGGATGTTGTTAATGTTAAGCTAGAATTATTGAGATGATTGTAATTTCCTTGAATAGTTAAGTAATGAGGATGATGTTAATAATTCCTAGTTAGCTAAGTTGCATTTCTATGAGCATGCATACAAGCATAAGCATAAGCATAAGCTAAAGTCCATGGCAAGACTCCTCTATTTAAAGGAGTAGATCGGTTTGGTTATCCAAGTGGGACGCCCTTGGATGGTTATGACGTCTAACCACCATACCGAAAGTGTGTAATTGGGGTCTAGGGACGGAAGCCTACGACACTACCCAATAACACAAAATGCATTACATTGCATAGCCTCATATTATATATCTCCTTATGAATGGTATAATATGTGAAGTGATGATAAGTTTATGAATGTTAATGAATTCCTTGTATGTATATATATATGTATTCGGAATTAGCTTAGTTAGTTGTATGGAATCTTGGATAGCACATCCCTAGTCGCTTAATTATTATATAGTAATGGTGCCTAGAAGTAGAAAGAGGTGTGATAAGATTGATTTCAATGATATAAAGAAAAGCAATGAAGTGTTAAGTATAGAGTAAGCAAGTAAAGAAGAACTAAATGTTCTTAGTTAAGGAAGTTGGTACTTATGTAACATTGGGTTAGTTGTGCTAGATATAGCTAAAGAAGTAATGTTTGAATTAGTCTTTCTAGGCTAGTGAGGATGGACGAGAGAACGGTGAGGAGTCCGTGAAGGGCTCACTGAGATTTTATAATCTCACCCTATTCCTTTTATTTGTTTTCAGATAAGCAGGTACCGAAGACGGTGAGCCGAAGCTCCAAGCTTGGGACTCATAGGCTAGTTTCATATTGTGATGGAAATTTTTATATTCCAAGTTATGTATAATATGTAATCTATTCATTAAATTAATGTATTAAGTTTAATTTATGACTTGGATTACTGTAATCAAGTTTGTAAATGCTCAGTAATTCCTGTGCCTTAATGTAATTTGTCGTACCATCAATTATGTTGAGGTGCGGGTGTTACACCAATGTTCCGAAATGGAACATAGAGGTGGCCGGCGTCGCAAAGGTCGCCGCGTGCGGTGGTGGTGGTGACGTCGGAGAGCGAAGGTGAGTATCTGCAAAGGCACTCCAATGCTCAAGTCAATATATTCTCTGATGAGGTAAGAATGATGTAATAATGCGTACCTTATTTCCTTGTGGGCCCTACTTTTATATGATTCTCTTTAGGGTTTAGAGTGGATAGACGGTGATTAGATCAACACATTGCCTGTGATCTGCTATGGATCGTTGATCAGATCGACGGTCCCAGATCGGTAGCGTCAAGGCAACGCGAGTCGAGGACCATTGATACATCGAAGGGTGCAGATCGGAAATGACTGACCGGCTGCGATCAGTCAATGGTATTGGGCCGTAGAGGCTGGCTCTTTGGCAAAGTGGGCTTGGCCCAATCCGGAACAGGTTTATGCACTGGAAAGGAGCTAGTAATATTTAAGTAGTTATAGAAGTTACAGAGTAGTACATTTTCAAGAAAATGATTGACTCTGATGAATCTAGATGTGACGCTACTCTAAGGGGCATTCAATTCAATTCACGTAACTCTCATTATGGAAGCCCTCAGATTTTTATTTTTTTTTAAACACATTGCATTCAGTAATTCAAAACAGCATATCAAATATTTTCCAAAAAAAAAATGTCTAACTAGAATAACTCAATTGTAATCACCCATATTACAAAATTATAGATATTCTTATAGTACGCAGCATACTTTCCTTCTCTTCATGTTAGTCTGTTAGAAACATCTGCACTTAAAGGAGTTGACTAACAAGGAGGTTGGGGCCTGGGGGTTCAAAATTCAAACCCCACTCTCCCTACTAAAACGGAGATATACTAACTTACTAACATTTATTATTAAAAAAAAAAATCTGCACTTCATTCCTTGAAATTGTTGATTTGGAGTGCTCTTATAAATTTTCAGCTATTCTATTCCTTTTGATTAATCACATTGCTTAATCACATTGCTTGATGTACTTGTTGGTTTGTTGAATTAGATGCGTTAAGTGTTATTCGGAAATGAAGTTTCGATGTATCAAGATTAAGAATGTCAGAATCAAAACTTCAACTTTGTATCATTTCTCAATGACTAAACTGCTTTGAACAGTGTAACAGTGAAAGATCAAACCAATGGTAGTTTGAAAACTCGTGATGCTCTCATAGTCCGTTGTTACACATAAAACGTATCATTAGTGTATGTGTTACATATATAGTAACATGTATGAATCACTGGTAAAAATTTTAATCACTTATTGGTGCCAGTTCCAAATAACTACAAATGTAGTGGAGATAATTTCAGCTCTTACTGTCCTTAAGGCATGTATGAATTGGCTCATGAACACCTTATGTGGCCTTATCCACTGACATAAGCATGAGTGTTTGTAAGAGTTTATGGAAACAACTTACGACAAGTCCATAAGTTGTTTTCAGGTAAATTCGATAAGCTCTACAGGATAGCCATGAAAACAACTTATAGTTTATATGAAAACAGTTTAACTATATTTTCTCTTTGATTATAAAAATATCTCATACATTAGCGCTTACATGATAAGTGTTTATCCTATAAATGCTTAATTATTATCTTTTAAAGAATGACATGCATTTTTATTATTTTTAATTTTTTAAATATTTTAACTAACATCTTTTAGATAATTTTTATTATTTTTCTTTTAAATATTTTTTAAGGACCTTCTTTGATACATGACATCTGAAAATGCCAAGGTATATGTTCCTTCAATCTTAATATTTTCAACACCCTAAACTTTGATCTGACCAACCGTTTGTTGCAAAGGGTGTGTTTCAAAGTACTTTAAACTCAAGCAAGCTATATTAATACAAAATCAGGCACTGGAAAATGTCTCTTAACTAAAATTAGAATCTTAGCAGTTTTCAATTCCTTCAACAATCCCATGTCAATGCTGTCTTTCAATTCTTTGATTGATCGTCGGATCCAATCACTCTTCCCAATTGTATTATATTCAATTCTAATCTTAGGAGCTGCAAGGTTAGTCCTAGATAGCTTGAGGAGCAACAAGAGCCAAGTTTTCTTGCTCTATGACAAGCCATCTGGTGGAAGGAATAGACTACCAGTTGTAGTGTTGCCAGAGGATCGGATTGAGGAAGATTGCAATGTGTTTGAAGGGAAATGGGTGTGGGACAATGTGTCCTATCCTCTTTATGAAGAAGAGAGTTGCCCTTACTTGGTTAAGCAGACCACTTGCCAGAAGAATGGGAGACGTGATTCTTTCTACAAGAATTGGAGGTGGCAGCCTGATGGATGCAACCTCCCAAGGTAACCAACCCTTTTATATGTTTCATTTAGACAGCATTTTTACACCTAGTTTTCTTCTCTTATAGCTATTCAAAACGGATAAAGATGAAGATATTGCATGTATCTAGAGTAATCAAATAAGCTACGGATTTTTAATGTTGAAATCTTTCTCTTACAATTTGGATTTAGGGTCTAAATTAATCCTACAAAACCAATTTATAAGGTGAGGACGGTCCAATAAGGACGACAAAGCGGGACGACCCGCATCAAAGAAAAATTGTGGGTTGGCCTGAAAAATACAATAGAACCAGCAAAAATAATTAAAAAAAAACATGTTGCAAGTTGGTTGGTCCACGCTTGGCTTGGCATGTTGGGTTGGTTGGTGGGTTGGCCCAACAATTCCAACTTGCTTTATCATCCATATAGTTCAAGCCATATAAGCACTACTACTGACCACACTTTAGGCAATGTGGGACTAAACTTACCCCCTCAACGCAGCACAATGAAGGTGTTGGACAACTCTAATGAAGGCAGCCCAAAGTGCCCTAATAACAAACAGCAGGGGATGTCGCAGTTAAGGCGGATTTCCAACACTTTCTATTATGACTCATCATAGACCTGATATATTTCCATAATCAGTGAATAGTGGCATAGATTTGAAACTTCTGAGAGCATCACAATTCACAAGACTCCTCTTTGCTTCTTGACTTCAGATTTGACCCTTTGAAGTTGTTGCACATGTTGAGGGACAAGAGAATGATGTTTATTGGAGACTCATTACAAAGAGGCCAATTTGAGTCTATGGTCTGTTTGGTACAATCTGTAATTCCTGAAGGAAAGAAATCCCTCCAAAGAATTCCACCTATGAAGATCTTCAAAGCTGAGGTACATCAAAACGTGTCTCTCATCAATATCTGTCAAAACACCAAACTTATACACAGCTTTTATACCCTACATAGCTAGCTTCTGAAAATTTATTTATAAGTCAATCATCAATTTAGTCTCTGGAATTGTAGGCGTCCGAAAATATGGTCCCTAAAAATGATCTCTAAAATTGAAAATTATCAATCACATTAATCTTTTTGGTTAAGTTAATTTTGTCCCTAAAATTGTCTCGGAGGGACTAACCTGATCGAAGATTTTCAATTTTAATAACTATTTTTAAACTTTACTAATTTCACGGACAAGTGAGTAAATTGGTGATTTACTCTTTATTTAATGATGCAATTGTCATCATCAAACCCAAATTTCTGATATTTTCTATAGCTTTGGTTTTCTAGGAGTTCAATGCATCAATTGAATACTACTGGGCTCCATTCATAGTGGAATCCATTTCAGATCATGCAACAAATCATACGGTACATAAACGAATGGTCAGGCTGGACTCTATTGCTAATCACGGCAAACATTGGCAAGGAGTAGACATTTTGGTGTTTGAGAGTTATGTTTGGTGGATGCACAATCCTTTGATCAATGCTACGTGAGCATCTAAACCCTGATGTAATTGAATGAATGTTCATGGCAACTATTAACACCCGTTTTTTTTTTCCCCCTAACATGCACTCCCTTTCCAGAAGCTTCCGGAGGTTTATTTTGTGTACTCATTTTGCTATTCGAAAGTTTGTTTTTGAACTATTTTATATCGTCCGGAAGGAAGTAAACTTCCAGTAAGTGGAGGGTTTGTTAGAAAAAAACGCGGTGTTAATAATTGCACCCTTCCTTTTTTTTGAATTGATCTTTTTAGGTTCAAAATAGTGAACTGGTTTGAAACATTTGTTCTAGATATGGATCACCGAACAGTGTCCAAGAATATAATGTCACCACAGCATACAAGTTGGCTTTGAAAACATGGGCAAATTGGTTAGAATCAAACATCCAACCGCTGACTCAAAAGGTCTTTTTTATGAGTATGTCTCCAACACATCTATGGTAAGTTACAATCTTTTATTAGTCTTGCTTCCAGCACCCCATATTTTGTCCAACAAATGTTCCCAAAACTAAGTTTACGAATGCTTCTTTTCCAGAAACTAATTTCCGGAAAGTATTTGTAACATCCCGTTTTCGCAAAAAGGTTTTCTCCAAAAGCAGCGATATGTTTTTTTTTTTTTTAAAAACAGGCGTTACACTTAAGAACAACAAATAAACAATCACTTCAGAGTAAAACCTAACCAAACATTATATATATATATATATATATATATATATGTATATGCATCGTAGCAGTGTCAAGGAATAGAGCACTTCGCACGCAGGCGAGTTCCAAAATATACACCAGTACATACTCAAAATAAAATACATCAGTCATATGAAAACCCTAAGACCTAGAGTAACTCATATCCGTGATGCATCCTGGCAGCTCCTATCAAGGACTTAGGCCCAAAAGTCATACTGTACAAAATACTACTAGAGTCTAACTGACTGACTCTATCTAACTATGCTGGCCCAAAGTAAACCTGAGACGCTTGCGAGGAGGAAACGCTTGCGAGGAGGAAACCCCGCACGGTAGGACCTCGACTCAGAACTAGCAGGCCCCGATGCCTCTGAAGGATCCTCCTCCTCGTCCTCGTCCTCACTGTCAATCACGACTCTATCCCTCGCCGTCCACTCCCTAGTAGTCCGACGCCCGTTAATAGGGTCTCCGGCCGTAGGGATTGGGGACAAGTGGATGAGAGCAAAGGAGACAAGTGAACACAAAGAGGGAGGACTACCCTCAGGTGCGCAGCGTCATCAATGAAGCCGCTTAAACGCAGTAAGTAGTAGCTGGCGATGGGAGGAGTTTCGTGAACTCTAGTCGAAGGTGGAATCATACTCGAACTTGGCATCGTGGGTGGATGTGAGGGTCCACAAACGGAAACGTCTCAACGCCGCCCGCTTGGTAGTGTGGTAAGTAGGCCGGGTGGTGCGTATAGGTGAACCGCCCTTCTGCCGAAGCGCACAGCGGAGTACTCCCGCCGCCGTCGGCCTCAATCACTATCCCCGAGTGTGTCAACCGCCCAAGAATAGGGTTGGCGACCCACGCCGAAGGGGTCTTCCCTGAGGAACTCATATGTCGTGTGTCCCATGAACCTCATCGGGATCGGCATCATCTAAGCGTAGGTTTCAAGCATAAACATAAACAAAAGAAATGCAAGGGTAAATTTCTTGTCCACGAAGTTCATCACAGGCTAGTTGCGGACAAACAAGATATATATATATACATCTAGTACATCAAAGATGTCATTATATATATATATATAGGCATACTTAATTAACCGCATACTTCATCATGGTACATCCAATACTTGCATGTGAATAAGCAACTCAAACAACAACAATCACCAAATCATCACATATCACGATGTGGTTAGACATGCATGCCAATGCAAGATGGCTAGTTTGTGTATACACTGCAACCTTAAACAAGGTCAAGCGGTGACGAGGAACTTTCTTTCCCACCGTCCAAATCAACTCCTCTACCAAGGGTATTGCCACAAAGGCTTGCCCCACATTAGGCATTGCTGCCACGCGGGCATGAAGTGACAACTCGTCCTTTTGAAAGTCCATAAGACACCAAACGCTCAGAGTGTCGATGCTCAATGGTTAGCGTACAATTTAATTAATCAATGCGGATCGACAAACCCTCACTCACTCTACTTAGTGAATTTCCAATTTCAATTTTTTGTGCCACACCTACGTGTTATTGTACTAGAAAGAATTCTTTAGTTTTAGGTCGTTGGAACCCTAGTCGTGATAAATAATGCATTAGTAAAATTCCCAGGAAAGAGAGGCGGTGCGAACACTCTTAATAACCAGGTCTTTCCTAGCCAGAATTTTTCCCAGACGCATCATCTAACTCAACTGTTTTCGTAAATGACACCACTTACTCAGATTTTTCCATAATTCCATTCTTCTTTCTTTGTAAGCTCACGGTTAGTTATATTAGAACCCTCACGCTTACTTTTAAGTCAAAATGCCTTAAACAATTTATTTATGAAATCATATTTTCGGCTTGTGGAATCGCATCAGATTTACCGGTGTAAATCGTCAACCCAAATCAACAATCGATCTTCGCATTATTAATTAATTCATACCACAACAACAACTTTTGCATATTTCAATTCAACATTAAATCAACATGATTTAAGCCATTCAATACCATTCATGGTCATCATTCAAGGCCAAACAAAACCTGTCATGACATTTCATACAGCAGCAAACAATTCAACAACTCACAAAGATGTTACAAAGATCACTTTTACACTTAACAAATACTACACTTACTACCACCAATATTCATTCAATCAAGCCACACAACAAACAAAGCAAAAAGCCTAAACTCATTATATAGAAATTTCCCTTACCTCGAACAAGCTTGAATACGGAATTTCCAACGCACACCTGAACGCACTCGCTCGAACCTTAACAACACAAACTTAAGAAAATTAGAACCAAAACCCAAGCCCTTAAGCTCTAGGGCAGCCACGGTTTTGGCCCTAAAAGACACCTAAAAATTGCTAACTTAACCTATTTGGATCACAACTAATCATAGGCTATGTTTTAAGTTCAAGTCAAACAAGTCTTACAACTTTCATTTACTTTACTTACTTAGAAAAACATAAACCAAATTTTTTACCAAATGAATAGTGTTTCTTACCAAATGAATAGTATTTCATCAACTTTGAACTACTTTTAGAACTATAAAACATGCCATAAGAATTAAAGAAATAGGTTAGTTACAACTTCAAAACCATGTGTAAGACATATACTAAATCTTTTCCAAAAATCAAGTTTCTTTAAGTTGTTTTGCTAAATCAAATTCTTGATCAACTTTTACACTATTAAGAGGCATAAAACAACTTGAATCAAGGTTTTAAAATACCATGAGGGCCACGGCTCCATGCATCAAAAACAAACCCCAAAATCTTTTTCAATTTTTCACTTCCAAACAAAACATTTCATAACATCCAATTCCTTTATCAATCAACTAACTTTTCTAACACTTAAACTACTTTGAAAACAATTTAAAACATCCTCCAAAATGCCATTCAAAGCCACGGTTTTCCAGCCCTCTTTGCATCCAAAATCATTTTCAAAAACTTGTAAACATAGTTATATGACTAGGATCCAAACATACAACTACTAAACCTTCAAAACTAACACTAAAAATGACAAGAACAAGCCAAGAACAAAGCTTGGGACAGCCCTATGGTTTCGACCAGCAAAAGGGGTTAGGGTTTCCAAACTCAAAATACCAAAATCAAGGTGATTCATGGAAGAAAACAAAGGGCTATGGAACTAGTCATGCAATACTAGCCAAAAACAAGCTTTTTAACTTCAAATAACTCTTGAATCCATCAAAAATCATATCATGGAACCCAAAAGACATGAGGAAAGGTTTATGGAGCTTACCAAGAGTAGAGATGAAGATTGAACAAGAGTGAAGATGAAAGGAAGCAAGAAAGCACACTTTGTTCTCCAAAATCTTCCAAAACCAAAGCCTTCTTTCTCTAGTTTTTTTCTCAAGTTTTTTCACCAATGGAAGGAATGAATGAAGCTTCAGCCCAATAGGATGATGACCACGAAATTTTAGGGGTAGAAGTGGAAAGAAATATTCATTTAGTTAGAAACTAACTAATTAGGTCATAACCTAACTAAATTAACTTCCTACCATTTACTTAATGGCCAATCACACCTTGACACTTGTACATGTCATGATTAAAAGCAAGTTCAGCCCCCCTAGTGGCTGAGTAATTCGCCCATGTGCCCTAATCTGGAGATATTTTTGTTTCGTTCTGCTCGCCAATGGTCTTGGCACGCGTATATTAGGGTTTTTGTGCTAAAAACTTGAAAAATAATTCTAATTATAAGTCCACACCCAAAAATAATAATTTGGCCAAAAATTCCCTCATGGCATGAGGAAAGTACTCACGTTTCTCGTTTTCTCGAATTACGAGCCAAAACGTTGCGTTTAGGCAGTTTCTAGGCGTAGAAAATACCCTATATATTTTCTGATGCCCAAAAATTCCCAAAAAATTCCAATAAATCCTAAATATTGGAAAATGATCAGATCTCAAATTTCATAAAATTTGGATCACGTTTGGGCATGTTTCAGTCAAAACTCGCCCTATAGTTCAAATTCGCTTACTGGCAGAATTCAAACATCGAAAGAAAAAAAAACCCTAAATTAATAATAACTATTACTCCCTATACCTCAGATAAAATAGAGCAAATCAAATACTAAAATTATTCACATAGCTTTATTAACGGATAAGTCGTGTTAACAGCGGTAGAAAACAGATAAATACTAAAGAAATAAACGCTAAAACTTAGGGTGTTACATTACCACCCTCCTTAAAAATTTTCGTCCCCGAAAATTCATAACTAGAAAAGTTCTGGGTATTCTGATTATGTCATCTTGTCCTATGGTAAACTCACCGCCTATACCTTGATTAATCCGTTCTCTTTTCTCCTTCAACAGTTCATCTGAAGCTTGTAGTTCCTTAATCTCTTCCAATAGTCCAATGGTTACGGTAATCCTTCCACAACTCATCTTTCCTGGAGAAAACTCCATCGTCAAGTTCAAATCACGAAAAGCTTCAAGTAATTCCAATTCCTTCACCATCAATCCGGCAGTGTGAATACTCTTCCTACTCAATGCATCGCCCACGACGTTACGCTTTTCTGGGTGATATTGCATTGTGAAATCATAATCCTTCAGAAATTCCATCCAATGCCTTTGCCTCATGTTCAGCTCCTTCTGATCAAATAGATACTTCAGGCTTTTGTGGTCACTGAATACGTCAAATGTGCATCCATAAAGATAGTGTCTCCAAATCTTCAGCGCGAAAACAACTGCAGCAAGCTCCAAGTCATGTGTTGGATAGTTCCTCTCATGATCCTTTAGCTGTCGTGAAGCGTAAGCTACGACTCTTCGATGTTGCATAAGCACGCATCCTAAACCTTGGTGAGAAGCGTCACAGTAAACTTCGTATGGTTCGTCAGGTTGTGGCAGAACTAAAACGGGTGATGTTGTCAAACGTTCCTTCAATAGTTGAAAACTCGCCTCGCACTTCTCGGTCCAAGCAAATGGTTGATCTTTACTCATCAGTTGCGTCAATGGTGCTACGATCCGAGCAAAGCCTTCGATAAATCTTCGATAATAACCAGCTAAACCTACAAAACTCCGGATCTCCGTCACGGTCTGCGGTTGCTCCCATGCTAACACCGTCTCTACCTTGGCAGGGTCTACAGCAATTCCTTCTCTCGAGACCACATGTCCTAAGAACTTTACGCCGTCAAGCCAGAATTCGCACTTGGACAGGTTGGCGTACAACTTCTTCTCGCGCAAAATCTGCAAAACTTGGTGTAGATGTTCTTGATGGTCTTCCAGGCTCTTCGAATAAATGAGAATGTCATCGATGAACACAACGACAAACCGATCCAAAAATGAATTGAAGATCCTATTCATATAGTCCATGAATATAGCAGGTGCGTTTGTCACTCCGAATGGCATTACAAGGTACTCATAATGTCCATATCTGGTCCTGAACGCTGTCTTGGGAATGTCTTCAGTCTTAACTCTAATCTGGTGATAACCCGCATTTCAAATCGATCTTCGAAAACAGCAGCTCCTCGCAATGGTCCATCGGATCATCGATGCGCGGTAGAAGATAGCGATTCTTGATAGTCACTTTGTTGAGTTGTCGATAGTCCACGCAAAGCCTCGAGCGTCCGTCTTTCTTCTTCACGAGCAACACCGTGCTCCCGAGGAGATACACTTGGTCGAATAAACCGCTTGGACAAGAAGTCTTCAATCTGGCTTTTCAGCTCAATCATCTCCGAAGGAGACATTCGGTAAGGTGCGATAGAAATTGGGCCAGTTCCAGGGATTAAATCAATAGAGAATTCAATGTCCCGTACTGGAGGTAGACCGGGTACGTCCTCTGGAAACACATCTGGGAAATCCTTCACAACAGGTACACTGTTCACATCAATCTCCATCTTGGCCTCTAAGCTAGCTAACGAGATGTATTCTTGAGTACCCTCTTTCAAGGTCACTCCGAGGTGGTTCGCAGCCAAAAACTTCAAATATTTGGCTCAGAAAACTAAGACTTTACGAGCACAGTCTAGCAGATATGATTGTGAGATAACCAATCCATCCCGAGGATCACCTCAAGGTCTTTCAATGGAAAACAAATCAAGTTAACAAGGAATGTCCTATCTTGAACAGTCATAGGGCAATGCAAGCAAGCGATTTTAGCGATCAAAGTTTTATCGGCGAGGAGTGAGACAACCAAATCAAATGGCAATGCGTAAACAGGAAGACTCGGATGCTTCACACAATCCAAAGAGATGAATGAATGTGTCGCCGGAATCAAAAAATCGACAAAAGGTTACCTGCGATGTCGCAAGTCCCCTCGATGAGGTCCTGTGAGGTCTCTTCGCCGGTTATCGAAAACATGCGTCCTCTTGCTGAAGGTCGTGCCGCTTTCGCAGCATTTGCAGATGGTTCAGCCCTTGGCAGATTACAGTCTTTGGCCATGTGTCCCGGCTTCTTGCAGTTGTAACACACCTTCCCTTTTGAACACTTGTCAGCCAAATGGTCCTTACTTCCACAGTTGTAGCAACGCAGTTGGTCCTTCTGGCTATTCCCAATGCCTTGTGCCACCGGGCGGTACTGATTGCGATTATTCCCCTGAGGACGGGAATATGGTTTACTCTGGGGCTGTTTTCCTTTGTTCCCTCGACCTTGGTAGTTCTGGTGGTTTTTAGCAGGTCCTCCAGCCCTCCTCTGTCTGTTGTTCTTCATCACTTCAACCTCTCTTCTTTTCTCCACCAATTGTTGGAAACGACGAATTCCTAGCGGTAACACTGAATCTTGAATGTCGCCTCGTAACCCATTAACAAAGCGTTCACACATATACTCTTCATCCACGCGCTGTTGAAAGAAACGAAAATGCTTAGCTAACGATTCGAACCTTGCAACAGATTCCCGATACTCCGCTTCTGGTAAACCCTCGTGAATTCTCGTTCTTTCTCGACACGAGCACTTTTGGGAAAGTACTTCTCCAAAAATTTGGCACGTAAATGCTTCCCAGTCACTTCCGATGGTCACTTCCATCATCGCCTTCGTTTCTCCACCAAGATCTGCGTCTCCCAAACAGCGGTATGTGGCATAGTTTACCTTGACGCGTCTGGCAGAATCAAGTACTTCAAATATCTTTTCAATTTCACGTAGCCGAGATCAGCCTGCTCGGATCGTAATCCGCATAGAATTTTGGCGGGTCATGGCGGCGAAAATCAATCAATCCCTTCGCCTCAGCAGTTCGTTCCTCGCGTTGTTACTTTTGCAGGTCACGCTGTTGCTTCACAATCGTCTGCTGTGCTACTGCAACAGCCATGTCAGTCATCGCTCGCACTACTTGGTCCATATACTGGTTTCCAGCTTCAGGAATAGAGGTATCACGTCTAGGAGGTGCCATAAGTTCCTACAAGTCGAAAATCAGTAAGAACCCAACTACCAAATCAATCACCAGAGGTGATCGCACACAATTTCACACCTGTTTCAACTTGGAAACATTTCAGACAATCAACACAGAGTTCACAGAATCCTAGGCACATCAGACTTCTACCCAACAACTCCCAACATCCTAGCCAGCATACACTAAGCGATCCGGCTAGAACCAAACTGCTTTGATACCACTAATGTAACATCCCGTTTTCGCAAAAAGGTTTTCTCTAAGAGCAGCGGTATATTTTTTTTTTAAAAACAGGCGTTACACTTAAGAACAACAAATAAACAATCACTTCAAAGTAAAACCTAACCAAACATTATATATATATATATATATGCATCGTAGCAGTGTCAAGGAATAGAGCACTTCGCACGCAGGCGAGTTCCAAAATATACACCAGTACATACTCAAAATAAAATACATCAGTCATATGAAAACCCTAAGACCTAGAGTAACTCATATCCGTGATGCATCCTGGCAGCTCCTATCAAGGACTTAGGCCCAAAAGTCATCTTGTACATAAAATACTACTAGAGTCTAACTGATCGACTCTATCTAACTATGCTGGCCCAAAGTAAACTCGAGACGCCATGCGAGGAGGAAACCCACACCAGTAGGACCTCGACTCGAGAACTAGCAGCCCCGATGCCTCTGAAGGATCCTCCTCCTCCTCCTCGCCCTCACCGCCAATCACGAATCTATCCTCGGCCCACTCCCTAGTAGTCCGACGCCTGCTAATGTGGTCTCCTACCGTAGGGATTGGGGACAAGTGGATGAGAGCGGTGAGGACAAAGGAAACACAAAGAGGGAGGACTACCCTCAGTGCGGAGCGTCATCAATGAAGCCGCCGGCAACGCAGTAGTAGCAAAGTGATTTATGGGAGGAGTTTCAGGAACTCCAGTCGAAGGTGGAATCATACTCGAACTTGGCATCGTGGGTGGATGTGAGGGGTCCACAAACGGAAACGTCTCAACAGTCGCCCCCGTCGGTAGTGTGGTAAGTAGGTTGGGTGGTACGTATAGGTGAACCGTCCTTCACGGGCGCACAAATGGAGTACTCCCGCCGTAAATGGGCCTCAATCACTATCCCCGAGTGTGTCAACCGCCCAAGACAGGTTGACGACCCACGCCGAAGGGGTCTTCCCCTGAGGGAACTCATATGTCGTGTGTCCCATGAACCTCATCGGGATCGGCATCATCTAAGCGTAGGTTTCAAGCATAAACATAAACAAAAGAAATGCAAGGGTAAATTTCTTGTCCACGAGTTCATCACAGGCTAGTTGCAGACAAACAAGATATATATATATACATCTAGTACATCAGCATGTCATTATATATATATATATAGGCATACTTAATTAACCGCATACTTCATCATGGTACATCCAATACTTGCATGTGAATAAGCAACTCAAACAACAACAATCACCAAATCATCACATATCACGATGTGGTTAGACATGCATGCCAATGCAGTATGGCTAGTTTGTGTATACACCTGCAAACCTTAAACAAGGTCAAGAAAGTGACGAGGAACTTTATTTCCCAACGCCCAAATCAACTCCCTACCAAGGGTATTGCCACAAAGGCTTGCCACACATTAGGCATTACCGCCACGCTGGCATGAAGTGACAACTCGTCCTTTTGAAAGTCCATAAGATACCAAACGCTCCGAGTGTCGATGCTCAATGGTTAGCGTACAATTTAATTAATCAATGCGGATCGACAAACCCTCACTCACTCTACTTAGTGAATTTCCAATTTCAATTTTTTTGTGCCACACCTACGTGTTATTGTACTAGAAAGAATTCTTTAGTTTTAGGTCGTTGGAACCCTAGTCGTGATAAATAATGCATTAGTAAAATTCCCAGGAAAGAGAGGCGGTCACGAACACTCTTAATAACCAGGTCTTTCCTAGCCGAATTTTTCCCAGACGCATCATCTAACTCAACCGCTTTAAGTAAATGACACCACTTACTCGATTTTTCCATACTTCCATTTTCCTTTTTTTGTAAGCTCTGGTTAGTTATATTAGAACCCTCACGCTTACTTTTAAGTCAAAATGCCTTAAACAATTTATTTATGAAATCATATTTTCGCTTGTGGAATCGTGCATCAGATTTACTGGGTGTAAATCGTCAACCCAAATCAACAATCGATCTTCGCATTATTAATTAATTCATACCACAACAACAACTTTTGCATATTTCAATTCAACATTAAATCAACATGATTTAAGCTATTCAATACCATTCATGGTCATCATTCAAGGCCAAACAAAACTGTCATGACATTTCATACAACAAAGAAACAATTCAACAACTCACAAGATGTTACAAAGATCACTTTCACACTTAACAAATACTACACTTACTACCACCAATATTCATTCAATCAAGCCACACAACAAACAAAGCAAAAGCCTAAACTCATTATATAGAAATTTCCCTTACCTCGAACAAGCTTCAATACGGAATTTCCAACGCGTCACCGAACGCATTACCTCGCTCAAACCTTAACAACACAAACTTAAGAAAATTAGAACCAAAACCCAAGCCCTTAAGCTCTAGGGCAGCCACGGTTTTGGCCCTAAAAGACACCTAAAAATTGCTAACTTAATCTATTTGGATCACAACTAATCATAGGCTATGTTTTAAGTTCAAGTCAAACAAGTCTTACAACTTTCATTTACTTTACTTACTTAGAAAACAAAAACCAAATTTTTTACCAAATGAATAGTGTTTCTTACCAAATGAATAGTATTTCATCAACTTTGAACTACTTTTAGAACTATAAAACATGCCATAAGAATTAAAGAAATAGGTTAGTTACAACTTCAAAACCATGTGTAAGACATATACTAAATCTTTTCCAAAAATCAAGTTTCTTTAAGTTGTTTTGCTAAATCAAATTCTTGATCAACTTTTACACTATTAAGAGGCATAAAACAACTTGAATCAAGGTTTTAAAATACCATGAGGGCCACGGCTCCATGCATCAAAAACAAACCCCAAAATCTTTTTCAATTTTTCATTTCCAAACAAAACATTTCATAACATTCAATTCCTTTATCAATCAACTAACTTTTCTAACACTTAAACTACTTTGAAAACAATTTAAAACATCCTCCAAAATGCCATTCAAAGCCACGGTTTTCCAGCCCCTCTTTGCATCCAAAATCATTTTCAAAACTTGTAAACATAGTTATATGACTAGGATCCAAACATACAACTACTAAACCTTCAAAACTAACACTAAAAATGACAAGAACAAGCCAAGAACAAAGCTTGGGACAGCCCTATGGTTTCGGCCAGCAAAAGGGGTTAGGGTTTCCAAACTCAAAATACCAAAATCAAGGTGATTCATGGAAGAAAACAAAGGGCTATGGAACTAGTCATGCAATACTAGCCAAAAACAAGCTTTTTAACTTCAAATAACTCTTGAATCCATCAAAAATCATATCATGGAACCCAAAAGACATGATGAAAGGTTTATGGAGCTTACCAAGAGTAGAGATGAAGATTGAACAAGAGTGAAGATGAAAGGAAGCAAGAAAGCACACTTTGTTCTCCAAAATCTTCCAAAACCAAAGCCTTCTTTCTCTAGTTTTTTTCTCAAGTTTTTTCACCAATGGAAGGAATGAATGAAGCTTCAGCCCAAGAGGATGATGACCACGAAATTTTAGGGGTAGAAGTGGAAAGAAAGATTCATTTAGTTAGAAACTAACTAATTAGGTCATAACCTAACTAAATTAACTTCCTACCATTTACTTAATGGCCAATCACACCTTGACACTTGTACATGTCATGATTAAAAGCAAGTTCAGCCCCCCTAGTGGCTGAGTAATTCGCCCATGTGCCCTAATCTGGAGATATTTTTGTTTTCGCGTTCTCGCTCAGGGTCTTGTGGCGTTACTCTGTGATATTAGGGTTTTTGTGCTAAAAACTTGAAAAATAATTCTAATTATAAGTCCACACCCAAAAATAATAATTTGGCCAAAAATTCCCTCATGGCATGAGGAAAGTACTCACGCTTCTCGCTTTCTCGAATTACGAGCCAAAACGCTATGCTTAGGCGCTTCTAGGCGTAGAAAATACCCTATATATTTTCTCGATGCCCAAAAATTCCCAAAAAATTCCAATAAATCCTAAATATTGGAAAATGATCAGATCTCAAATTTCATAAAATTTGGATCACGTTTGGGCATGTTTCAGTCAAAACTCGCCTTATAGTTCAAATTCAGCGTTTTACGGCAGAATTCAAACATCGAAAGAAAAAAAAACCCTAAATTAATAATAACTATTACTCCCTATACCTCAGATAAAATAGAGCAAATCAAATACTAAAATTATTCACATAGCTTTATTAACGGATAAGTCGTGTTAACAGCGGTAGAAAACAGATAAATACTAAAGAAATAAACGCTAAAACTTAGGGTGTTACAGTATTCAATCAAATGCATTCCAAAAACTAGTTTACGGAACACTGGGTTGCTGTTGGACTAAAAATGGGTGCTGGAAGAAAGACCCTTTGTTTTTCTTGCTAAATTTGCACAGTTTAGATTATCACGTTTTAATTTTTCCAGACTTTGCAAAAGGGCTTGCAACTCATCAACTCTTTTATAACTTGATTTGAGATTTATATCACATTCTTTTTCATTAGGTGAAATTTATATGGCTTTCACCAGATAAAAAGTGACTTACCAAATAGTAAGTATAGCCCAGGTGATTTAATGAAACTAACATGCATATGACCTAATAATAAAGAATATGTGAGACTGAGTTATTGACATTTCTCTTGAACAAAAATGAATGATGTTAAAAATTACAATTATTGAAGCAAATATAGTCAATTCATTCAAGTTCAATTTTCATTTTCATTGTTGCGTTTGGACCACACTCCCAAAAGAAAGCTGATTTTCTTCTTCAGGAGCTGGGAATGGATGCCTGGAAGTGATGAAAACTGCTTCAATGAATCACATCCAATCCAAGGTCCATATTGGGGCACAGGCTCAAATCTTGAGATTATGAAGATATTATATGACGCGCTACAAGAACTGAAAATAGATGTCACCCTGTTGAACATCACCCAGTTATCAGAGTACAGAAAAGATGCTCACACGTCAGTTTACGGGGAGCGAAAGGGCAAGCTCTTGACAAAAGAACAGAGAGCCAACCCAAAATCTTTTGCTGATTGCATTCACTGGTGCTTACCTGGAGTCCCTGATGTATGGAATGAAATCCTATATGCATATCTGTTGAAGAATTATCAAAACTTCTCTTAACATGGCTAATAACCATGACAGAAAGCACAAGCATCACCCAAATGGGGGACACATTCATAATTTTTCATCAGTTCATCATTCTATTTTGTTTACAAAGTCCAGCACTTTTTGGAATGTATAACAGAAAATAGATTAACTAACTATCAAATCAATATGAAGTAGATACCACCTGTAAACAAAGGAATTTAAGAAAGGGCATTTTTCTAAGAATCAAAGTGTCATCAACCAACAATCATGAGCACAAATAATTTATTATTAGCCTGTTCTGCATGGAAACCTAAACAATATGATTTTCAGCAAGCAATGCCACCTTCAACATGTACATTTGCAAGACGAAAGAGCCATAGCATAGCATTTTTTCTTCATTATTTACATGCGACCTGATTATATTTACAGCAGCTCCCACTCAGTTTCAGAAGCCTGCAGCAGTTGCAAATGCTTCGAGTCCACATGTGTTCTGGAACGAAATGGCAAGAGAGTTCGTGGTAAATCTTGAGTGGGCTCCATATCAGTGTCTCCATACCATATTGCTAGTTGCTCATATTCCTTTGCTAACCTCTTCTTTGAAGTGAATGCATCCTGGATTCTTTTCTGTTGGATGAAAATTGATAGTAATAGCACATACAAGATTTCTCAATTTTCCTAATAGCATAACTTATTTCATAAAATAAACTTCATTTTCTTCTTAAGGAGATAAGCCAAAGAAACAACATTTTCTTCTATAACTAAAAATAACTATAGCTATTTTAGGGCAAGACCAGTGGTGTTAATTGGTAAGCTTCAAATCATTCTAAGCATGAAACACAAAACACATAAAATTACCAACATGTAGATCTACGTAAGTTTATTTATTGAAACAGATATTAGAGAAGACTAAAGGGAGTACCTTGTATGATCTAAGCTTTTGGGCTCTGCATGAGACTGCATGGAGTTCACTATCATCCACAAATACACAGCTTTCCCCAAGTTTTGTATCATTGTTCAATTGAATGTCTTCCAAGCGGGATTCAATAGAACTGACTAGTGATTCATCTGAACAACAGAACAAGCAAAAGTCATATCGGATAGGTGACAACACACTCAAACAGGAAGCATGAACATATCATTATTATAAGATTTCTATGAAAAATTTCGGCTCCTTTATTATTTGTAAATTTGTTCTTTCCTCTTGTAAAGGATCGCTTTCTTATTTTACCTCCATTTTATTGAATTTTAACCTTAAAATAAAATACTCAAAAAACTAGAATGAAACTCGTTAAGTATGAGGACAAGTGTGGACTCACATGATGTACTAAGAAATAAATAATAAGGAAAAGAAAAATGTAGAAACAACAGGTAAAAAACTTCAACTTCAAGTAAACATCATCTTGTAAGCATTTCACATAGCAAAAAGTAAGAGCTTCCAATTTCCCAAAAGCGATTTTGTGTTTCTGATTGCAGAAATGCCAAATCTAGTATTGCAATGTTCCCAACAGTAATCAAGACTAAAGGCAACTGGCAAAGTACCTTTGAACCTAAAATCTTAATCAACATTACCAATGAAAAATTGAAAATAAAAAAGAAAAAATATCAACTCCAATAAAATACTAGCAACAGGAAATTAAAGAAACATATAATTAACTGCTTCTCCGACTTGCAAAGCCGGTTAGTTTTCCGGTCTTATAAATTAATGGTACTGCACATATGGCTTCTACTGTGCATACCATAAGGCCAAAGCCCATATAGTGGAGTAAGATGCTTTTCAATGAATTTTAAGGTTCTATCATGATTCTAAATTTTTTCAATAAATAAAACATTTTACACAATCATTGGGAAGAATTCTGTTGTTGTGATATTTAACTATATCTCTGACTATGTCTTGAGCAGAACATATATGCCACGCCAGATTCTAGATTAATCATCCAAAGCCAGTACTTCATTGACCTTGAAAGACATAACACATGACAGGTCATAGCGTCAATTGATCATGTAGCCGACCCCATCTAGTGGAAAAAGGCTTGCATGATGATGTTGTTGTAGTCTTAAACAAGAAATGAAAGAAAAGTTCCCAAAAATGAAAATTATAAGATACTAACCATTTGATTCCTTTGACTGACAACGGCAAGAGGAAACAAGTCCATCATGGGATTCCATGACCTGGCCAGCTACTTGGGAGGATTCACAGCATACATGTAACATGGAACTATTTGAATTACAGCAAGCAACATCTCCTGAATTGTTTTTGAAAGATTCAATTTCAAAGGAGCAGCTTCCTTGTGATTTTAAATATGTACTGTCAGAAATTAAGGAACTTTTAAAGCATAAAGGCCCTGTCTTTGTAATAGGCCTTTCGCATGACACAGAAGATACAGCAGGTGAAACTTTAGCTAGTATACCAGTATCCACCTTATCAACATCAGATGATTCACTGAATAAGGAGGCTTTAATTAATTCTTTCTCACCAAGAGACGTGAAATTCAACACTTGAGCAGGAGATGAATTTGTATTATTTTCTTCAGCAATCAAACGCAAGTCTTGTTCTACATTAACTTCTTCGTTGTCCTTTGTTTTCATGGAAACTTCGCATGCACTGCCAGAAGAACCAGAATATGATCCACTATCTATTGAGAATTCAAGGGGTTCTTTCTCTTTAACAGATATCAAATTCATTAGCACAGATGCGGACTTGATGGCAGTCTCTTCAATGCTTGCATGCATGCTTTCTTTTTTAACCCCAGCAGCTTCTCTTGAGTCATCACCAACCTCATCTTGAGTTATGTAAGAATCCTCCACCTCCAGGTAATCTGAGCAAGTTTCACCGCTAGCTTGATTTGCATGTTCATGCTTGTCGGGAGCACCAGCTTGCTGATCATTAGCAAGATCAATTGCATTAGAATCCTGCAACGCCTTGACAAAATTATTGATAGGGTTTTCCTCATCCCTATTTTTATTATTATCTTCACCACCACCAACTGACTTAACTGAAGAGACAACGTTCTTATTCAAAGCAACTGAATGAGCTTCATATTTTGTAGGACTCGCCAAGGTAGGAAAAGGTAATAGCTCATGTACAACTCCAGAACATAACTTTTTCATACTATCTCCAACATTCTGGACCCGATTTTCGAGATATTTAACAGCATCCTGAATCCAGCCAGAAATAGCAACAAGGTTCATAATACAATAACTACGTAAATGAAACAAATCCTTTTACTTTTTTAGATTTTAAATACACGGTAAGGCAAGTGGAAGGGAAAAGGAATTTTTTTTAGAAAAGAGGACAAATATCAAAGGAATAATGAAGTAGCACCTGGCCTACAATATCATCCACCTCTTGGCACACTGCTTCAAACTTCTGGTAAATATTCCCCATCCAGTTTATACGTTTAACCTTCAAATCCATTATGAGCTTGTAACGCCGTTCCAGGACTTGAGCTCAGAATCCCTAGGTTCACAAAAACTATACTTTAATTCTAGGATAGAGCTGCAATAACAGTGAAGGAAGGATCTCACGCTTAATAAACAAACAGTTATTCACAAAATAGTATATGCCAAACAAAACTGTCTTTCACTGGATAATTAATATACATAATAGATGGTGCACCTTATGGTTTAATACTATAATAAAAAAGATGAAACTAATCCTCGTCCCTTACTTCTAAATTCAGTGATGAAGTTTACCTAAAACGTCAACTCCCTCAAGTCTTTCAGCTTAGCAATTCAAACCCACAAAGGATTACATGGTAGCTCCTCTAAAGCCCAATATTCATCCTAATATCAAATTTCCATACAAACTTGTCATACTGCTTAAATCAATCTTAATTATGTAGTCGATAGCGGCGCTATAGCGTGCGATCGCGGAATAGTGGAGCGGAACCAAGGCGTGATGCGACGCGAAGTGCTGGTGCGGAGCAGTTTTCAGGTGCGGCGATCGTGGCCAGAATCGCGCTGGAAGCGTCCTGTTGCTGCCGCTACAGGGGCTTCCTTCCTCCGCAGACCTACTCCACTAAGGTTTTCCGGCCAACTCTTCGTTGTCTAGCTAGCTTTTGCGTTTCTGGCAAGAAATAAGAAAGACGGAGGAGATGAGAGAAGAATAAAAACAATGAAGTGGAAGGAGAGAAGAAGACGCGCAGAGGTGAGAGAAGTAGGCAGAAGATGCGGCGGTGATCGTATTCTAGTATTAGAACGCAGAGATGACAGAACCTTGAGAACTAAGGTTTAAGCTTGTAATGGGCTTGGCCCAATACCACTGTTTTTTTTAAGGGACCAATACCATTTAAATGCTTTCTTTTTTTTCCTTCTATTTTTTTTTAGATACATAAAGAGGGCCTAAGCCCAGAAACAAACACCAAACAAAAGCAAACTAAAAACGGGGTATGGAGACCCCAGAATAGTCATCAAACAGCAGCCGCGAAAGCTCCCTCGAAGGTTGATTCCAAACTTGTAAATCCATGGAGGACACGCTAGTACTATGATTTGCTAACCAGTCTGCACATCGGTTTTCCTCTCTCATCGTATGTTGAAATTGAACTTGCCAATCTAGCTGAGCAAGCTGTCTTATCTTGCGAATTAAAGTTGGCCCACTATAGTTCTGCAAGCTTTTATCCTGAACCATGTTAATGAGGCATTGAGAGTCACTTTCTACTATAAGTCTAGTGATACTCTCCATTCTGGCAATCTCCAAACCAATGAGCATGCCCCACATTTCAGCCCGAAGCGGATTGCACTGACCGAGCTTGCGAGAATAGCCCTTCATCCATCTACTAGAGTCATCTCTAAACAAACCTCCACACCCTGCCATGCTTTTAACGGATCCATCACAATTTAGCTTAATCCAATCATCCGGTGGGTGATTCCAACTCACAAACCTGAATTCCCGCGGGTTATGCATTCCCATCACATTGAGAAAATGATTTTTTCCCTTCTATTTACTAGCGTATTTGACCCCCGCATTGCACGTGTGAGATTTGGGGTTGTCAACCCATGTTTTGCACACGAAATAGTCAAAAATATTTCTAAAAGAAGTGGAAAAAAGATATATGTCAGTATTATAAGGTATAAATATTATCTGATACTTCAAATTTACTCTATTCATAGTCAAACTTTAATATACAATAATAATGATAATAATACTAAAATTGAAAATAATTTCTAACAATTCTACAAACAACTTACCTATTATATGGTACCACGCACGGTACATATTAAAATAAATAAATAAAATTTTCAAACAAATACATACTATTTAATTTTTATTAAAATATTCATCAATAGTTTCTCTCATATCATACATTTTCTCCCTTTTGTCTTCTTGCATCTACAATATTCATTAATTTTGTAAAATTCTCCATAGTGAAATGTAAAATGAAAGTACTTACCTCATCTATTTTTATTTAAGAATCATTTAATCTAAATAAAATGCTTCCAAAAGAATATTCAAATTAATTAAATGCTTCTTAATCATTTGTATCAGTATCCTTCTCAGAGTTACTCAGTCTACCACATAAATAGAGAGACATATATAAACATAGTTAAGAAAACAAAAGTATAAAGAAAACATTGAAATTCCAGTAAAAAAACCAAAACAAAACATTAGGCTGAAAATTGTAAAATATAATAATTAATTTTTAGAGAATAATTGTAAGCATGTTATTTGCTAAAGTGGTTTCCTGATAAAGGTCGAAATTTAAAAATTAGGCTGAAAATTTAAATTGTTGTTCGCATATTTCTGTTGATGTGACTTTTTGATAATGATTTAAAAATTGGGCGCATGCTATACTTTTAAAATTTCGACGGGGTTCGCGATTGCCTTGAAGAAGAAACAAAGTTTAGTTAAGGTCTTCCGCACTTTGATGGGCAAAACGGATAATATATCAATGGGTAGCAAATTCTCCATGAGAACATGACAATCACGGGACTTTAGACCCTTTAACTGGAGATCTCTCATTGATACGAGGTTCAGAATGTTTGAAGAGTACCCCTCTGGAACCTTAACTCCATGAAGAAACTTACAAAGAACCGTTTTCTCTTTTCTAGACAAAGTCTAAGCGGCTGGAGGTAGATATGTACGTAGTTTTCCCTTCTTTACTGGTCCCAATTCCCGTCTCAATCCCATACTAACCAAGTCTCACTTTGCATTGATGTCATCTTTAGTCTTCCCGGGCACATTGAGTAAGGTACCAATGACAATATCAAAGACATTTTTTTCAACATGCATCACATCAATGAAATGTCTCACGTACAATGACTTCCAATATGGCAGCTTAAAGAAAATCGACATTTTCTTCCACCCTCTTGTGACAAGCTCTCCCTCAAAAGGTTTTCCGAATTCAATACTCAAATATTTTACCTTTTCAAACTGTTGTGCACCCGTCAAAGGCAAAGGAGCTCTACATTCTTTAGTATTCCCATTAAATGCTTTTCTCCACGACCGATAATGATGCTTTTGAGGCAAAACCTACGATGCCCAAGGAAGACATTCTTCTTACCATGTTCCAATCGCATCCAATCGGTACCACCTTCACATATAGGGCATGCACATTGGCCTTTAGTACTATATCCAGACAAATTACCGTATACCAAAAATTCATTAATTGTGCCGAAGATCATAGCCCTCAAGGTGAAACTTTCTTCTCTATACCCATCGTACACATTTATACCCATCTCCCACATTTGCTTCAATCTTCAATTAAAGGCGCTAAGAATATGTCTATATCATTTCCTGGTTGTTTGGGCCCAGAAATTAACATAGACAACATCATATATTTGCGCTTCATGCATAGCCATGGAGGTAGGTTATAAATCACCAAAATCATAGGCCGTGTACTATGAGAGCTACTCTGAACACCATGTGGGTTAAATCCATCAATAGACAACGCAAGTCTTAGGTTTCTTGGTTCTTTTCCAAAATCAGGATACTCAATATCAATTTTTTTCCATTGAGGAAAATCTGCAGGGTGCCGCAGCATGCCATTGTTAATCCTTTCATCCTCATGCCACATAACCTTCTCTGGAGCCGATTCCGATTCCTTTTTCTTATACCGTGAGGCTTTACATTTAGGATACAACTTTAACGATGCATATTCATTTCTAAATAAAATGCAATCGTTAGGACAAGCATATATCCTCTCATAGCCCATGCCAATAGAGCGTAACATTTGTTTAGCCTCATATGTCCGACCAGGAAACACATTATCATCCGGCAACATATCTTTCAATAAGATGAGTAAGTCCGTAAAGCTCTTATCAGCCTATCCATTGCTCGATTTCAAGTTATACAACTTTAACATCGCCAATAATCTCGTGAATTTAGTACAACCCTCATACAACGGCTTCTCCGCATCACTGATTAACTTCTCAAACATTTGAGGACAATCACGGAGATCTTCTTCAACCGCATTTGCTATCTCTACAAAACAGTCGCCATAATATGTATTTGTACTGGCGTCATCTGACACATATCTCCAACTCTTCCCCATATGAAAAGATTCACCTCTTTTCTCACCGTGCTTTGTCCAACAGGTATAACTCTGATCAATTCAATTGGTTACTAAATGTCCTTCCAATTCTATTAACTCGGCCTACATAACAACAACTCAAACAAGGACATATGATTCTACTTAGGTCTAGTTCTTTTTTATACTGAACTACAAACCTAATAAAATCTTGCACTCCATCCTTATATTCCTTCGACAAACGATTGGCAGACATCCACTTCCGATCCATTCTAACTTCAACCTTTAAAAAACTAAGTTAGTCCTTAATTAATATAACATCATATTAAACGTATTTTTATTCTCAATATTTTACTGCTAAACATAGTCAAAACTTGATAATCTAACGCATCAGGCTATAGCTAATGCTATGCCGTCAATCCATAATTCAAAGTTCATATTCGATTCACAGTTTGAATTTTTAACAAAAATTTGGCAGAGTCTCCCCTAAAATATGGACATTCCAAAATATATCTAATCCAATCAAATATAAAACAATTCAAAGTTCAAACATTCACCAATTAGAGACACAACATGATAATAGCTAATAAAGTCTTAAATCTTAATTAAAAGATTCAACTTTATAGAGCGATGAGAAATACTACATGTTGATGACTTAAAAACACTATTTCCTATCAAGCAATGTCAAAGGAAGCAACAACTCATTTCCTTATAACCGCATGTGACTAGTCTTACTATTTTATCTCTAGTTACCCTTTTATTTGAAACTTGGTTAAGCTTATGATTCCAATCCAATACATGTTCAATCTTTTTACACAATTATTCCTTTTGTAAATTAAACCACCGCAAAGCTAACAAAAGCTTCCTATTTTTTCAACCCAAAAGAACATTATAAGCACCAGCAGAGCAACAACATCATAACAACCCCAACATCACAACAAACTCTACTATAAAACCATACAAATCAAACAACCCTTAATTTTTTCTACCTCATAGTGAGATGCAAAATCTCATTTTACTATTATACTACACACAAATTTAATAGCTATTGGATAGTTTCCTATTTGCCCTGATCAAACAAATAAAAACTAGTAGCAGAAGCAAGAAAGAGGAGAAGGAGGACTTACCAACAGAAAAAACCAAAGAGAGCCTTTCTTCCAAAATAGAACCGAGCAGAACCATTCTTCTTTAGTGCGAAACTAAACCCCGAACCCAGAGAAAGTTCAGAAGAGACAACCACAGTAGCAGGCTTAAACCTACACAAACAAGGAAACACAATAAAAACAAAACCCAAAAGAACAAAACTGTAACACCCGTATTTTTACGATACGTTATTTAGCGTTATTATAGTGTATTTTGGTCGTATTTATGCTATAATAAGCAATTTCTTATTCGCTAAGTGATTTAAATAAATCAAGATCAAATTGAATTTGAGAATTAATATTTTATATTAATTCATGGTTCGAATATCGTCGAAAAATTCTACCGAAGTTTCGTCGCATTTCGAATCGTCGGGCAGTTTTGCCGCAGATAAAATTTTAAATGAACCCTGATTTCGATGAAAATCGAATCGTAACTTATCGTGATTATTTTTGAATGTTTGATAGTGTTTTTATTATTTATAATAAAATGATATCGCGCGGTGAATTAATTTCTCACTAAATTAATTTTCGCGATTTTTTCGGCGGGTAATTAATCGGTAACGTAGTTATTCGACGCCATGTTTTAGCAACCTTTAGACTCTAGAATTAGAGGGTAATCATGAGATATGTGAGATTAGATGGATAGGATTAGATGATGCGATTAGCATATTTGCTTTATTGCTAGGTGTCATTATTTGTGTGATTAAAATTAGTATTACTTTTTTTTACTACATTATCTTATTTTAAACTATGCTTAAAATTATTTTTAAGTTAATAAAAGAAAGGGAACCCCTCCCAGCAGCCCCATTTTCGTGACCCCCTTCTCTCTACCCTCACATCATCTTCATCTTCAACTTTTAGTGAGAGAAGCTTTCCACCTCCATGGCTTCCAAGCTTCTCAATTCTTAACTACCTCACCTTTCCTCTTCATTTTTTTTCTTGCTACCAACTTCTTCTTCTTCCCTTCATCCTCATCTAGTTCATCATCAAGCTTTGGAGATGTATTTCTTCCTCCAAAACAGCCCCCTTGGCCGCGAGCATCTAGGAGGGAGGAGGTGGTGCTCTTTTCTTTTCCTTCTTGATTTTTATGTTTGTTTTGGTGTTGTTGTGTTGTTTGATCATGGTTAAATGATGAAGATGAGCACATAAGTCCATAATCTTAGAACCCTAGGTGCAAGCAAAAAGGGAAAAAGAAGGGTAGTGTGATCTTGATGAACAATCATGAAATTAATTGTTGTTTCTATCTTGCTAGGTATCGTTCTTGTTGTTGTAGTACATAGTTTTGGAATTAGAAGTTGTTTGGATAATTTTTATGATGGACACCTATTCTTGACAAAGAGGGATTAGGAATAATTAAATTGTGAACCATGAAATTAGTTGATGATTCTTGCTTAATAAATGATGTTGTTGTTATTTTAGCTATTAGCTTTGGATTAGGACTTGGATTGAGCAATTGTTGTTGAAAACCTATTCTTGAAAGAGGGTTGAATTGGGATTGATCATGAATTAGCTTTTGTTTTATAAAGTGGGTTGTTGTGTGTGAAAGATTTGGTATATAAAAGGATGTCATGTTATTAAATTGGAAGTGTGCAAATTTTTGGAAAAAGGGGAGGTGATGGCCACGAGCCCTATAGGGTGGTTGGAAGGAAAATTAGTTTGCAAACTTGGTTATAAGGATTGTATTAATGTGTTATCAAGCTTTAGAAAATTATAGAAAAGATTTGGTGTCATTTGGATTTGTTTTGAAGTTTTAAGGCTATGAAGCATATGAGGTGATTTGGGTTCCTTGAGAGCCAAGGTACGTAGTAGAGCCTTAACTTAAGGTTTTAGACAAAATAAAGTTGATTTTAGTATTGAATTGTGTTTCAAAATTTTGAAAGACTTGAACTTAGTTAGTAGGACCTTATTTTTCCAACTTATGCATATTTCAAGAAAAATAATGTTGCATTGTGTTTTAGTTCTCAAGAGATAATTCTTTGCTCAAATATTTCAAATATGTGACTTAGTATTTTAAATTAAATTCTAAATGGAAGTGGTTGGTTTAGGAAAGGGTTAGGTTTGAGAGCCTAAGGTTTTGAGTTAAGTTTTAGCTTGTGCTAAGTTTACTCGTGGTGACAGGAGTTGCGAATCCGGAGACCGTGCGACGTGGACCCGAGGCTTGCGGTACCCCGTTAGCAAACAACTGTGGTAAGGGCAACTTTAGATATGATAGGAATTTAATTTTCAGTCTTATGCGAAGAAGTCTGAGAACCTTAGGGTTCGAAGTGAGGGTCTCGTACCACTTCGACTTTTAGTTCTTAAAATTTTAATTATGATTATTTAGTGGGCTTGTCTGCAAGTGGTTGATAGCTATCCCTAACCCCTCACACTTGTATGATTGCCTCTCTGCCAACTCCACTGAGTTGCAGAAGGATGAACTGAGTTGTCGGTGTCGATGCTTAATATGATGTGAATGCTTATACTGCTTATACTGTTGACCTGAGTGCATTGTGTTAAGCTTGGCATGAATATTATTGACATGTGGTTAATTAATTATTCGATTGCTTCTTGATTGATTATATGCGGTGATTGTTTCATTGGGATGGTGAAAAGTGTCGATGTGATGTGCATGAACTATATCCCGAATATCCTAAGGCGGTCACGGAACCCAAAGCCAATGGCTGGAGTTCGGCAGCTTAGTTAGGCGTCGTGTCGTTTGGAGTTGTCGTGACATTTATGAACTATATCCCGAATAACCTAGGGTGCTAGGATCCCCTAAAAGACTACGGCTGGTTTTCGGCAGCTTAGTTAGACGTCGTAGCGTCAAGGAACATATTCTGAATTTCCTAGGGTGGTCGTGGAGCCCAAGGCTAATGGCTGGAATTCAGCAGCTTATTCGGCATTACCTTCCGGAAGATTGTTGAAATTGTTGTGAGGGAATGAGTCCTAAGTTGAGTCCAGAGTTGCGTCTTGAGAACTGTGCATATCATTGTGTTGCCTTTTGTTTATGATTTGTTATTTCCTGATTTATTGAGAAGTTGACCCTTTCCCGTGGTGCCTTCAACCCATGATGGTTACCCAGGTGAAGGCGAAGAGCGTACTGATATCGGCGATGAGGACATTGCCGGAGATCATCTTTGATTTTCCAGACATAGAGATGCCTGCGGCGATGGAATTCGACCCCATCTCCCATCACGTTGTTTATACTGGGGATGTTGTACAGAGCTTTCGAGAGGGTGGTATGGTAGTGAGACAGGAGACTTCGCGACGCACAGTGAGCTTCCCGATTCGGATGATGCAGGTGGTGGATGCTTGGCGAGCTATTCAGGGAGAGAGGACTATGCCAGCATCATCTTCCTCGCCAGAGGGACCCCTCGAGATTCCGAGGTGCACTGCTTCTCGAGGACGAGGACGTGGACCGAGGGTTCGATGGACCGCTCGTAAGAGTGTGATTAGACGCGGGACTGCAGGAGCATCTACTTCCAGGGCAGCTGTTATTCAGAGTTCTCCAGCAGGATCTGAGCCCGAGGCGGAGCCAGTTTCTCCCATATTAGTCAGGACCCCTACCCCACCGGGACACCTCTCACTTGTCTGCAGAGAGTGTGGTGAGGCTGGGTGTAGTGGCGCGGGATTCTTGGAGGAGGCGGTGATAGCAGAGGACGTGCCGGAGGGTGTGCCTGCGACAACACCTTTTATCGATTTGACTGGAGAGGACCCGATGGACGATGAGGAGGAGGAGGATCCATCTGAGGATTCGGATAGTTATCTGTAGTCGTCGTGTTGTCTGACTGTCTGTTTATGTTGTTTTGGATGACTGTAGTATTTGCTTTTAGTGTACAGTTTGTCTGGTGACCAGTCGGGCTTGATGGATTTTTTTTTTGTATTACAGGGTAGACTAGTGGTTTACTTCTGGAGCAGCCCTGCGTGGGTGCCTGCCGGGAGTACCCCTGGGGTATGATTGCTCTCATGAGGGTCTTCATACCATAGGTGTATTCTTTTGGGACATCTTTATGCATTGTCTTTAATTTGTACGTACTATCTTCGCTGACGTGTATATATATATATATGTATGTATTTCCAGTGCATGTATCTTGTGTCTTAGATTGCACCATGTTTCTAAATGTTGTGGCAACTCTGTGTGTACTATGAGTACTATGCGGATATGATTATTTTAAAAAAAATAGACCGCATTTTTCAAAGGACACAAGAGTGTCGTTTTAAAAACGCGTCACATATAGGGTTATTTCTAGTTTATTAGCGGTCCGGAAACGGGTCGTTACAAGAACCACCATAGTAGTGAGCCTCACTGTGCTGTGGCCTCAGCTTACTACTACTACTACTTCACTAAGCCTCAAGAAAAAATTGCAAGGAGAACGTATATTCTCAGCTGGGGTTTTCTCATTCAAGCCTATAAAAAAGCCCAATTTTTGTGACTGAAAATATACTATTCCAAATTCCAAAGAACATGACTATGTGAAAAGTTCAGAAAAATCTCAACTTTTAGATAAAGTAGTACCTGACCCTCAAGATTTCTTTTTTCCTCCAATCCTATTTCAGCCACCACCATTAATCCCTAACCTATTTCAGCCACCACCTTTGATTCCTAATCCATTTCAACCACCAAGTCCACCACTCATTCCTAACCCTTTTTTTTAAAAGGAAAAGAGACAGTATACGAAATGCTGTGAGTTTGGAGCCCTAACCTTTACTGGACGGTGGATAAGGAGTAAAAGAAGCAAGTTGCGAGAAGGGTGGCAGGCAACTTACAGCAGATGAACGGCGTCTAAGGAGCAACGCGAGCGGAGGGTGGCGGCAACGACAAATAGATGAACGCTATGAGAGAGAGAGCTTTAGATAGTATACAAAATGCTCGACGGCAACGACGACGGGCGATTGGACGACAACGAGAGAAAGATATGGATGTTGTGTGTGTGTGAGAGAGAGAGAGAGAAAGAGCAAAAGGTCGAATGAGCAAATTGATAACAGAGAGACAATCAAATAGGCTAGGTGCGCGTTATAATTTTATTTCAGGTAATTGATAGCGCTTTTGTTAGAAAGCGCTAGTGAATGTAGGTAAAAGATAGCGCTTTCCTGGAGAAGCACTAGCGAAAGTTGAAAAACGATAGCGCTTTCTGTAACATCCCAATTTTTATGAAAATTATTTTACAGTTTCTGACTACTTAAAAAAAAATCATAGAGATTGATCACCTCAATGGTTTGTTAAAAGTACGAAGAACTACGAAGATTTATTGGAAATAATTTACTGTTTTTGTAATCAATTCAGATTAAGAGACAGTGTAGACGTATACTGTTTTTAATATGAATTAATCTTGAAAAATGTGAAAATTTTTTGTTTGATCAAAGAAAATTATTTTATTGAATGAGAAATAATTTTAGGACTTAATAGATATTTTTAAGTCACAGTTTGGATTTTTGATGTTTAGTTACTTGTTAAATTGTCTGTTTTATGTCATATTTAATATGACTTTTATTTTTAATGATTTTATCTTGATAATTTTATTATTTGAATAATATTTAGATGACAAGAGAAATTGAAATTAGCGATCCTCACTAATTTACAGTTTTTATTGCGCTACGAGAATTCTATTGAATTCTGTCGTAACTAGGCTATTGGGTGAGTTTCCAACTGAAACATGCCCAAACTTGATCCAAATTTTATAAAATTTGATATCTTAACATTTTTCAATATGTAGGATTTACTGGAATTATTTTGGAATTTTTGGGCATCATAAAAGTATAGGGTATTTTCTATGCCCAAAACTGCATTACGGTAGCGTTTTAGCTCGTAAATCGAGAAAGCGACATTGATAGAAATGCTTCTAATATTTTTAGGGACATTTTGGTTAATTAATAATTTTTGATTATAGAATAATTTATTAGATTTATTTTTGGAGTTTTTGGTAGAAAAAACCCTAATATACGCATAACGCCGCGCACCCGATTAAGCGAGAACGCGACGAAACGAAATATCTTGATATTTTGGGCTGGGGGGCGTGAATCTAGAAACTAGGGGAGATGAATCTCATCCTTAGAAACTTCCTTGACAAGTGTAGGCATAAGATTGGTTGTTTTGTAATTGTAGTTAGTTAGTGTAGTTAGTTTGTAACTAGTTTGGTTAATTCCTAACTAAATGAACATTTTCTTTCCATCCTTGTCCCAAAATTTTCATGGCTGCTTCTTCATTTGGCTGATCCATTTCAGTTTTCTTTCATTTTTGGAAAGCTTGGAAAAAAAATTTAGTGAGAGAAACACTTGATTCTTGAAGGAAACTAGGAGATTAAGCTTGTAAACTTAATCCTTTCTTCCTCCTTCTTGATTTACCATCATCATCTTGATTTGTAAGCTCCATATCCATTCCTTTTCCTCTCTTGAGTTCCATGAATGGGTTTGGTTGATTTAAGAGTTGATTTTGCTTTGAAAGTCTTGAACTTGTTAGATTAGTTTGATTAACCTTTAGATTCACCATTTTCCTTCAAGATTATGCTTGTTTGATGAATTTAAAATTCTGAAATCCCTAAGATTTTGAATAGGCCGGACCTTAGGGGCTGGGTAAGAGTTCATTTTTGGCTTGATTTTGTTGAATTTGAGTTAGATCTTTGAGGGTTTTGGTTTAGTATACTTAAATCTAGTCATGTATGCATGTTAAGCAAGTTTTTTGTGAAATTAATTTGGTAAATTTTTGGGGCTGAAAACAGTGGCATATATATGTGTTTAGATGATGTTTTAGTTTGTTTTAAAGTGTATCAAAGTGACTTGGAAATTGGTTTATGGTAAAAGAAATTATGTGTAACAAAGTTGTAAGATTTTGATGTTAGAAGTTTGAAATTTTGAAGTTGTTTTTTGGGACATCAAGACCATGGCCTTCATGGTGTCTTAGAACATGATTTTAAAATTGTTTTAGGCCTAAAATATGTTGTAGGAAGTGATTAGCAATTTAATTTAGCAAAATCTTTCATAGAGGTTTAATTTTTGGAAAAAGAATTGTGTTATGTCTTGAGAATTGTTTCAAAACAATAATGAAATTGTTCCAAATTTTTATGACATGTTTTAGTGCCTTGAAAAGTGGTTCAAAGTTGGGAAAACACTATTCAAAGTGGTAAGACACTATTCCAATTGGTAAAGTTTGGTTTAGCTATTTTTCTAAGTGTGTAGCTTTTGTAAAAGTTTCAAAACTTGCATAATTTGAATATATGGCTAGGTTTAGGGAACCCTAAAACTGTGGCTTTCCTAGGGGCATTAGATTGAGTTTTTAGTTCTAATTAATTGAAACTTGCGTTGTTAAGGTTCGTGCAAGGAACGACTTGACGATTGTTTGGAATTACCTTGCTTGGATTGTTAAAGCGCCCAAGGTAAGGGAAAGTCTTACATAATGAGTTTGGGCTTTTCGCCTTGTGTGCTGTTTGGCTTGATTGATTGATTGTGTGGTAGTACTTGTATTATTACTATATGTTGTCTGGAATGCTGTAGCATGTTGTAGCATACTGAATTGTTATATGCTGTCTAAAATGTTGTAGCATGTTCTTGGCCCTGCATGGCATTATGATTTGTGTTGTTTTTCCTTGAATCATATTTGATTTAATTGGAACTTGATATTGATTGGAATATGCAAGATATTGTTGATGATAGTGGATTAATTAATAATGCATTGATCGACTGTTATTGGTTTAACGACTTACAACGCTAAGTCTGATGCGATTCCCTGAGCCGAGGAATGTTTTTGAGGTAAACTAAAGGTATCTTCTAAAATAAGTTGGCGTACAAACACGCTTTATGGATCAGAGGGTTAGAAGTTGTTTAAGAGGTTCTTTTAAAAATAAAACATTGTAAATTTTAAAAATGGTTGAGTTAAGTAATGTGTTTGGGAATTATCCTAGCGTATTCTTTAGCACAACTAGGGCTTCAACGACCTAGAGCTAAAAAGTATTTTTAGATAAATGGGAGTGATACAGGAACTAAAATCGAGATTTCGAAAGATTAAAATATAGGGAACCTAGTGTTCTTATTGAGCATATGGGCCATGTGTCCTGTGCTAGGACTTAATGTCCTGCTTGCATGCGCATTTTCTTGATTAAGAATTAGACCTAGTGTTTCGTATGGCGTGCCTAGTACCTCAACCTAAAAATTGAGCCTAGTGTTCTGCATTACGTGCCTATAATTTTAATCTAAGATTAAGATTAGCATTCCGCAGTTGAACACCTGGACCTAGTGTCCTGTGTTTGAACTCTAAGGGGTATTTCTCATCATCTCAGTTTACTGCGTGATGAAGAATACTCGAGCATTACTTGAGTAGTATGGGATGCTCATTGTGGTGCTCAAACTTTGAGTTCCCTCCATCCTTTTGAATGTGAAACATAGTTGATTGTCGATCTGCATTGATTAATTAAAACATTACTCGGGCGCTCCCTATGGTGAGTATGCCATATTGAAGAATTTGTTTGGATGCATATTGACCATTGAGCATCGACACTCGGAGCATTTGATTTGTCCTAAAGACTTCAAAAGACGAGTTGTCATTTCACTCGGAGCGTTTGATTTGTCCTAAAGACTTCAAAAGCCGAGTTGCCACTGCATTGCCTAATGTGTGGCTATATTGTTCGGACGTTGGAAAAATTCCTCGTCTACTGCTGACCTATTAAGGCTGCAGGTGTATACACAAACATGTTCATAATGCATTGGCATGCATGGCTAACCACATTTATAATATGTGATGATTTGTTTGATGACATTGATATTGTGATGACTTGATCATTGATCTGTTGATAGAATTGTCTGCTCACATCACATGCAATTATTGATATTGTGGTGACTTGATTGCTGATCTGTTGGTTGATTTGTCTATTGTAACACCCCGAAATCCAGGCGCTACTTACGAGACAAAAACCACCAAGTATGAAATAGTTTTGATACTGTTCGATAGAAATTACGGTTAACTTTTTTATTTTAATTTTTATAAAACCCTTTTGCAAATAACATGACAGAGTAAATACAGCGTTGACAGAACATGGCATACAAAGAGAATAAAAGGAAATACGTCTGGAATACATATATAAAATCCTGAGGCAATACATCCTACAAGGTTTTACAAAATATAACATCAAAATAGGAATACATCTAACATATGAATTTCCTATAAGAAATACTCATACATCTGAGGTACTCCCGGCAGACACCTACGCAGAGGGCTGCTCCAAAAGTAAAGCCTCACTCGACTACTAAACTACTACAAGTATAGACATAATCCCAAAATACAAATGCATGCATCTCAGACATAAGAAACACTAAGCTGATCAACACACTAACTCAAGCAGCAGGGGCGGCTATGTGATCTCGGTCCGCCTCAAAATGAACTGCCAAGGGCGGTGCCTACCACTCATAGAGGCCCTCCTCCTCCTCCTCATCCTCCACCATCGAATCCTCCTCCATATCGTCTACCACGGGCGTAATGACGTCGTCGTCGTCACCAATGGCATCGACAGTTGGGATATCGAGAGGTGCATCCCTAGTACTATCCTCCTCGTCAGATGAATCTATGATCCAACCTCCGGATCCACACCCTACCCGCCACAAATGAGGGCATACAGAAGGATCCGCTGAGGGAGTAGTCTCAGGGATAGGAATCGGAGACGAGGGAGTATACTCTACGGGTGATACGGATCTAGTAGGGGAATCCGACGGGTCTACAGCGGCGTGAGAAGAGGCTGCTCCGACGTCCATCCTCCTGGGTCGCATGCGCCGTACAAATCTAAGGGGAGTAGCGCGTAACGCTGAATCCGTAGCCCGAGGCTCGCTGCGAAAAGTGGTTCGGCATGGAATCTCGGACATGCCCTCTGAAACTGAGGTATCTCCATCAGGGTGTGCGTCTACCCAAGCAGCTAATATGTGTGCGAAGGGCACCGGAAATCGCATCACTCGGTGCGTGATCCCTATGTGTGTAGCCTATCCGTCGGTATGCATCGTCTCGACCACGTTTCCTGTGTACGTCACCTGGCCTGAGGCGTGGTCTACCTCCCAGGCGAACGGGGCTCCCGAGTCCGGGAACTCAAATATAGTCATGGACGACATGACTAGCGGGGTCAGCTCGATCGTCGTCATCGCCTGGGTTACATTCATAGATTGAAAGAACCACGGGCAAGGGTCAACTTCTTAACAAGACATAAATAATGACAACATATACGAATAGGCAAGCATAACACAATATCATAACGAATAATCCACAAAATAAGATGCACCATAAATCCCTATTTGTCAGTCTATATGCCAATGCACATGATTCCGGAATATCACCCTCGCAAGGGCCTTAAGAACTCTGGAGTCCGCTACCAGGCTTTCTCAAACGCTATTCCCCGCAGGGATTTGTGCCCAGAGCGATCCCCCTGATGACACAACGCCCGTTTTTCCGCTTGACTGTCGGTACGTGCTCGCACCTAGGTCTGGGCGACTCTACGACACCTCGCTTCTGGCATCGATGTATGCATGAACAAGCAACTCTATCATCATAGTTAATTTACCTCGACGGGATCACTCACACGGAGTGTCCGAGATCATCTATTCTTGTACTAACTCCCTTAATTAGAACCCCATATTTTCGGCTCAAGATCTCCCTCTATAGTCCTAAGTCTCTTTTCTTTAGAAAATCTCCTATTAGTTATGAAATGATTTATGTTGGAAATCTACTAATAGTTCGAAATAATTAATTTAATTATTCTAACTCTCACTTAATTCTTTTTAATGAAAAGGTGGTTAGTCCATTACTAATTAGGGTTTTAGAAAGATCTATTTTTAAGTGTCTCTTTGATTTTAATAAAATGCCTCTTAGTTTTTATTTCAAAATCCAAGATTTATTTGACGTTGATGCGATGGTAACCCAACTCACGTGCTCTCGGCACTTTCCCAAATTATCACAGTCATTTAACAATATATTCTCAAATGTAGTCAATGATCACACAATAATCATAATCGCAAGTCATCATTCAAGAAAATCATTCCATCATATTGTCACATACTTAATTTATGCATTCACATATTACTAATATACACACTTAAAAGATGTTCTTACACATAAGCATATGGAACATAAGCATGTAAAATACAAGCATATAAAGCATATGAAACATAAGCATGTAAAATACAAGCATATAAAGCATAATCCTTAACAATATCTAAGAGTTGCCCTCACCGTAGACGCTTTCCTTCCAACGCACGATTTTGCTCTACAAGTTTACTTTCTCACACCTTCAACCAGTCAAGTTATTCAACTAAGTTAGAACTCAAACTAGAGCCCTAATTTCTACCTTAAGGCCACGGTCTCCTCTATGGAATGGTAATGAGGGGTTTGTTTCCTTTCATTATTTTAAATATCCATTCCCTTTATCAACAAATTATGATAAGAGAATGAAAGTAGTAAGAAACTTGTCATGGGTTACATCCTTTCATCAAGTAGATGTTTCACCCATTCAAAGTGAGGCTCTCTTTTAGATCATAGCCCAAACAATGGAGTTTTAACTATACATATTTTTCTCTACTCATGGTATTCAAGAAGGTAAGGAGGAAATTTTTTGATTCTTACTCCCAAAATGGAGAAAGAGGCGGTCAACAAGAAGCAACAAGAAAATATTTTGTTGGTTCAAAAACCTTTTTATTACTATATTACAAATGATGTAGTAGAGTTCTTTTCTTTGAGGTTCTTGAGTCCATAAACTCTTCAACAAGAAAGAGTGAAAAAAATGGAATTCCCTTGCTCTCAACCACTTGGGTCATGACCTTTGGAATGATCAAGCCTCTATGTGTTTCATCAAGCTCATTGGAGTTTATAACTTATCTTAAAATATTGGTAGTAGTATTAACAAAATGAAATCTTTCAAGCAAGTTTTAAACAACAAAACCCAAGTCACAACTTTAAAGAAATGCTCTCAAGCCTTTACATAGACCATTCATGACACATATATATATATATGTATCCATCTATGTTCTTGGCTTCTCATCAAGCTTGAAATGAAAAGAAAACACATGCTTAAGTAACTAGAACTATAGAAGGAAAATGGCAACATAAGTAGTGTAAAATCTTTCTTTTGCTTTGGAAGAACTTAAGTAGGGATCATGGCCAACTACTAGTGATATAAAGTGAGCTTAAGAAGGAAGAAGAATGGTATTTCTTACCACAAAGAGCTTCTGGTCGCAGCTTGAAGAAAAGGGAAACAAGTGCAGAATTTTTGTGAACAAAACAACTTCAATACTCTCTCCAACTACCTCACTTCTTCCACTATTTTTTTCTCAACTTAATGAAGTGAATGAGCTGAAGTTGTTGGCCTTATATAGGCCTTGAGGGCACGCCAAACTGAAGTGGAAATGGGCAGAATTTTACTTGCTCAAGTGGTTAAAAACTAGTCAAAAGATTTCATGGTTATTACCCTTGAGTTCCTCATTTTGTGCTTAGTAAATGACACAAGAAAAGTGATGGATTTGATCACTTAAAGGAGCTGATTTCCAGCCAGAAAACAAGGAGATTTGATGTTAAAAAGAAGGAGATTTGGTGGTGAAGTGATCTTAGGAGATGATAGGAAAAGCTAGGAAAAGATAGGAAAAGATAGGAAATCGTCATGCATGAAATCAAGATTTTGGTGAATGATTTTGGAGTGGAATTTTCCTCAAAATCAGCTGCATAATGCGACCAATATGGGCTGAAAAGGAGAGGAGGAAATCTTGGCCAAATCCATGGGTGCAAGCTAGCATAAAGACCTTACTAACTCTTACCATAAATAAAACTAAAACATTTTTGGTAAGTTAATCACATCACTATCTCTTTGTGTCATGACTTAAAATCTACCACAATCTAATCCCTTTTTCTTCTGATTTTCGCCCCTCCCTCAAGGTTCTCTCAGCTCCCAGTTTCGTCGCACGTTCGGTTTCACGTGTCTCGCGTCTCGTGTAGAAAATCTGATATTATTAAAAATTAAGTAAAATTGCCAAAAAAATTCTAATAAATCAGAAATATTATAAAACATCAAATTCCCAAATATTTAAATATTCGGGTCGAATTAGAGTTTTTAATCGGGCAAAAACTTACCCGGGTAGTTCAAAACGCGACCGGAAAATGGTGGAATTTTGAACTGAAAATTTAACTGTGACTTAATATAATATATTAAGTCCCAAATATAATTTCATTTTATTTAAATTCATCCACTTGATTAACAGCACACAAATTATTAATTATGCATATTAATGCGTAATACAGGGAATTACAATACAGTAGCGATAATTAAGCCATAGTAAAACTGCCGGTGTTACAATACTCCCCCACTAAAATAGTTTCGTCCTCAAAACTAAGGGTTAGAGAATAGCTCTGGATATTGTTCCCTAATCTTGTCCTCAAGTTCCCAAGTCGCATCTCCGGTTGCCTGGTTCCAGATTACCTTAACCAGTGGAATCTCTTTGTTTCTCAGTCGCTTGATCTTTCTGTCGGTGATCCTGATTGGGGGTAGTTCGAATGAGAGGTCATCCTTCAATCGATCACATCCGCTCAATGACATGAGACGGATCGGATATATACCTTCGCATCGCGAGACATGACAGACGCCATGAATGTTTGATAGGAATGGCGGTAAAGCTATTTGGTAGGCAATCGCCCCCTTTGACGAAGAATTTGGAAGGGTCCGATAAATTTATGAGTAAGCTTTTCTGGATTTGATCGCTCGACCAACTCCAGTTGTGGGTGTGACACGGAGGAATACATGGTCGCCTTCTTCAAACTCCAGTGGTCGGCGACGATTGTCTGCGTAGCTCTTTTGTCGACTCTGAGATGTCCTCATGTTCTCTCGGATTTTCTTCACCTTTTCAGTGGTTTGCTGTCCTATGCCAGGTCCTATGATTGCGCTCTCACCATCTTGGTACCAGCAGAGTGGCATCTGGCACTTACGTCCATATAAGGCCTCGTACGGTGCCATCCCTATGCTTGCGTGATAGCTGTTATTGTAGGTGAACTCGATCAGCGGCAGTAAGTCGTCCCAATTCCCACGATCGTCCAATACACAAGCTCTCAGTAGATCCTCAAGTGACTGGATTGGTCTCTCGGTCTGTCCGTCAGTTTGAGGGTGGTAGCGTAACTAAGTCTCGGCTTCGTCCCAAGGCTTCTTGTAATGCTCCTCAGAACGACCTCGTTTCGACCGCTACCGAGCGCACAACACCGAGCTCGAGCTACCGAGCCCAACACACTGAGCTCAACTAAACCTGTATGAGATGTGTTTTAAAACGAAACTCTTGTGCCTTTTAAAAAGTACGGTCTATATTTTTTTATAAAACCAACTCGTGCACATCGAGTAATTCTGACTTTTGAAACATGGTGCAACTAAGACCACAAGACTTAAATTCTAATAAAACATACATGCATATATACCACTCGAAATAATAATGTATACAAAATAAAGAGTAGCAATGTATAAAGAAAAAACACCTAAGGTAATGACGACTTCAAGAGAGCAATCATACCCTGGGTACTTCCTAGACTCCCACGCAGGGGTCGCTCCAAAAGTAAACCGCCGATCTACCCTCAGAGCAATAAAACATACCGCCCAACTGGTCACGACCTCGAACACAAGAAAAACAAAGTACAGTCATCAGAAAAACAAACATCCAACAACATAATCAATCACGACAAGTAGAGGTCGTCACTCGGGTCCTCGTCGAGCTCCTCCTCGGCATCATCTGCTGTCGAGTTCCCTGCACTCGACATCGCCTGGGTAGCCGTCATGGATTGAAGGCACCACGGGAAAGGGTCAACTTCTCAACAATTCAAGATAAGCACGACATAAAGGATATAAGCAACACAATAAAGTATCTCAATCACCACACGTGACTCGACCATCTCACTCTAGACTCGACTCGACTCTTATTCCTAATATCGCCGGGTCCATCCCCAAACCGACGTAATAGGTAAACGGCAGTCCATCCCCAAATCAATTCCATGCATTAATCAAACAGGTCCATCCCCAACCGATAATGCTACAACGCCAGCCAATCCACCATAAACAAAAAGGGACCTAGCACCCTCGGTTATCCGGGTCCGCTCAAAAACGTCATACGACTCCCTAGCTCTCTCACTCGATGATTAGCTCGCCGCATGTCAAAGAGTAACACAACTTACTTGATCACATATCAAATAAAGAGAGCATGCTTAACATGAAGAAAACGCACTGACATTTAAGCAATAAAACATTCTGCATGAAGAAACGCACTGACAAAGAATACACCATTCACAACATATATTCAATCACATATCAAATACATGCAAAAACCCAATCATATCACAACATTCCAAACTCGACACCAATCAAGGAGTCCATACGTAAATATAACAATAAAAATAAAGTCTTAATAATGTCTAAAAGTTGCCGCTTTACGCTAGCATACTATGAAAGTATTAATGTGAAGCGCCTTATCAACTCCAAGCTAAAGCCGCTGACAACGACCTCGACACGGCTGTCTTCAAATGAGCTCGACAACGACTTCTCTTACACGATCTCGACACTACTGTCTTCAACGAGCTCGACAAAGACTTCGACATCGCATCAGTCCTCAATCGACCTCGACACGCGTACACTTCGGTCGACCTCGACACGCATGCGATTCGATCACCGATTCCGCTTCCACGTCCTCGGATTCGCTCTCCCGTACACCTCGAATCGGAAATCACACGATCTCGGAAATCCGACTTCCTAAAACAAGCACAACTCAGTTCGATCTATGGGTTCTAATACACTTAGCTCTCATCCCAAACTTAACCACATCCCAGAAAATATAAAAACTCAAGAACTTAACTATATTTTTCCTCTAACACAAAGTTAGGGTTTTCGATCAAAAGTTCATGAAAAAGGTTATCTGATGCTACAACAGATAGATCGACAACAACAACCAGAAGCAACAAACGAAAAACAAGAAATCGAAACAAACCAAAAATGAAGGGTTTCTGGGCACTGCCCATTTCAGAAATCAGAGAAAGAAATTTGTTTTGCAAGCTCAAATAATCGGTTAGAAAGATAGGTAATATCGTGAAGAAGAAAACCCATCAATTTGACATGATTTGGAAGCATAAAACTGGCTAAAATGGAAAGAAGAAATGGCGCTAAACAGTAACACGAAGGAAGAGAAAAATCTGTTTTTCCTTACCTCAGATGATGGTCGAGATGGTGAGATATAGGTCGAGAAGATGATGATGAACAAGATTGATGAAGAAAATTTGTGCAGAATCTCGATGGAACTCAAGGTTTCTTCGATGGAAATTTTGGAGAAAAACAAGGAACTCAGAGCAGAAGGAAGGAAGAAGAAAGAAGAAAAGAGAAATGAGTATCTGAAGGAACCGGTCGTGGTATACAGCTGGTGAGAGAAGGGGTATAATCGTAACTCCAGCTATAAGATGCCAATCCCATCAATCAATCTACCCGTCTAATCGCTCCTCTCTCATGATTACCCTCTACTCTGTCGGTCAACGATCTAGACACACGACGAGAACGGCAAGCCGACAATATAATTATTACAAACAATATAATAATAACGCTGAATAACGTTCGTAAGAATACGAGTTATCATCTCGACACGATGTCGACTAGGGTGCTCGTGCAAGCGCACAAGGCTCTAACACGAGTTCGTGCACGCGGCCTCCTCAGCTCGGTACGCGACCTCATCAACTCGACACGCGACCTCGGCAAACGATCTTGGCACGGGAGCTCGACACAAGGTCTTGGTCGAGGTCTCGATACGTCGTCCTAAGACGATGTCGACCTCGTCCTCAGGTGTTACAATCTCTCCCTCTAAAAAAAATTTCGTCCTCGAAATTGCAATTAAGATTCTTACCTCGGAAAAGTTCAGGGTACTGAGTCTTCATCTTCTCCTCCAGCTCCCAAGTCGCATCTCCCGTCTTCTGATCCCACACAACTTTGACAAGTTGAATCTCTTTATTCCGCAACTGCTTGGCTTTCCGATCAACGATCCTCACGTGATGCTTTAAAGATAGGTCGCCCTTCGCTTGAATCACATCCGCTCGATGACATGAGAGGGTCGAAACATACTTCCGCAATCGTGAGACGCGTGGAAGACGTCGTGGATGTTCGACAAGAATGGTGGCAAGGCAACTGATATGCCACCGACCAATACGACGAAGAATCTGGTAAGGTCCAATAAATTTAGGGTAAGTTTCTTGGATTTGATCGCTCGACCAACTCCAAAGAAGGGGTGACTCTAAGAAATACATGTTCTCCTTCCTCGAACTCGGTGGTCGACGTCGTTGGTCCGCTTAACTCTTCGCCGACTTTGAGACGTTCGCATCCTATCTCTCGATCAAACGGATCTTCTCGGTCCGCTGGATCATATCTGGTCCTACAACGTAACGCCGCCCCTGGTACCAACAAAGAGGCGTCGACATTTCCGGCCCATACAGTAGCTTCAAAGGTGCCATTCCAATACTCGCATGGAAGTCGTTATTGTAGGTAAACTCCACCAATGGTAAGGCGTCGTCCCAACTTCCTCGGTGATCTAAGGTACACGCCGCAACAAATCTTCAAGCGATTGGATCATTCTCTCGGTCGGCCGTCGATGCATGGATGATATCTTGAAGCTAAGCCCGAGCTTCGGTTCCCATCGCTCCTTGCAATTCCTCCAAAAGTGAGGCGTGAACTTCTGATCTCGGTCCGACACGATCGAAGAGGGTATACCATGAAGTCGTACTATCTCCGCGATGTAGATCTCGGTCGCTTTTCCACGTTGTATGTCGACCTCACCGGTAAGAAATGAGCGATTTGGTCAATCGGTCGACGATCACCCAAATCGAATCATTCTTCTTCTGCGTCTTCGCAAACCTACAACGAAATCCATGGAAATACTATCCCATTTCCATCTTTGATGCGTCAGCGATTGTAGCATTCCCGCAGTCGTTGGTGCTCCACCTTCGCTTCGACCACGTTAAACACGGCTACGTGCTCGCCACTTGCTTCTTCATTCCGGACCACCAAAAATGCTTCTTCAAGTCTTGATACATCTTCGTAACTCCTGGATGAATACTAAAGTTGCTCTTATGCGCTTCGTCGAGAATCAACTTTCTCAGCTCGGATACGTTAGGTACACATACTCGGCCATTGCATCTCAAGATGTTGTCTGCTCCGACTTGGAATTCTGTCGCCTTCCCTTGCGCTATCAACTGAACCTTCTCTTGCAGAAGCTCGTCATGAACTTGCTGGTCTCGGATCTCGTCCAACAATCTGTTAGAAATGGTAAGCATACCAAATCTCAGCTTCCCTGGTGAAACTTCGACACTCAACTTCAAGTCTCGGAACTTCTCGAGCATCTCCAACTCCTTGATCATCATTGCCGAGGTTAAAACGCTCTTCCTGCTCAATGCATCTGCTACCACGTTAGCCTTACCGGGATGGTATTCCAACGTAAAGTCGTAGTCCTTGAGAAATTCTGTCCATCTACGCTGACGCATGTTGAGCTCTTTCTGGTCGAACAGGTACTTCAAGCTCTTGTGATCGCTGAAAACAGTAAGAGTGCTCCCATAAAGGTAGTGCCTCCATATCTTCGATTGCAAAAACTCTGCCGCGGCTCCAAGTCGTGAGTAGGGTAGTTCCTCTCGTGAATCTTAAGGTGTCTTGAAGCATCTGCGACCACCTTCCGATGTTGCATCGGACGCATCCCAATCCCTGGTGTGACGCATCACAATACACCTCGAAAGGCTCTTCTGTTGAGGCAAAATCAAGACAGCGCTGCCGCCAAAAGCTCCTTCGCCTTTGAAAATCGCGCTCGCACTCCTGGTCCAGGCAAAAGGTTGATCCTTCCTCGTCGATCGTGTAAGAGGCGCGACAATCTTCGAGAAACCTTCAATGAATCTTCGGTAATATCCTCGCTAAGCCGACAAAACTTCGATCTCAGAATCGCCTTCATTGTTCCCACGCTAACACGCCTTCAATCTTAGTTGGATCCCACAATATCCCTTCTTTGGAAATCACGTGACCAAGAAAATTCACCTCTTCAAGCCAAAATTCACACTTCGACAGGTTGGCATAGAGTTGCTTATCTCGTAATATCTGCAGATCGACATAAGTGTTCTGCGTGCTCTTCTTCTCGGTTCCTCGAGTAGATCAAGATGTCGTCGATGAACACTACAACAAACTGAGCCAAGAACGAATGGAAAATCCTATTCATGTAGTCCATAAACACACCGGCGCGATTCGTCACCCAAACGGCATCACCAAGTACTCGTAGTGACCGTATCTAGTTCGAAAGCTGTTTTGGTGACATCTTCCTCCTTCACGCGAATCTGGTGGTAGCCCGACTTCAAGTCTATCTTGGAAAGATCGCCGCTCACGAAGTTGATCCATCAAGTCGTCAATACGTGGTAACGGATAACGGTTCTTCACAAGAACCTTGTTGAGCTCGCGATAGTCCACGCACGGCCTTGATCGTCCATCCTTCTTCTTAACCAACAACACCGAGCTCCCACGGTGACACGCTCGGTCGTATGAATTGCTTCGACTCCAAGTGTTCGATCTGGGACTTCACTCTTTCATCTCGGCAGAGACATCCTGTATGGCGCTTTGGAAATCGGTCCCGTCCCTGGAATCGGTCGATGGAGAACTTCGACCTCTCGTCTTGGTGGTAACCCTGGCACGTCTTCTGAAAACGCCCTCAAAGTCACACACCACCGAACATTCTTCACGTCGATCTGTTGAAAACTTCCGAACTAGCCAGATACAAGTATTCCCTAGTTCCTTCTTTCAAAGAAACTCCAATACGTTCGCAGAAAGATAATTGGAGACTCCAAGGTCCTGGAAAAATTACGCTTTACTGGCACAGTCCAAGAGGACATGGTGGTGTGACAACCAATCCATCCCGAGAATGATATCTAAGCCCTTAAGAGGCAAACAAACCAAATTGACCACAAACTTTCTACTGTGAATAACCACTACACAATTAAGACATGCACGGTTTGTGACTAAGGTTTTAGCAAATTGGGTTGTAACTACCAATTTAAACGGTAAAGCGATCCAATCAAGTTCAAATGGTTCACACAATCAGAAGAAATAAAGGAATGGGTTGCACCCGAATCAAAAAGAACGGATAAGGATTTACCCTCGATTTCACATTCACCTTGGATAAGATCTTCAGCTCGATCTGCTTCCTTGCCACTCATGCAAAACTCGCCTTTAGCCACTTGACGCTTCCCTTTGGCCTTTGCCGCAAGCATCGTCGGTTCAGCTTTAGGTGTAGGACAATCCTTGGCAAAATGCCCTGGCTTCTTACAGTTGTAGCACACCCCCTCCTTCTGAGTACAGTTATTGGCGTAATGTCCCGTCTTTCCACAACGGAAACAAGTCACCTCGACACCGGTCTGTCCTCCGCTTCTAAGACTGGGTCATCGGACGATACTGTCCCCTGTTGTCGTTCCCCTGAGGTCGGTCGTAAGGCTTCTTCTGCAGTTGTTTCCCTTTCTGTGCAAATCTCTGCCCCGCACTCTGGGGTCTCACCGGTCCGCCTACAACAGTCTTCTTCTTGTGGCTTCTCACTCCTTCTACCTCGACACATCGATCAATCAGCTCTTGGAGGTTTCGAATCCTCAATGACACCACCGACTTCTGAATGTCGAATCTCAATCCCCGTTGGAATCTCTCACTCAACCATCTTTGGTCAACTCGATCACGAAATGGACTGAAATACCTCGCCAACGACTCGAACTTGGCCGCATACTCGGACACTGTCGAGTTGCCTTGCTGCAATTGAAGAAACTCTTGCTCCTTCTCGGCTCGTGCAGTATCTGGGAAGTACTTGTCCAAGAACCTTTCACGAAAAAGCTCCCAGGTCATCTCGCGACGTTCCGCTATAAATGTTTGCTTCACTCCTCTCCACCAATACTCTGCGTCTCCTAGCAGTAAGTAGGTAGCATAGTCGACCTTCACGTTGTCCGGGCAATGAAGTGCCTCAAAGATCTTCTCGATCTCTTGCATCCAAAGATCAGCTTTATCTGGATTTGGCTCACCGTAGAACTTCGGTGGATCATGCTTCCTGAAGTCGGCCAATCCTCTCGCTTCAGCATTTCGTTCTGCTCGTTGCTGTTGCTGTAAGTTCTGCTGAGTTAACGCTGCCGTCTGTTGAGCCATCGTGTTAGACTGTTGAATCGCAGCAGCTGATTGGTGAGCCATGGTCGCAGCCATCTCGGTCATAGCTTGAATCGCTCGTTCCATGTCGACGTTCTCGGTTGCGGTACATCGTATCTCTACGAGGTGGCATTAGATTCCACAAAGTTCAAAACCCCGCTGAATCTCACAACAAGGATGTGTTAAAACACACTGCTTCAATCAAGAAACAGTTCAAACAATTTCTCAAGCAATAAGTGCTTCACTTAATCAAACAGCAATCAACATATTACAACTAGGTACCCAACACACATAACCCGACACAGTGACCAGTCCAAACATCCTATGCACCTTTCTCGGTAACCGAATCGCTCGATACCAACAATGTAACGACCGCTTCAGACCGCTACCGAGCTCAATACACCGAGCTCGAGTTACCGAGCTCAACACACTGAGCTCAACTAAACCTGTATGAGATGTGTTTTAAAACGAAACTCTTGTGCCTTTTAAAAAGTACGGTCTATATTTTTTTTTTATAAAACCAACTCGTGCACATCAGAGTAATTACAGCTTTTCGAAACATGGTGCAACTAAGACACAAGACTTAAATTTTAATAAAACATACATGCATATATACCACTCGAAATAATAATGTATACAAAATACGTAGCAATGTATAAAGAAAATACACCTAAGGTATGACGACTTCGAGAGAGCAATCATACCCTGGGGGTACTTCCGGCAGACTCCCACGCAGGGGGCTGCTCCAAAAGTAAACCGCCACCTACCTCAGCAGCAATAAAACATACCGCCCAAACTGGTCACGACCTCGAACACAAGAAAAACAAAGTACAGTCATCAGAAAAACAAACATCCAACAACATAATCAATCACGACAAGTAGAGGTCGTCACTCGGGTCCTCGTCGAGCTCCTCCTCGGCATCATCTGCTGTCGAGTTCCCTGCACCCTCGACATCGCCTGGGTAACCGTCATGGATTGAAGGCACCACGGGAAAGGGTCAACTTCTCAACAATTCAAGATAAGCACGACATAAAGGATATAAGCAACACAATAAAGTATCTCAATCACCACACGTGACTCGACCATCTCACTCTAGACTCGACTCGACTCTTATTCCTAATATCGCCGGTGAGTCCATCCCCAACCGACGTAATAGGTAAACGGCGAGTCCATCCCCAAATCAATTCCATGCATTAATCAGCAGGTCCACCCCCAAACTGATAATGCTACAACGCCTAGCCAATCCAACATAAACAAAAAGGGGACCTAGCACCCTCGCTTATCCTGGGTCCTGCTCAAAACGTCATACGACTCCCTAGCTCTCTCACTCGATGATTAGCTCGCCACATGTCAAAGAGTAACACAACTTACTTGATCACATATCAAATAAAGAGAGCATGCTTAACATGAAGAAAACGCAATTCGACATTTAAGCAATAAAACATTCTGCATGAAGAAACGCAATTCGACAGCAATACACCATTCACAACATATATTCAATCACATATCAAATACATGCAAAAACCCAATCATATCACAACATTCCAAACTCGACACCAATCAAGGAGTCCATACAGAAATATAACAATAAAAATAAAGTCTTAATAATGTCTAAAAGTTGCCCTTACGCTAGCATACTATGAAAGTATTAATGTGAAGCGCCCTTACCGAACTCCAAGCTAAAGCTGCTTGACAACGACCTCGACACGGCTGTCTTCAAATGAGCTCGACAACGACTTCTCTTACACGATCTCGACACGGCTGTCTTCAACGAGCTCGACAAAGACTTCGACACGTACCGTCCTCAATCGACCTCGACACGTACACTTCTCAGTCGACCTCGACACGTACAGTTCTCGATCTGGATTCCGCTGCTTCCACGTCCTCGGATTCGCTCTCCCGTACACCTCGAATCGGAAATCACACGATCTCGGAAATCCGACTTCCTAAAACAAGCACAACTCAGTTCGATCTATGGGTTCTAATACACTTAGCTCTCATCCCAAACTTAACCACATCCCAGAAAATATAAAAACTCAAGAACTTAACTATATTTTTCCTCTAACACAAAGTTAGGGTTTTTGATCAAAAGTTCATGAAAAAGGCTATCTGATGCTACAAATGTATAGATCGACAACAACAACCGAAGCAACAAACGAAAAACAAGAAATCGAAACAAACCAAAAATGAAGGGTTTCGGCAATCGCCATTTCGTAAATCGAGAAAGAAATTTGTTTTGCAAGCTCAAATAATCGGTTAGAAAGATAGGTAATATCGTGAAGAAGAAAACCCATCAATTTGACATGATTTGGAAGCATAAAATGGACTAAAATGGAAAAAAGAAATGGGGCTAAACAGTACCACGAAGGAAGAGAAAAATCTGTTTTTCCTTACCTCAGATGATGGTCGAGATGGTGAGATATAGGTCGAGAAGATGATGATGAACAAGATTGATGAAGAAAATTTGTGCAGAATCTCGATGGAACTCAAGGTTTCTTCGATGGAAATTTTGGAGAAAAACAAGGAACTCAGAGCAGAAGGAAGGAAGAAGAAAGAAGAAAAGAGAAATGAGTATCTGAAGGAACCGGTCGTGGTATACAGCTGGTGAGAGAAGGGGTATAATCGTAACTCCAGCTATAAGATGCCAATCCCATCAATCAATATACCCGTCTAATCGCTCCTCTCTCATGATTACCCTCTACTCTGTCGGTCAACGATCTAGACACGCGACGAGAACGGCAAGCCGACAATATAATTATTACAAACAATATAATAATAACGCTGAATAACGTTCGTAAGAATACGAGTTATCATCATCTCGACACGATGTCGACTAGGGTGCTCGTGCAAGCGATCAAGGCTCTAACACGAGTTCGTGCACGCGGCCTCCTCATTTCGATGCAGCGACCTCATCAACTCGACACGCCGACCTCGGCAAACGATCTTGGCGGGAGCTCGACACAAGGTCTTGGTCGAGGTCTCGATATCGCCGTCCTAAGACGATGTCGATCTCGCCCTCAGGTGTTACAATCTCTCCTCTAAAAAATTTCGTCCTCGAAATTGCAATTAAGATTCTTACCTCGGAAAAGTTCAGTGGTCTTGAGTCTTCATCTTCTCCTCCAGCTCCCAAGTCGCATCTCCCGCCTTCGATCCCACACAACTTTGACAAGTTGAATCTCTTTATTCCGCAATCGCTTGGCTTTCCGATCAACGATCCTTCTTTGGTGATGCTTCAAAAGATAGGTCGCCCTTCGCTTGAATCACATCCGGTTCGATGACATGAGAGGGTCGAAACATACTTCCATGGCGTGAGACGTGGAAGACGCCGTGGATGTTCGACAAGAATGGTGGCAAGGCAATCGATATGCCACCGACCAATACGACGAAGAATCTGGTAAGGTCCAATAAATTTAGGGTAAGTTTCTTGGATTTGATCGCTCGACCAACTCCGATGAGTGGGGTGACTCTAAGAAATACATGTTCTCCTTCCTCGAACTCGAGTGGTCGGCGTCGTTGGTCTGCATAACTCTTCTGTCGACTTTGAGACGTTCGCATCCTATCTCTGATCAAACGGATCTTGTCAGTAGTCTGCTGGATCATATCTGGTCCTACAACAGAACGCTCGCCGCCCTGGTACCAACAAAGAGGCGTCGACATTTCCGGCCCATACTGGTCGCTTCAAAGGTGCCATTCAATACTCGCATGGAAGCTGTTATTGTAGGTAAACTCCACCAATGGTAAGACGTCGTCCCAACTTCCTCGGTGATCTAAGGTACACGCTCGCAACAAATCTTCAAGCGATTGGATCGGTCTCTCTCGGCCGACCGATGCAGTGGATGATATGCCGAAGCTAAGCCTGAGCTCGGTTCCCATCGCCTTGCAATTCCCTCCAAAAGTGAGACGTGAACTTCGGATCTCGATCCGACACGATCGAAGAGGGTATACCATGAAGTCGTACTATCTCCGCGATGTAGATCTCGGTCAGCTTTTCCACGTTGTATGCTCAACTTGCTCTTGTGCGCCTCATCTAGGATTGTCCTTTTTAGTTCTATCACATCGGGTATGCACACACGCCCATTGCACCTCAAAATATTGTCGGGTCCAACCTTGAATTCAGGTGCCTTTCCTAGCACGATCAATTCCCTCTTGTCCTGTAGCAACCTATCATTAACTTGCTGTTCTCTAATGTCATCCAACAATCCACTGGAAATAGTGATCATCCCAAAACTAATCCTTCCTGATGACAGTTCCACATCCAAGTGTAGGTCCCGAAACCTTTCCAGTAACTCCAACTCCTTAATCATCATCATCGAGACCAACATACTTTTCCTTCTTAAGGCATCAGCCACTACATTTGCCTTTCCGGGATGATACTCTAGCGTAAAGTCGTAGTCTTTCAGGAATTCCATCCATCTTCGTTGTCGCATGTTGAGCTCCTTCTGATCAAACAGATACTTTAGGCTCTTGTGGTCACTAAACACGGTAAATGTGCTCCCGTAGAGATAATGTCTCCAAATCTTCAGTGCAAAAACTACGGCAGCAAGTTCCAAATCATGCGTGGGATAGTTTCTTTCATGGGTCTTTAGTTGTCTTGAGGCGTAGGCCACCACTTTCTTGTGTTGCATCAGCACGCATCCGAGTCCCTGATGAGAGGCGTCGCAGTAAACTTCGTAAGGTTCCTCTGGCTGTGGCAGGACCAACACAGGTGATGTCGTCAAGCGTTTCTTCAGCAGTTGAAAACTGTTCTCACACTTCTCTGTCCAAGCGAACGGCTGGTCCTTTCTGGTAAGTTGAGTCAGTGGTGCTACGATCTTCGAGAAACCCTCAATGAATCTCCGATAGTATCCCGCTAGTCCAACAAAGCTTCTAATATCAGATGCTGTCTTTGGTTGTTCCCATGCCAATACTGTTTCCACCTTGGCCGGGTCCACGGCAATTCCGTCCTTTGAGATAACGTGTCCCAAGAATTTGACTTCCTCGAGCCGTAACTCGTGACTTCGGCTGCATTAGCGTAAAGTCGCTTCTCTTAAAATCTGTAAAACTTGACCCAGATGCTCCTCATGCTCTTCATGACTCCTTGAGTAGATCAAGATGCCGTCGATAAATACCACAACGAACTGATCCAGGAACGGGTGGAAGATTCTATTCATGTAGTCCATGAATATTGCTGGAGCATTCGTTACTCCAAACGACATCACAAGATACTCGTAATGTCCATATCGAGTTCTGAACGCGGTCTTCTAAATATCTTCGGTCTTCACACGTATCTGATGGTACCTGGACTTTAGATCGATCTTCGAAAAGACTACGGATCCTCTAAGTTGATCCATCAAATCGTCAATGCGCGGTAAGGGGTATCGGTTCTTGATGGTAACCTTGTTGAGTTACCGATAATCAACACAAAGTCTTGACCGTCCCTCCTTCTTCTTTACTAATAGTACTGGAGCTCCCCACGGCGAGACGCTAGGTCAGATGAACTGTTTGGACATCAAGTCTTCTAGTTGCTCCTTCAGCTCTGTCAATTCAGATGGGGACATCCGATAGGGTGCTATTGAAATCGGGCCCGTTCCAGGTAGTAAATCGATGGAGAATTCGATGTCTCTTACTGGCGGTAAACCTGGTACGTCGTCAGGGAAAACATCCGGAAAATCTCTCACCATGGTCACATCTTTCAAATCTATTTCCTGAGTGACTTCTAAGCTAGCGAGCGATATGTATTCCTGAGTCCCCTCTTTCAAGGAAACTCGACTGGATTGGCGTGATAAGTACTTAGAAACTCCAGGTCGGGAAAAATCACGGTCTTACGGCACAAATCAAAGGACATGATGGTGTGACAACCAATCCATCCCGAGAATAATTTCAAGATGTTTCAAAGGCAGACATATCAAATTTGCAAAGAACTTCCTACTCTGAATGACTACCGGACAATGAAGACATGCGGTGTTAGCGGTTAATGTCTTAGCAAATTGGAGTAGTAACTACTAAGTCAAATGGCAATGCGATACAGATAATTTCAAGCGGTTCACACAATCCATGGCAATGAATGGATGGGTTGCAGAATCAAAGAGTACGGATAGAAGGTTACCAATGATCTCGCACCCCTTGAATCACCATCGATTGCTCTGCTTCCTCTCCGCTCATGCGAAGATTCGTCCCCTGCGATCAGGCGGTTGGTTTTTGGCGGCATTCATCGATGGTTCTCGCTTTAGGCGCCTTGCAATCTCTGGCAAAATGACCCGGCTTCTTGCGGTTGAAGCATAGGTCATCCTTGGTGGGACACCGTTGGCGAAATGTCCCGACTTTCCACAATGCCGGTAGCAACGCACTGCACCTCGAGATCGACTCCCACCTCCCCGAGTTACGAGCCATTGGGCGACATCGACCCTTGTTATGTCCCCTGTGGCCTATTGTACGGCTTCTTCGCCGTTGTTTTCCCCTTTGGTTACGGTCGCTCGTCTGATTGGTCCCCCGAGTTGTTACTCCCGATTGAGTCTTGATTCTTCATGGTCTCCACTTCTCGCACTTCGACCGATGGTCGGAATTGTCGGATTCCAGTGGTAGCATCAATCTTGGATGTCATAACGAAGTCCTTCCATGAATCAATGACACATGTATCCTTCATCCACGATGCAGCCGAAAGAAGAGGAAATATCGAGACAAGTGACTCGAACTTTGCAGCCGTACTCACCGACCGTCATATTGCCTTGTCGCACCTTGTAAAGTCGTCTCCAAGTTTGGTCCTTGCGCTAATTGGGAGATACTTATCCAGGAATTTCTCTCGAAAGGCCTCCCAGGTAATTGCCTGATGGTTTGCCTCCATCATCAGTCTTGTGCTTCTCCACCAGTATTCTGCGTCCCCCAGGAGCAGAATAAGTCGATAGTTCACCTTTACTTCCACCGCTCGTATTACCTCAAAGATCTTCTCTACTTCCTGTAGCCATAGGTCTGCCTTCTCCGGATCGACTTCTCCACGAAACTTCGGGGGGTCATGTCGGCGAAAGTCAACCAATCCCCTTGCTTCAGCAGCTCGTGCTTCCCTCTCTTGTTTGTGTAAATCCCGTTGATTCTTGGCAGCAGTTTGCTGAGCAACAGCAGTCGCCATCTCGGCCATGGCGTGAGCCATCTGAGTCATTTCCGGGTTGTTCATTCCTTCAGCAGGGACTTCGCGTCTTGGAGGCATTGGGTTCCTATAAGGTTTAAAACCGATCAGAACCCCACAACAAATAGGTGTGTTGGCACACATTGCTTCAATTAAGAAACAATTCAAACAATTATAAGCATATATGCTTCACTCAAAGAAACAAGTACAATTCAGACACACCAAAAGGCATAACAACCCTACGACCTTGATCACCTTAGGCTACCTAACTCACAATCCGGTGAGGCCGAATCAAGCCTCGATACCACAATGTAACACCCGAAATCCAGCGCTACTTACGAGACAAAAACCACCAAGTATGAAATAGTTTTGATACTGCTCGATAGAAATCACGGTTAAATTTTTATAAAACCCTTTTGCAAATAACATGACAGAGTAAATACAAGGCTGATGTAACATGGCATACAAAGAGAATAAAAGGAAATACGTTTGGAATACATATATAAAATCCTGAGGCAATACATCCTACAAGGTTTTACAAAATACAACATCAAAATAGGAATACATCTGACATATGAATTTCCTATAAAAAACACTCATACATCTGTGGTACTCCCGACAGACACCTACGCAGAGGACCGCTCCAAAAGTAAAGCCTCACTCGACTACTAAACTACTACAAGTACAGTACATAATCCCAAAATACAAATGCATGCATCTGACATAAGAAACACTAAGCTGATCAACACACTAACTCAAGCAGTAGGGGCGGCTATGTGATCTCGGTCCGCCTCAAAATGAACTGCCAAGGGCGGTGCCTGCCACTCATAGAGGCCCTCCTCCTCCTCCTCATCCTCCACCATCGAATCCTCCTCCATATCGTCTACCACGGGCGTAATGACGTCGTCGTCACCAATGACATCAATAGTAGGGATATCGAGAGGTGCATCCCTAGTACTATCCTCCTCGTCAGATGAATCTATGATCCAACCTCGGGATCCACACCCTACCTGGCCACAGCGAGGGCATACAGAAGGATCCACCGAGGGAGTAGTCTCAGGGATAGGAATCGGAGACGAGGGAGTATACTCTACGGGTGATACGGATCTAGCAGGGGAATCCGACGGCTACAAATGGGCGTGAGAAGAGGGTGCTCCGACGCCCATCCTCCTGGGTCGCATGCATGCTGTACAAATCTAAGGGGAGTAGCGTAACGCTGAATCCGTGAGTCTGAGGCTCGCCGCAAGTGGTCCGGCGTGGAATCTCGGACATGCCCTCTCAACCGAGGTGGCTCCATCAGTGTGCGTCTACCCTGGCAGCTAATATGTGCGGCGGCACCGAAAATCGCATCACTCGGCGCGTGATCCCTATGTGTGTAGCCTGGCTCGTTTGCATCGCCGCCTCGACCACGTTCCTCGTACGTCACCTGGCCTGAGGCGTGGTCTACCTCCCAGGTGAACGGGGCTCCCGAGTTCGGGAACTCAAATATCGTCATGGATGACATGACTAGCGGGGTCAGCTCGATCGTCGTCATCGCCTGGGTTACATTCATAGATTGAAAGAACCACGGGCAAGGGTCAACTTCTTAACAAGACATAAATAATGACAACATATACGAATAGGCAAGCATAACACAATATCATAACGAATAATCCACAAAATAAGATGCACCACAAATCCCTATTTGTCAGTCTATATGCCAATGCACATGATTCCGGAATATCACCCTCGCAAGGGCCTTAAGAGCTCTGGAGTCCGCTACCAGGCTTTCTCAAACGCTATTCCCCACAGGGATTTGTGCCCAGAGCGATCCCCCTGATGACATAACGCCCGTTTTTCCGCTTGACTGTTGGTACGTGCTCGCACCTAGGTCTGGGCGACTCTACGACACCTCGCTTCTGGCATCGATGTATGCATGAACAAGCAACTCTATCATCATAGTTAATTTACCTCGACAGGATCACTCACACGGAGTGTCCGAGATCATCTATTCTTGTACTAACTCCCTTAATTAGAACCCCATATTTTCGGCTCAAGATCTCCCTTTATAGTCCTAAGTCTCTTTTCTTTAGAAAATCTCCTATTAGTTATGAAATGATTTATGTTGGAAATCTACTAATAGTTCAAAATAATTAATTTAATTATTCTAAATCTCACTTAATTCTTTTTAATGAAAAGGTGGTTAGTCCATTACTAATTAGGGTTTTAGAAAGATCTATTTTTAAGTGTCTCTTTGATTTTAATAAAATACCTCTTAGTTTTTATTTCAAAATCCAAGATTTATTTGACGTTGATGCGACGGTAACCCAACTCACGTGCTCTCGGCACTTTCCCAAATTATCACAGTCATTTAACAATATATTTTCAAATATAGTCAATGATCACAACACAATAATCATAATCACAAGTCATCATTCAAGAAAATCATTCCATCACATTGTTCATCATATTGTCACATACTTAATTTATGCATTCACATATTACTAATATACATACTTAAAGATGTTCTTGCACATAAGCATATGGAACATAAGCATGTAAAATACAAGCATATAAAGCATATGAAACATAAGCATGTAAAATACAAGCATATAAAGCATAATCCTTAACAATATCTAAGAGTTGCCCTCACCGTAGACGCTTTCCTTCCAACGCACGATTTTGCTCTACAAGTTTACTTTCTCACACCTTCAACCAATCAAGTTATTCAACTAAGTTAGAACTCAAACTAGAGCCCAAGTTTCTACCTTAAGGCCACAGTCTCCTCTATGGAATGGTAATGAGGGGTTTGTTTCCTTTCATTATTTTAAATATCCATTCCCTTTATCAACAAATTATGATAAGAGAATGAAAGTAGTAAGAAACTTGTCATGGGTTACATCCTTTCATCAAGTAGATGTTTCACCCATTCAAAGTGAGGCTCTCTTTTAGATCATAGCCCAAACAATGGAGTTTTAAAATATACATATTTTTCTCTACTCATGGTATTCAAGAAGGTAAGGAGGAAATTTTTTGATTCTTACTCCCAAAATGGAGAAAGAGGCGGTCAACAAGAAGCAACAAGAAAATAATTTGTTGGTTCAAAAACCTTTTTATTACTATATTACAAATGATGTAGTAGAGTTCTTTTCTTTGAGGTTCTTGAGTCCATAAACTCTTCAACAAGAAAGAGTGAAAAAAATGGAGTTCCCTTGCTCTCAACCACTTGGGTCATGACCTTTGGAATGATCAAGCCTCTATGTGTTTCATCAAGCTCATTGGAGTTTATAACTTATCTTAAAATATTGGTAGTAGCATTAACAAAATGAAATCTTTCAAGCAAGTTTTAAACAACAAAACCCAAGTCACAACTTTAAAGAAATGCTCCCAAGCCTTTACATAGACCATTCATGACACATATATATATGTATCCATCTATGTTCTTGGCTTCTCATCAAGCTTGAAATGAAAAGAAAACACATGCTTAAGTAACTAGAACTATGGAAGGAAAATGGCAACATAAGTAGTGTAAAATCTTTCTTTTGCTTTGGAAGAACTTAAGTAGGGATCATGGCCAACTACTAGTGATATAAAGTGAGCTTAAGAAGGAAGAAGAATGGTATTTCTTACCACAAAGAGCTGCTGGTCGCAGCTTGAAGAAAAGGGAAACAAGTGCAGAATTTTTGTGAACAAAACAACTTCAATACTCTCTCCAACTACCTCACTTCTTCCACTATTTTTTTCTCAACTTAATGAAGTGAATGAGCTGAAGTTGTTGGCCTTATATAGGCCTTGAGGGCACGCCAAACTGAAGTGGAAATGGGCAGAATTTTACTTGCTCAAGTGGTTAAAAACTAGTCAAAAGATTTCATGGTTATTACCCTTGAGTTCCTCATTTTGTGCTTAGTAAATGACACAATAAAAGTGATGGATTTGATCACTTAAAGGAGCTGGTTTCCAGCCAGCAAACAAGGAGATTTGATGTTAAAAAGAAGGAGATTTGGTGGTGAACTGATCTTAGGAGATGATAGGAAAAGCTAGGAAAAGATAGGAAATCATCATGCATGAAATCAAGATTTTGGTGAATGATTTTGGAGTGGAATTTTCCTCAAAATCAGCTGCATAATGCGACCAATATGGGCTGAAAAGGAGAGGAGGAAATCTTGGCCAAATCCATGGGTGCAAGCTAGCATAAAGACCTTACTATCTCTTTGTGTCATGACTTAAAATCTACCACAATCTAATCCCTTTTTCTTCTGATTTTCGCCCCTCCCTCAAGGTTCTCTCAGCTCCCAGTTTCGTCGCACGTTCGGTTTCACGTGTCTCGCCTCCACAGAGAAAATACAAAGATTATTAAAAATTAAGTAAAATTGCCAAAAAATTCTAATAAATCAGAAATATTATAAAACATCAAATTCCCAAATATTTAAATATTCGGTCGAATTAGAGTTTTTAATCGGGCAAAAACTTATCTGGTAGTTCAAAATGTGACCGAAAAACGGTGGAATTTTGAACTGAAAATTTAACTGTGACTTAATATAATATATTAAGTCCCAAATATAATTTCATTTTAGTTAAATTCATCCACTTGATTAATAGCACACAAAATATTAATTATGCATATTAATGCGTAATACAGGGAATTACAATACAGTAGCGATAATTAAGCCGTAGTAAAACTACCGGTGTTACATCTGTTCACATGCAAGTGCTTGATATACCATGGTGATGCGTGTGGTCTATGAAGTATGTATATGTATATAAAGACATGTTGTTGTATTATATATGTATATTGTTTGCATGCGACATAGCCTATGATAAACTCGTGGACAAAGAATTTACCTTTGCACTGTTGTTGGATTGGATATCCTTATGGATGTCACTTCCAGATGGAGTTCGATAGCTGCAGCAGTTCCGTCTTTCCAAGAGCTTTGAAGATTGAGTCAGTGGAGGAAGCTTCCTCTGAGTGCTTCATGTTTTGACCTTGATGAACTGTTTCTCAGTAAGAGTTATAGTTGTTGGCCAGCTTCGCTTAGGATATTGTCATTGTTATTTGCGTAATTACCCATTGTTTTGTAATTACGCTATTTAGAGAACCTTACCTAAGTGCGAAATGATTATGTCATGTTTTATGTTATGTGAAGTATTGATTGTGACGCGTTATACTCTGATATTTGCAAAAGACTGATTTTGCATTATTTAGAAAATTGTAGTATTCTTTATGTCTCAATTTTTAAAAGGGTTTCAAAGGGAAAAAAAATTTACTCTTATTTTCCATTGCGAAATACATAAGAGTACTTTTTAACGGAAAGCATACAAGCATCAAATGTTTTCAGCATTAGATTGGGTTGCACAGTAGCGCTCCAGAAACAGGGTGTTACACTTTCCTGGCGAAGCGCTAGCGAGCTTCTTAACGTGATACAATCAGTAGCGCTTATTGTAGGAAGCGCTAGCTATTATTTTGACCTTCAGTAGCGTTTTCTTAGGTAAATGCTAGTGAAAGTCTTTCTGCATTTTTCACTAGTGCTCTAGTGGTAAACACTGTTTAAAGTGTCGCCATATTTTACAAAATCTATTGTAGTGTCATTTGAGTGTTGATCAGTCTTAATTATACCATTGTATAACTCCAAATATTAAATTACATTTCTCAGCAACATTACATGAACATGTTGGAATCAAGTAAATTAAGAAACAATGATCCTTAATTGTTTTGATGATAACAAATAGTTAATAGAACAATTTATCCTTTGATGTGTTTGTTAGTGTACAAAAGTCACTATTTATCAGAAGAAATTATCTCAGAAGACTAAGTGAAAGTATGTTTTTCATTCTCAGTTTAATGAATCTGAGTCTGGCATTGATCCTCTAAAAGTTGCTGACGTCATCGTCTGATAGCCTCACTCTGTTTTGGTCAACGCTCGGTTAGTAGTCAAAGCTCTGGTAGACCATGCTCTGGTAAGACCATGCTCTGTCTTGGTCAACACTCTATTTTTTGTCAACGCTCAACAGACTATGAATAGACTACACAGTGGAAGCCTTCGTCCGTTTATACAAGACTCTCTTATATGAAAGGCCAACAAATTATGTACTGAAGAACTTGCCTCTGTTTTAAGCTCACTCTGGTGAACAGAGTATCTCAGTAACAAGTATTGTCTGTTTGACAGATGCTCTGATTAGAAATCAAACTGAGTATTCATTTAAGGCTACTTCATGTATTTAAGAGACCTCATTGATAAGTATTTTAATGTACGAGAAATTAAAGGCCAAAGGGAATGTCAACGTATATAATCATCAGAAAACTTGCTCAACAAGTGTCTAATTTTCAAAAAGCTCACAAGGGACAAAGATCCTGATATTGTCTGTTGTGTTAGTATGCAAGAGCAGAGTGGAAAGTGACGTGACTTGCTAAAGCCACAAAAAGGGGATCTGAAGTTTTGTCCACTGGTGAAAAGAGCCGTTAGGTCACAATGATACTATTCACAACCCAAGCTATATATACCCTACTTCATTCACTGAAGTAGGTTAATGAAATTGAAACACTATGAATCAAAGTGAGCAACCAAGAGTCATTCCAAGTATCTGAGATCACATTGAACAAACACTTAATCGTTTTATTCTTTCAGTTTGAAAGTTATTCTTTGTGCTTGGATTTTCGTTGTATATCCTCTCTACTGAGAGTTATTTGATATTGTTTCAAACCATTTTTGAACACTGTATTTAGCCCAGTAGTAGTTGTATTCCTTAGAGGCTTGACTGCACTAAGTCATTCTAAGAAGTTGTGAGTATAGCCAATTTGGCAGTATTATACTCTCAAGTGTAATCAGGTTGATTATAGTGGAGAAATCCTTCAAGTGTGTGAAGGGACTAGATGTAGGTATCAGGTGATAGTGAACTAGTATAAATCACTATGTCATTCTCTTCTCTTCTCTTTACTTACTTACTTTGCTATTTTGTTAAAGAGTTGTTTTGAAAATGTTTTCATAAACTCATAAGCTTTGCGAAAGGATTTCTAAAAAACCCAATACAAACCCCCTCTTTCTTGTGTTTTTGTCACGTTCAATTGGTACCAGAGCTCGGTCTCTTGGTTTAGCACTTAACAGTGTAAGAGGAAAAGATCCTATTCTTTATACATGGCAAACAATGAAGCCGGTGGTCACGTTAACCGTCCTCCTTGTATATCAAAAAGCAGTAAAACGAAGGGGTACAAGACCCTCACTTCGAACCCTGAAGTTCTCAGACTTCTTCGCATAAATACTTGAAATTAAATTCCTATCAATATCTAAAGTTGCCCTTACACATAAACATATAAAACATAACCCTAGATATGTCTAGAAGTAGCCCTTACCACAGTCGTCCGCTAGCATGGTACTGCTCGTGTCGATCCCGCGTCGCACGAATTCAGAATCTACAAGTCCTATCATCACAAGGTAAGCTTAGCAAAATTCTAAAACTAAATTTAAAACCTTAGGCTCTCATCCTAATCCCTTTATCCGAGCCAAACACCATCACATAGAGCTTAATTTAAAATGCTAGTTTTTGAAGAATCATTTTTTCTACATTTCCAAAGTCTAGCAACATATCAAACAATCACTCAAGTCAAGTTCACAAAAATAACTTTCCTTCCAAAACCTTCCTTGAGCTCTCGACCATCTTCCCCCGTTTCTAAAAAAATTTGCGAAACTTTTTTTTAGAAATTAACAAACCATTCCTAATCATTTACTTATACCACAAGACATCAAAACATCAAGTCATACCCAAGACATAATTCAAAACACATTTCAAAACTTATTCCAAGACATATACCACTTTCCAAAAATCATACTTTCAAGAATAGGTTTTCACAAAATCTAACTACTCAAGGTTTCAATTACATCAAGACAAGTTTTTGCAAGGAATTTTCCTTTCAAAATACAAGCCATAATTCAAGACTTACTCCAACCAAGTTCCAAAACTTATTTTCAAAATGTTTCAAGAGTAAGGTTTTACAAGAAATCTTTTCAATTATTTGATCCAAACCATCTAAACTATGGCAATGACAATGCTAATAATTAACGAACAAACCCAATCAAGTTCCAAATGCTTTCTAAGTCCCTCAAGAACAAATTTTTCACAAGTAGCTCACTAACTTTCTTAATTAAACATATTCAACAAACCCAATTGAAATTTTATCAACCTAAACATATTATTCAACAGCTAATTACATGTTTCAACAATCAAAACCCTCATTTTCCTTCTTTCAAGAATAGGTCCAAACCATAAAAGTCACTTAATCAACAAACTAGTTCCAAACCATCACTCAAAACAACAACAACAACAACATTAAAGAACTTGATTCACCAAGGATCACACAAATCCCTCTTCTTCTCCCTTAGGTCACGCCTAGGGTTCCAAGGAATAGAGGTTGAAGTGTTCATCTCCTCTTATGATCACAATCAAGCAAAAACCAACACAGCATAAGACATGAAAACAAGAAAGAAAAGAGAAAAGATCACAACCTCTCCTCTTGCTTGAGCTCGCGGCCAAGGGCTATTTTTTGGGGAGAAAATGCTCTTCCAAGTGCTTGATGATGAGCTAGATGGAAATGGAGTGTAGAAGAAGAAACTAGCAAGGAGATTGAAGTAGAAAAATAAAGTGACTCAAGGTATGGTGAAGGTGTCTTCCATGGAGGTTTTTGGAGAGCTTCTCTCACTAAAATGAAAGGATGAAGATGATGGGGGTAGAGAGTGGGGGAGGCTGCGGGTTTGGGGGCATAAAAGGGTGGGATGGAAAATTTTATTAAGCATAAAACATGTGGTTAAAAATTGGGTTTTAAGAAAGTAAAAAAATTTAATCACACAAAAAGTGACACTTAGCAAAAATTAAAGATGCTAATCACATCAATTAGACTAACCCATCTAATCTCACATCCCTCATGATTACCCTCTAATTCTAGAGTCTTAGGGTACTAAAACACAGCGTCGAGTAATCGTATTACCGATTAATTTCCCGCCGATTAATTCGCGAAAATTATTTTAACGAAAAATTAATTCATCACGTGATAATATTTAATTATAGATAATAAAAATCATGCCAAACACTCAAAAGTAGTCTCAACAAGTTAAGTTTCGATTCTCATCGAAATCGGAGTTCGTTTAGAATTTTATCTATAGCAAAACTGCCCGGCTATCCGAAACGCAACGAAACTTCGTTAGAAATTTTTGACGATATTCGAACCGTGAATTAATATAAAATATTAACTCGCAAATATACTTTGATCTTGATTTAATTAAGTAACTTACTTAGAAAACGAGAAATTGCTTATTATAGCATAAATACGACAAAATACACTAAATAACACCAAATAACGCATCGAAAAAAAATTACGAGTGTTATAAAACTCCCCTTCTAAAAATAGTTTCGTCCTCGAAACTACGGGTAAGATACGTACCGAGAAAAAGTTCTGGATACTGGGTCTTCATCTTCTCTTCCAGCTCCCACGTAGCATCTCCGGTCTTCTGATCCCACACGACCTTGACAAGTTGGATTTCTTTGTTCCTTAACTGCTTAGTCTTTCGATCGACAATCCTTGCAGGTGATGCTTCAAATGATAGGTCGTCCCTTAGTTGAATCACATCCGATTCGATGACATGAGAGGGGTCGAAAACATATTTCTGCAACTGTGAGACGTGAAAGACGTCGTGAATGTTTGACAAGAAGGGTGGCAAAGCAATCTGATATGCCACTGGACCAATACGACGAAGAATCCGGTAAGGTCCAATGAACTTAGGAGTAAGTTTCTTGGATTTGATCGCTCGACCAACTCCAGTAATAGGTGTGACTCGGAGGAATACATATTCTCCCTCTTCAAACTCTAGCAGTCGGTGACCCTGGTTCGCATAACTCTTATGTCGACTCTGAGATGTCCGCATCCTATCTTTGATCAATCGGATCTTCTCGATAGTCTGCTGAATCGTGTCTGGTCCCACGATAGAACTCTCACCATTCTGGTACCAACAAAGAGGCGTCTGACACTTACGTCCATACAGTGCTTCGTAAGGTGTCATACCAATGCGCGCGTGATAACTGTTATTGTAGGTGAACTCCACTAGCGGTAAGACATCGTCCTAACTTCCTCTGTGATCCAATGTGCATGCTCGCAACAAATCTTCTAGTGATTGAATCGTTCTCTCAGTCTGGCCATCGGTCTGGGGGTGATATGCTGAGCTAAGCTTGAGCTTCGTCCCCATTGCCTCTTGCAATGCCCTCCAAAAATGAGATGTAAACTTCGGATCTCGATCGGAAATGATGAAAGTAGGTATGCCATGCAGTCGCACAATCTCCGCGATGTAGATCTATGCCAGCTTCTCCACGTTGTATGTCGATCTCACTGGCAAGAAATGAGCAGATTTGGTTAATCGGTCGACGATTACCCAAATCGAATCATTCTTCTTCTGCGTCCTTGGTAATCCCACAACGAAATCCATAGAAATGCTATCCCACTTCCACACTGGTACGTCAAGCGATTGTAGCATCCCTATTGGTCGCTGATGTTCCACTTTCGCCTTTTGGCAAGTTAGACAGGAAGCCACATATTCTGCCACTTGTTTCTTCATTTTGGGCCACCAAGAGTGCTTCTTCAGATCCTGGTACATCTTCGTAACTCCTGGATGAATACTGAGTCTGCTCTTGTGTGCCTCATCAAGAATCAACTTCCTCAGCTCCGCCACATCAGGTACACACAAGCGTCTGTTGCACCTCAAGATGTTGTCTGCTCCAATCTTGAATTCTGTCGCTTTTCCTCGTGCTACCAGTTCCACCTTCTCTTGTAGTAGCTTGTCATCAGTTTGATGGTCCCTAATCTCGTCCAATAATCCATTAGAAATGGTGAGCATTCCAAACTTCAGCTTTCCTGGTGACACTTCCATGCTCCACTTCAAGTCTCGAAACTTCTCTAGCATCTCCAACTCCCTGATCATCATTGCTGAAGCTAAAACACTCTTCCTGCTCAGTGCATCAGCTACCACGTTTGCCTTCCCTGGGTGATATTCCAAAGTGAAGTCGTAGTCTTTCAAAAATTCTGTCCATCTTCGCTGTCACATGTTGAGCTCCCTCTGATCGAACAAGTACTTCAAGCTCTTATGGTCGCTGTAGACAGTGAATGTACTCCCATAAAGGTAGTGCCTCCAAATATTTAATGCAAAAACCATTGCAGCAAGCTCCAAATCATGCGTAGGATAATTCCTCTCGTGAATCTTGAGCTGTCTCGAAGCATAAGCCACAACTTTCCGATGTTGTATCAGCACGCATCCTAATCCTTGGTGTGACGCATCGCAATAAACCTTGTAAGGTTCTTCCGATTGGGGTAAAATCAACACAGGTGCTGTTGTCAAAAGCTCCTTCAGTCTCCGAAAACTGGATTCGCACTCCTCAGTCCAAGCAAAAGGTTGATCCTTCCTCGTAAGTCATGTAAGCGGTGCGACAATCTTCGAAAAACCTTCGATAAACCTCCGATAGTAACCTGCTAAACCAACGAAGCTTCTGATATCTGATACAGTCTTTGGCTGTTCCTATGCTAACGCAGCTTCAATCTTAGCTGGATCCACAGCTATTCCATCCTTAGTTATCACATGTCCGAGAAAATTCACCTCTCTAGCCAGAACTCACACTTAGAAAGGTTAGCATAAAGCTGCTTCTGTCATAGTATCTGCAGTACTCGGCGTAGATGCTCCTCGTGCTCCTCTCTACTCCTCGAATAAATCAAAATGTTGTCGATGAACACCACCACAAACTGATCCAAGAATGGGTGAAAGATGCTATTCATGTAGTCCATAAACACTGCCAGTGCGTTCGTCACTACGAATGGCATCACTAACTACTCATAGTGACCATACCTTTTCCTGAAAGCTGTCTTGGAAATATCTTCTTCCTTCACTCGGATCTGATGGTAGCCAGACTTCAAGTCGATCTTGGAAAATATCGCAGCTCCACGTAGTTGATCCATCAAATCATCGATACGCAGCAATGGATACCGATTCTTGACAGTAACTTTATTGAGTTGGCGATAATCCACGCATAATCTTGATCGTCCATCCTTCTTCTTCACCAGCAGTACTGGAGCTCCCCAAGGTGACACGCTCGGTCGTATGAATTGCTTCGACTCCAAGTGCTCAATCTGAGACTTCAACTCTTTCATCTCGGCTGGAGACATCCGATAGGGCGCTATTGAAATCGGTCCTGCTCCTGGAAGCAAATCGATGGAGAATTCGATTTCCCTCACTGGCGGTAATCTCGGCACATCTTCGTGAAAGACATCTAAGAAGTCGCAAACCACAGGAACATTCTTCAACTCAAGTTCTTGAGAAACTTCTGAACTAGCCAAATACACGTATTCCCTAGTTCCTTCTTTCAAAGAAACTCCGATATGTTCGGCAGAAAGATAATTAGAGACTCCAAGGTCTGGAAAAATTATTGTTTTACAGGCACAGTCCAAAAGGACATGGTGGTGAGACAACCAATCCATCCCGAGAATAATATCTAGACCCTTAAGTGGCAAACAGACCAAGTTGACAACAAATTTTCTACCCTATATGACCACTACACAATCGAGACATGCAGTGTTGGTAACTAAAGTTTTAGCAACTGGGGTAGTAACTACTAATTTGAAAGGTAGGGTAGTCACAGACAATTTCAAACGGTCTACATAATCCAAGGAAATAAAGGAATGGGTTGCACCCGAATCAAAAAGAACAGATAGGGATTTACCCTCAATATCACAATCTCCCTGGATGAGGTCATCAGTCTGCTCTGCTTCTTCTCCACTCATGCAAGAGACTCTGCCTTTAGCCATCAGACGCTTCCCTTTGGCCTTTGCTGCATGCATAGCTGGTTCAGCCTTAGGTGCTTGACAATCCTTGGCGAAGTGTCCCGGCTTCTTGCAGTTGAAGCATATATCATGCTTCTCAGTACATCTGGTTGCATAGTGCCCTGGTTTACCGCAACGATAACAAGTCACATCGGCACTAGTCTAACTCTCGCCTCTCGCGTTCTGGGCCATCGGACGATATTGTCCCTTGTTATTGTTCCCTTGGGGTCGACTATACAGCTTCTTCTGCTGTTTTCCCTTCTAAGCAAACCTCTGTCCTGTGCTCTGGGGGCTCACTGGTCCGCCAATACCAATCTTCTTCTTGTGGTTTCTCACTCCTTCCACTTCAACACATCGATCAATCAAGTCTTGAAGATTTCTGATCCTCAGTGACACCACTGACTTCTGAATATCAAACCTTAGGCCTCGCTGGAATCTCTCGCTCAACCATCCCTAGTCAGCTCGGTCACGGAACGGACTGAAGTACCTAGCAAGTGAATCGAACTTGGCAGCATACTCTGACACCGCCATGCTACCTTGCTGTAGTCGAAGAAACTCCTACTCTTTCTCAGCTCGTGCAGTGTCAGGAAAGTACTTATCCAAGAATCTCCTGCAGAAAGTTTCCCAAGTGATCTCACGACGCTCTGCCGTGAAGGTCTGCTTCACTCCCTTCCACCAATACTCAACATCTCCAAGCAACAAGTAGGTTGCGTAGTCCACCTTGACATTCTATGGAAAATGAAGTGCCTCGAAGATTTTCTATATCTCCTGCATCCATAAATCTGCCTTATCCAGATTCGATTCGCCGAAAAAATTCGGTGGGTCATGCTTCCGAAAATCCGCTAATCCTCTAGCATCCGCATTCCTCTCAGCTCTCTGCTGTTGTTGTTGGTTCAGTTGGGTCAAGGTCGCAGTCTGCTGAGCCATAGCGTTAGATTGTTGAGTCGCAGCAGCCGATTCTTGAGCCATAGCCGCCGCCATCTCCGTCATTGCTTGAATTGCTCGCTCCATGTTGGGGTTATCTGATCCGGCTGTAGGGTCTCTGCGAGGTGGCATTAGATTCCGCAAAATCCAAAACCTATCAGAATCTCACAAACAAGTGATGTGTTAACACACAATGCTTCAATCAAGAAACAATTCAAACAATTGGCAGACAAAATGCTTCACTCAGCGAACAATAGCAATACAACACAACTAATCACTCAACAAACACAACCCGATACGGTGACCAGTTCCAAATTTCCTATGCACAGTCCGGTTGGAACCGAACTGCTCTGATACCACCATTGTAACGACCCATTTTCGGACCGCTACTCAACTAGAATTAAACCTATTTGCGACGCATTTTTAAAATGGTACTCTTGTGTCCTTCAGAAAATGCGGTACATTTTTAAAAAAAAAAAAACAAAATCATCCGCAAGCACGCACAGAGTAGCTACAGCGTTTCGAAACATGGTGCAATGTAGGACACAAGACACAAGCACTGGGAATACATACATGCATATATATACAGGTCATCATATACAGTACGTGCAAAATACAACTGTGCAGAAATGTACAAAGAATACACCTATGGTATGAAGACCCTCGTAAGAGTAGTCATACCCCGGGGGTACTCCTGGCAGACACCCACGCAGGGGGCTGCTCCAAAAGTAAACCATCAGTCTACCCTGTAGTACAAAAAAAACATCCCGAGCCCGACTGATCACCAAACTAACTGTACACCAAAAGTAATTACTATAGTCATCCAAAATAACATAAACAACAGTCAGACAACACGACGACTACAGATAACTACCCGGATCCTTAGATGGATCCTCCTCCTCATCCATTGAGTCCTCTCCAGTCAAGTCGATAAAAGGTGCCGCAGCAGGCACATCCTCGGGTACATCGCTAGGCACATACTCTTCGGCCATATCGTCCTCATCAGGTCTGGCCCCAAGACAATCAGCCTCGCCGCACACACTATAGACGGGAGGTGGATCCGCTGGTGGAGTGGAGGTCCTAACAACAGGAGGGGAAGCCGGCTCTACTGGAGGAGTCAGGATAGCCGCAGCTCTGGAAGTAGACGCTCCTGCAGTCCTGCGTCGAATCGCGCTCTTGCGAGCGGTCACTCTAATCCTTGGCCCTCGTTCTCAACCTCGGGAAGCAAAATAAGAAGTAGTATGCCTCGGGACCTCAGGAGGTCCCTCTGGTGAGGAAGACGATGCTGGTGTAGTCCTCTCTTTCTCTCCATAGTACGCCAGGCATCCACTATCTTTAACATCGGGATCGGAAAGCTCACCGTACGTCGTGAATTCTCCTGTCTCACCACGACACCATCCTCTCTGAAACTCTGAACAATATCCCCGGTATATACAACGCGACGTGAGATAGGGTCGAACTCCATCACCACGGGTAGCTCCAAGTCTGGGAAATCAAAGAAGATCTCCGGCGACATCCTCATCGCCGGTATCGGTACACTCTTCGCCATCACCTGGGTAACCATCATGGATCGAAGGTACCACGGGAAAGGGTCAACTTCTCAATAAATCAAGAAATAACGAAACATAAACAATGGGCAAAACGAACATATGCACAGTTCTTAAGACGCATCATAAGACTCCGCTCAAGACTCAACGCTCACGACACTTTTGACAATTTTTCGGAATGTAACGCCGATCCATCCACTGAACATCATCCGTAGGCTTGGGCTCTCCGCTCACCCTAGAACATTCAGCTCAGGTTCCTTGATGCTACGATGCCTAGCTAATCTGCCGAAAAACCAGCCGGAGCCGTTTAAGGGATCCTAGCACTCTAGGTTAATCGGATCAAAGCTCAAAAACGTCACGATACTCGACGACTCGACTAAACTCTCGCACTCCAATGAATAAATCGCCACATACGATAATTCAGTAAATAATTGAATAATTATTAGACCGCATATCAAATAATATTCACGCCAAGCTCAAAACAGTGCGAACAGTTCAGCAGTATAAGCAATTCATCTTAACAATCATAACTCAGCAAACAACGACAGTCAAACAACTCAGTTCATCCCTCTGCAACTCAATGGAGTTAGCAGAGAGGCAAGCAAACAAGTGTGGGGGGTTGGGGACTGTAACACCTGAGGACGAGATCGACCTCGTATTAGGACATCGCATCGAGACCTCGCGTCGAGACCTCCTGTCGAGACCCCATGCCGAGATCGTATGCCGAGGTCGTATGACGAGCTGAGGAGACGCTTGCACGAGCATTCTGGTCGACATCGTGTCGAGATGATAACACTCGTATTTTTACGAATATTATTTAGCGTTAATTAGTATATTTTGTTGTGATTATGTTTTATTAAAGTAATTACTTGTTGTTTGGATTAATATCTTACTGTAAAATCTAGGTGTCGCTTATTTGTGGTTTTATGAAAGATAAATTCATTTAAAATGGTTTTCTTGTAATTAATTATTGTTTAAGAGATATTTAAGGGAGATAAGACCAAACTTTTTCTTTTTCCACCAGCTGTAGATAAGTATCATGATTAGTTTCCTCCACCGCCATAAATATCACGCTTAGCCGCCTTAAACACTCACTTTCCAGTTTCTTCTTTTTTCTTCTTCTCTAAATTTCCTCTTCTCCAAACCTCCATTGAAGAACCTTGAGCTTCATTGAGCTTCTGCATAAACTTTCTTCATCAACCTTGTTTCTTATCATCTTCTCGACATATATCACCATCTCGACCATCTGTTGAGGTATGAAAAATAGAATTTTAGTTCTCTTTATGTTACTGTTAGCGCCACTTCTTCTCTCCATTTTAGCTAGTTTTTATATTTCCAAATCACGTCATATTGATGGGTTTTCTTCTTCATGACATGACCTACCTTTCTAACCATTTATTTGAGCTTGAAAAACAAATTGCTTTCTGTAACACCTGAGGACGAGATCGACCTCGTATTAGGACATCGCATCGAGACCTCGCGTCGAGACCTCCTGTCGAGACCCCGTGCCGAGATCGTATGCCGAGGTCGTATGACGAGCTGAGGAGACGCTTGCACGAGCATCCTGGTCGACATCGTGTCGAGATGATAACACTCGTATTTTTACGAATATTATTTAGCGTTAATTAGTATATTTTGTTGTGATTATGTTTTATTAAAGTAATTACTTGTTGTTTGGATTAATATCTTACTGTAAAATCTAGGTGTCGCTTATTTGTGGTTTTGTGAAAGATAAATTCATTTAAAATGGTTTTCTTGTAATTAATTATTGTTTAAGAGATATTTAAGGGAGATAAGACCAAACTTTTTCTTTTTCCACCAGCTGTAGATAAGTATCATGATTAGTTTCCTCCACCGCCATAAATATCACGCTTAGCCGCCTTAAACACTCACTTTCCAGTTTCTTCTTTTTTCTTCTTCTCTAAATTTCCTCTTCTCCAAACCTCCATTGAAGAACCTTGAGCTTCATTGAGCTTCTGCATAAACTTTCTTCATCAACCTTGTTTCTTATCATCTTCTCGACATATATCACCATCTCGACCATCTGTTGAGGTATGAAAAATAGAATTTTAGTTCTCTTTATGTTACTGTTAGCGCCACTTCTTCTCTCCATTTTAGCTAGTTTTTATATTTCCAAATCATGTCATATTGATGGGTTTTCTTCTTCATGACATGACCTACCTTTCTAACCGTTTATTTGAGCTTGAAAAACAAATTGCTTTCTCTGTTTTCTCGATAGGCGATTACCCAAAACCCTCCCCTATTTGGTTTGTTTTGATTTCTTGTTTTAGTTTTTGTACGTTGCTTCTTGTTGATGTTTGTTGTTGATTTATTTGTTATAGAATCATATAACCTTTTTCATGAACTTTTGATCGAAAACCCTAACTTTGTGTTAGAGGAAAAATATGTTTAATCTTGCTTGAATCATGCATGAAAGAAGTTTTTAATAAAATTTTAGAGAAAAGGAGTTATTTTGTAATGTTTGAATTCTGGTTGTATTTGTTTAAGTTCTTAAGTTTTAATGTTTACTTGGGTTGTGGTTAAGATTGGGATAATGAGAGCTAAGTGTTATTAGAACCCATAGATAGAACTAAGTTGTGCTCGTATTAGGCAGTGTGATTTCCGAGATCGTGCTGCAAGGAGATCAGGGTGTACGAGAACACGAAACCGAGGTTGACTGAGAGCCGTACGTGTCGAGATCGAGTGAGAGAAGTCGTTGTCGAGCTCGTTTGAAGACAGTCGTGTCGAGGTCGTTGTCGAGCTCGTTTGAAGACAGCCGTGTTGAGGTCGTTGTCGAGCAGCATTAGCTTGGAGTTCGGTAAGGGCACTTCTAGACATTCTAGGATTTTTATTGTTATATTTCTATGTATGGATTCCTTGATTTGTGTCGAGTTTGAAAGATTGAGTTTTTGCATGTATTTAATATGAGATTGAATATATGTTGTGAATTGTGTATCGTCTGTTGAATTGCGTTTTCTTCATGTTGAGCCTCGCTTTTTATTTGACATGCGGTTGAATATCTTGCGTATAACTCTTTGAATATCGTGATGCGTTAATTGTTCATTGAGTGAGAGAGCTTAGCGAGTCGTTGGCGTTTGAAGTTGCGACCGGATAGCGGAGAGGTGCTAGGTCCCCTTTTCCGCTTATGGGGACTTCTAAGCGTTACCACGCTGTGGGACCTGAGTTGTCTGTCCTAGGGAGAGCGAAGATCGCAAGGCTTTACTGGACTTTCCAAAGATACGATGCGGTGTGTGCATTCCGGAAAAAGTGTCGAGTCGAGAGGAAATGGATAGCGAGTTGAGTCGAGTCTAGAGTGAGATGGTTGAGTCACGTTGGGTGAATGTTATACTTTGTTGTTTACTTATTTCTTTATGCCTGGATTATCTTGATTTGTTGAGAAGTTGACCCTTTCCCGTGGTACCTTCAATCCATGATGGTTACCCAGGCGATGTCGAGGGTGCAGGGAACTCGACAGCAGATGATGGCGAGGAGGAGCTCGACGAGGATCAGGGCGACGACCTATATTTGTCGTGATTGATTATGTTTGTTGGATGTTTTTTTGGGATGACTGTACTTTGTTTTTTTGTGTTCAGAGGTTGTGTCCAGTTTGGGCTAGATGTCATTTTGAGCACAGGGTAGACTAGTGGTTTTACTTTTGGAGCACCCCTGCGTGGGTGTTCTTAAGTACCCCCCTGTGGTATGATTGCTCTCTTGAAGTCGTCATACCTTATGTGTATTTTCTTTGTACATTATTACTGTCTTTTTGTATGCACTTTTTATATCTCGTATATATAAGTATGTACTTGTTATACCTACGTGTTGTTATTTAGGACTTAAGTCTTGTGTCTTAGTTGCACCATGTTTCGAAAAGCTGTAATTACTCTGATGTGCACGAGCTGGTCTTATAAAAAAAATAATAATAAAATAAATATATAGACCGTACTTTTCTAAAGGGCACAAAGTATCGTTTTAAAACACATCGCATACAGGGTAACTTGAGCTCGGTGTGTTGAGCTCGGGAACTCGAGCTCGGTATGTTGAGCTTCAGTAGCGGTTCTAAACGGTCGTTACAATGTTGGTATCGAGTAGTTGATTACGACCGTGTGTATAGGAATTTTGACCGGTCACCGTGGTTTCGATATGTGTGCGGGTACATGGTTGTACTATCTTGATTCTTTGTTTGACTAAGTGAAGCACTTATTGCTTGAAAAATTGTTTGAACTGCTTCTTGATTGAAGCGGTGTGTTTTAACACATCCTTGTTGTGAGATTCGACAGGTTTTGAACTTTGTGGAATCTAATGCCACCTCGTAGGGATACGACGGCTATACCCGGGAACGCCGACATGGAACGAGCGATTCAAGCTATGACCGAGATAGGTCGCGCCATGGCTCAAGAATCGATTCTTTGCAACTCAACAGCCTAACGCGATGGCTCAACAGACGGCAAGCGTTGACACGCCAATTTGCAGCGAATAAAGAACGAGCAGAGCGAAATGTCAAGCGAGAGGATCGCGGACTTTAGGAAGCATGATCCACCGGTTCTACGGTGAGCCAAATCCAGATAAAGCTGATCTTTGGATGCAAGAGATCGAGAAGATCTTCGAGGCACTCCATTGCCCGAACAACGTAAAGGTAGACTACGCCACCTATCTCGCTCTTTGGGAGATCACGAGAATATTGGTGGAAAGGAGTAAAGCAAACATTTATAGCAGAACGCCGTGAGATGACATGGGAGCTTTTCCGTGAAAGGTTCTTGGACAAGTACTTTCCCGATACTGCACGAGCCGAGAAGGAGCAAGAGTTTCTTCAATTGCGAAGGCACTCGACAGTTGTCCGAGTATACTGACCAAGTTCGAGTCACCGCAAGGTACTTCACCCATTTAGTGACCAAGTGACCAAAGATGGTTAAGTGAGAGGTTCCAACGAGGTCCGAGATTTGATATCCGTAAGTCGCGGTATCATTGAGGATTCGAAACCTCCAAGAGCTGATAGATCGCTGTGTCGAGGTAGAAGGAGTAAGAAGCCACAAGAAGAAGACTGGCCCAGGTGGACCAATAAGACCTCAGGGCATGGGACAGAGATTTGCACAGAAAGGAAAGCAACTTAAGAAGCCTTACAACCGACCTCAGGGGAACAACAATAATAGAGGACAGTATCGTCCGATGACCCAGGGAGCGAGAAGTGGAGGTCAGACTGGTGTCGAGGTGATTTTCTATCGTTGTGGAAAGCCAGGACATTTTGCCAAGGATTGTCCCACACCTAAAGCAGAACCGGCAATGCATGCGGCGAAGGCAAAAGGGAAGCGTCAGGTAGCTAAAGGCAGAGTCTTCTGCATGAGTGGCGAGGAAGCAGAACAAGCTGATGACCTTATTCAAGGTGAATGTGAGATAGAGGGGAAATCCTTATCCGCCCTTCTTGATTCGGTGCAACCCATTCCTTTATTTCTTCTGATTGTGTGAACCATTTGAATCAATGTGATCGCTACCGTTCAAATTGGTAGTTACGACCCCAGCTGCTAAAACCTTAGTCACAAACACTGCATGTCTTAATTGTGTAGTGGTTATTCAGAGTAGAAAGTTTGTGGTCAATTTGGTTTGTTTGCCTCTTAAGGGCTTAGATGTCATCCTCGGGATGGATTGGTTGTCATACCACCATGTCCTCTTGGACTGTGCCCGTAAAACTGTAATTTTTCCAGACCTTGGAGTCTCCAATTATCTTTCTGCTGAACGTATTGGAGTTTCTTTGAAAGAAGGAACTAGGGAATACATGTATCTGGCTAGTTCAGAAGTTTCCCAGCAGATCGAAGTGAAGAATGTACCAGTGGTGTGTGACTTTGTGGACGTTTTTCCCGAAGACGTGCCAGGGTTACCACCAGTGCGAGAGGTCGAGTTCTCCATCGACCTGATTCCAGGGACAGGACCTATTTCAATAGCGCCCTACAGGATGTCTCCTGCCGAGATGAAGGAACTAAAGTCCCAGATTGAGCATTTGGAGTCAAAGCAATTCATACGACCGAGCGTGTCACCGTGGGGAGCTCCAAAGTGTTGTTGGTCAAGAAGAAGGATGGGACGATCCAGGCGTGCGTGGACTATCGCCAACTCAACAAGGCTACTATGAAGAACCGTATCCGTTACCACGCATTGACGACTTGATGGATCAACTTCGTGGAGCGGCGATGTTTTCAAAGATAGACTTGAAGTCGGGCTACCATCGATTCGGCGTGAAGGAGGAAGATGTCTCCAAAACAAATGCGTTCGTGACTAGGTATGGGCATTATGAGTACTTAGTGATGCCGTTTGGGTGACAAATGCGCCACCGTGTTTATGGACTATATGAATAGGATTTTCCATTCGCTTTTGGATCAGTTCGTTGTAGTGTTCATCGGCGACATATTGATCTATTCAAGAACCGAGAAGAGCACGAAGAACACTTACGTCGAGTACTACGGATATTGCGTGAGAAGCAACTTTATGCGAACTCATCCAAGTGTGAATTTTGGCTTGAAGAGGTGAATTTTCTTGGACCACGTGATTTCCAAAGAAGGGATAGTTGTGGATCCAACTAAGATCGAGGTCGTGTTAGCGTGGGAACACCAAGACTGATTCTGAGATCGAAGTTTTGTTGGCTTAGCGGCTATTATCGAAGATTCATTGAAGGTTTTTCAAGATTGTCGCGCCTCTTACACGACTTACGAGGAAGGATCAACCTTTTGCTTGGGTGAGGAGTGTGAATCCGATTTTCAAAGACTGAAGGAGCTTTTGACAACAAATACCGTGTTGATTTTGCCTCAACCCGAAGAGCCTTACGAGGTGTATTGTGATGCGTCACACCAGGGATTGGGATGCGTCGATGCAACACCTAAAGTGGTAGCGTATGCTTCAAGACAAACTTAAGATTCACGAGAGGAACTACCCTACTCACGATTTGGAGTAGCGGCAGTGGTTTTTGGCGTCAAGATATGGAGGCACTATCTTTATGGGAGCACTCTTCTTGTTTTCAGCGATCACAAGAGCTTGAAGCACTGTTCGATCGTAAAGAGCTCAACATGCGTCGGCAAAGAAAGATGGACAGAATTTCAAGGACTACGACTTTACGTTGGAATATCATCCAGGAAAAGCTAATATAGTAGCAGATGCGTTGAGTAGGAAGAGCGTTCTAGCTTCTGCAATGATGATCAAGGAGTTGGAGATGCTCGAGAAGTTTCGAGACTTGAGGTTGAATATGGAAGTTTCACCAGGGAAGCTGAGATTTGGTATGCTTACCATTTCTAACAGATTGTTGGACGAGATCCGAGACCAAAGAAAGTTCATGACGAGCTCTGCAAGAGAAGGTCCGATTGATAAGCGCAGTGGAAGGCGACAAGATTCCAAGTCGGACAACATCTTAAGATGCAATGGCCGAGTATGTGTACCTAACGTAGTGGAGCTGAGAAAGTTAATACTTGACGAAGCGCATAAGAGCAATTTTAGTATTCACCCAGGAGTTACGAAGATGTATCAAGACTTGAAGAAGCATTTTTGGTGGTCCGGAATGAAGAAGCAAGTGGCTGAGTACGTAGCTTCGTGTTTAACGTGTCAGAAAGCGAAGGTGGAGCACCAACGACCTGCGGGAATGCTACAATCGCTTGACGTACCAGTATGGAAATGGGATAGTATTTCCATGGATTTCGTTGTAGGTTTACCGAAGACGCAGAAGAAGAATGATTCGATTTGGGTGATCGTCGACCGATTGACCAAATCTGCTCATTTCTTACCAGTGAGGTCGACATACAACGTGGAAAAGCTGACCGAGATCTACATCACGGAGATAGTACGACTACATGGTATACCCTCTTCAATCGTGTCGGACCGAGATCCGAAGTTCACGTCTCATTTTTGGAGGGAATTGCAAGAAGCGATGGGAACCGAGCTCAAGCTTAGCTCGGCATATCATCCCCGCATCGACGGTCAAACTGAGAGAACGATACAATCGCTTGAAGATTTGTTGCGAGCATGTACGTTAGATCACCGAGGAAGTTGGGACAATGTCTTACCATTGGTGGAGTTCACCTATAATATCGAACCGGATATGATTCAACTGAAGGACGACCTATCTTTCGAAGCATCACCAGCAAGAATTGTTGATCGGAAAGTCAGAATGTCGCGGAACAAAGAGATCCAACTTGTCAAAGTTGTGTGGGATCAGAAGACCGGAGATGCGACTTGGGAGTTGGAAGAGAAGATGAAGACTCAGTACCCTGAACTCTTTCATGGTAAGTAACTTATTTGCAATTTCGAGGACGAAATTTTTTTAGAGGGAGAGATTGTAACACCTGAGGACGAGATCGACCTCGTATTAGGACATCGCATCGAGACCTCGCGTCGAGACCTCCTGTCGAGACCCCGTGCCGAGATCGTATGCCGAGGTCGTATGACGAGCTGAGGAGACGCTTGCACGAGCATCCCGGTCGACATCGTGTCGAGATGATAACACTCGTATTTTTACGAATATTATTTAGCGTTAATTAGTATATTTTGTTGTGATTATGTTTTATTAAAGTAATTACTTGTTGTTTGGATTAATATCTTACTGTAAAATCTAGGTGTGCTTATTTGTGGTTTTATGAAAGATAAATTCATTTAAAATAGTTTTCTTGTAATTAATTATTGTTTAAGAGATATTTAAGGGAGATAAGACCAAACTTTTTCTTTTTCCACCAGCTGTAGATAAGTATCATGATTAGTTTCCTCCACCGCCATAAATATCACGCTTAGCCGCCTTAAACACTCACTTTCCAGTTTCTTCTTTTTTCTTCTTCTCTAAATTTCCTCTTCTCCAAACCTCCATTGAAGAACCTTGAGTTTCATTGAGCTTCTGCATAAACTTTCTTCATCAACCTTGTTTCTTATCATCTTCTCGACATATATCACCATCTCGACCATCTGTTGAGGTATGAAAAATAGAATTTTAGTTCTCTTTATGTTACTGTTAGCGCCACTTCTTCTCTCCATTTTAGCTAGTTTTTATATTTCCAAATCATGTCATATTGATGGGTTTTCTTCTTCATGACATGACCTACCTTTCTAACCATTTATTTGAGCTTGAAAAACAAATTGCTTTCTCTGTTTTCTGCAATAGGCAGTGCCCAAAACCCTCCCTATTTGGTTTGTTTTGATTTCTTGTTTTAGTTTGTTGTACGTTGCATCTTGTTGATGTTTGTTGTTGATTTATTTGTTATAGAATCATATAACCTTTTTCATGAACTTTTGATCGAAAACCCTAACTTTGTGTTAGAGGAAAAATATGTTTAATCTTGCTTGAATCATGCATGAAAGAAGTTTTTAATAAAATTTTAGAGAAAAGGAGTTATTTTGTAATGTTTGAATTCTGGTTGTATTTGTTTAAGTTCTTAAGTTTTAATGTTTACTTGGGTTGTGGTTAAGATTGGGATAATGAGAGCTAAGTGTTATTAGAACCCATAGATAGAACTAAGTTGTGCTCGTATTAGGCAGTGTGATTTCCGAGATCGTGCTGCAAGGAGATCAGGGTGTACGAGAACACGAAACCGAGGTTGACTGAGAGCCGTACGGGTCGAGATCGAGTGAGAGAAGTCATTGTCGAGTTCGTTTGAAGACAGTCGTGTCGAGCTCGTTTGAAGACAGCCGTGTTGAGGTCGTTGTCGAGCAGCGTTAGCTTGGAGTTCGGTAAGGGCACTTCTAGACATTCTAGGATTTTTATTGTTATATTCCTATGTATGGATTCCTTGATTTGTGTCGAGCTTGAAATGTTGTGATATGATTGGGTTTTTGCATGTATTTAATATGTGATTGAATATATGTTGTGAATTGTGTATTGCTGTTGAATTGTGTTTCTTCATGTTGAGCCTGCTCTTTTTATTTGACATGCGGTTGAATATCTTGCGTATAACTCTTTGAATATCGTATCTTAATTGTTCATTGAGTGAGAGAGCTTAGCGAGTCGTTGGCGTTTGAAGTTGCGACCGGATAAGCGGAGAGGTGCTAGGTCCCCTTTTCCGCTTATGGGGACTTCTAAGCGTTGCCACGCTATGGGACCCGAGTTGGTATCCTAGGGAGGCGAAGATCCCAAGGCTTGCTGGACTTTCCAGATACGATGCAGCGTGTGCATTCGGAAAAAGTGTCGAGTCGAGAGGAAATGGATAGCGAGTTGAGTCGAGTCTAGAGTGAGATGGTTGAGCCACGTTGGGTGAATGTTATACTTTGTTGTTTACTTATTTCTTTATGCCTGGATTATCTTGATTTGTTGAGAAGTTGACCTTTCCGTGGTACCTTCAATCCATGATGGTTACCCAGCGATGTCGAGGGTGCAGGAACTTCGGCGCAGATGATGGCGAGGAGGAGCTCGACGAGGATCGAGCGGCGACCTATATTTATCGTGGATTGATTATGTTTGTTGGATGTTTTTTGGGATGATCAGACTTTGTTTTTTTGTGTTCAGAGGTTGTGACCCGGTTTGGGCTAGATGTCATTTTGAGCACAGGGTAGACTGGTGGTTTTACTTTTGGAGCAGCCCCCTGCGTGGGTGTCTGCCGGAAGTACCCCCAGGGTATGATTGCTCTCTTGAAGTCGTCATACCTTAGGTGTATTTTCTTTGTACATTATTACTGTCTTTTTGTATGCACTTTTTATATCTCGTATATATAAGTATGTACTTGTCATACCTACGTGTTGTTATTTAGGACTTAAGTCTTGTGTCTTAGTTGCACCATGTTTCGAAAAGCTGTAATTACTCTGATGTGCACGAGCTGGTCTTATAAAAAAAAATAATAATATAAATATATAGACCGTACTTTTCTAAAGGGCACAAGAGTATCGTTTTAAAACACATCGCATACAGGGTAACTTGAGCTCGGTGTGTTGAGCTCGGTAACTCGAGCTCGGTATGTTGAGCTCGGTAGCGGTTCGGAAACGGGTCGTTACACTTTCTCTGTTTTCTGCAATAGGCAGTGCCCAAAACCCTCCCTATTTGGTTTGTTTTGATTTCTTGTTTTAGTTTGTTGTACGTTGCTTCTTGTTGATGTTTGTTGTTGATTTATTTGTTATAGAATCATAAAACTTTTTCATGAGCTTTTGATCGAAAACCCTAACTTTGTGTTAGAGGAAAAATATGTTTAATCTTGCTTGAATCATGCATGAAAGAAGTTTTTAATAAAATTTTAGAGAAAAGGAGTTATTTTGTAATGTTTGAATTCTGGTTGTATTTGTTTAAGTTCTTAAGTTTTAATGTTTACTTGGGTTGTGGTTAAGATTGGGATAATGAGAGCTAAGTGTTATTAGAACCCATAGATAGAACTAAGTTGTGCTCGTAGTAGGCAAAGTGTGATTTCGAGATCGTCTTCAAGGAGATCGTGGTGTACGAGAACACGAAACCGAGGTTGGTGAGAGCCGTACGTGTCGAGATCGAGTGAGAGAAGTCGTTGGCGAGCTCGTTTGAAGACAGTCGTGTCGAGGTCGTTGTCGAGCTTCGTTTGAAAAGGTAGTGTTGAGGTCGTTGTCGGCGGCGTTGCTTGGAGTTCGGTAAGGGCACTTCTAAACATTCTAGGATTTTTATTGTTATATTCCTATGTATGGATTCCTTGATTGTGTCGAGCTTGAAATGTTGTGATATGATTGGGTTTTTGCATGTATTTAATATGTGATTGAATATATGTTGGGAATTGTGTATTCTTTGTTGAATTGTGTTTCTTCATGTTGAGCCTCGCTTTTTATTTGACATGCGGTTGAATATCTTGCGTATAACTCTTTGAATATCGTATGCGGAGAATTGTTCATTGAGTGAGAGAGCTTAGCGAGTCGTTGGCGTTTGAAGTTGCGACCCGGATAGCGGAGAGGGTGCTAGGTCCCCTTTTCCGTTTATGGGGACTTCTAAGCGTTGCCACGCTATGGGACCTGAGTTGACTGTCCTAGGGAGAGCGAAGATCCCAAGGCTTCGGCTGGACTTTCCAGCATACGGTACGGCGTGTGCATTCCGGAAAAAGTGTCGAGTCGAGAGGAAATGGATAGCGAGTTGAGTCGAGTCTAGAGTGAGATGGTTGAGCCACGTTGGGTGAATGTTATACTTTGTTGTTTACTTATTTCTTTATGCCTGGATTATCTTGATTTGTTGAGAAGTTGACCCTTTCCCGTGGTACCTTCAATCCATGATGGTTACCCAGGCGATGTCGAGGGTGCAGGAACTCGGCAATGGATGATGGCGAGGAGGAGCTCGACGAGGATCAGGGCGACGACCTATATTTATCGTGATTGATTATGTTTGTTGGATGTTTTTTTTGGGATGACTGTACTTTGTTTTTTTTTGTGTTCAGAGGTTGTGACCAGTTTGGGCTAGATGTCATTTTGAGCACAGGGTAGACTGGTGGTGTTACTTTTGGAGCAATGCGTGGGTGTTCTGCTGGAAAGTACCCCAGGTATGATGGCTCTCTTGAAGTCGTCATACCTTAGGTGTATTTTCTTTGTACATTATTACTGTCTTTTTGTATGCACTTTTTATATCTCGTATATATAAGTATGTACTTGTTATACCTACGTGTTGTTATTTAGGACTTAAGTCTTGTGTCTTAGTTGCACCATGTTTCGAAAAGCTGTAATTACTCTGATGTGCACGAGCTGGTCTTATAAAAAAAAATATAATAAAATAAATATATAGACCGTACTTTTCTAAAGGGCACAAGAGTATCGTTTTAAAACACATCGCATACAGGGTAACTTGAGCTCGGTGTGTTGAGCTCGGTAACTCGAGCTCGGTATGTTGAGCTTCGGTAGCGGTTGAAAACGGTCGTTACAATGTTGGTATCGAGGCTTGATTCGGTTCGACCGGCCGTATAGGAATTTTGGGTAGTCAGCGTGTCCGGGATATGTGTGTCGGGTACATGGTTGTACTATCTTGATTCTTTGTTTGACTAAGTGAAGCACTTATTGCTTGAAAAATTGTTTGAACTGTTTCTTGATTGAAGCAGTGTGTTTTAACACATCCTTGTTGTGAGATTCTGACAGGGTTTTGAACTTTGTGGAATCTAATGCCACCTCGTAGGGATACGACGGCTATACCTGGGAATGTCGACATGGAACGAACGATTCAAGCTATGACCGAGATGGCTGCGGCCATGGCTCAGCAATCAGCTGCTGCAACTCAACAGTCTAACGCGATGGCTCAACAGACGGCAGCGTTGACACAGAATTTGCGGAACAAAGAACGAGCAGAGCGAAATGCTGAAGCGAGAGGATTGGCAGACTTTAGGAAGCATGATCCACCGAAGTTCTACGGTGAGCCAAACCCAGATAAAGCTGATCTTTGGATGCAAGAGATCGAGAAGATCTTCGAGGCACTCCATTGCCGAACAACGTAAGGTAGACTACGCCACCTATCCGCTCTTTGGGAGATCACGGAATATTGGTGGAAAGGAGTGAAGCAAACATTTATAGCGTAGCGTCGTGAGATGACATGGGAGCTTTTCCGTGAAAGGTTCTTGGACAAGTACTTCCACGATCTTGCACGCAGTGAGAAGGAGCAAGAGTTTCTTCAATTGCGAAGGCGACTCGGCGGTGTCGAGTATGCAGCCAAGTTCGAGTCAGCAAGGTACTTGATCCATTTAGTGACCGAGCTGACCAAAGATGGTTAAGTGAGAGGTTCCAACGAGGTCTGAGATTTGATATCCAGAAGTCAGTGGTATCATTGAGGATTCGAAACCTCCAAGAGCTGATAGATCGTTGTGTCGAGGTAGAAGGAGTAAGAAGCCACAAGAAGAAGACTGGCCCAGGTGGACCAATAAGACCTCAGGGCATGGGACAGAGATTTGCACAGAAAGGAAAGCAACTTAAGAAGCCTTACAACCGACCTCAGGGGAACAACAATAATAGAGGACAGTATCGTCCGATGACCCAGGGAGCGAGAAGTGGAGGTCAGACTGGTGTCGAGGTGATTTTCTATCGTTGTGGAAAGCCAGGACATTTTGCCAAGGATTGTCCCACACCTAAAGCAGAACCGGCAATGCATGCGGCGAAGGCAAAAGGGAAGCGTCAGGTAGCTAAAGGCAGAGTCTTCTGCATGAGTGGCGAGGAAGCAGAACAAGCTGATGACCTTATTCAAGGTGAATGTGAGATAGAGGGTAAATCCTTATCCGTCCTCTTTGATTCGGGTGCAACCCATTCCTTTATTTCTTCTGATTGTGTGAACCATTTGAATCTGAATGTGATCTGCACTGCTCCAATTGGTAGTTACGACCCCACCAAGCTAAAACCTTAGTCACAAACACCGCATGTCTTAATTGTGTAGTGGTTATTGAGTAGAAAGTTTGTGGTCAATTTGGTTTGTTTGCCTCTTAAGGGCTTAGATGTCATCCTCGGGATGGATTGGTTGTCATACCACCATGTCCTCTTGACTGTGCCGTGAAAGCGTAATTTTTCCGGACCTTGGAGTCTCCAATTATCTTTCTCAATGAACGTATTGGAGTTTCTTTGAAAGAAGGAACTAGGGAATACATGTATCCGCTAGTTCAGAAGTTTCCCAGCAGATCGAAGTGAAGAATGTACCAGTGGTGTGTGACTTTGTGGACGTTTTTCCCGAAGACGTGCCAGGGTTACCACCAGTGCGAGAGGTCGAGTTCTCCATCGACCTGATTCCAGGGATAGGACCTATTTCAATAGCGCCCTACAGGATGTCTCCTGCCGAGATGAAGGAACTAAAGTCCCAGATTGAGCATTTGGAGTCAAAGCAATTCATACGACCGAGCGTGTCACCGTGGGGAGCTCCAGTGTTGTTGGTCAAGAAGAAGGATGGACGATCCAGACTGTGCGTGGACTATCGTCAACTCAACAAGGCTACTGTGAAGAACCGGTATCCGTTACCACGTATTGACGACTTGATGGATCAACTTCGTGGAGCGGCGATGTTTTCAAAGATAGACTTGAAGTCGGGCTACCATCAGATTCGCGTGAAGGAGGAAGATGTCTCCAAAACAGCGTTCAGGACTAGGTATGGGCATTATGAGTACTTAGTGATGCCATTTGGAGTGACAAATGCGCCAGCTGTGTTTATGGACTATATGAATAGGATTTTCCATTCGTTTTTGGATCAGTTCGTTGTAGTGTTCATCGACGACATATTGATCTATTCGAAGAACCGAGAAGAGCACGAAGAACACTTACGTCGAGTACTACAGATATTGCGTGAGAAGCAACTTTATGCGAACTCATCCAAGTGTGAATTTTGGCTTGAAGAGGTGAATTTTCTTGGTCACGTGATTTCCAAAGAAGGGATAGCTGTGGATCCAACTAAGATTGAGGCTGTGTTAGCGTGGGAACAGCCGAAGACGGTTACCGAGATCAGAAGTTTTGTTGGCTTAGCAGGCTATTATCGAAGATTCATTGAAGGTTTTTCGAAGATTGTCGCGCCTCTTACACGACTTACGAGGAAAGATCAACCTTTGCTTGATCGAGGAGTGTGAATCCGCTTTCAAAGATCAAGGAGCTTTTGACAACAGCGCCTGTGTTGATTTTGCCTCAACCCGAAGAGCCTTACGAGGTGTATTGTGATGCGTCACACCAGGGATTGGGATGCGTGCTGATGTAACACCGAAAAGTGGTAGCGTATGCTTCAAGACAGCTTAAGATTCACGAGAGGAACTACCCTACTCACGATTTGGAGTGGCGCCGGTGGTTTTTGGCGCCAAGATATGGAGGCACTATCTTTATGGGAGCACTCTTCTTGTTTTCAGCGATCACAAGAGCTTGAAGTACTGTTCGATCGTAAAGAGCTCAACATGCGTCAGCGAAGATGGACAGAATTTCTCACGGACTACGACTTTACGTTGGAATATCATCCAGGAAAAGCTAATATAGTAGCAGATGCGTCGAGTAGGAAGAGCGTTCTAGCTTCCGCAATGATGATCAAGGAGTTGGAGATGCTTGAGAAGTTTGAGACTTGAGGTTGAATGTGGAAGTTTCACCAGGGAAGCCGAGATTTGGTATGCTTACCATTTCTAACAGTTGTTGGGCGAGATCCGAGACCAAAGGTTCATGACGAGCTCCTGCAAGAGAAGGTCCGATTGATAAGCGCAAGTGGAAGCGGCGAATTCCAAGTCGGAGCGGACAACATCTTAAGATGCAATGGCCGAGTATGTGTACCTAACGTAGTGGAGCCGAGAAAGTTAATACTTGGCGAAGTGCATAAGAGCAATTTTAGTATTCACCCAGGAGTTCACGAAGATGTATCAAGACTTGAAGAAGCATTTTTGGTGGTCCTGAATGAAGAAGCAAGTGGTCGAGCACGTAACCGTGTTTAACGTGTCGAAGCGAAGGTGGAGCACCAACGACCTGCGGGAATGCTACAATAAACGGCGTACCAAAGATGGAAATGGGATAGTATTTCCATGGATTTCGTTGTAGGTTTACCGAAGACGCAGAAGAAGAATGATTCGATTTGGGTGATCGTCGACCGATTGACCAAATCTGCTCATTTCTTACCAGTGAGGTCGACATACAACGTGGAAAAGCTGACCGAGATCTACATCACGGAGATAGTACGACTACATGGTATACCCTCTTCAATCGTGTCGGACCGAGATCCGAAGTTCACGTCTCATTTTTGGAGGGAATTGCAAGAAGCGATGGGAACCGAGCTCAAGCTTAGCTCGGCATATCATCCCCAGACTGACGGTCAAACTGAGAGAACGATACAATCGCTTGAAGATTTGTTGCGAGCATGTACGTTAGATCACCGAGGAAGTTGGGACAATGTCTTACCATTGGTGGAGTTCACCTATAATAACAGTTTCCATGCAAGTATTGGAATGGCACCTTTTGAAGCACTGTATGGACGAAAGTGTCAGACGCCTCTTTGTTGGTACCAGGATGGCGAGAGTTCTGTTGTAGGACCAGATATGATCCAGCAGACTACTGAGAAGATCCGTTTGATCAGAGATAGGATGCGAACGTCTCAAAGTCGACAGAAGAGTTATGCAGACCAAAGACGTCGACCACTCGAGTTCGAGGAAGGAGAGCATGTATTTCTTAGAGTTACCCCCACTACTGGAGTTGGTCGAGCGATCAAATCCAAGAAACTTACCCCTAAATTTATAGGACCTTAGCAGATTCTTCGTCGTATTGGTCCAGTGGCATATCAGATTGCCTTGCACCCTTCTTGTCGAACATACATGATGTCTTTCACGTCTCACAGTTACGAAAGTATATTTCCGACCCTTCTCATGTTATCGAACCGGATATGATTCAACTGAAGGACGACCTATCTTTCAAGCATCACCAAGAAGAATTGTTGATCGGAAAGTCAGAATGTCGCGGAACAAAGAGATCCAACTTGTCAAAGTTGTGTGGGATCAGAAGACCGGAGATGCGACTTGGGAGTTGGAAGAGAAGATGAAGACTCAGTACCCTGAACTCTTTCATGGTAAGTAACTTATTTGCAATTTCGAGGACGAAATTTTTTTAGAGGGAGAGATTGTAACACCTGAGGACGAGATCGACCTCGTATTAGGACATCGCATCGAGACCTCGCGTCGAGACCTCCTGTCGAGACCCCGTGCCGAGATCGTATGCCGAGGTCGTATGACGAGCTGAGGAGACGCTTGCACGAGCATCCCGGTCGACATCGTGTCGAGATGATAACACTCGTATTTTTACGAATATTATTTAGCGTTAATTAGTATATTTTGTTGTGATTATGTTTTATTAAAGTAATTACTTGTTGTTTGGATTAATATCTTACTGTAAAATCTAGGTGTGCTTATTTGTGGTTTTATGAAAGATAAATTCATTTAAAATGGTTTTCTTGTAATTAATTATTGTTTAAGAGATATTTAAGGGAGATAAGACCAAACTTTTTCTTTTTCCACCAGCTGTAGATAAGTATCATGATTAGTTTCCTCCACCGCCATAAATATCACGCTTAGCCGCCTTAAACACTCACTTTCCAGTTTCTTCTTTTTCTTCTTCTCTAAATTTCCTCTTCTCCAAACCTCCATTGAAGAACCTTGAGCTTCATTGAGCTTCTGCATAAACTTTCTTCATCAACCTTGTTTCTTATCATCTTCTCGACATATATCACCATCTCGACCATCTGTTGAGGTATGAAAAATAGAATTTTAGTTCTCTTTATGTTACTGTTAGCGCCACTTCTTCTCTCCATTTTAGCTAGTTTTTATATTTCCAAATCATGTCATATTGATGGGTTTTCTTCTTCATGACATGACCTACCTTTCTAACCATTTATTTGAGCTTGAAAAACAAATTGCTTTCTCTGTTTTCTGCAATAGGCAGTGCCCAAAACCCTCCCTATTTGGTTTGTTTTGATTTCTTGTTTTAGTTTGTTGTACGTTGCTTCTTGTTGATGTTTGTTGTTGATTTATTTGTTATAGAATCATATAACCTTTTTCATGAACTTTTGATCGAAAACCCTAACTTTGTGTTAGAGGAAAAATATGTTTAATCTTGCTTGAATCATGCATGAAAGAAGTTTTTAATAAAATTTTAGAGAAAAGGAGTTATTTTGTAATGTTTGAATTCTGGTTGTATTTGTTTAAGTTCTTAAGTTTTAATGTTTACTTGGGTTGTGGTTAAGATTGGGATAATGAGAGCTAAGTGTTATTAGAACCCATAGATAGAACTAAGTTGTGCTCGTATTAGGCAGTGTGATTTCCGAGATCGTCTTTGCAAGGAGATCGTGGTGTCTGAGAACACGAAACCGAGGTTGACTGAGAGCCGTACGTGTCGAGATCGAGTGAGAGAAGTCGTTGTCGAGCTCGTTTGAAGACAGTCGTGTCGAGGTCGTTGTCGAGCTCGTTTGAAGACAGCCGTGTTGAGGTCGTTGTCGAGCAGCGTTAGCTTGGAGTTCGGTAAGGGCACTTCTAGACATTCTAGGATTTTTATTGTTATATTCCTATGTATGGATTCCTTGATTTGTGTCGAGCTTGAAATGTTGTGATATGATTGGGTTTTTGCATGTATTTAATATGTGATTGAATATATGTTGTGAATTGTGTATTGCTGTTGAATTGTGTTTCTTCATGTTGAGCCTGCTCTTTTTATTTGACATGCGGTTGAATATCTTGCGTATAACTCTTTGAATATCGTATGCGGCGAATTGTTCATTGAGTGAGAGAGCTTAGCGAGTCGTTGGCGTTTGAAGTTGCGACCCGGATAGCGGAGAGGGTGCTAGGTCCCCTTTTTCCGTTTATGGGGACTTCTAAGCGTTGCCACGCTATGGGACCTGAGTTGACTGTCCTAGGGAGAGCGAAGATCCCAAGGCTTCGGCTGGACTTTCCAGCATACGGTACGGCGTGTGCATTCCGGAAAAAGTGTCGAGTCGAGAGGAAATGGATAGCGAGTTGAGTCGAGTCTAGAGTGAGATGGTTGAGTCACGTTTGGTGAATGTTATACTTTGTTGTTTACTTATTTCTTTATGCCTGGATTATCTTGATTTGTTGAGAAGTTGACCCTTTCCCGTGGTACCTTCAATCCATGATGGTTACCCAGGCGATGTCGAGGGTGCAGGGAACTCGACAGCAGATGATGGCGAGGAGGAGCTCGACGAGGATCGAGCGGCGACCTATATTTGTCGTGATTGATTATGTTTGTTGGATGTTTTTGGGATGATCAGACTTTGTTTTTTTGTGTTCAGAGGTTGTGACCAGTTTGGGCTAGATGTCATTTTGAGCACAGGGTAGACTGGTGGTTTTACTTTTGGAGCAACCCCCTGCGTGGGTGTCTGCCGGAAGTACCCCCAGGGTTTGATTGCTCTCTTGAAGTCGTCATACCTTAGGTGTATTTTCTTTGTACATTATTACTGTCTTTTTGTATGCACTTTTTATATCTCGTATATATAAGTATGTACTTGTTATACCTACGTGTTGTTATTTAGGACTTAAGTCTTGTGTCTTAGTTGCACCATGTTTCGAAAAGCTGTAATTACTCTGATGTGCACGAGCTGGTCTTATAAAAAAAATATAATAAAATAAATATATAGACCGTACTTTTCTAAAGGGCACAAGAGTATCGTTTTAAAACACATCGCATACAGGGTAACTTGAGCTCGGTGTGTTGAGCTCGGTAACTCGAGCTCGGTATGTTGAGCTCGGTAGCGGTTCGGAAACGGGTCGTTACAGGGACAGCTACCAACCACTTGCAGACAAGCCCACTAAATAATCTGTATATCAAAAAGCAGTAAAACGAAGGAGTACAAGACCCTCACTTCGAACCCTGAGGTTCTCAGACTTCTTTGTATAAATACTTGATATTAAATTCCTATCAATATCTAAAGTTACCCTTACCACAAATGCTAGCTAGCGTAGCACCGCAAGCTTTGCGCCCATGCTACACGATCTCCGGGTTCGGAAACCCTATCACCACAAGTGAACTTAGCACAATTCTACAACTAAATTTAAAACCTTAGGCTCTCATCCTAATCCCTTTATCCTAGTCAAACACCATCACATAGAACTTAATTTAAAATGCTAGTTTTTGAAGAATCATTTTTCTACATTTCTAAAGTCTAGCAACATATCAAACAATCACTCAAGTCAAGTTCACAAAAATAATTTTCCTTCCAAAACCTTCCTTGAGCTCTCGGCCATCTTCCCCTGTTTCTAAAAAAAATTTGCAAAACTTTCTTTTAGAAATTAACAAACCATTCCTAATCATTTACTTATACCCCAAGACATCAAAACATCAAGTCATACCCAAGGCATAATTCAAAACACATTTCAAAACATATTCCAAGACATAAACCACTTTCCAAAAATCATACTTTCAAGAATAGGTTTTCACAAAATCTAACTACTCAAGGTTTCAATTAGGCATGCATACATCAAGACAAGTTTTTGCAAGGAATTTTCCTTTCAAAATACAAGCCATAATTCAAGACTTACTCCAACCAAGTTCCAAAACTTATTTTCAAAATGTTTCAAGAGTAAGGTTTTACAAGAAATCTTTTCAATTCCTTGATCCAAAGCATTTAAACTATGGCAATGACAATGCTAATAATTAAAGAACAAACCCAATCAAGTTCCAACATGCTTTCTAAGTCCCTCAAGAACAAATTTTTCACAAGTAGCTCACTAACTTTGTTACTGAAACATATTCAACAAACCCAATTGAAATTTTATCAACCTAAACATATTATTCAACAACTAATTACATGTTTCAACAATCAAAACCCTCATTTTCCTTCTTTCAAGAATAGGTCCAACCATAAAAGTGACTTAACCAACAAACTAGTTCCAAACTATCACTCAAAACAACAACAACAGCAACATTAAAGATGCTAATTTAACCAATCAATCACTTGATTCACCAAGGATCACACAAAGCCCTCTTCTTCTCCCTTAGGTCACACCTAGGGTTCCAAGGAATAGAGGTTGAAGTGTTCATCTCCTCTTATGATCACAATCAAGCAAAAATCAACACAACATAAGACATGAAAACAAGAAAGAAAAGAGAAAAGATCACAACCTCTCCTCTTGCTTGAGCTCGTGGCCAAGGGCTGTTTTTCGGGGAGAAAATGCTCTTCCAAGTGCTTGATGATGAGCTAGATGGAAATGGAGTGTAGAAGAAGAAACTAGCAAGGAGATTGAAGTAGAAAAATAAAGTGATTCAAGGTATAGTGAAGGTGTCTTCCATGGAGGTTTTTGGAGAGCTTCTCTTACTAAAATGAAAGGATGAAGATGATGGGGTAGAGAGTGGGGGAGGCCGCGGGTTTGGGGGCATAAAAGGGTGGGATGGAAAATTTTGTTAAGTATAAAACATGTGGTTAAAAATTGGGTTTTAAGAAAGTAAAAATTTTTAATCGCACAAAAAGTGACACTTAGCAAAAAGTAAAGATGCTAATCACATCAATTAGACTAACCTATCTAATCTCACATCTCTCATGATTACCCTCTAATTCTAGAGTCTTAGGGTACTAAAACACAGCGTCGAGTAATCGTGTTACCGATTAATTTCCCGCCGATTAATTTGCGAAAATTATTTTAACGAGAAATTAATTCATCGCGTGATAATATTTAATTATAGATAATAAAAATCATGCCAAACACTCAAAAATAGTCTCAACAAGTTAAGTTTTGATTTTCATCGAAATCGGAGTTCGTTTATAATTTTATCAACGGCGAAACTGCCCAGCAATCTGAAACGCGACGAAACTTCGTTAGAAATTTTTGACGATATTCGAACCGTGAATTAATATAAAATATTAACTCTCAAATATACTTTGATCTTGATTTAATTAATTCACTTACTTAGAGAACAAGAAATTGCTTATTACGACAAAAAACACTAAATAACACCAAATAACGCATCGAAAAAAATTACGAGTGTTACAGCTTTCTTAGCGGCCATCTCATCGCAAGATGAGCCAAGAACTTTTTCTCAAGCAGTGAAACACAAGCACTGGAAAGAAGCTATGCAAAAGGAGATAGAAGCCCTTGAAAACAATGAAACTTGGACAATTGTGGATCTTCCACAAGGCAGGCAAGCCATTGACTCCAAATGGGTCTACAAAATTAAGTATCAACCAAATGGCAAGGTGGAGAGATACAAAGCAAGGCTAGTTGCCCGAGGATTCACTCAAGTGGAAGGGGAATATTTTCATGAAACTTTTTCCCCTGTGGCAAAATTAGTCATTGTCAGAAGCTTGCTCAATATTGCTGCTGCAAAGGATTGGATTGTTCACCAATTAGATGTGAACAATGCTTTCCTCCATAGAGACTTAACAGAAGAAATTTACATGAAGATACCACAAGGATTTTCTAAGAAAGGAGATCAAAGGGTTTGCAAACTTAAGAAGTCTCTCGATGGCTTAAAGCAAGCATTAAGAAATTGGTATCAAAAGTTCACTCAATCTCTGCAAAGGATGAAGTTTCAACCATCTAAATCAGATCATTCTCTGTTTATCTACAGCAGGGGTGGCATTTTTGTTGCTGCTTTCATTTATGTAGATGATGTAATTCTAGCGGGCAAGGATATGAATCTTATACAACAAGTTAAGAAGGAATTATAGACAACAATTTTAGCATCAAGGATCTAGGAAATTTGAAGTATTTCCTACGGAATGAAGTTGTTAGATCATCGAAAGGTATTGCCCTCAGTCAAAGGAAATATTCCATTGATATTCTTAGTGAAACCAGAATGCAGAATTATAAACCAAGTAGTTTTCCTATGGAGCAAAATTGCAAACTCAAACCTGATGGAAATGGACCTGATGTGGATAGCACAAGATACAGAAGAATTTTGGGCAGATCACTTTATCTCACTGTGATACGACCTGACATCACTTATGTTGTGAATGTTTTGTGCCGGTATATGACATCTCCAAAGCAAATTTATATGAATGCTTTGGAAAGGGTGTTAAGATATGTTAAGGCAACACCAGGACAAGGCATTCTTTTAGCAAGAGACTGTGACCTTCAATTGGTGGCATATTATGATGCGGATTGGGGAGGTTGTCCTCTTACAAGGAGGTCTTGCACTGGATATCTAATCACTCTAGGAGGAGCACCAGTTTCATGGAAACCGAATGGCAAGCAATGGTGGCAAAGTCTTCGGCTGAAGCAGAGTATAGGTCGATGGCAGCTACTGTAAGTGAATTAATATGGCTGCGATGGTTACTGACAGAATTGAACATGCCACAAGAGGGTCCTACCCACACGTTTTGCGATAATCAAGCAGCCTTACATATAGCTGCGAACCCTGTGTTTCACGAACGAACAAAGCATGTAGAAATGGACTGCTACTTTGTTCGAGAACGAGTTCAATCAGTAGAGGTAGCTCCTACTTAAATTGACACAAAGCACCAAATTGCGGACATGTTAACTAAGCCTTTGGGCAAAGATCAGCTTCAAGCTCTTGTTGGCAAGTTATTAATTGTCAATCTCCATTTGCCAACTTGAGGGGGAGTGCAGGAATATAGGTTGAGTCTCAATAGTATTGGTGCCATGGCACCTGTTATGACACCAGATAGATTTAGATAATCAGTTAGATAGTTTTGTTCGTTATTCAGTTTGTTATGTAACAGTTATTTTGTTTAGTTGTTAGGTTGTTAATTCAGTTATGTTAACTGAATACAGCAGCTATATAAACGACCTTGCTAATGACTCAATGTACATTTAATTTGATAATTCAATCAATGAGAAAGAGGAATATTCAGTATCTCTAGTTTTACATATTTGCTTTCCACTATTGTGATTAATTTACAAATCCATGCCGGCTGTGTGTTGTGTATTTTGTGTCAAGTTGGAAATATTTGTCAATTTTGTATGTAATTATTAATTATTAATTATGTGTGCGAAGAATTTTGTTTGCAAAGTTTCCCAAAACTCAACCAGCATAGCATTAGCACTTATCAATAAAATACAAAAATACCAAATTGATTTTTGTGAAAATACTAATAATTTTTATTTCACAATACTATAAATAGACCGAAACGAGACAATATTCCTACACATTTCTCATGGTTTAATTATACTACTAACTTTTTTATGCCATTTATATTAATTTTTTTTTCTTTCAAAACATTTTAAAAACAACAAAATAAAGTAAAATAACACAATTTATGCCCCGTGCATCGCACGGGTCCACATACTAGTTTATATTTATATAATCATTAAATTTAAATATAAAAATTCATAAGAATTTAACTATTTTATTTGTTTTCAACAATCTTTTAGTCAATTGATCCCTTCCATCACTAAAATGTCAAGCTGATCTAGTCTAAAAAGTCTTGAGAAAGCATACATGCTTAAAATTGCCCTGGTACCCTAGCTCTAATTAGGGAATTACTTACTAATTTAAAGGAATTAAAATAATTCAGACCTGGAAAATTTTCGCCTTTCTAAGTAATAACCAAGAGTGCATCCTTTCTAAAGATACTACACTTGTTTAAATAAAGTCCTTGGTTCAAATTACATTCTAACGCTAATAGAACTAGTAGACATAAATCAGAGTTGTAAACGTAGAAATTACTTTAATTAGTTACAAACCATTACAATAATGACAATAGAAATAATTACTAATACACATTATTTCCTAATTACAAGGACTCGGCCTAGCAATTAGGACTCTGACTCGTGATCTGGTGACTCAGGGTCTCGCAGGAAGGCAAGATCGAGCATAACTCATGCTCTGAAATTCTCTATTAAGCTTGTAACAACACCCCAAAATGTGAGCTTATAAAACTCAGTAACATAGACTTATGATAATAAAACTTTTACCGTTATTTCCAGCCATACGTGGTGTGCGACGTATGGAAAACTCCTCCCTAACCAGTTCATGCATAATTTGTTCAAGAATATTTAAATCTACACTTATATCAACTTATTCATCAAAACTAAAATACAAACTCAATTCAGGGATAATCAATCATAAGACAACGTAATTCTAAGTAAATCCTCAAGTTTCATGTACAATTCAAAATGCACAATTCACATCAATTCCTCAGTGTTGCATTATTAACAACACAACGTTTACATAATGGCTCCTCTAGGTAAGTATTAGTAAAAATATTACATCATGCAAATGAGTTCCTCTGGTGTAACCCCTTGGTCCTTTTTACGCTCTTTTCTTTTTCTCATCCCGTTAGGGCTTTTTAACAAGGGGATCCCCGCCGGTAAACGCTTGTAAGGAATCACAACCAATGGGCCTGCCGTCCGAATCGTCACCGGACAGACAAACACCTTATGCATATGCCATATTAAACATCAATGCATATGCAAGTCAAACAATCAAGATACGTAATTCATAAAGTAATTCCTCTTAACTATCATCAACCAATAACAAGGATAGATATTCAACTAATTAACGTTCATACACAATCATGTTTTCTAACATCCAGACTCATTCTCATAACAAGTCAAAATAGTTAACGTTGTTAACCATATAAGATGGAAATCCCTTCATTAAAATTACAATATATGTAAACCATTAATCATCCAAACATAGGGATATATAAAAAGATAAACATGATTCAACAGGGAGACATTCTTATTCCTAAGAAAAGTAGCCCATACTACTCATCCCATGGTGATATATTGATGCCATAACTTCACTTAATCTTAAGTTGAGTTAAGGTCCTAGTTTACTTCATATTATTTTTCTTTAATTCCATCTTTGTTAATGTTTTCTTTTGACTTGCAACCTAGCTTAGGTCCTAAGTTTAAGGTATAGGAAGGGCTCCTAATCAAGTAAGTACTTAATTAGTAAATTTATATCTTGTTTAAGACCATAAAATCCCTTAAGGAAACTAATTATCAACCTTACACAACTTCGCAAGCAAACCAGAATAGGACAGAACATAACTGGGCAATTTTGCCCAAAATTCGCTAAGCTAAGGAATTTCACTAAGCAAAATTCTGGTAGCTTCTCGTCCGGCAGGAATTTCGCTTAGCAGATTTGGTCAGGCTAAGCGAATTTCGCAGGAAACACCGAAAGCAAGGAGAAAACTCACATTCAATCACCATTAACCAACTCATTCACATGCAAGTTTGAAACCAACATCAAACCCAAGAATCATATGACATAAAACTAATTTTAAAGAAGATATAAAGTCCTCCATTAATTCAGGGAAGTCACAGCAACTCCCATTTTAGGCTAAATCACAATCAAACATAATCCATTTGGAGCTCAATGGAACTCCCAATGGCAAATATCACACAATAATTAGGGGGGTTGGGGACAGGATCCAACCCTATTTCAGCCAAACCTCATATTATATTATTTAACAATAATTTAAAATGCAAGAATTAAACATTAAATCCTAGCACTTCTATGTTACCTCTTGCTCCTTAGAGGCTTTAGGATGAAAACCCCCAAATTTCCAAATCTAAATCCCTAACCATCCTCCATGGAATGAGCTCTCAAGCTTCAATCTTCATCTCTTTCCTTCAATCTTTCAACTTTTGGCCTTGATTCTTCTTCTTCATTGAGCAAAACCCATGTGCAACCCTCTTCCTTAGTTGACATTTGCCCTAACCTCCATGAGAGCACTTTCTTGAAGCTTCAATCAACTCCAAAATCAGGTTTGGATCCTCGCTTCACTTCCATTTCGAGTTCCCTTCCTCTTTCAGTTCTCGATCTCTCTCTGAATCTCTCTCACTCTCGCTGTCTCTTCCCTCTTCTCTCTCTCGGCTTGGATGAACAGTGGTGTGGCCACCTTCTGCTGCTTGACCGGTTCGGCGGTGTGCCGCCACGGGTTGTGGCTGTTGCGGCCACCACCCCTTCCTCTCCTTCGATCGCATCTCCTCTCTTTCCTTCCCCCTTCTCTTCTTTTCTTCTTCCCTTCCTTTCTTTCTCCCCTTTGTTTCTTTCTTTCTTCTGTTTTGAGCTGTTGTTGCTCGATGGAAGGAGGGGGTAGATGAGGGTTTGGGGAGTGATAAGGTGGGATTAAATGAAACATAGTGTATGGTGGAACTTAGGCCTAAATTTAATTAAAACTTGTCAACAATCCCTTATTTAGCTTCCATAATTTAACCTTAGGTCCCTAATAACATCTTAAGTAATTTTAATTAATTAAAATTACGTAAGACTAATCAGTCCCTCAAATCCTTAATCCTAGGGTAAAATTACCATTTTACCCCTAATTTCTAAATTTGCTTTAAATCACTAAATTAAAGAAAATTTGGGATGTTACATATGACAACTCAAATATATGAATTTCTACTTCAAAGTAAAATTGCCCCAATATGCCAAAATATTAGACCCCGGAATTTTTTCCCCAATGTAAGTCTCATTTTCCTTTTGTGCCCTAACTTTTACTTAGACCGTCTATCTATATAGGTATTCAGCCTATGGAGCTTTTTTTTTTATCCTTTTCTAGTTTTTTGGAGAGATCAAATGTGCTTTGAATAGAACAATTTGTCTCAAAATTAACATTATGAAAATAGAAACAATTACTCATCAATCAAAAAGTGGCCATGGTTATGGGGTATGAAAGGAAGGATTTAAAAAGCTCAAAGAAGTTTTTAGGATTAAATGGGACAAAGGATGTTTGTCTCGATCAATTCTTCATTGAATGTTTTCAAAGAACTTATTTTTATATCATTTTGCATTAAAGACAACTCTTTCACTTCTTCTCATCTCTATTATATACAAATCAAAATAATCTCATTGATTATCTTCCAAATGGTAGCCTCTAGGAGAATTAGTAATAAATAATACTTATGTGTCATCTTTAAAAAAAGAAAATCGATTAGGTGGTCAAAAAATAAGTGACCTGGAGCAATGAAATGACAATTATGTCATGTATACTATTAAAACAAAAAATTCTAATAACTGAAAATTATTTATTAATAAAGAAACATGAAATTAATGCAAGCAATCGTTTTTTGGAAACAAATTAAGTGTGTAACGTTTAATTAAGAAAACTTGATCAAAATATTAAATGGTTGATTTTTTTTTTTTTACTAAAAATGATTGATTTCTTAATATTGAATTGTATGACAAATTTAAATATTAAAAAGTATTTAGCAAATTTTAAAACGTGAGTAGTCATTCCTAAAATACGTGAGTAGTCAATATCTATACTACATAGTTATTAAATTAACTAATAATACAAAATCAAATGTTTACCTACAATGAGATTAATATTAATATTTTTTAATAAAAATAAACATTTTTTAAATAATAAATTCAATGAGAGTATTATGCATTAAAAAATATTCAATACTATTAATGATTTTTTATACCATCAACATAATAGTAATTCAACGTACAATTGCAACAATTTAGTAATTTCGATTGTAAAATAATTGATTGTAATATCGTTATATTAATAACGGAACATACAATCAAAGATATGCCAAAAAAAAAGATGAAACGTATTTTACATTTAAACTTGCTGGCCCATTCCCATTTTTATCACATATTGTTTTTTTTACAAAATTTTTAGCACATAGTTGAAGCTATCAAATTAAAAAAAATTGTGTGGTATAAGTTACTATAGTTATCATGATTTAATTGTCAAAATAGTAATACACAAAACCTTTCCATAATTAGTTTGCCAAATAGTACGTTTCCATTTAAGAAATTTTACAGATTATATATGAAAAAAAAAATATTAACCGAAAATGGTAAACCAGGGAAGAAGAATCATAAAATTCAAACTAACATTGAATTTTGATGTTAATATTAAAATATAAATAGAGTAATAGTATATATGAATTATATATGTCATCCGTTATGTTTTTTAATAAATGGAGTGAGAATAAAAATGGTAGAATCTGTCAAAAAAATGGCAGAAACACGCCATCATCATAATAACGCCGAATTTGTGCATGTCGATTAATTAGATACATTTTCCATTAATTTGAATGCAAAATGGTATTCAAATCGGTTGCCTCTAATTTATTTTCCTCCCATAATTGCTCTGAGTCCGTTTCGTCCTTTGTAATTTTCACATCAGTGGATCCTCTTTCACGATGATGACTCATTTCCACGTTCTCTCATTCTTCATTATTTCAGGTATTCATTTTTCTTTTGTTTCAAAATCAGATATTTCACTCTCTCTTTGTGTTGTGTTGTGGAATAATTGAATAGAATATAATATAGAAGAGAAAATGACTCTGGCACAATCTCAAGCACCTTGGAAGATGGTCAGTTTGAGGGCAAAGAAGGTCCTCTTGAATCCTCATTACCTAGATCACAATGAGCTAGGTCAAGTCCTCCAAACCCTTTCCTCTATCCCACCCATTTTGGTTCCTCGGAGGTATATGTAATTATTGTGGTCCTTTTCCCAGACTAGAAGCACATTTTCCCTGGCAACCTTCACGTCATATATTTTTCAATATTATTAATATGCGTTTTCGTGATGATTGATGTAATTTTAGGATATGAAATAGACTATAAATCATTGACAATGAAGAATACAACACATTTCTTCACCGAGGATCATGAATGTCAATTTCACAGGTGGGATGAACATTGTGTTCATCTTCTCAAGCTTAAGTTTGTGCATTTTAAGGTACATTTTTTCATTTTATTTTGTATTTAAATTTTTGGCTAAAATTATTTGTTTTTCAATGTTAAAAATGGCGTTTCTCACTACACAGTTAGTTGATTATATGCACGATAATTGAGAGATTGGATTTTCATGGCCTTGACATTAAAGTTTTTTCTTTTAATTTGAAATAATATATGTGGGGGATGGAAACTGAATGAGTCAACTATGACCATCTGAAGATATGCTTGAGGAAGGATCAGATCCTGCTAAAGCCCAAGGAAAAATGCAAAAAAGGCAAGCCATAACAACCATCAAAACAAGAGGCATAAGGAGGGAAATGTAAAAACCACAAGGTGTGATGATATAAGTGTGAATACATGCCTTGACAGGATGATTTTGATGATTGACAAAAGGGAGCTTTGCAAATAGTCAACCGTGCAAAAAGTGGAAAAGAATACCAAGACGCGTATCAAGAATGATTGTTTCTCAAGTCTTTGGGTTCTGGGTATTTATTTATCTTTATTAAGACAATTTGTAAGTAGTAATAAAAAGCTCTCAATTAAAATTAAATCACACACGCACAAAATATTTTGACATGCATATCTCGTGTCGGATGTCGAGCTGAGGAGCTCGGATGTCGAGCTGAGGATTAAGTCGCGTGTCGAGATCTGAGGAAATCGGATGTCGAGCTCGGAAGTCGTATGTCGAGCTCTGAGTAAATCGGATGTCGAGCTGAGGAGGAAGTCGGATGTTGAGCTCTGAGGAAGTAGTATGTCGAACTGAGGAGGAGGTCGCGTGTCAAGCTTATGAGGTCGCTGCATCGAGGTCGCGTGATGAGCTCTTGTCGCGTCGAGCCGATGATCCGCGGTCGAAAGCCGATGAGGTCGCTACCGAGGTCGCGTGGTCGTGGCCGATGAGGTCGCGTGCGGTCGAGCTATGAGGACCGAGCCGATGAGGAGGTCGATACAGAGTCAGTGTGCCGAGGTCGTGGTGCCGAGGTCTTTTGCCGAGCCGTTCAGAGGCATATGCCGAAGTGTGTCGAGGTCGTCTGGTCGAGCCGTGTGGCGAGGTCGTCTGCCGAGCCGTCTTCGAGGTCGTATGCCGAGCCGTCTCCGTGTTTTCAACGCATACGGACAAATTCCAACGGACAGATCCCTGTGGCAACGGTCAAATCTTCCAACGGACAAATCAACTCAACGGCAAACGCTCCTCGGTCGGTCTATAAATAAAACGCCTTGCTCTTCTGAAAACGAAAAACAACAACAACGCAGTGCTTAATTTTTGTGCCAAAAACTCACAAATATTTTTCATCACTCACACTTATTTGAGCACAATTTTCTCGAGAGTCTTTTTATTCTACAAAATTTGAGTTGTATTATTTGAGCTTCAATTTGTTATATCTGCACTATTGAGTGTATCTTTTTCGCTCTCATTTTATTTGAGAAAATCATTTATTTTTGGGTAGGAATCCCAAGGTGTTCATAGAGAGGTGATATCTCTTGAACGTATTGCTCTGGTTTAGAGTTGTAAAGGTTTCTAGCTGAACCTGATTTAAAAGCTAGTGTTTTAGTGAAAATCCCATAGTGGTTTGCTTTGGGGACAGGGCGTAGGCCACAGGGTGTTTGGTGGCGAACTCGTATAAATTGTCATGCTCTTCTTTGCTCTCTGTCTCTTTATCATTCAAGCACTTTATTTATTTTTGTTCTTTATTTATTATTCGGTCATTTATTTTCTGTAATTTTTTATATAAGCACCGCTATCACAATTCACCCCCCTCTTGTGTTTGAAGTCAATTGGTAACAATAAGTTGATACAAAACAAAAATAAATGTTTAATTATACTGAAGTGATAAATTGTTAAATTACTTTGCAAAGACAAAGATTATGTTTTTTTGTTACAAATCAATGCTAATGGAATTGCAGGTGCTATGGATTATTTTTTGGCTACTTTAAAGAGATCGTGGTTCATGGATATAATAGAGTCATATTCTGAACTAAGTTAAATGAGTTGGCGAGGGATTTACAAGTATGGTGGTTGACTCACGTTTAAATTCTTTGGCATAAGCTACTAAACTTAAGAGATGATGAGTTTTAGTGGGTTGTGAGGTTCAAATTAGGCTGGATATTTCAACAATTTCATGTACATACTAGAACAATGTGTTATTGATCCTATTTACTTTTCATGGAGAAATGTGTTCACCTTCATATCAATCATGAAAGTTTTGGTGACATTGTTACTTCTTATTGAACACGTGGCTTTTCAATAAACAAATAAAATTTCGAAGTAGTCTAATCTTATAAGTTGAACTTAAAGCTAAGTCTAGTGATATGGAATATAAGCCATCTAAGCAGACACAATTCCAACACAATATATAAAAAAGGAAATAGAAATTAAGGCAGTATAATGCTTTTGAATAAATGAGACAGCAAAAAATTAATTCTAACATAACATATAAACAAAAAAATAGATAACTAACATCAAGAGAAGGTTACAAAATTTATATATAAGTGCGTTCAATGAATATATGACTAAAATGGTGAAAAGAAAGATGAGAACATTATAAGTTTATAAGAAAATATAAACTATGTTTTTTTGACAAAAAAAAATATAAACTATGTTAACATCTTAATTATAAGAGAAAAATACTTATAGTTGTAGTGGTGGAAAGGTTTCAAACTATATACACATTACTATAAATATAAAATAAAATAAAATTGTTAGTTGTAATTTTTTTCTAAATATTTACGAGAATGTTGATTCTTCTAAACCTTATGTGTATGATTATAAAAAAAAATTAAGTATATACCGTACGTAGCATGGACCTATAGATATACTATAAAAAAATTATCAAATATTTTTATCAAAGAAAAATTCTACTTTTTTAGTATACGTGGATGGACATATTACAAAAAAAATAGAAAAAAATTATATTAAACACAATATTTTACACAAAAAAGTAGTAATATCTATATGTAAATTAATCAACATAGAAATCATAGATAAAACATTACATGTGGTGATACAATTTTACATGAAAGCAAATTTAGATTTATTGAAGTATTATTTTAATCGAAGCAAATTTAGATTATCTTTGATAATACACGGGAATGAACATTTTACATGAAAACAATAAATAAAATATAATACACGAGAATGAATATTTTAAATGAAAAACAAATTCGTTATAAACATTTTATGTACAATTTAGATAATTTCTTATGAAATTCTCCATGATATTTTTTGTTTATATTTTTTTAATATACACCATACGTAGAACGGACCAACATACTATTAAGTGCATTTCATCGTACCCCGACGTATAACCCGTGCAATGCATGAGTCAAGTATATTATATTTGGAAATTTCATTTTACAATTAGTTTGGTAAAAAAAATAAGTTCATAACAATTTTTTATTCTCTTAAGTCAATTAAGTCAATAGTAATTTATATTTTTTCACTATATTCAATTTTAAATATGATAATCAGCCACATATTTAACCAATTCTTTATAATAGACAATAATAATTACTATTTAAAGATTGCTATACTTTGTGATGCATAATTGAAAATAAAATACGCTTATATAATTTTTCATAGATAATGTCTCAATCTCATTTTAACAAAAAAATTATATAAAAAATTAAATTATTTTATACAAATATTCAAAAGTCAATATATACCCGTGTGTATGGTACGGGTTACTATACTAATTGCCTTACAATTTTTCTTTCGCTTCTCTTTCTAACTTCTCATGCTTCTCCTTTATTTCTTTTATTATTGGTCTCTACCACCTTCTTTTTACTATTTTTTTCCTTTCCTTTTTTCTCCTTGTCTTATGATTTTCATTTGTTTCTTGTTTCTTTTTTAACTTCTCCCACTTCTTCATCATATTTAATCTCACCCCCTCTTTTTGTTATTTTTGTTTCTTCTCTTCCCAAGTACTAGTGATCCTTGTCTAGAGTTTAATGAGAGGAGAAAAAAAATAGACTCAAAAGGAACATCAAGGGATATGATCTTTTTCCTTTTAAGGATAAAGAAATATGGTTATTCATCACTTCAAATCATGATTGCTTATTTTCAAAATTTAAATTTTGAGACCACCTGTGTATAACACATTATTTTAAATTTTGTTTAGACTTTCTTTGCTTTCCATTAGTGTTTTTTTCTTCTTTTTATTTTTATTTTCTTTTACCTTTTCCCTTTTTTTTTGTCGAAAAAGTACGACTTTCACAAATAATTTCCATCCATCCATATATCATTGCAGCAATATGAATCAATATGAGGATTATTTTTTAGGTGAGTATCCAAATAAGAAAAATTGGGAAAAGATGAAATAGACGTCATTTTGAACTCCATACAAATTTATTAGAATAAAGCTTCAACAAAGTTAACACAGTTTTTATGTTTACACGACTTTTGACAAAGACACAATATTTGTAGTTGAAAACGCATCTATTTGATTAAGGAATCTTTTCTCCCAAGGGTGTAACTGATTATCTTGTTCTTGAGGATGCCCAGAATCAAGAATGAATCAAAGCAATCGATTCACAAGGCTTAGTAGTAATCAATAACATTGAAAAATACTTTCTTGAATCAAAGGAATCGATTACCAACTGGAGGGAATTGATTACTTTGGTTTTTTCTGAAATCTTTCAAAATAGTTATTACTATAAGCAATCGATTACCAAGAGGTTGTAATCCATTACACCAAGTAGTATATAACAGAAAACTAATTATTCGGCATTTCTTTTGAAGTCTCACTTGCCTATATGAGCTCATAGTTTTCACAATACAAAATAATAGGGAAGTGATACCATAATATTTTCATAAACACATTGAGCCAAATCTTTTAGAAACTCCTTGAGAGATTTCTTTACAATTCGAAGATGTAATTTTGTACTGATTTTTTTAATGCTCATTGAGCATCAGTTCTTGCAATGTTAACGTGCCACACCATCACCACCATTTTTGTTAACACGACGGAGTGATTAACTTGATTAATGTTTTACATTTCGGATACTAATTTGAGATTTCGATAATATTAGGGACTAAGTTAACACATCTTTACAAATTCAGAGACCATATTGGATTTTACTCCTCAATGAGGAAAATTAAAAAGAAAAAGTCTCAGGAATGCCACTTTTCTGGAGTTTTCATAGTTTTCAACCGAAATTCATGCATGAGGGAAAAAAAACAATGAATAGTCATTAAAGTCTTCAAATTCATATTTTCCTCGTATAGTCGGCCAATGTAAATCCCAGAGCAGTGCTATCTGTCACTAAACTTATCTTCAAGAAAAATACACAAATCCAGTTAAGCAATTAAACCATGATTTTAAGCAATTAAACTTATCGGAAATGATTAATATCGCGAAGCATTTTGTCGTGAAGCATCACGATTGGCCAACCACTGTGATTTTGGCCAAAAGTCAACAAAATAATTTTCCTTTTTCAGAGTAAATATTCAAATTAATCCCCGACAAAAATTAAGGAAAACAATTTAGTCTTTAAGAAATAAAAAATACCAATTTAGTCCTTAAAAACTTCAAATACGAGTCAAATTAGTCCTTCTTAAGATAATTTTTAGGGACATTTTAGTCTCTATCAGAAATTAATGTGACTCATATTTAAGATTTTTAAAGACTAAATTGATATTTTTTATTTTTTAGGGACTAAATTAGTCTCAGTGATTTTTGTTGAGACTAATTTCAGTATTTACTTTTTTTTTTATAAGGTGACATTTAACGCTTCGTGATGTTTGGGAAGCTTTTTCTCGCTATAAATGGCAATGCTCTTTATTTATTAAACGAAGTATAAGTAAATCAATTAGCTCATTTATTGATTGATCAAACCATTTATCATAAATTTTAGTGTAATAACCAAATAACTAACCATGCTTAATTTATTGGATACTTACACTCGGTTATTATATTTGGATATTCGAAACCGTACAATAACTTGCCTCCACTAAATTAGTGGCGCGACAAAATTGACAGGAATCATGAAGCAAACCCGATATATCAGAATTTACTTCACTGTTACCAACTTGATACATACTACATACAGGCATCACAAGGTCTCGGCAACACGGTGTAAATTAGAGTAGGTGCAGCTTAAGGTCATTGTAAAATTGCGAAGAGCCATGAGTCAACACCTATTTCAAAAAGGATGCACCACCCAGCTACCGAGACCAGATTCTCAATTCTGCCACGGGAACCATCTCCCTGAAGACTATTAACCAGACTGATAATCAAGTATTAATTTTAGATTCAAGAAGTGAGAATAATGAGAGGAGAGAGAGAGACAGAGAGAGAGAGAGAGAGGCGAGGCAGAGTGGGCCCAAGGAGGAGGAACACGAAGAAACCGGGTCAGTACAAAGCTGAAGATCGTGAGGAGAGCAATGGAACAGTGACTCTTTATTTTACAAACTTTCCAGAGTCAATTGGTATCAAGGAGTTAACCAGTGTTTTTGCTAAGTGGGGTATTGCGAGTCCCACATCGGGTGGTTAACGAGCCTGGCCGTTGCTTATATAGCTGGGTAGACCACCCCCTCACAAGCCGATTTTGAGGGGACCTTTCGGATGCCTGAATTCTAACATGGTATCAGAGCCACGTTCTGCCTGGTGGTGTGGATAGTGCCACTAGCCCTCGCTTGTGGTGACGAGCCCAGGCTCGAGGGGGCGTATTGCGAGTCCCACATCGGGTGATTAACGAGCCTGGCCGTTGCTTATATAGTTGGGTAGACCACCCCCTCACAAGCCGGTTTTGAGGGGACCTTTCGGATGCCTGAATTCTAACATGGGGAAAGGTGGTCGACCTGTTTATACCAACAAAAAGGAACAGAGAGCGCAAAAGCTTTGGATTTGTCAGATTCGTGAATGCTCGTGACGCACAGGCATTGGAAAATAGGTTACAAGATTGCTGGGTCGGGTCTTACAAATTAAAGATTAACACATCGAGATTTCCCAGGCAGAAGAGTTCGCAGAAGAAGCAAGAAACAGGAATTACTAGGAGGAGGCAACGACAGAGGACGTTTAGAAGGTGGGAGGATAGAGTTCCGATTAAAAGAAATGGGAGAAAAATGAACAGCAGAGAAACAAATTACAGGGAAGGCCTCAGAAAGAGCGGTGTGAGCTATGCTGATGCGGTGAAGGGCAGAACAAAAAAGGTATGGCAACCGAAAGAAGTACAGTGGAAACACAAGTAGGGAGAGAAGGAGTGGAAAGGGCTGGATTTTAATGTTAACAGAGGACGACATGGGTTGGCTGAGGCGGTGCTATGTTGGACAAGTTAATTGCCCTAAAGAAGTGATGGCATTACAAGGATCATGTCAATCAAAATTATCCCAATTTGGGGGGGGGGGGACAGGGTCCTGATTCAGGTTGCGGATAAGAAGGATTTCGAAGAACTAGTGAAAGATGCAGAAGAGTTCTTCAAACTCTGGTTCTATAACCTGGTAGAGTGGTCGCCGGTGGAAGTAGCTAGGGATAGGCATGCTTGGTTGCGAATTCAGGGCGTTCCCTTACATGTGTGGGGGACGGATTTCTTTGAAAAAAATTGTACACAGCTTTGGTAAGTTTGTTCATGTTGATGTACCAACTAAGAAGAAAAAGAGACTGGATTATGCAAGGGTCCTAGTAAGGACTTCATCATGGGAAACGATCACAAGATTCCTCAGGTTCAGAGTAAATGGGTTGATCTTTGCAGTAAGGATAACTGAAGAAATATTCTCATTCTCATACATAATCGAAGGATAGTGCCACGCCGACACAGTGAGCGACGAGTCGGACTCAGATGATTCCTTCTTACCTCCATCAATGGATTCCTTAGCTGCATAGGGGGATGAGGAAGATGACTTCATGAATTACGAGGCAATTAATGAAGATTATGAAGAGCTAGCTGTTGGGAGACTCGAGAATGCGCAGTGTGTGGAAGATGAAACAAGTAGGGAGCGAAATGATGATGAAAGAGGTGAAGGGTAGCGTGGTGAACACATAGCGGGCGCCGTGTGTGAAAACCGGTCACAAACACACGTGGGAGGTGGGGAATTCACTGGAAGGTCAGCAAGAGAGAGGTGTGGAAAATAGGCAGTTTATTTCCCCACCTCCCCCACTTAATTTCCCCACCTCCCCAACCCAATGAAAAGACAAAAAAACCCCTCAACTTAACCCTAATTCCTTCCCCATTTCATCACCTCCCCACTCCAAATTTCCTCACCTCCCTCTCCTCTCCCTCTCCCGATCCTCGCCTCGCCTCACCTCCCCTCCCCTCATTTCCACTGTTCTCTCTCCCAATCTCACTCTCGCCCCTCACACTCCCCACATTTCCACCGTCTCCCATCGTCTCTCTCGCTCTCACTTTCTGCAAGGTACGAGCATCGTCCGTTTTTTTTTTCGCTTTCTTCAGAATCCGGACTCTAGAATCCGGATCACTCCGGCTTCAAGAATCCGGACGTAGGAATTGGAGTTTCTGTCATTCTGAACTTCCGGACTCTAGAATCCGGATCACTCCGGATTTTAGAGTCCGGAAGTTCAGAATGACTGCAGTAGTTATTTAATTTGATTTTTATTTATATTTTATTTATGAATTTATTTTAAAGGATTATGGCACATACGAGGGGTCGTGGATCCGCTAGGGGTGGTCGTGCACCCGCTAGGTGGCTCTGATATCGGTCTCGCTGATGACCGGACGAGACCTACTATGTCGGCGCGCAAGCGTCAGGATGAGCTGCGTCGACCTCATGACGGTAGCGGAGTCGGTACTTCAGCTAGTACGTCAGTAGCACATGAGCCGGTCGTGGAGGCGGTACATCAGGCTGGACAGGCGGCGGTAGTGGAGCCGGTACAGCATCCGATGGTGGAGCCGGTAGTAGAGCCAACAATTCAGGTGCATACCTGTTGGTTGTTTTGTTTCCAATGTGCATATGCCGGTCTATCCATGCAGAAACAAATTTATCCCTGTGTTGATTTAGCCATGTGTTCTTGACATAGTCAATGAAGTTACTGAACGGTGCTGAAACATCCTCGAAATGTTGCAGTCGCTGCTGGTAGTCATCCATCGTTGGTGAATCAACAACTAAATCAAACGCAGTCATCACCAATTCAATTTTTTCTTGTGGATACACATAAGTCTTGCACTTCGCCCTCACATTCTTACGGATATGGAATTGGCACAACATGTTACGCGACAGGGGAAAAACGTTAGCCGCTGCATTCATCAAAGAAAGTTTCCGGTCGGTTACTATCACCTGCGGTAACGAATCCTGTCTCACAAACATACCCTTCAACTTCTCAAGCACCCATGTGTAGTTATCCGCTTTCTCCAACTCCACAAATGCAAATGCAACAGCGAATGTCATCTCAGTTGAGGTCACACCAACAATCTCAACTAGGGGCATCATGTACCTATTAGTCTTGTATGTCGAATCAATAAGCAAAACAATGTTGAACGAATTTACAAGCTTGATAGCTTCAGGATGTGCCCAAACTATATTAGTGATAACATCAGAGTTATCGGCTTTTCTATGCCAGTGCACATAACGATCACGGTGCATCAAGTTCATCAAATGTTGTAACTCGCTCGCTCGCCTTAGACTAGACCAGGATCTTTTGTCGTGCATTGTAGATCTGCCTAATTGTGGTGTGACTGTTTGGATTTTTATGTTGTAGTGAGAGTAAGGCGCTTCTCGGCTTAATCATGTTCAATGTCATGTCGCCAGATTAGACAACTCTTCGTGGTTAGACGACCGACATATGGATGACCCTCAAAGTTTTCGACTAACCCGTGGTTGTGCATACCGCACATTACCTTCAAAACCCACCCTCCGGCACCTTTCACCAGCCTTCCTTTCAATCTGAATGGGCATTGACATTTTCTAGTGCCAGTAGCCTTCACTCCCATAGTCTTGTAAGGCTTATACTTGCCACTTTTCTCGCAACCCAACATCACAAAAGTCTTTTTGCTTGATTGCCCATAGTCTGATCTTAAAATAATAACCACAAACCCAACAGATTTGCCAACGTCTCGTGCCCATGCCAATAGGTCATCCCGCGTAAAAAACACATGAAACGACAGCATGTATCATTTACCAACTCATCTAACAAATCTTAACAAAATTGATCAATAAAATAAGTACCCGAAAGCAAAGAGGAATGCACCGGGTACAATCCATGGAAACGACCTGGAACATCAGAACAATGAGCACTATGGTGTCGGGAAAGTTGTCTTCGGAATGCTTCTCTTCCATTGAAACTGCACTGAAAAAGACAAGTCAAAACTTTAACAGACAAAGCATCCGGATTCTAATTACCGGAATATTCCGGATTCTTAAATCCGGACTATTTTATACCTCCGGACTTTAGAATACGGAGTACTCGGATATTAGAATCCCACTTGGGAAATAGAGTAATCAAAATATCGTCCGATTCTTATATCCTGAGTACTCCTAATAAGAATCCCCTTTCTGCGATTTCAGAAAAAAAAAAAAAAAAAAAAAAAAAAAAAGAGGCCGACGAACCTCAGATCAGTGGCAATGTGGAGGAGATGAAGAACGAATGCACGAGGGCTAGCTACGACCTCCAAGGCGAGCCCAAAAACTTCAAAAAGTGACAGATTAGGAGAGGGCGAAGGAGGGAGGTTGGGAGGAGAAGATGAGGAAGGAGGAAGGAGGGAGGTGCCGAGTGAGGAGTGAGAAAGGGAGAGGGAGTGAAATTAATCTGAAGGGTAAAGTTGGAATATTGAAAAAATGGGAGGTGGGGAAATTAAGTGGGGGAGGTGGGGAAATAAACTGCCGGAAAATACCATCTCTGTTAGATGCAGGCTGGGCTCTCAATGACACATTGGGCCCAAATCCAATTAAGAAGACACAACAAGAGGAAGGGGCGCAAACTGAAGCGGCCCACACTCTGAATCATATGCTTGAGCTACCTACTGACGCCAAAAAAAATGAGACTCCCGTGGGCCATCAAACAGTATTTGGTGGAGGTGGAGATGGCGAAGAATGTTATTCCAATGGGAAGAGGACTTAGTGAAAAATCTAAAAGAAATGGTAGAAGGGGTGGAGATTCGTGAATCTTTCAAAGATAAATGGGTATGGAAGAAGGAATCTTCGGAGCTGTACACGGTGAAGTCGGCATACAAATTCTTAATGCAGAATTCCTACTGAGAAGAAGAGGCATACCTCAAAAAGGTGTGGCACAAGATGGTTCCCTTGAAGGTGTCGTTGCTTGCTTGGAGGCTATTCCTAAATAGGATACCTACAAAAGACAATTTATTAAAGAGGGAAATTATTAGCAGGGACTCCGAATTATGCCCTGGGTGCAATCAAGAAACAGAAATTGCTCAGCACCTATTCTTCACGTGTCCTACTTTTCTGGCGGTTTGGTTGGAGATTGTCAAGTGGTTGGGAATCTCTACAGCGTTACACAAGGAAAACAGAGAACATGTGGCACAATTTGAAGGTATCATTCTAGGTGGAAAGATGTTCAAAGAAAGAACACTATTAATATGGTTTGCTGTAATTTGGTCTATTTGGAGATCACGGAACAAGGCCATATTTCATGTTAAACAGATAGACATCGCCCAAACCGTGGAGGATGCAAAATTATTCTCATGGAATTGGTTGCGGGCAGCAATAAAAGGATTCATTTATCCTGTAGCTGCTTGGATTAACAACCCATCGGCCTGTCTTGGGAGCTGCTAAATTGCTTGTAACTGATGCTATTTTGGCTGCAATTTATTTTGTACTGATAGTTGATAGATTGTTTTGGTTTTGTGATTTAGCAGTACATGCATCAGGGTGTAATACTTTCCTTGTACTTGTAACTTTGGTGCTGAGCCAAGCCAATCACCCTTTAATAATATTCGTTTAGCTTCTTCAAAAAAAAAAAGACTGATAATCAAGTAAATCAAAAGACGCATAATAAGCTACTTCTTAGTTAAACTATGCAGTCCAGCGGCATCTCAACTTCTTGTTCAACCAGATGCTGGAACCTTTTCCACGATATTTTAGACAAACAACATGGACTACAGCTAGTGACAGTATTTAGGATCATATAACATAATTATTTTGACTTGGATTATTCAGATGTTACCGAGACGTATGCTCTACTCAACCCATATAATGAAACAGTATTGCGAACAATAATGCATCAATATACTTCGATTAAATCTTCAGCGATCACATGCAAGTACTTGAATAAAACCAGTTATACCATAGCACACAAATTATAATAAACACTACAGCATTTTGAATACGAATTTGTAACGATGGAAAGCAAAAGAAATTTTAGAAAAAATAATTGATTATTGGATACAAATTTGACCTGTAATGAACCAAATTCCAATAATTTAATCTCCCCATAAGTTTCTGATAATATGAAGGTATCACTATGTGCAAAACCTTTTATGCTTTACGATCGAAGGATATTTATTTTTTAATAAATAATTCGCATGACACTTGCTTTTCAAATATGTAGGACGGTCCAGCTGATGATTCATCTGGGAAACTGTTAGGTACTGGGTTGGGCCTAAGCTCATCAAATGGGCTGAGTAGAGAAGTTAGGAATGATGGGTTGATGTGGCGGTTAGTGGGGGAATGCAAGGAAGATATAAAGGGGAACATGGAGAGGGGAAGTTATCATTCAGAATATTTTTCAGTTAGAACCTTTAGGGTTTGGGCAGAGAGAGAAATGTCTCTTCTCTGAGGAGCTTTTGCTCTGGGGTTACAGGGGGTTTACTTCTGTAATACATCTATCTTTTTAATAAATAATACAATTTCTGCTTGACTTTGATTCTGGTTCCTAACAATTGGTTCGACCTGCCGGATTCGTTGTGACGGGACTGGCGCTTAGACAGAAAATGGGAATGTCAGAATACTCGGGACCTAGCACAAAGCGAGCATGCTCATTCCAACCATAGAGCCTATCCCTTACTTCACACCATACCACACCATATAGTTCATATGAAGAAATTTTTTTCCAGAGCTTCCCTCTGTCATATACAAAATGAACTAAATTGTAGGATGTGGAGAAATTTCTCAAGCAGCCTTCATAAGCAGTAACTACCAAGGGAATATTGGATTTCCCTGGGTCCCATTGTCCGATCAAAACTGATGGATATAACAACAACCTTATCACATTGGCTAAATCAAACAGTTCCTCAAAACAATGAGCATTGAAATCCCAGTCACACAGCTTAGTCTCTCCATAATATTTGTCTTTGCAGAATGGGTTTGACCATAAGCAAGCACAAAAATAGTATATCTATCCAAGATAGAATGTTCCAAGTCATGAATAAGAAGAACTGACCTTGTATATTTCACCAATCCCAGGTCAAGATAATATGCCTTCAGATACAATGACCACAATGTTGTTTGCCAACAATTTTCTATTAAGACCCAATTTCCATCACCGTAACAAACTTTATTTGCTGCCAGCCTTGGTAGAAGCCCGTAGTGCCACCTTAAAGTGTTGCCTCTGTTGGCATTTGTGTCCCCATCTGTAGGCCACCCTACTTCTACCACAATGGGCATGCCCCCATATCCCGCTGTCCCATCAAAGAAGGCATGGACAAAAGAAGCATCGTCATTCCCATAAAGACTTAAGAAGGGATAGATGTCACTGTGCAAGGTGCATCCTGCATGCTCAAAAATTGTAGCACATTGTGTGTGACATTTACGAACAGCTCCCACATCGCTGAAGTCGTAGGAAATGGCACTCTTCCTCACCCATTGCAGTGCACGACCATAGTCATTCATTTCAGCCCAATTTGCTGACCCAATTTGTTCAGAAATAACAGTGGCTCCACGAGCCCAATCACTTTGGACAGTCTCGCATGGAACAAACATAAAAAGGCCACTATCATTAATTGGGGGCACATATAATGCAACGGTGGTAGCCACACTTTCACTCGGTGTGCCATCGAAATTGTTTTCAATTTGGGCCTGGCCCATTAGGGTAAAAGTGATACCCAACTTACTGATTACCAGTTTTGCCCCTGTCTCTTTCTTCCCCATCAGAATCCCACTCGCACCTGTATGTATCTCCACCGAGTGCATGAGAGACGATCCCATGGTTGACGCGGATGAACGGGCGTCAGGCTGTTCCGGCGGCTCGGGAAAGTTCATCGCGGAGTTCGCCACCGTCCTCTGTTCCGCTATTGTGCGACCTGTAGGGAGGATTTTCGTCTTTAACTCCATCTGACAAATCTCCGGTGGTCACGACTCGGGAAGCGCCGTCGCAGGTTGGCCGGCGTCCGGTGGCTCCGGCGGAGGTGGTGGGTTGTTCGATCTACGCTCGAACGCTGTGGTTGGTTCTTTCGGCTGTTTCTCCTTCATCCTCTCCGGGGTTGCTGATTTGACGCGCGCATCAATGGCGGGCACTCCCTCTGTTCTTGCGAGACCCATATGGAGATTTGTCTCCCCTATTTTGTGTTGTTCCTGCGCCTGGTACATGGCAGAGCCTCCCATGATGTGGACTTCCATGGACATCGCTGACAACTTCCGATCTGGCTTTTCCGACGTCGGTTCCAGGTTGATCGTCCCCTTCATGAACCTAGAATCGGTACGATCCTCAACCTTAGCCACCTCGTTTAGATCTTAACCTAGAATCGCTTTGTGCTAGGTCCCGGGTATTCTGACATTCCTATTTCCCTCAATGTTGAGGGGTTCCTGGATTCTGTTGAGGATAGCTATAGATCCCTCTGTGCTTGTGGTGATCAAGGAATAGCGGATGGAAGCCCTCTTGATCTCTTGAGGCAAGTCTCCACTTTTGGATTGTCATGGGTGAAGCTTAATATCAGGCAGGAATTAGATAAGAACACTGATGTGATGAATGTCATTCCCAAATAGTTGCAAATGGGCTCCTACACTCAAACTGAGAACACTACACTCATGCTTCTTGCATGTACTACTGGGCTTGTTTTTCATTGGCACCTTGCATTATCATCATGCTTCCAACAGTGGGATCCCGGAGGAGGGAATCATTCACTCTACAGAAGCTACAATAGTGCCAATGCAATTTTTCAAGAAATAGAAGTCCAAGTATGGTTTCTTTGTTTGCTGAGTTGCAGATTGGGACTTGCTCTAGACATAGCAACTCAGACCCACGATTACCTTGTAAGAGAAGTGTTTGGCATACCATTGTTATATCTGGAAGGGTTTCCAGAAAAACTTCAGTCCTGTACACCTCCTGTCACTGTTTGGAAGGATAAATTTGTACTCACAAGTCAGTTCCTTATCTCAGCCTTGGGGACAAGGCTATTTTTCAAGCGGTGGGTAGTGTTAGGTATTGGGTTGGGCCTAAGCCCATCAAATGGGCTGAGTAGGAAAGTTAGGAATGATGGGTTGATGTGGCAGTTAGTGGGGGAATGCAAGGAAGATATAAAGGGGAACATGGAGAGGGGAAGTTATCATTCAGAATATTTTTCAATTAGAACCTTTAGGGTTTGGGCAGAGAGAGAAATGTCTCTTCTCTGAGGAGCTTTTGCTCTGGGGTTTACTACTGTAATACATCTATCTTTTTAATAAATAATACAATTTCTGCTTGACTTTGATTCTGGTTCCTAACATAAACAACATAATGCTTTTGAATAGGCTTTTCAAGTTGTTGTATGCTCTTCAGGCATGATATCTAATGAACATGTTAAACCGAATATACTTAGATAGATATATTTGAAAAATGTTTTAATTTAGGATTCAATTATGCAGGAGGAGGGAATTGAAAAAACTCCTACAAGTAAAGTGATGGAAAAGAGGATTGTCACAGAATTAGAGTTAGTTTCAGATTTTGTGGAGGTTGGAGAACTCAGGCCTCATCCACAAAGATGCCAAAAATTGTTCAGTACTTTTTTGTGTAAGTAATGTCAACTTATTGTGACATATTTTATGGTATGTTTGGTTGCCAATAATTCACAGGTGAGAACAACAATGTAAATGGTCCATTAACAAACTGCAACATGAAATCAACCCACAAATATAATAAACTCTTCAACACATAATTTATCCAACGTGCAATACATAATCTACCACCACCTTTTTACTATTTTTTCCTTTCCTTTTTTCCCGTTGTCTTATGGTTTTTATTTGTTTCTTGTTTCTTTTTTAACTTCTTCCACTTCTTCATCATTTTCCCTTTTTTATTTCTTCATCATATTTAATCTCACCCCCTCTTTTTGTTATTTTTGTTTCTTCTCCTCCCAAGTACAACTGATCCTTGTCCGGGGTTTAATGAGAGGAGAAAAAAAATAGACTCAAAAGAGACATCAAGGGATGTGATCTTTTTTCTTTTATGAATAAAGAAATATGGTCATTCATCACTTCATGATTGCTTATTCTCAAAATTTAAATTTTGAGACAGCATGTGGATTTTTTTAGACTTTCTTTGCTCTCCTTTATTTTATTTTTATTTTTTATACTTCTTTTCTTTGATTTTCTTTCTCCTTTTCCTTTTTTTTTTTGGGAAAAAGTATGACTTTCACATATAATTTCCATCCATCCATATATCATTGCAGCAATATGAACCAATGTTATCAAAATCGTACCGGACCCACCGGTTAGACCGGGAACCGGACCTATGTCCGGTTCAAACAAACCCAAAAACCCCCTAACATGAGAACCGGACTGAAAACCGGAGAACCGGGATAAAACCGCCAAAACCGGACAAAACCGGCTGCCGAGCGGTTTTTCACGGTTCAGAAAAAATCTCTAGGTAAAACAATGACGTCTCAGTTCCCTCATGGTAAAACAGTCGCCCCATGTGTCATCTTCGTGGCCGAAAAACAGAAAAGAAGAAGATGAAAGAGTAATAGATGGTCAAAGAAAAGAAGCAAGACAGCAAGAGATAGTCGCTGGGTATGAAAAGTATAAGAGGAAAAAATAGAAAGATGGTGGAAACGTACTGTGAAAGAGAGAACATTGCAGAGAATTATGCAGCTGCGACTCTCTCTCTCTCTCTCTCTCTAAACGTCAAACAGTGAGAAGTGTAAAACACTAAAAATAGGATTTGCCCACTTGGGCCAAATTTTGTTTCCAATGGCTCATAACTAAAATATTACTTTTACATGTTCAACCTGTTGTACATCATCTTTTTACGGGAAGTGATACATCGGTATTTATAAAAATGTTATTCTATATTTCTATAATTTTATTATTTAATTATAGTTAACCACCTCTTCTCTTTTTACACAATTTAGTATCCAATGGCATTTCTCAGTAGAAGTGGATACAAAAATCCTATAACTTGCTGTACATCATATTTATAATTTTTAAGCATGTTTTTCTATATTTCTATAATTTTATTTTTTAATTATGGTTAACCACATCTTATTTTTTACACACTTAACTGTTGGTAAATATACCTACAATTAAAGTATATAAAAGAATCAGAAAAACGTGTATAACTTTTTCAAAATTTATTGTATGGAATTATTTATGATAAAAATAAAATATTTACCTCAAAACTACAAAAAAAATTTCTGTATAGATGGATTATTTTGAGAGAGATATTTCTCTCGCAACATTATTGTGTAATTTTGTATATTATACGCTGTCTTATGATATTTTTAAGTGTAGTTTTTAATAGTGCATAGTTATGAATATTATGTTATTTTCTTCAAAACTACAAAGGTTTATTTTGTATAGATGAATTATTGAGAGAGATATTTCTCTCGCAACATTATTGTGTAATTTTGTATATTATACGCTGTCTTATGATATTTTTTAGTGTAGTTTTTAATAGTGTGTAATTATGAATATTATGTTATTTTTTATTAGTATTGTTTTATATATTATATTGAAAATTATATTTAATTATTACTGGTCTAATCCCGATCCAATCTCAATCAGACCTTTGAACTTTGAACCCGTATCTACACCGGCTCAATACCCAATCCGATTTTGATAACCTTAATATGAAACAATGAGTATTATTTTTTAGGTGAGTATCCAAATAAGAAAAATTGGGAAAAGATAAAATAGACGTCATTTTGATCTCCATACAAATTTATTAGAATAAAGCTTCAACAAAGTGAACATAATTTCTATGTATACAGGACTTTTGACAAAGACACAATAATTGTTGAAAACACGTCTATTTAATTAAGGAATCTTTTCCCCCAAGGGTGTATTGGATTTTACTCCTCAAGGAGAAAAATGCAAGTATTTGCCTAACAGCTGAGTTTTAATCAGCTGCAACTATATCAGCTAAATCATGATCGACTAACTCAAGATCAACTAACTCAAGATCGACTAAATCCAAGGTCAGTCGCCTAAGATGAGGGGAACCAAACAAAACTACTCAGTCGAGATAGGCAGCAAAGGAGCAACAACCGAGCAGAATCAGCTGACGCGGACTCAGCTAACGAAGAATCAGCTACGATGCAACAGCTGACACAAAATTAACTGCACGTAGCTGCTAAGTCTAAATGGGTCTTATGGGCTTGTGTGAATGTTGATTAAGGGCCCAAGAGACTACGAATATATTTAAAAAGTAAGAAATAGCCAAGTCAAAACTCGACAACCAGATTTTTGGGAAGATGATTAAAGGGGTTTTCAGAGAGAAAATGTAAAGATTAGAAGATAACCACCTAAAATCAAGGGACAAACAATTCAAAAAGTGCACCCACTTCCTTGAAAATAGGAAAATAGAAAACATAATCAATTAGTGGATAAATTAGTCGTTATAGTGAAATTTTTGCCCATTAAGAAGATATGTGAATTATATAAGTTGACCAAGTCAAGAACGTGTATAAAGACATATTTCCTTAAAAATAGTGATATGAAGAACATGGTCAGCTGATGAGCAGTCAGTCATTTGGCCCATAACATAGTCGACTGAGCAGATATAAAAATTATATTAGCTGACTAAGTCAAAGACGTGTTTGAAAACCTACTTCCTTATAAATAAGGTTATAGAAGACATAGTCAGCTAATATGGCAGTTAATAAGTCAACTGACTAAAAGCATTTTTGGGCCATAACTTAGCTGACAAAATAGCTACTTATATTTATGTTGTTAGTCATGATCTTATATGATGTAATATGTGAGCTCGTGGGTTAAGAATGTGACAAATAGGATAATTATAGGTTTCTTAGATAATCTTTGTCTATAAATACCAATTGTACAGAATGTATCCAACACACACATTCAATCAAAACAAAACTTTACAATTATCTTTACTTTATCGCTTTTCTTTATCTTTATTTCCATACAATTTTAATTAAATAGTTCAACCTTCTACACTAGACGCTTTCTGTAGTCTAAAAACCAGCAACTGAAAAACAAAGTCTCTTTCTCAACGTAATCGCCTGATCAAAAAGGGAATCATTATGAGCAATGCAAGTTAGCTAACATATCGTCTTAACAGCTGAGCAAACACCCACCAAATTAACACGCCGCCTCAACAAAAATTTAAGGCAGAAAGTCTTAGGAATACCCCTTTTCTGGAGTTTTCATAGGTTTGAACCGAAATTCATGCATGAGGGGTAAAAAAGCAATGAATAATCATTAAAGTCTTCAAATTCGAGTTTATGACCAATTTCGTCCCTGAAATTGGCGAAAAATTCAATTTGGTCCCTGACTTTTTCGATATTCCAAAATAGTCCCTCATTTTTACAAATTCGTCTCAATTTAATCCTTCCGTCATTTGTATCTGTTAAAATTATTCAACGTCCCTGTATTTTGGTATTTCAGGGACCAATTTGACACTAAGTGATAAATTATAGGGACGTTGTTGAATAATTTTAACAGACTCAAATGACGGAATGACTAAACTGAGACAAATTTGCAAAAATGAGGGACTACTTTGGAATATCGATAAAATCAGGGACCAAATTGAATTTTTCGCCAATTTCAGGGACGAAATTGGTCATAAACTCCTTCAAATTCATATTTTCCTCATATAGGCGGCCATTGTAAATCCCAGAGCACTGCTATCTGTCACTAAACTTATCTCCATGAAAAATAATCCAGTTAAGCAATTAAACCAAGAGTATTATCCCAGAGCAGTGCTATCTGTCACTAAACTTATCTTCACGAAAAATACACAAATCCAGTCAAGCAATTAAACCATGATTTTAACTGGATATTTATTTATTAAACGAAGCATAAGATAAATCAATTAGCTCATTTATTGATTGATCAAACTATTTATCATAAATTTTAGTGCAATAAGCAAATAACCAATTACGCTTAATTTATTGGATACTTACACTCGGTTATTATATTTGGATATTCGAAACCGTACAATAACTTGCCTCCACTAAATTAGTGGCTCGACAAAATTGACAGGAATCATGAAGCAAACCCGATATACCAGAATACACTTGTTCATTCTTTTAAAACGTTATCAAACAAAATTTACTTCAGTTACCAACTTGATACATACTACATATAGGCATCACAAGGTCTCGGCAACACGGTGTAAATTAGAGCAGGTGCAGCTTAAGGTCACGGTAAAATTGCGAAGAGCCATGAGTCAACACCTATTTCAAAAAGGATGCACCACCCAGCTACCGAGACCAGATTCTCAATTCTGCCACGGGAACCATCTCCCTGAAGACTATTGACTGATAATCAAGTAAATCAAAAGACGCATAATAAGCTACTTCTTAGTTAAACTATGCAGTCCAGCAGCAACTCAACTTCTTGTTCGACCAGATGCTGGAACCTTTTCCACGATATTTTAGACGAACAACATGGACTACAGCTAGTGACAGTATTTAGGATCATATAACATAATTATTCTGACTTGGATTATTCAGATGTTACCGAGACATATGCTCTAGTCAACCCATATAATGAAAGAGTATTGCGAACAATAATGCATCAGTATCCTTTGATTAAGCCTTCAGCGATCACATGCACGTACTTGAATAAAACCAGTTATACCATAGCACACAAATTATAATAAACACTACATCATTTTGAATACGCATTTGTAACGATGGAAAGCAAAAGAAATTTTAGAAAAAAATAATTGATTATTGGATACAAATTTGACCTATAATGAAAATCTCACAACTAACGCAAAGAAACTGCAGAGTACAACCAAAAGAATGAAATATACAGACACAGCACACAAGTAAATACAGACCAGAATAACACCCAAAATTAAGCATCTAACAAATTCCGCAAGACTTCGCATGCAATTATGCCATAGATGACAGAGGGAGGGTTTAGAAGCCAGATCAATAAATTGTTGAGGCAATCCAGTCTTAGTTCCAAGATCAGACCACTACTAGAAAATTTTAATAAATATAATCTCAGATTTAAGAATGCATTAATTTTAAAAATTTCAATACTAAAAACTAAAAAAAGGTGAAAGGGGAAACAGGAGAGAACTAAGCAGAAGGAAGCAATACATTCATCAATCGCCAAGTACACTACAGAAATAAATAGAGCACCTGCCTTAAGTAACAGAGTATGATTCTCAATCAGTGTTCGCGTTAGCAATCAACAATCTCAAGCTAAAACACTAAAGATGCAAAAGGCCTCCATCACAAATCAGCAAAACAAACAAAATCCCATCAGATTGCAACGACAGCATCAATTCTTTGAAATATACAATTTTAGAGCCATCTCTCACAAACCAGCTCTACATGAGGATCTTTAGCATAAGGGTGAACTCATACAAGGTGATTTTACTTATACAGAGGGTGGCACAGTAAAAGAGACGATGTTGCATAGTACTCAGGGAGCAAAAGAATGAAAATTGAAATTTAGTACAGTTCAAGTTTGTATCAACAACCTATGCCAGTGAGTAGCAACCTACTGCATCATATTGCCACCCAAGCAAGGGGTTGACAATAAACTCATACTCCCTTCGGTCTGAAATATAAGCAAAAGAAGTCTCTAAAATAGAAGCAAAAAGTCTAAGGACCAAATACATAGACTTTTTGCTTATATTTTAGAGACTTTTTTTTTTGGGCTGATATTTCAGAACGGAGGGAGTACACCACAAGCCCAACACAAATAATCAAAGGTGCAATAACTTGATGGAAGTTCCTTAGTAATGGGAGAGAAAAAAAAATAGGAATATAGGTGCCAATCCAAGGTCTATATAAATATAAAGGACAATATCACAATTTAATTACTTGTAGTGCATATTTAGAAAATGATATATGCAATCTTAGAGAATATGAGAACAACTAATATCACATTTCTCAGTGTCAACAATATTTTGCTAGTTAAAATCTGGAGGCTGATCCAAGGCATGGTGTAAGGTTGTAAAAATGGCCTAATATGACAAATTACTTACAAGCAAACCATATTGCCATATGTTAAAAACCAATATTAATTCCCAATGTAAAAAATTTGTTAAGTTAAACTGCTTATCAGATGAGCAAAGTTAATTGGCCGTTTTAAATCGTTGACACCATTATGAAATTGATTACAATACATTTTACATTGTACAAAGAAAATTTTGATAATCACATCATCATCAAATAAGGAGGGTATAACACCGGAATAGAAAATATTTATATTTATAACGAAAGGGAAATGAAAGTAACTTCAAACTCATCTAATAAAAATCACCATAATTCAGAACTACGTAATTAAAACAAAGGCTGTAACAGCTAAAGTGATACAGCTAAAAGTACAAAACTAGTCTATCTCAGTAGCTTTAACTAATAGCATCATATGAATCAAAGCTTAAAAATGGAGCAGATGAAGTGTAAAGGCTGTAAAAGGACAGGCTAACACATTCATTACACCAGATCACATAGTCTGCAATAACGCAATCACCAGAAGCACACAAAGCATCTGCGCCCAACAAGCGATGATACACCTGAATCAAACATCCATTCAACTCAATTCATCATTTCACAACCATCATTCAAGGAAATATTATAATGTAAAAGCGAAGGCTCATTGACAAAGAAAAAAAATATCATTGCTCACCCTTTCTTAGGAACCACATCCATGTCAAGAAACAACCCATAATACAATTTCCAAGATAAGTTCAAGCAAGGAATAAGAAACATACATAACAAGTAGGAAATATGTAGGCAAAGCAGAAACACAAACAAACCATATACCACAGACAAATTATAAAAGTAAGGAGGGGAAAAATACAAACAATCCGAACAATGAACAATCAAGCTGAATGCATTAGCAAATTGAGCAAAACAAAATAACAAGTAATCAGAAGATAGCAACTAAAATCACAGAGGCACCATTCTCAAGTCAGTATCATGGCAATTCTATAAAACGGGAATGAAACTGGAACAGATCAACCATGTTAAATGCTGGATAAGCACTAAATAAGAGTTTCAATAAGAAACAAACTTCATATTTCCACATATAACACCAAAGCTTTGGATTTTATGGCATGCAATTTGTAATGAATGAGTTGGCATGCAAAACACAATGAATGAGAGTTGACAGAGAAAGTAACAGAAAAGGTTAAAGTCAAGTAAAGTAAAAAAACCAAAAAATATTCCCAGTCATACTCATCTTCTTGCTGTTCACAACGGAAATGCAAAAAGCCTCCCTTGATTTTGAGGTTATCAAGGAGTTATTTTGAACCTTAGACCTATATTCTCCACTGGCATCCTACACAGCCCCCAATAATATAAATAAAACAAGAAACTAATCAAATCTTATTGTTCACATGGGTAATCTTCCATGGTACTATATGTTAAGCAAATGCCAGATCTCTACCTCCTCAACGATAACAAAAAATTCCATCATCATATATCTGTTCACACACTTCACCTCACATCTCTAAATGAGAAGACAAACATACAATTTTGAAGAACCACACCCATATCATATTATCATCAAAAGTTGTCTTAATAGAATGAATGTGTATTAAAATTCTATGAAATCAATGAATTTTGACCTATTAATAGACAATTTTACTGTTATTGTTTAAAAAATTCAAAAATATCAAATTTATATCAAAGATGGCAAGTTATTCAATAAATAACTAAAGTAAAACTCCATAACCATAACAAATCATCAATAAGATATATTAAAAATGACCAGACTAACACGTGAACAAAACAGCTGGAATAAAATTTTAGATAACCTTTGTGGCTCAGCAAATTCCATGCTGAAAGCATGGAATTTACAGTCCACCACAAATTCACCGTTAACAACCTCAATTAAGGATTTATCTAGCTACTGTTGCATCTGAGAATCACAACATTATCAATCAGGTTTAGAAAGCCACCGATCAGCTGCTATCTCCAACAACAACAAGAGCAAAAAGGTATGTTCGATTCGATTATATACATTATACATATTTTATAAGATGACAAGCAAAGAGGCCAAAAGGTGACAAATAATTAAAGACAAAGGAAAAGAAAAAAGGACATCATAAACAACACATCAAATCATACATCATAAAAAGTTTATGTCATGACAGCAAACAGAAAACACAAATAATGGTAAAAGCAAAACTTTCCACGACGTACACAGAGTAAGTGAAGCAAAAATTTACAATTTTAACACTATTTAGACCTCAGACATCAAACTACACTGTTTATCGCAAATCTTGTTAGTGATTATTCATGAATAGAACCAACAACATATGCAAACACAATAATGGCGGGGTAATAATATACCAAGCAGTGTAATACACAGTACAAGAAAACCAAAGCAAAGTAATAGTATACCAAGCAAAAGTACCTAAAGTAGACAAAGAAACACACTAATAACCAAGGAACAAAAAGAAAACATACAAATTAAAAGACATAAACCTACAAAGAAGGTTAAAAACAAGAACATTCTAAATTACCTTAGTAGTAAGGGGGCACATTTGGATACATTGAACCAGGTGGAACCCTTGGTACAGGCGACGCCCCAGAAGGAGGATGATGCTGATTCTGGTAACCCGATGAGGCTGATAAACCATAGTGTCCACTATCAGGATACCCACCACCTTGCATTCCACCTGAACTCGGCAATCTATACAAGGACTGAAGCCCAACACCAGAACCACCAAGTCCACCAGCAGCACCCGCACCCGCACCAGCCCCAGCCCCAGCCCCAGCCACACCACTACCTCCTCCCAAACCACCAGCACCTGCACCAGCACCAGCACCACCGCCCAATCCACCAAAACCTGTCACCGCGGGTCCACCGTAGCCTCCATATTGACCACCCATTCCGGCACCATAACCACCTGCACCGCCCACCGAGGAAGGCTGCTGATTCCCCACCGAAGACAACCCACCAACTGACGAATTCAGAGGATGATTACCCATCTGATGATGATGATTACCCAGCGGAGGCTGACTCTGAAGCCCACCACCATACCCACCATAAGAACCCAAACCAACAGGACCACCATATTGACCCGAAAGAGACCCGGGTCCCGAACCCGCACCAGCAGGTTGAGCCATCCCCATACCATCACCATGAGCATTCCCATGACCTTGAGCCATGTCCGGACCACGCTTCCCTTGCTTCGAGTCTGTTATCGCCAGCTTGCAATTTAACTGCCGCCCCTCCACATTCTTAACGGGATCCAAAAGTGCTGCTTGCGCCCCCTCTGGAGTCTTATACACAAACAGCGCGAACCCTTTGGACTTTCCAGTCTGTTTGTCGAAGCCCAATGGGCCTTCTTCGATTTCCCCATAGATGGAGAAGTGGGCCAGGAGCTTGTCTGCCGGGAGATCCGGCGGCACGTTGGATACATAAATCTTGCGGAGTGCAATATCAGCAGCGTTGGTGTTCGAGCCGGAGTTCCCTGCAGCGGCGAGCTGCGTGACAGTTACGCGCCCATCGATGCGCTTGCTGGGCTCGCGGAGGGCGAGGAGGGCGCCGTCAACGTGGCGAAAGGTGACGAAGCCGTAGCCCTTGGACTTGCCGGTGGTCTTGTCGAGGATCACGACGGCCTCCTCGAGGTCGCCGAAGGTGGAGAAGAGTGAGCGGAGGCCGTCGGTGGTGGTGTCCCACCCGAGGCCGCGGATGAAAAGCTTGCGCTGAGAGACGTCGGGGTCGGCGACGGCACGAACGGCGGAGAGGACGTCAGGATGGCGGACGACGGCGTCCTGGAGGATGTCGATGAGCTGGTCGGGGGTGAACCGCTCGATCATCTTGCGAGCGTCTGCCGGGAAGAGCTTTAGGTGGTCGCCTTCGCCGTTGAAGCCGTTTTCGTCAAGCTTGCGCTTCTTTGTGGGATCCATGGCTGTGTAGATTGGAATTTGGAAGATGTTGAAGATTAAAGAACGGTTAAACCCTAACCCTAAATCCCTATTGTGGAGCTCTCCTCAGAAACTTGAGACACAGAGTGTGAGAGAAGAGAACAAACATCGAAGATACTTGGGGATTATATAAACAAAAATATAGATATTGGGTTCGGGTTTAGGTTGCGTCAAATGCAACATTTCGGGCCTCCGTTTTATGCAACTGATAAAGGGTTGCTATATGCGCCTTTTCTAATACACCTCTCATGCTCTGAATTATTTTTTTACCCTCAAAATACTCTTATTTAGAAGTTAATTTTTGAAAGTTATATATTTTTAGGTCATGTTACCTTCTGAAATTAATTTTCGAGTAGTTTATATTTTTCGAAAGTTAACTTCCAGACAGCTTATACCTAGAAGTTAACTTTCAAAATTTTAAAAATATGTGTTTTAGAAGTTAACTTTCGGAAGGCATATGGATGTGTTTAACCTACTGGATGTAAACTTTTGGAGCACATATTTTCATACTCAAAATACAAAAATATGTGTTTCAAAAGTTAATTTCTAAATCGCCAAAAAGTATGTCTTTATTTTGTTCATTTTGGATAAATATATCACCCTTATCATTTATTTGCTACTTTACTACTCTGATACTTAAGTGTATTTTGGACCCTACTAATAGGGCACCTTATGTATAGATATATATTATGTACTTCCTTTTGTATATTTTAAGTTTTAAATCCCTCTGTAATTCGATAAGTGCAATAACAGTTATTAATACAATTAAAACTGGTTAATTAAGATTTCTTTAATGAGGCGATGAGACGTCTCACTCGATAGTTGTGAGCACCACCCGCTTCAACCAACGTCTGGCCCATTTTGAACTACATGGTAGCCTGAGCGAAATGAAAAATACTATATTTTTTCATATTACCCGTATGTTAAATTTCTTTCTTTAAGGGCATGAGCAGCTGAAAATATATGCATAACAGGACAAGTTAATTGGTTTGTTCACTGCATTGTGCTTCATCTAATCTAGATTTTCACATGAATTTATGTCAGTGTCAGAGGAATGTTTGGTCCACTGTCTCCCTTGATAGAAGGAGATCAGCAGCTTCCACTTCCCATGGGGCAAGATGTTCATCACCTTAGACGACATATCATGTGTGTTAACTTGTCGATCGTCGACCATTTCATCTTGTACGATCCCATCGACAAAGACCAGGCGTGCAAGAATATAGAGCATTTCCTCGACTGCACGAATGAGGAGATTATTACGGAGTGCGATGCTATTAAAGATGCTTATGTGGGCTTTTAGCTGGCTATGCACGCTCCACACATTTGCTTGAGGTGTAGGAAGGCCCATGGGTTGTATGCAACGATAGAAAACCTCATGAATCTGGCGGGTACAATCATCTTTGCGGATAAGAGCGCAACGTATGTTGACTTCATGCACTTAGACTTCTTTTACGACCATGCATGGGGGTGCAACTGCCCTTGCATATCTGTACAATCACCCATGCAGATGGAGGATACATGGTCCTCTTATAGGTACCTTTAGCTTAAAATTTATAATTATTGAGTCATTGTCACTTATTCACAAAGGCTAATTAAGTCATCTACTTTATTACATCCATTCTTTTACTTTTTTGTCGGCCACGCTTAAAGAGAAAAGGGGTTGAGATAAGTCTTGCATTTTTGTTGTAGTGTTAGTAGAGAGAGGGAACCTAGTCTTCCTTTCCTTTCTCCTTCTTGCGCGCCGTGAGCTAGTTTTGCTAAAGAGATCCCCATTTTCTTCAATCCTTCCCCTAGATCGTGATAAACCGTGTGGTAGTGGGATGTGTGTGAGAGATCTTGAAAAATTTTGAGAGTTTTGAGAGTTGCATTCTTCTTTCCCTTCCTTGTAGCCATGAGTTTGATGGAGAGATTTGAAGTTGTTTTCCTCTATCACTTCCTTAGTTTAAGCTGTAAGCTCTGGGAGGATGTTGGATGAGGATTCTCCCTTATATCCTTGGCATTTATGGTTGATGTTGTTGTTGATTTTGTGGTTAGTGATTGTGAAAATTTTTCTTCCCTTTTAATGTCTTAAAACCGCGAGTCCTTGGAAGAGTTTTAGGTGAGTATTTAGTTCTTTGACTTTCAATTTTTGTATTATTGAATGTGATCTTGTTAATAATGATTTATTAGCAAGGATTTTCTTTCCTTTGGTGGTTTACAAACCGTGAGTTATTTTAGAAAAAAAATGATTTCAATGTTTTCTAGTTGATCTTGTGTTGAAAAATGTTTTTGATCTTGTTTTGTTTGGAAAACCAAGTTTAAATGTGTGTGGTATTGAAGCAAAGTTTGAGATGTTTGGTGATAATTTGGGGGCGTGAACCCGTGACCATATAAATATAATTCTTGGTAATTTTGTGTTTAGTTGTAATTTAGAAGTTGTAGATAAAGGTTTTAGTGTTAATCTTTTGTTAAAAAGTTTATGTGTAAGTTAGAACAATTTTGAGAAATAAATCTTTGAGTGGGTATGATGATTTAAATTGTAGATTTAGTTTTAATCTTTGAGTTGAAGTGTATTTAATGATTTTGAGACTCAAAGGAACTTTAGTATCCATGAGAATGGTTGAGTCTTAAGAAAAAAAATCTGTGTTTTTATTAGTCCTTTGTTTTGGTGATGTTCTTTAGAGAGTTGGTATTTTTTTTAGGAAAAGTGTTTGATTTGAGAAAAAGAATGTTAATCTTTTTTAAGTTTTAGGTGATCTCTGTATTTTTGGTATGTGTAACCGTGGTTGTGTGTGATTAGGTTAGTAAGGTTATCTTGATGATGGCATGTAGCTGTAATCGTGTTAGGGATCGTGAATAAGCAGAGATCGTGGCTCTGGAATAAAGCGTCAATAGATCGTAAGGACTTCTTCGTATATTATATTATGTGCATATTACTGTGTGATATATTTATACTCGGGTTGTGATGTAGCTGTAAATATTATAGTACTACTTGTATTAATATATAAATTGTGAATGTCTATGAGTTAAAAACTATTTTATGGACTTGAGTAAAATAAAATTTTTGTATTTTAATATCAGCTTAGTTTCGACGACGAAACTATTTTAAGGGGGTGATAATGTAACATCCCAATTTTTAAGAAAAATTGTTTTTGCAATAAAATCCCGAATATTTGAAGGTAAGTCATAGAGACTAATCACCCCAATAATTTACTGATAGTACGAGGAATTGTTTTGATTTATTATAAATAATTATTATTTACGATGTCAATTCAAATTAATAGACAGCGTAGACGTATGCTGCTTTTAATGTGAATCTATCAACTGAGTTTTTATATAAGTTTATTATTTGACGCGTTGACGCGTAGTATTTTTGTTGACTAAGAAAGTGATTGAATTAAATCAAGATAAAATTAAATTTAAAAATTAATATTTAATATTAATTCATGGTTCAAAACTCGTTGAATAGTTCTAACGAATTTTCACCGCATTTTGAATTGTCGGGTAATTTTTATCCGCAATAAGATTTAAAATAAATTCCGATTTCAACGAAAATCGAATCGTAACTTGTTGTGATATTGTTTGAGTGTTTTTAATTGTTTTTATAATTATAGATAATTTATTAATCATGCAGTGAATTAATTTCTAAGTAAATTAATTTACGCGATTTATCGGCCAGCGAATTATCGTTAACGCGATTACTCGATGCCGTAATTTTGTGACACAAAAACTCTAGGATTAGTGACTAATCATGGCTAGGGTGGCTAGGTGTCAAGATTATGTGGTTAAACTCAAAATATCTATGCTTAAGTGATAGGTGGCAAGTATTGGATGGTTATTACAATAATATCTATCTTAATTCACTCCTAGCCAAGTAAATTTATTTTGTTAAGATTTTTTTTTTTCTATTCTCTCCTTTTCTTTTAGTTTCAGCTGAAGCCCCTCCCAACTACCCTCATTTTATTGCATTCTTATTTCTTAAGTTTCCAAGTGTGGGTGAAAGGAGAAAGCCAACTTCATCCCTTTTCCTCTTTATTTTTCCAGCCGTGACCTTCCTTGCTTCTTAACACCACCATTTACTTCCATTTCTACTCCAAATTAGCATCAAAACCTTGATCAAGTGAGTGAGCATTAGATCAAGTTCTTTCTTCTTGTTTTTTCAAGGTCAAAAACCGTGGCCATCTTAGAATTTTTGGGTAAAGATTTCTTTTGATTTTCTTGTCTATTTTTCTTGTCTATTTTTCTTGTATGGTTTCGATGATGATCAAGGAACAAGATGACAAAATTTTTCCCCTCATTTTAGAGCCCTAAGCTGTGACAAAAGAAGGGGGGAAATGATGGATTGATCTTGTGAATCTTGCCTTTTATTGTTGTTCTTGTTGTTGTTTTATATTTGATCAAGAAAAAGGTTTGATTTTTATACTCCTTGATGCTTGAATCAAGCTATGATAGGAGAAGTGTAACGCCTCATTTCTGAAGCGCCACAGACAAGAACTTAACTCTAAATGCGACGCACTTTTAAAATATTACTCTTGTGTCCTTTGGAAAATACGGTACATTTTTTTTTACAACAACTTCTTTCGCAAAACACACGCAAAGTAGCCACAACATTTAGAAACATGATGCAATCTCAAGATACAAGATGCATGCACTGAAATACATACACACACACACACACATATATATATATATACACACACATCACCAAAGTGGGTCATAACCAATACGAAATATAATACAAGAGTAATGAACATGTCCAAAAGAGAATACACCTAAAGTATGAGGACCTCACGAGAGTGATCATACTCCTGGGGTACTCTCGGCAGTTACCGACGCAGGAGGCTGCTCCAAAAGAATACTGCCAGTCTACCCAACTGTACAGCAAAAAGTCTATCCCAAAAGACTAACTGGTCACCACTCCACATCTATAAGACAGACAGACCTCTCAGACACCCAAAACATCTACACAAGGAGACAAACCACATCAGCTAGAGGTCAATACCCAGACCCTCAGATGGGTCCTCCTCCTCATCATCATCCATCAGGTCATCATCAGCATCCTCGTCGGTCAGGTCAATAAAAGGTACAGGTGTCGGTACTCCCTCGGGCTCGTCCTCCGCAACTAAGACCTCTTCGATGAAATCCACTACGCTACAGCCAACCTCACCACATAATCCACAAATAGGGGAAGGATCCACGGGAGGAGTAGGGGTCCTAACAATCAAAGGGGAGGTCGGCTCTGCATCAGGCTCTGCCACAGGGCTCGGGGTAGCAGCTGCCGCACGTGAGGTCGAAGCCCCGACTGTCCAACGTCTGACGCCAACGCTCTTGCGAGCGGTCCTTCTGATCCTGGCACCTCTAGGCAAGGGTGCGTAACGTGTCGTAATCCTCCTAGGAATATCAGATGACTCCTCTGGTGACGAAGAAGAAGCTGGTAACACCTGATCACTCTGAGTGCGACGCCACGCGTCCACGATCTGCGTCATCCTGATCGGGAAACTCACTGTCCTCCTGGAAGTCTCCTGCCTCAACACAAGTCCGTCCACCCTGAAGGTCTGCACTACATCCCCAGTATATACAACTCGACGGGAGATGGGATCAAACTCCATCGCCGAGGGTGTCTCCAAGTCTAGAAAGTCAAACACTATGTCCGGCGACGTCACCATCGCCGGGATCACCAAGGTCTTCGCCATCGTCTGGGTTGCCATCATCGGTTGAAGGAACCACGGGAAAGGGTCAACTTCTCAAAATAAAAGGTAACACAAAAATAGCATATACCACAACAAGCATAACACACATAACAATAATATTTAGCACAACCAATAAGGATGCACCCATTCTTATTGACTCACTACATGATAGTGCAGTTTTAATTACGGAATCCATACGCCAGAGGCATATCGAGCTGTACGTACCAGACCGACACTTTTCCCTGCGATGGTAAAATTTTAACGACGTTCCCGAATTCCTTAGGCCATGAGCATTTCCACTACCCAGGATAGACAGGTCGACGTTACAATGCCTTTAACCACCCCCAATGAACATATCACCACATTTGATATTTCAATCATGGCATAATCAATAACATCAATTATCCAATAAAATCCACAACATATATCTTAATCATGTTTTAAGCATACACACACCACAATGCTTTTCAATTCATCCACGCACAACAACCCATCAATACGTGACAAACCAACAACACAGCAAACAACAACATTAATCAAGTTCGTCCCTTTGCAACGCGGTGGAGTTAGCAAAGAGGAAGTCAAACAAGTGTGGGGGTTGGGGGCAGTCGCCAACCTCTTGCAGACAAACCCACTAAATATTCATATATAAAGCTTAAAACAATAAAATCGAAGGGGTACGAGACCCTCACTTCGAACCCTGAGGTTCTCAGACTTCTTCGATATACAAAATAAAATTTAAAGTCCTAAGCTTGTCTAGAAGTAGCCCTTACCGAAAGTTGCCAAGTCACGTGTCAATGCATATCCCGAATTCACACCGCACGAATTCCGATTCTCAAGTCCTAACACCACAGAACAAACTTAGCATAAATCTAAAGACTTAGTTCTAATACTTAAGGACCTCACAACTTAAAACTCTTTTCCTAACCAAAACACTTACACTTAGAAACTTAATTAAAATACTAGTTTTAATAAATTACATACACATTGAAAATTCATTAACCAACTAAGGAATCAAACCCTTAAGGACTAAGAAATCTTTTTCTTGGAAACTTAGAACATAAAACATCATTATTATTATTTTTCAACTCTTTTCTCAAATATTAGAATCAAGGCTCCACTTGGTTCCTTGGGTCTCAAGAAACCCAACTTACCTAATGTGCTTCATAGCCTTAAAATCTCAAAATAAATCCAAATTCAATCAAACCTTTTCCTAAATTTTCCAAAAACTTAAATACATTTAAATACAACTAATATGAACCAAAGAACACAAAATATTTTTCTCCCAAACCCCTAAGGGCTGGCGGCCTCAACCTTTTCTTCCCAAAAAAATTTGCAAATCTTCCAACTAATTATCCAACATCATTCCATAATTCATTCCTTTCACAAATCAACCATTTCCTACAACACACATGCCTAATTCAAGTTCAATCATCAATTTAAGCTTCATTCAAGAATAGGGTTTTTCAACAAAAATTACTCAATCAAAGTTCTAGTCCAAAACCAAAAGCCAAAACAATAACAACAACACCAAATAAGCAAGAATCACCAACCAAATGAATTGATCACCTCAAGATCACACAATCCCTCTTTTTCCCCTTAGGTTAGCGCCTAGGGTTCCATGTTTTGGGGATTAGGTGCTCATCTCCATCATTGATCATGATCAAGCAAAATACAAGGCATTAGAACAAGAATAAACAAGAAAACACAAGATTATACACACACACTCACCCCCACGGTTTTGGGGCTGAACAAGGGGGGAGAAAATTTGATTTTCAACTCACTTGGATGAGGGAATAGGTGGTAGGAAGATGAAGGAGAAACTAGGAGCAAGAAAGCTTGAACATTGGAGGTGATCTCAAGCTTGAAGACGAAGCATGGAAGCCATGGAAGAACTTGGACTTTCTCACTCTAGAATGGAGAAGATGAAGCAAATGAAAATGGGGTACAAAGGGGGGGTCGCGGCTGCCTTCTTAAAAAAAAGAGGGATTAAAAAAAAATTATTAAGTTAAACACTTGGTTAAAAAATTACTCAAATAGTGAGCATAAAAAAAATAACCATCACCTAAGTGACACCTAGCAATTAAAGTAAGATGCTAATCCCATCAATAGTCTAACCCATCTAATCTCTCATCTCTCATGATTACCCTCTAATTCTAGAGTCTTAAGAGTACTAAAAAAAACACGGTGTCGAGTAATTGCGTTATCGATAAATTCGCGAGAATTAATTTTACCGAGAAATTAATTCACCGCGTGATATTAAATTATCATAAGTAATAAAAACAATCTCAAACACTCACAAATAATCACAACAAGTCGCGATTCGATTTTCATCGAAATCGAAGTTTGTTTAAAATTTTATCTGCGGCCAAACTGCCCGATGATGCAAAACTCGACGAAACTTCGTTAGAATTTTTTGACGATATTCGAACCATGAATTAATATAAAATATTAATTCTCAATTTTAATTTGATCTTGATTTAATTCAATCACTTGCTTAGCGAACAAGAAACTGCTTATTATAGCATAAATATGGCAAAATATACTATAATAACGCTAAATAACGCATCGCGAAAAATACGGGTATTACAATATTCCTCCACTAAAAATAGTTTCGTCCTCGAAACTATGGGTTAGATACGTATCTAGAAAAAGTTCTGGATACTGTCCTCTCATCTTCTGTTTCAGTTCCCAAGTCGCGTCTCCGGTCTTCTGGTTCCAAACCACCTTAACTAGTTGAATCTCTTTGTTCCTCAGTTGCTTGACCTTCCTGTCGACAATCCTTGCAGGAGATACTTCAAAAGACAAATCGTCCTTCAGTTGAATCACATCAGGCTCGATAATGTGAGAAGGGTCGGAAACATACTTTCGCAACTGCGAGACGTGAAAGATGTCGTGAATATTAGATAGGAATGGGCGTAATGCTATCTGATATGCAACTGGCCCTATACGACGAAGAATTTGATAGGGTCCAATGAACTTATGGGTAAGCTTTTTGGATTTGATCGCTCGACCAACTCCAGTCGTAGGTGTGACTCGGAGGAATACATGATCTCCTTCTGCAAACTCTAGCGGTCGACGACCTTGGTCTGCATTACTCTTCTGTCGACTCTGAGACGCTTTCATCCTTTCTCTGGTCTGTCGTATTTTCTCAGTAGTCTGCTGTATCAGATTTGGTCCCACGATAGAGCTCTCACCATCTTGATACCAACAAAGAGACATCTGACACTTGCGTCCATACAACGCTTCGTAAGGTTCCATACCAATGTTCGCAAGGTAACTGTTGTTGTAAGTGAATTCCACTAGCGGAAAAATATCATCCCAACTCCCTCTATGGTCTAATGTACATGCCCTCAGCAAATCTTCGAGCGTGTGGATCGTCCTCTCAGTCTGACAGTCGGTCTGAGGATGATACGCTGAACTAAGCTTGAGCTTGGTCCCCAAGGCTTCCTGTAGTGCTCCCTAGAAATGAGATGTGAACTTCGGATCTCTATCAGAAACGATGGCAGAAGGCACGCCATGTAGCCGAACAATCTCCGCTAAGTAGATCTCTGTCAGTTTCTCCACATTGAAAGTCGATCTAACCGGTAGAAAATGAGCAGATTTCGTCAATCGGTTGACGATTACCCGAATCGAGTCGTGCTTCTTTTGCGTCCTAGGCAAACGCACAACGAAGTCCATGGAAATGCTATCCCATTTCCATTCTGGTACGTCAAGTGACTGTAGCATTCCGGCTGGTCGTTGATGTTCCACCTTCGCTTTCTGACATGTCAAACAAGAAGCCACGTAGTCTGCCACTTGCTTCTTCATTCCGGGCCACCAAAAATGCTTCTTTAGATCCTGGTACGTCTTAGTAACTCCCGGATGAATAATCAGTCTGCTCTTGTGCGCTTCGTCAAGAATCAACTTCCTCAGCTCAGCTACATTAGGTACACAAACACGTCTGTTGCATCTCAGGATGTTGTCTGCTCCAACCCCGAATTCTGTCGCTTTCCCTCGCGCTACCAGCTCTCTTTCTCTTGCAGTAGTTTATCACTAGCCTGTTGATCTCTGATCTCATCCAAAAGTCCACTAGAAATAGCGAACATCCCGAACTTCAGCTTCCCTGGTGACAATTCCACGCTCAGCTTCAAGTCTCGGAACTTCTCCAGCATCTCCAACTCCTTAATCATCATTGCTGAGGCTAACACACTCTTCCTGCTCAATGCATCTGCTACAACATTCGCCTTCCCTGGATGATATTCCAAAGTGAAGTCATAGTCCTTCAGAAATTCCGTCCATCTCCGATGTCGCATGCTGAGTTCCTTCTGGTCGAACAAGTACCTCAAGCTCTTGTGGTCGCTGAAAACAGTGAACATGCTCCCGTACAAATAGTGTCTCCAAATCTTCAGCGCAAACACCACTACAGCAAGTTCCAGATCATGCGTAAGGTAGTTCCTCTCGTGAATCTTAAGTTGTCTCGAAGCATAAGCCACAACCTTTCTATATTGCATCAGCACGCATCCAAGTCCTTGGTGTGAAGCATCGCAATAAACCTCGTAAGGTTCTTTTGATTGAGGCAAAACTAACATAGGTGCTGTTGTCAAAAGCTCCTTCAACCTCTGGAAACTGGATCCACACTCTTCGGTCCAAGCAAAAGGTTGATCATTCCTCGTGAGTCGTGTAAGCGGTGCTACGATCTTCGAGAACCCTTCGATAAATCTCCGATAGTAGCCTGCTAATCCAACAAAGCTTCGGATATCAGACACAGTCTTCGGTTGCTCCCATGCTAACATGACTTCAATCTTAGCTGGATCCACAGCTATCTCGTCCTTCGTGATCACATGCCCAAGAAAATTCACCTCTTCAAGCCAGAACTCGCACTTGGAAAGATTGGCGTAGAGTTGCTTCTCTCGAAGAATCTGCAACACTTGGCATAGATTCTCTTCATGCTCTTCTCTGCTTCGCGAATAGATCAGGATATCTTCTATAAACACCACCACGAACTGATCCAAGAATGGGTGGAAAATTCTGTTCATGTAATCCATGAATACTGCTGGTGCGTTTGTCACTCCAAAAGGCATCACTAGATACTCATAATGGCCATATCTGGTTCTGAAAGCAGTCTTGGGAATATCCTATTCCTTCACACGAATTTGATGGAAGCCCGACTTCAAGTCTATCTTGGAAAATATTGCAGCTCCTCGTAGTTGATCCATCAAGTCATCGATACGTGGCAATGGATACCGATTATTGACAGTAACCTTGTTGAGCTGATGGTAATCTATACACAGCCTTGATCGTTCGTCTTTCTTCTTTACCAGCAACACTGGAGCTCCCCATGGTGACACGCTCGGTCGTATGAACTGCTTCGACTCTAAGTGCTCAATCTGAGACTTCAGCTCCTTCATCTCTGCTGGAGACATTCGATAAGGCGCTTTCGAGATCGGTCCCATTCCTGGAAGCAAATCGATGGAGAACTCGATTTCCCTCACTGGCGGTAAACCCGGTACATCATCAGGAAAAACATCTGGAAAGTCACGCACCTGTGGAACATTCTTCAAATCAATCTCTGGAGAGGCCTCTTGTAACACCCTGGCTCCAGAGTGCTACTAAGTGAATATCCTGACAACAGTTGACTTATTTCCAAAAGGTGGAATACTCTGCTCGTAGGGTTTTCAAGAAATGTGGTCCTATTTTTTTTTAAAAGGTTCTATAAAGAAGCAGTCAGAGCATCACAGCGGCTTTTAGAAACATGGCGGAAATAATTTAAGACATTACATAAACACATTCAATTATTACATCAATTCACGTCTAACAATACATATCTTGAAACGTAACAATTATTTATTACAATACTGAACAACGACGATTATTCTATAGCTGGTCGGCTGTCGTTCCTACTAGACTACCGGTAGACTCTACATACCAAGCTAGTTAACCATCTACACCGCTCCTCCTTGCAATCCTAAATCCTCTACTTGCTCGCCATCCGGGTTACAATCATTAATTGAGAACCACCGCAAGTGGTCAACTTCTCAACAGATCATGATAACCAAAGCATAACGCAATACGCAACCACAGTTTATACAATTCACAAGCAATAAGCAAACAACAATGTATATCATTCACAGAGCGTGACTCAACTCTCTCACTCTAGACTCGACTCGACTCACTACTCATTTTCTCTCAACTCGACAATTATTCCGGAATGCACACGCCGTACCGTATGCTGGAAAGTCCAGCCGAAGCCTTGGGATCTTCGCTCTCCCTAGGACAGTCAACTCAGGTCCCATAGCGTGGCGACGCTTAGAAGTCCCCATAAACGGAAAAAGGGGACCTAGCACCCTCTCCGCTATCCGGGTCGCAACTTCAAACGCCAACGACTCGCTAAGCTCTCTCACTCAATGAACAATTCGCCGCATACGATATTCAAAGAGTTACGCATAAAATTACTTGACCGCATATCAAATAAAGAGAGCATGCTTAACATGAAGAAAACGCAATTCGACATTTAAGCAATAAAAACATTCTGCATGAAGAAACGCAATTCAACAGCAACACACAGCATATATTCAATCTCATATCAAATAATGCATAACTCAAACATATCATCACATTACATGCTTGACACGCAAATCAAGGAATCCATCCCTCTGCAACTCAATGGAATTAACAGAGAGGTACAAACAAGTGGGGGGTTGGGTTCAGCAGACCAACCACAAAGTTTTCACCCACGAATGACTCGGAATATGTTCGACCGCACGACAACAAAAACGAAGGGGTTCGAAGACCCTAACTTCGAACTCGTAGAGTTCTCAGACTTCTTCGTATTTAAATAAAGCAATTTAAATAACAAAACAATAGCTTAAGCATATCCAAAGTTATCCTTACACAGGGACATAAAAATGAATCCTAAGTGTCTAGAAGTGCCCTTACCGAACTCCAAGCCTCGCGTCCACGTACTCCTTGATTTCTATGCCGCACGGTCTCGGATCCCTCGAGCCTAATACACAGAGCACACTTAGCACAACTCTAAAACTACACTAAAACCTTAGGCTCTCAAAATCTAACCCTCTCTAACCAAGCTATCACACTTAGAAACTTAGCACAATCAAGTAGGAATCATTATCCTTGAACATTTTAGCATAAAACCTAATCAATCCACTTATTTAAAATAAGTTCACAAAATAATTTTCCTTTCAAAACTCTCTTGGGCTCTCGGCTTTTGCACCCCTTTTCCTAAAAAATTTGCCAAACTTTCTTTTTAATTTGCAAGCCATTTCCAAATCAAAGGTTAGCATGATTTCACATAGCATTTTTCTTTCAAATAACAAGTGATAATTTCAAACCAAGTTCAACCAAGTTTCAAAACTTATTTCAAAAACAATTCAGGAGTAAGAGTTTCAAAGAGTAACTTACACTTGATATAATTCACTACTAATTAAAAGAAAAGCCTTTCAAAATTAAGAGTCCTTTTCTAAATTCCCAAAGCCTTGAACATATCAATCAATCCTTATGGACAAGTTTGCAAAACAATTTTATAACACAAACCCTTGAGGGTTCTCGACTAACACACCCCTATTTCCAAAAACAGTTACAATTCCCAATTAAATTATACAAGCCCAAGCCAAATTCAAGTTCAGTCCCAACTTCAACAATCAAGGGTTTTTAATAAAATCTTACTAATTCTCTTAATTTAACAATTTCAATAATTACAATAACAATTTAAATCCCAAACCAAATCATTTTTATCGATAGTTTGTATAAGTATGCAACCTTTACACAACCGGGTTTAATCATTAATCATATCAATTCACACATATTATAATTGATCTCAAGAAAGGGATTTACGGAAAAATCGAATAAGAGCAGGAAATCAACTCAACTACGCCGAAGAGGATGAACTGCCGCGTCTCTCAATTTTCCTGCGGTGGTCGCCGGACGGAGGTGCTCGATCATGAAATTTATTTATGCGCTCATTTGCCGATGAGGAGAGGATTCCAAATATCTACTTAGTTTCTTGAACGGAGGTTAAGTGGCGGCGGAATCTCGCCGAAAAGGTGGTGGTTTTGGGGTTTTCGGATCTACCAGTTCTTGCTCTTTTTACAAAAAGATGGGGACTTCTTTGTAGAGAATGATGAGAGGAAGAGAATGGTGGTCTTGGCTTGTGAAACACGGCCGGAGTTGGCCGGAAAACTCCATGAAATAAAAACCCATTTTTCCAACTTGCTCCAATTAAAATTCTGTTCATATAGATAGAAAGAGGATGAAGAGAGGAGTGAGAATATGGTCTTAGTTTTCTGGTTTGAGCCTCATGGTGGCCGGAATTTAGAGAGAAGGTGGCGGTTTTAGAGAGAGAGACGGTGGTGGTGGCCTTTTGTGTTTCTGGAAAAAGAAGAAAGAAAAAATAAAGAGAAGATGAAGTTGCAGATTCACGTCACGATGAGGAAATGAAAGGAAGTGGTCATTTGGGTAATGATCCAATGAGTTTAAGTGAATGGGGGTGCATGGTGGTCTAATACAAAATGCAACATGGTCACGCAGGGAAAAAGAATGAGAGGAAAGTGGAATTTGGGTGGAAATTAATTTGCCGAGAAATTAATTCACCGCGTAATAATATTTTATTATAAATAATAAAAACACTATCAAACATTCAAAAATAATCACAAGAAGTTACGTTTCGATTTTCATCGAAATCGGAGTTGGTTTTAAATTTTAATGCGGATAAAATTTACCCAGCGATTCGAAACGCGACGAAACTTCGTTAGAGTTTTTCGACGATTTTCGAACCATGAATTAATATAAAATATTAATTCTTAAATTTAATTTCATCTTAATATATTTCAATCAATTTCTCGGTTAACACAAAATACGCGTTACCGCGTCACGTAGAAACTTATATAAAGTTTAAATTGACGAATTCGCATTAACGCAGCATACGTCTACGCTGTCAATTAATTTGAATTGACATCATGATTAATATTTATTTTTAATAAATAAATTATTCAAAATAACTCGAAATAATTTCCCGTACTCTTAGTAAATCATTGAGGTGATCAATCTCTATGACTTATTTTTCGAGTATCCAGGATTTTATTGCTAAAATCACTTTTCTTAAAAATTGGGATGTTACACCTCTAGACTAGCGAGATACATGTACTCCTGAGTTCCCTCTTTCAAGGAAACCCCAATGTGGTTGGCAGAAAGGTAATTGGAAACTCCAAGATCAGGAAAGACTACTGTCTTGAGGGCACAGTCCAAGAGGACATGGTGGTAAGACAACCAATTCATCTCGAGGATAACATCTAGACCCTTTAGAGGTAAACAGATCAAATTAACAACAAATTTTCTACCCTGAATAACCACCGCACAATTAAGGCATGCAGTGTAGGCAACTAAAATTTTAGCAGCTGGAGTAGTAACTACTAATTTGAAAGGTAAGGCAGTCACAGATAATTTCAAACGGTCCACACAATTCAAAGAAATAAATGAGTGGGTTGCACCGGAATCAAAAAGAGTGGATAAGGATTTACCCTCAATCTCACAGTCTCCCTGAATAAGATCATCAGTCTGCTCCACCACTTCACCACTCATGCAGAAAACTTTTCCCTTGGCGGCTAGACGTTTTCCTTTAGCCTTCGCTGTATTCACGCTTGATTCCACTTTCGAAGCCGTGCAGTCCTTCGCGAAATGCCTTGGTTGTTTGCAGTTGTAACATAGATTTTTCTCTTCCGGGCAATCATTGGCATAATGCCCCGGTTTTTCGCAATGGTAGCAAACCAGTCCAGTCCTAGTCTGACTCTTACCACTTGAGTTCTGAGCCATGGGACAATCTGTCCCTTGTTGTTTCCCTGAGGCCAGTTGTAAGACTTCTTCTGCTGCTTTCCTTTTTGATCATGTCTCTGACCCTGATTCTGAGGCCGGATGGGTCCACCAGTACCAATCCTTCTCTTGCGGTTCCTCATACCCTCCACCTCAACACATCTATCAATAAGCTCTTACAAATTCCGAATTCTCAGAGACACCACCGACTTCTGGACATCGAATCTCAATCCCCTCTGAAATCTCTTGCTCAGCCAACTCTGATCCGCTAGATCACGAAAGGGACTGAAATACCTTGAAAGCGACTCGAACTTGGCGGCATACTCTGATACCGTCATGTTGCCTTGGTATATGTGAATACATGCCTTGACAGGATGGTTTTGATGATTGACAAAAGGGAGTTTTGCAAATAGTCAACCGTGCAAAAAGTGGAAAAGAATACCAAGACGCGTATCAAGAATGATAGTTTCTCAAGTCTTTGGGTTTTGGGTATTTATTTATTTTTATTAAGACTATTTGTAAGTAGTAATAAAAAGCTCTCAATTAAAATAAAATCACACACTCACAAAATGATTTTTATTCTAAAATTGATTTTATGATAATTTTTTTAAATTATTTTTACGCACAAAGTATTTTGAAAAATTCTTAAGTTGTACTCAAAATATTGTTTGGAAAATATTTCAAGTTTTCTTTGGAAAATATTCTCTGTCGGCCGTGGGAAGTCGCGTAGCCGAGGTCGCGCGTCGTGGGGAAGTCGCTGTGAGCCGAGGTCGCGTCGCGGTCGAGCCGTGGGGAGGTCGCGCATCGAGCCGAGGTCGCGTCGAGCTGTGGATAGGTCGTATGCCGAGCCGTGGAGAGGTCGATCTTGCCGAAATGCGGAGAGGTCGTATGCCGAAATGTGTGGAGAGGTCGTATGTCGAAATGTGTGGAGAGGTCGAATGCCGAGGAGATTGTATCGAAATGGGGAGATCGTATCTTGAAATGGGAGAGGTCGTTTGGAAATACGATGTCGGACACCAAGTGTGTCCGAGAATCATTTCCGTATCCGTGTTTCAATTTTTTAATGCTGCAACGGACAAATCCTCTTAAATGTGACGCTCCTCTCAGTGCCTATAAAAACACTGCACCATGAGCATTGTTTTAGAAACACAACGCTAGTGCTTAATTTTTATGCTGAAACTCTGTCAAAATATTCTCCATCACTCACACTTATTTGAGCACAATTTTTTGAGAGCTTTTTTATTCTACATAATTTGAGTTGTATTATTTGAGCTTCAATTTGTTATATCTGCACTATTGAGTGTATCTTTCTCATCTCATTTTATTTGTAAAAATCATTTCTTTTTGGGTAGGAATCCCAAGGTGTTCATAGAGAGGTGATATCTCTTGAACGTATTGCTCTGGTATAGAGTTGTAAAGGTTTCTAGTGAACTCGATTTAAAAGCTAGTGATTTAGTGAAAATCCCATAGTGCTTTGCTTTGGGAGACGGGGCGTAGGCCACGAGGGTGTTTGGTGGCGAGTGCAGTATAATTCTTGCGTGCTCTTCTTTGCTCTCTGTCTCTTTATCATTCAAGCACTTTGTTTATTTTTGTTCTTTATTTATTTTTCGGTCATTTATTTTCTGTCATTTATTTATTGCAATTTAATTCTGCAATTTATTCTTCAAGTTATTTATCGTTTAGCAATTTATTTCTTTCAAGTTTTTTTTTAATTCAAGAATTTATCTGTAATTTTTATATAAGCACCGCTATCACAATTCACCCCTCTTGTGTTTGAAGTCACTTGGTAACAAGTGGCATCAGCTAGACTCTTGTATAAAGGACTTAACCGTCTCAAGAGAATGACTTCAAACAATAACGAGGAACTTCCATGAACAGACCCCCATTTTTCAATGGTGAGGGTATGGTTATTGGAAGGATAGAATGCAAATCTTTCTTGAGGGTGTTGATCTTGATATTTGGGATCTTTGTGGAAAATGGTCCATTTGTCCCCACTCAATCAATTAATGATGCAGTGGTAGACAAACCAAGATCACTTTGGACCGAAGATGATAAGAAAAGGTCCAATACAATTTGAAAGCTAAGAACATCATCACTTCGCTTTAAGCTACGATGAGTTCTATAGGGTCTCAAATTGCAAGGCTGCTAAAGAAATGTGGGACACCCTTCTATTGACCCATGAAGGTACTACCGAGGTCAAGAGGGCTCGAATGAACACATTAACCCATGAGTATGAGTTATTTAGGATGAAACCAAGTGAAAACATACAAGATATGCAAAAAGGTTCATCCATATAATAAACCATCTCATGGCTCTTGGGAAAGTCTTGATGTGAAGATTTAATTAATAAAGTTCTTAGATGTTTAAATAGAAACTGGCAACCCAAGGTTACTGCTATATCTGAATCTAGAGATTTATCTACTATATCATTGGCAACCTTGTTTGGAAAATTGCAGGAACATGAACTTGAACTAAATCGACTCACTGAGAGTGAAGAAAGTGATAAGAAAAAGAAAGGAATTGCTCTCAAAGCAATCGTAAATGAAAAAGAGGAATCTGACAACAATGATAGTCTGGATGAGAATGAGGAAGACATAAGTCTGATGGTTCGAAGGTTCAAAAGGTTCATGAGGCAAAAGGGGAGAACGGGCAAGGTACAAAATCCTCAAAAGAAAAATGAGGAAGGAACTTCTTTTAATCCAACTTGCTACAAGTGTGGTCAAAAGGGACATATAAAACCCGATTGCCCTCATGGTCAGAAGAAAAACGAAAAATTTGATAGAAGACCACAAAAGGAATCAAAAGGAAGAAGAGCCTACATTGCCTGGGATGACAATGATATGGACTCGTCTGATGAATCAGAAAATGAGGAGGCCAACTTATGTCTCATGGCAAAACACGAGGAGGATGAGGTAAATGCTCTTGAACTCGAATCTCCCTTAACATATGATGTGTCGCTTATTGCTTGTGAAGAATTAAATAATGAAACGACTAGACTTCGAAAAATTATTTCTTTTTCTAAGAAAACCATCTCTTCTCTTGAATCTAAAATTATTTTCTTAAACCAAGAGATGGAAGTTTTTAAGGAAAAACAAGTTGTTGTGGTGAAGTTTCTACTTGCACCTTTTGTGAAAACCAAAAGATTGATACTTTTCAAGTGTGATGAATGCAATGTTTTGAAAAACAAGATTGAAGATTTGGAAAACACCCTTGCCAAATTTACCATGGGAAGGGATAACTTAAACATTCTATTGGGAAAACAAAGGGTACTTTTGGAAAAGCGGTTTGGGTTATAATCCACAAACGCATGAAAAATCCTTTAAATTTGTCAATCACAACAACACTTCAAGCAGCCCTTTCATTAAATGCTTTCACTGTGGTAGAAATGGTCACACCGCCTCCATTTGCAATATTAGAAAGAACAAGAATGTGGTTGGCAAAGATATGGATTCCAAAGGGTACTTTGCCAAAAACTAACTCATCCGGGACCCAACTTAGTTTGGGTACCAAAGGTTAAAAATTAACTGTTGTTGTAGGTGTGCTTGAAAGCCAAGGACTTAAATTGGTATCTTGATAGCTACTGTTCAAAGCACATGACAGAGACAAAAGCAAGTTCTCCTCATTGGTACCTAAGAATAGTGGTTATGTCCAGTATGGTGACAACAACAAAGGTAAAATTCTTGGGATTGGTTCCATTGGTAAGAGTCCTAATCCCACTATTGAAAATGTTTTGTATGTGGATGGCTTGAAGCACAATTTGCTAAGTATTAGTCAACTTTGTGATAAAGGGAACAAAGTGGTTTTTGATTCTTCAAAATGCATGGTTATGAACTCAGAATCGAAAATGTTGTTCTTATTGGACCTAGAATTGGAAATATCTACATGGTTGATTTAGATAGAATACCTTCAAATGATGCATGTTGTCTTATTAGTAAAGAGGATGAATCTTGGCTATGACATAGGAGAATGACTCATATTCACATGGATCATCTTAATAAGTTGGTTCAAAAGGACTTAGTAATTGGCTTACCAAAGCTTCGTTTTGAAAAAGATAAATTATGTGATGCCTGTCAAAAAGGAAAACAAGTAAAGGCCTCTTTCAAATCAAAAAATATTGTTTCCACAAACCTACTTTACATCTTTTACACATAGACTTATTTGGACCATCTAGAACTAAAAGCTTTGGTGGAAATTACTATGCCCTTGTTATTGTGGATGACTATTCTCGCTATACATGGACTCTATTTCTTTCTCATAAAAATGACGCTTTTCTCTTTCGTAAACTTGCTAAAGTTATCCAAAATGAAAAAGGAATGAACATAGTATCCATCCAAGTGATCACGTGGGGAATTCCAAAATGAGGCATTTGAGGCCTTTTGTACTAAAAATGGAATTGAGCTTAATTTTTCCGCACCTAGAACACCACAAAGATAATGGAGTGGTGGAAAGGAAAATCGGTCTCTTGAAGAGCTTGCGAGACGATGCTCAATGAGACCAACCTTCCTAAGTATTTTCAGACGCAGTAAGCACCGCATGTTATGTAATGAATAGAGTCCTCATAAGACCTATTCTAAAACAAACGCCTATGAAATTTACAAGGAAGGAAGCCCAACATTTCCCACCTTCACGTATTTGGATGTAAGTGCTTTGTTCTAAATAACGGTAAAGATAACCTTGGAAAATTTGATGCTAAAGTCGATGAAGGTTTATTTCTTGGATATTCCACTTCTAGTAAAGCCTTTCAATTTTTAATAAACGATTTTTAACTGTTGAAGAATCATGCATGTTTCTTTTGATGAATCTAACCCCAAATCTTCGAGAAGAAAGTGTTGATGATCTGCGTAAGTGTTAGGAGATACCTATTTAGAGGAACAAGAGAGATCAAAAGTTCAAAAGGAGGATCAAGAGTCCTTGCCTCAACCCTCTCAAGAACTCTCTCACTCAAATCTTCCAAAGGAATGGAGAGTCTCAAAGAACCATCCTCTTGACAACATAATAGGTGATATCTCAAAAGGGGTAACGATTCGAAACTCTCTTAATCATGCATGTCATCATATGGCCTTTGTCTCTCAAATTGAACCAAATGACGTCAATGAAGCCATCTTTGATGAGCATTGGACCCTTGCTATGCAAGAGGAATTAAATCAATTTGAGAGAAATGATGTTTGGGAACTTGTCCCTAGGCCTAAAGATCACCTAGTCATTGGGACCAAATGGGTCTTTCGCAACAAGCTTGATGAAAACGGTATCATTGTTAGAAATAAAGCTAGACTTGTTGCAAAAGGCTATAACCAATAAGAGGGCATAGATTTCGATGAAACCTATGCACCCGCGGGCTAGATTAGAAGCTATTCGCATGCTTCTCGCATTTGCATGCATCATGGATTTCAAACTTTTTCAAATGGATGTTAAAAGTGCATTTCTTAATGGCTTTATTCAAGAAGAAGTATATGTTGATCAACCTCCGATTTTGAAAATTTTGAATTTCCAAATCATGTTTTCAAATTGAAAAAGGCTTTATATGGTTTAAAACAAGCTCAGGAGCTTGGTACGAGAGGATGAGCAAATATTTACTTGAAAAAGGTTTTGAAAGAGGAAAAGTTGATACCAATCTTTTCATTAAACACAAAAATCATGACATTTTACTTGTTCAAATTTATGTTGACGATATCATCTTTGGTGCTACTAATGAGTCCTTGTGTGAAGATTTTTCCAAAATCATGCAAAGTGAGTTTGAAATGTCCATGATGGGAGAGCTCAACTACTTCCTTGGTCTTCAAATCAAACAAACAACATGTAAGGAATTTTTATAAATCAATCCAAATATTGCAAGGAGTTGCTTAAAAGATTTGGAATGAGCAACGCCAAAGAAATCTCAACTCCAATGAGCACATCATGCTATCTTGACAAAGATGAAGGTGGTAAGTCGGTCGAAGTAAGTAAGTATCGAGGTATGATAGGATCTCTTCTCTATCTCACTGTAAGTCGTCCGAATATTATGTCTAGTGTTTGTATGTGTGCACGTTTTCAAGCAAATCCTAAGGAATCACATCTCTTAGCAAAGAAACGCATCATGAGATATCTCACCGCACACAAACTATGGGTTTATGGTACCCCAAAGCGCCGACCGCACACTTATTGGGTACTCGGATTCGATTTTGGCGGGTTGAAAAATGGACCGAAAAAGCACTAGTGGGACATGTCACTTACTTGGGAATGCCTTGGTTTCATGGCATAGTAAGAAACAAGCCGGTGTGGCTTTGTCCCAATACGTTGCAGCAGGTAGTTGTTGTGCACAGATCATTTGGATGAAACAACAGTTGAATGATTATGGAATCAATCTGAAAACTGTTCCAATTAAGTGCGACAATACTAGTGCCATAAACCTCACGAAAAATCCGGTTTATCACTCCCAGACCAAACACATAGAAATTAGGCACCATTTTATTAGAGATCATGTTCAAAAAGGAGATTGTGTGATTGAGTTTGTGGAAACATCTAAACAACTCGCAGATATTTTTACTAAACCTTTGCCTAAAGAAAACTTCTTTTTTATAAGAACCGAGTTAGGAATTTTATATCAATCATGCATTGAATGATCCGTGTGAGTGCATTTTATTATGAATAAGTTCTAACTTGGGCGTTGGAGTGTGCTAACATTTTTATGCAGGTTCCGTTACCAAGACTAAAAGTGGAGAAATGCAACCGTCCTTCCTGTAATCGTTAAAATAAAAGTTTGTGCAGGTTATGTTAACTGCAAACAATTATGCGCTTAATATCAGTGAAGATGAGGAAACAATTGTGATGAGAATGAGTTGAACGAGGACTAGTAACTCTTATCCTAGTGCTTTATTTTTGCTATCTCCCTGAATAATTTTTTTTACCAAGGATTTCTTATGCTTCATTGAACCCTTGATACTCTATTTTAATTATTTTTCGCCATCTAGTTACACGTATATGCATACGTTTTACATGCCTTTCCCTTTATCTTTTCCGCTTTTTGATGTTGCCAAAAGGGGGAGAGTTATATGATTCAGGGGAGTGGTTTATTTTATGCATATTGTGAGGGGAGTTTTTCGATATCTTTTTTCTAAATATTGTGAGGGGAGTTTTTCTAAATATTGTGCTTAAACTCGATATCTTTTGTAGAAAACCTATGCTTATATCTCATTGCCATATCATGATTATATTTTACTAAATTCCCTCCATGAGATGTTTGTCATTATCAAAAAGGGGGAGTATGTGAATACACGCCTTGACATGATGGTTTTGATGATTGACAAAAGGGAGTTTTGCAAATAGTCAACCGTGCAAAAAGTGGAAAAGAATACCAAGACGCGTATCAAGAATGATAGTTTCTCAAGTCTTTGGGTTTTGGGTATTTATTTATTTTTATTAAGACTATTTGTAAGTAGTAATAAAAAGCTCTCAATTAAAATAAAATCACACACTCACAAAATGATTTTTATTCTAAAATTGATTTTATGATAATTTTTTCTAAATTATTTTTAGGCACAAAGTATTTTGAAAAATTCTTAAGTTGTACTCAAAATATTGTTTGGAAAATATTTCAAGTTTTCTTTGGAAAATATTCTCGTGCCGAGTCATGGGGAAGTCGCGTCGAGCCGAGGTCGCGTCGAGTCGTGGGGAGGTCGCGCATCGAGCCGAGGTCACGTGTCGAGCCGAAATGTGGAGAGGTCGTATGCCGAAAGCCGTGGAGAGGTCGTATGCCGAGCTGTGTGGAGAGGTCGTATGTCGAGCTGTGTGGAGAGGTCGTATGCCGAGCTGGGGAGATTGTATGCCGAGCTGGGGAGATCGTATGTCGAGCTGGGGAGAGGTCGTTTGGAAATACGATGTCGGACACCAAGTGTGTCCGAGAATCATTTCCGTATCCGTGTTTCAATTTTTTAATGCTGCAACGGACAAATCCCTTTTAATGCTGCAACAGACAAATCCCTTTAATGCTGCAACGGACAAATCCTCTTAAATGTGACGCTCCTCTCAGTGCCTATAAAAACACTACACCATGAGCATTGTTTTAGAAACACAACGCTAGTGCTTAATTTTTATGCTGAAACTCTGTCAAAATATTCTCCATCACTCACACTTATTTGAGCACAATTTTTTGAGAGCTTTTTTATTCTACATAATTTGAGTTGTATTATTTGAGCTTCAATTTGTTATATCTGCACTATTGAGTGTATCTTTCTCATCTCATTTTATTTGTAAAAATCATTTCTTTTGGGTAGGAATCCCAAGGTGTTCATAGAGAGGTGATATCTCTTGAACGTATTGCTCGTATAGAGTTGTAAAGGTTTCTAGTGAACTCGATTTAAAAGCTAGTGATTTAGTGAAAATCCCATAGTGCTTTGCTTTGGGGACAGGACGTAGGCCACAGGTGTTTGGTGGCCGAACTCGTATAATTTGTCATGCGTGCTCTTCTTTGCTCTCTGCCTCTTAATCATTCAAGCACTTTATTTATTTTTCTTCTTTATTTATTTTTCGGTCATTTATTTTCTGTCATTTATTTATTGCAATTTAATTCCTGCAATTTATTCTTCAAGTTATTTATCGTTTCGCAATTTATTTCTTTCAAGTTTTTTTTTAATTCAGTAATTTATCTGTAATTTTTTATATAAGCACCGCTATCACAATTCACCCCCCTCTTGTGTTTGAAGTCACTTGGTAACAGTATAGACGAAGGAATTCTTGCTCCTTCTCCATCCGTGCGGTCTCTGGAAAATACTTCTCCAAAAACCTTCTGCGGAAGATCTCCCAACTAATCTCCCGACGCTCAGTCGCCAGCATCTGTTTGACGCCCTTCCACCAGTACTCGGTGTCTCCTAGCAGTAAATAAGACGCATAGTCCACCTTGACACTCTCAGGGCAGTGAAGTGCTTCAAATATCTTCTCTATCTCCTGAAGCCACAGATCCGCCTTGTCCGGATCCGGTTCACAATAGAACTTTGGTGGGTCGTGCTTACGAAAATCAGCTAGCCCTCTAGCCCTTTCATTCCTCTCCGCCCTCTGCTGTTGTTGCAGATTATGTTGGTTCATGGCGGCAGTCTGTTGAGCCATAGCAGCAGTCTGTTGGGTCGCAGCAGCCGATTGTTGAGCCATTGCCGCTGCCAACTCAGTCATCGCTTGAATTGCTTTCTCCATGTTGGGGTTATCAGGTCCAGCTGCTGTATCTCTGCGAGGTGGCATTATATTCCTACAAGGTCCAAAAACCTGTCAGAACTCTATAATCAAGTGATGTGTTAACACACATTGCTTCAATTAAGAAACAATTCAAACAATTATAAGCACAAATGCTTCACTCAACAAACAATAGTCATACGTCACAACCAAGCACTTAATAACCAATAACCTGACATGGTGACCAACTTAGTGTTCCCTATACACATAGTCCGGTTAGATCCGAACTGCTCTGATACCACTATTGAAACGCCCCATTTCTGAAGCGCCACAGACAAGAACTTAACTCTAAATGCGACGCACTTTTAAAATATTACTCTTGTGTCCTTTGGAAAATACGGTACATTTTTTTTTTAAAATAACTTCTTTCGTAAAACACACGCAGAGTAGCCACAGCGTTTAGAAACATAATGCAATCTCAAGATACAAGACGCATGCACTGAAATACATACATACATCACCAAAGTGGGTCATAACCAGTACAAAATATAATACAAGAGTAATGAACATGTCCAAAAGAGAATACACCTAAAGTATGAGGACCCTCACGAGAGTGATCATACTCCTGGGGTACTCTCGACAGTTACCCACGCAGGGGGCTGCTCCAAAAGTATACCGCCAGTCTACCTAACTGTACAACAAAAATTCTATCCCAAAAGACTAATTGGTCACCACTCCACATCTATAACACAGACAGACCTCTCAGACACCCAAAACATCTACACAAGCAGACAAACCACATCAGCTAGAAGTCACTACCTAGACCCTCAGATGGGTCCTCCTCCTCATCATCATCCATCGAGTCATCATCAGCATCCTCGCCAGTCAGGTCAATATAAGGTATATGTGTCAGTACTCCCTCGGGCTCGTCCTCCTCAACTAAGACCTCCTCGATGAAATCCACTCTGCTGCAGCCAACCTCACCACATAATCCACAAATAGGGGAAGGATCCACGGGAGGAGTAGGGGTCCTAACAATCAAAGGGGAGGTCGGCTCTGCATCAGGCTCTGCCACAGGGCTCGGGGTAGCAGCTGCCGCACGTTAGGTCGAAGCACCGACTGTCCAACGTCTGACGCTAACGCTCTTGTGATCGGTCCTTCTGATCCTGGCACCTCTAGGCAAGGGTGCGTAACGTGTCGTAATCCTCCTAGGAATATCAGATGACTCCTCTGGTGACGAAGAAGAAGCTGGTAACACCTGATCACTCTTAGTGCGACGCCACGCGTCCACGATCTGCGTCATCCTGATCGGAAAACTCACTGTCCTCCTGGAAGTCTCCTGCCTCAACACAAGTCCGTCCACCCTGAAGGTCTACACTACATCCCCAGTATATACAACTCGACGGGAGATGGGATCAAACTCCATCGCCGAGGGTGTCTCCAAGTCTAGAAAGTCAAACACTATGTCCGGCGACGTCACCATCGCCGGGATCACCAAGGTCTTCGCCATCGTCTGGGTTGCCATCATCGGTTGAAGGAACCACGGGAAAGGGTCAACTTCTCGAAATAAAAGGTAACACAAAAATAGCATATACCACAACAAGCATAACACACATAACAATAATATTCAGCACAATCAATAAGGATGCACCCGTTCCTATTGACTCACTACATGATAGTGCAGTTTTAATTCCGGAATCCATACGCCAGAGGCATATCGGTCAGACGCATTGCATCGACACTTTTCCCTGTGATGGTAAAATTTTAACGACGTTTCCGAATTCCTTTGGCCATGGGCATTTCCACTACCCAGGATAGACAGGTCGACGTTACCACAAGACACGACGCAACAATGCCTTTAACCACCCCCAATGAACATATCACCACATTTGATATTTCAATCATGGCATAATCAATAACATCTATTATCCAATAAAATCCACAACATATATCTTAATCATGTTTTAAGCATACACACACCACAATGCTTTTCAATTCATCCACACACAACAATCCATCAATACGTGACAAATCAACAACACAACAAACAACAACATCAATCAAGTTCGTCCCTTTGCAATTCGGTGGAGTTAGCAAAGAGGAAGTCAAACAAGTGTGGGGGTTGGGGGTAGTCGCCAACCTCTTGCAGACAAACCCACTAAATATTCATACATAAAGCTTAAAACAATAAAATCGAAGGGGTACGAGACCCTCACTTCGGACCCTGAGGTTCTCAGACTTCTTCGATATACAAAATAAAATTTAAAGTCCTAAGCTTGTCTAGAAGTAGCCCTTACCAAAATTCGCCAAGTCACTTGTCAATGCACGTCCCGAATTCACGCCGTACGAATTCCGATTCTCAAGTCCTAACACCACGGAACAAACTTAGCATAAATCTAAAGACTTAGTTCTAATACTTAAGGCCCTCACAACTTAAAACCCTTTTCCTAACCAAAACACTTACACTTAGAAAGTTAATTAAAATACTAGTTTTAATAAATTACATACACATTGAAAATTCATTAACCAACTAAGGAATCAAACCCTTAAGGACTAAGAAATCTTTTTCTTGGAAACTTAGAATATAAAACATCATTATTATTTTTTTTTCAACTCTTTTCTCAAATATTAGAATCAAGGCTCCACTTGGTTCCTTGGGTCTCAAGAAACCCAACTTACCTAATGTGCTTCATAGCCTTAAAATCTCACAATAAATCCAAATTCAATCAAACATTTTCCTAAATTTTCCAAAAATTTACATACCTTTAAATACAACTAATATGAACCAAAGAACACAAAATATTTTTCTCCCAAACCCCTAAGGGCTGGTGGCCCCAACCTTTTCTTCCCAAAAAAATTTGCAAATCTTCCAACTAATTACACAACATCATTCCATAATTCATTCCTTTCACAAATCAACCATTTCCTATAACACACATGCCTAATTCAAGTTCAATCATCAATTTAAGCTTCATTCAAGAATAGGGTTTTTCATCAAAAATTACTCAATCAAAGTTCTAGTCCAAAACCAAAAGCCAAAACAACAACAACAACAACACCAAATAAGCAAGAATCACCAACCAAATGAATTGATTCATCTCAAGATCACACAATCCCTCTTTTTCCCCTTAGGTTAGCGCATAGGGTTCCAAGTTTTGGGGATTTAGGTGCTCATCTCCATCATTGATCATGATCAAGCAAAATACAAGGCATTAGAACAAGAATAAACAAGAAAACAAAGATTATACACACACACACTCACCCCCACGGTTTTGGGGCTGAACAAGGGGGGAGAAAATTTGATTTTCAAACTCACTTGGATGAGGGAATAGGTGGTAGGAAGATGAAGGAGAAACTAGGAGCAAGAAAGCTTGAACATTGGAGGTGATCTCAAGCTTGAAGATGAAGCATGGAAGCCATGGAAGAACTTGGACTTTCTCACTCTAGAATGGAGAAGATGAAGCAAACGAAAATGGGGTACAAAGGGGGGGCCGCGGCTGCCTTCTTAAAAAAAAGAGGGATTAAAAAAAAATTATTAAGTTAAACACTTGGTTAAAAAATTACTCAAATAGTAAGCATAATAAAAAATAACCATCACCTAAGTGACACCTAGCAATTAAAGTAAGATGCTAATCCCATCAATAGTCTAACCCATCTAATCTCTCATCTCTCATGATTACCCTCTAATTCTAGTCTTAAGAGTATTAAAAAAAACACTGTGTCGAGTAACCGCGTTATCTATAAATTCGCGAGAATTAATTTTACCAAGAAATTAATTTACCGCATGATATTAAATTATCATAAGTAATAAAAACAATCTCAAACACTCACAAATAATCACAACAAGTCACGATTCGATTTTCATCGAAATCGAAGTTCGTTTAAAATTTTATCTGCGGCCAAACTGCCCGATGATTCAAAACGCGACGAAACTTCGTTAGAATTTTTCGACGATATTTGAACCATGAATTAATATAAAATATTAATTCTCAATTTTAATTTAATCTTGGTTTAATTCAATCACTTGCTTAGCAAACAAGAAACTGCTTATTATAGCATAAATATGGTAAAATATACTATAATAACGCTAAATAACACATCGCGAAAAATACTGGTGTTACAAGAAAATTTTCATGGATTTGAAGTTTTGTTTAATTTCTTTATGTTTTAAGAAAAGATTTGAAGTGTATTTGTGGTAGAGTTTCGTTTAGAAGCAAGTTTAAAATTTTTCTCTAATCTAGGTGTTGAAACCGTGGGCTTAAATGGAAAAAAAAAGAAGAAATTTTTGTGATTTAAAACCTTGTTTAGTTTATGATTTTGTTGTTGTTGTAGTTTAGGAATTTTTAGAAAAATTGGATTTGAGTGAAAATAGTTAAAATGTTGTTTTAGTAGATTAAGACTGTGAAACACCTAATGTTTAAAGAGATCTTTGTATTTTTTAAACAAGGTGGAGTCTTAGAAAATTAGTGTTTAAAATCTTTGATTTTTAGTGTTAGTTTTATGATTGCAAAAGATTTGAAAGAAGGAAAATTTTTAGGTATTGTTTGGTTGTTAAAAACCGAGGGAGTATTTTGGTGTTTGGGAGTTATTTTGAAAAAAAAAAGATTTTACTTGATTAATTATTAGTAGTTTGTTATTTAAATATTTTAAAAGTTTAATTTTTGCTTTGGATTTAAAAGAAAATGATTTCTAGTGATGTTAAAGTTAAAAGTTTAGTTATAAAGATTTTGAGTAAGTTGTAAAGTATTTGAAGTATTATTTTAACTTGGTTTTAGTGTTATTAAGTGTGTGTATTAATAAAAAGAATTTTTGGGTTGTGTACCCTAGGGGTTTGTTTGCAAACCATGACCTAGGAGTTACTTTTAAGATATTTAGAGATTTTCTAAGACTTAGTGTTGTTGTCTTAGGGTTGTTGAGATCGTGAGTACAATCGTGGGTTAGTTCGTGACGTGTCTTTGATGTTAGCGTGGACGTGAAACTCTATTTGTAAGGGCACTTCAAATTTAGTATTTGATATTGTGTGCATTTGTTGATGTATGACTGTGTTGTGTGATTTAAATGCGAATTATTGTGAATTGCTTGATTTTGGTGATTCTGAAATTGATAATAATATGCACATGCATATATGCTTAATTGTGTTGAGATATATGTTGTTGGAAATTGTGTTGAATAATTAAATAATGATTTAATTATTGTTGCATATTGAAATATCGAATGAATTGGTATGTTCATTGAGTATGTGAAGATGCATTGACATACACAATGGTAACTTCGACCTGAATAGTGTCGGGAAGGGGATTTAGTGTTGTCGTTAGTCCTATACAAGGACAGTCCTAGACTTGAATAATGCTGCGAAGAGGATTCAGTGTCGTCGATGTTCCAGAATCATGTGCAATGGCATGTAGTTGCATCAATAGGGAATTATGTGCAACCTTATTGAGTTGTTCTCTAGTGCTAATGGCATGATTATTTATCTATGTTGAAGAATGTGTGTTCCAATTTATATTATGCATGTATAATATGATTTGCTGTTGTATATGCTGTTGCATTTATATCTTCCTTTTTGTAAGAAGTTGACTCTTGCATGTGGTTCTTTCAATTGATGAATGTAACCCAGATGATGAAGGCTGCAGAGTGTTCGACGGCTGATGAGTGTAGCTGAGAATAGTCCTATATGGCCGTCTACTTTGTGTAGCTGTATGGTAAACTTACTAGAGGGTCTAGTAAGTGTCGTAGTATGCCGACCAGCTATAGGGTGTCTAATGTATTAATTACAATGTTGTAATAAATATACTATGTTTCCAAGACTTGGATCACTTTGTGTGAAATGATTAAATAAAATTATTTGCATGGTTGCTACAACTGATTATGGTGTCTTTATTTATTCACCACCTTTCGAAAAAAAAATGCTGCAATGCTCTGACTGCTATTTTATAAGAAGTTTGAACAAAAGAAAAAAATTAGATCCACATTTTTGAAAACCATGCAACCAGAGTATCTCATTTTTCAAAAGTATTTGAACTTTCAAGAGTTACAATTAATTTAGTAACGCTCTGGAAACGGGGTGTTACAATAGTGGTATCATAGTAGTTCGGTTCTAGCCGGACTGTGAGTGGGTAGCTATAGCTGGTCAAGTGTCAGGATTATAGAGAATAGATTGTTGGGAGTCAATATGTGTTTTGTTATGAGTCAAACTGTGCTTGGTGTTTAGCTTGTTCCTCAAGTGGAGTAACTCTGCTTGTAATTGTTTAAAATTGTTTCTTAATTAAAGCAATGTGTGCTAACACACAAAATTGTTGTACGGTTCTGACTAGGTTATAAGACCTTGTGGGAATCCAATACCTCTAAAACGAGCGATTCCTCCTGCTAAATTTGATAATTCAAGAGATGGATCAGAGGATTCAAATAGCCCAAGATGTGGCAGGGATAGTAGTTGCTGTTGTTTAACAGACTGCTACAGAGAATGGACAGCAGGAAGAGGAGCAAGTTGCAGAGACCAAATGAGTGGTTGACTTTTGTTACCATGAAACTCTTAAGTCCTTGAGGAAAAAAGAGAAGAACTAGTTTGCTACCGTTGTGGGAAATCTGGGCATTTTGCCAACAAATGTCCTACAAGAGATGATGTGTGCTTCAACTGCAAGAAGTCAGGACATTTTGCTAAAGACTGCCAAGTACCCAAGGCCGAGCCTACTGACAACAATGTTGGGACTACAAAGCCAATCAGGCATAACATCCAGAATCAAAGACGTGGGAAACAACAGCAGAAGAAACCATACCATCGTCCCAAGAGAACAATCGAGGCAACCACCGTTCTATGGTTCAGGATGATGGAAGTGGGATAAAAGGAAAACAGGCCAGAAGCGGACAATACTGTTTTCACTGTGGAGACTCGGGACACTATGCTAATAAGTGCACACTCAAGGAAGATTTGTGTTTTAATTGCAAGAAGCTTGGGCATTTTGCCAGAGATTGTAAAGCATCAAAGATGGAAGCAACTGCAAATGCAGTGGAGGTTACACGTTCAACTGCGGAAGGACGTGTCTACTCAATAAGCAGAGGAGAGAGCTCATCATCTCAGGAATTTATCTCGGGGAACGCAACAATAAGGAGTTATGAATGGACAGAAATTTGGAAAAGGGATCTTCTGTAGGAGATGCTATTATTATTATTATTATTATTATTATTATTATTATTATTATTATTATTATTATTATTATTATTATTATTATTATTTAGTGTGATCTTTGGAGTATTAATGGTTCTAGGTATAAACCACAATATTTGATGTTTGAAGTATTTTGATATGTACTAGATTTGAAAATAAAAAATATTTCATGATTTTGAGAATGTGATATGTTTGCCACTAACATCGATGTTTTCGCAGTAGTCTATTTTTGTACTGCTGTGATTATATGTGGTTTACTGTGTGATTATTTATTTATTGTGAGCCTATTAATATTTTTCAATGAAAATATTATACGCGATTATTTTTAACGCGTTAATTAAATGTCTTATGATAATTTAATTTCCGCAAGATTCATTTGACTCAGACAAATGGAAGCTAGAGTGTGAGTGTGAGTTGTTGGTGGGAGTTGCGGGTGGTGGTTTAGTGTGTGACGAGGTGTCGAGCTAGTATTGGGTAATACCTAAAATTTTTACTAAACCTTATCCTTATTTCCTAGAATCATGAGAGATTAGGATAAGGACTTGGACCAAGATTTTTGTTAGTCTTTCCCTTCCTTTCTTTTATTCTTTGATCGACCACTTTAAGAAAAAAATAGCCATTCTTTTACTATTTTGTCGGCCACGCTTAAAGAGAAAAAGGGTTGAGATAAGTCTTGCATTTTTGTTATAGTGTTAGTAGAGAGAGAGAGAACCTAGTCTTCCTTCACTACTAGAAAAATCAATTTTAGAGAGGGAAGGAATCCCTCACTAAATGATTAAAAATCCGTCACAAACCTATTAGCGACGAAATTTTGTGACGGAGACAGATTCATAACTGATTTTGGCGTCGCAAAAAAATTAGAGAGCGAAAGTTAAATCCGTCGCAAATTGCGACGGAATTTGTCCCTCACAAATTTATTTTATCCATCGCAAAAAATAGGAACAGATAAGAACAAGTAATCGTATTTGCGTCGCTATTTGTGAGGGATTTTTTCCGTCGCTATTTGTGAGGGATTTTTCCGTCGCTATTTGTGAGGGATATTTTCTGTCGCTATTTGTGAGGGATTATTGTGAGGAATATATTCCCTAGTTATTAGTGAGGGATTGTTAAAATGAAATTTGCCTAATTTGTGAGGGATAAATTCCTTCTCTAAATTACCATTTTATTCTTTTTTTTTGTACAAAATTAACATTTTATTCTTTTTCTAATTAAAGAATTTATTTTTCAAATAAAATACCTACTATAAAATCTTTAAAAATAAATAATAGAAAGCTTTAAAACATCATCAAAACATAAACATAATCCATACAAACTAAAACTTTATCCATAACACAATCCATACAAACCAAAACATAATCCATACAAACTATAAGTAATGTGAATCCATAAAAAAGTCAACAATGTTCATAAAACTAGTATTTTACATCCCATTTCAAAGAAACACATCAAAGATCTGCACCCAATTCATCATAGAACTCATCATCATCTTGTTGATCATCCTCATTTGTAGGTGCAGGCGGAGGTGGAGGTGGAGGTGGTGGCGGAACCAATGGAGATGGATGAGTCAATGAAAAACTTTCCATAAACTGACGCATTTGCTCCTGTGTTGCAGCAATCATATCCAATTTATCCTTCAGAGCCTTGTTTTCAGCAGTCAGGTTAGAAACTTGAGTCTTCATTTTCTCATATTCAGATGGGTAGATGCCAACAGATGATGTGGAAGAAGAAGGTTTGTATTTTGCAGCCTTAGAACCTAAACTGTATATTCTTCCCTTCTTATCCACACCATCAACAACCTTTAAGAAAATGTTGTTGTCGGACTGGTGGCTGGACACATCATCCCCTAATGCCTTTTGGGAGTCCCTTTCAAGAATCCGCCTTTCATACTCATTCTGAAAATAAGAGATTAGCACATAATTCTAGATCAGCACATAATAGAATTCTTCATTAAGTGATTCTGGAAATCTACTAAATAATTCAAATCAGCACATATATGAACAATACACAGTGTGAGCTGAGATGGCTGGAAGTGTTATTCAACATATAGGAAATGTTATTCAACATATACAACAGTCATACAATTTCTGTTAATAGTGTGCTATATTGTTTCCCTAATGCCGATGTCCAGTAGCATAATCAACAGTAGTTTCAGAAGCTAGTGGTATACAAACATCAACAGGGGGTTTCATCATTCAGAAACATGCAACCGACAAGGTTTAATTATTCTGAAAAAATCTTAACTATATAAATCCTTATTAATCTGCACCACCAAATTGCCACCCAAACTTCCTTTGTCTTATTTATTCTTCTCTTCCTTTGTCTTACTTATTCTTCTCTTACATATTTCTCACTTGGGCTTCATCATTTCATATTACACGTGTAAGTTTGAGCCACAGCTTCTCCAAACAGTTTCAATCATTTAAGACATAATTTATTGCAACAAGTTAGTTTAACTCTTCATAACCCAAACTGCAGGAATTGTCAGGTAAATGGTATTGTGTTCCAAACTCTTTCATGACGTCAATGGAATTGATCAAATATAGGCCAAGGTTTGCTGGTATTGGGGCCCAACTTCTCGGTGTTGACAAGGCCCAATAAGTATTGATGTTTTATAGTTGTTGATAGGCCAAACTTTTTTTCAAACCACGAGACAAATCAAAGTTTATTTTTCTGTGTAAGCTGTAATGGTACCTTTAACAGCAATATTTTGGTAGAGTATTGACTAATGCAAACTCAGTTATTGTTAGCTTACTTCAATTAGTATTTGCAAAAATTGTGGTGGCTTTTAGTTTCTTTGCTTCTTTTGTTTCTTTTGTTTAGTCATTTTGTTTTTGTGCTTCATCTAAAACCACTAATAATTGCCATATAAAGATAATTAATAAATATAATTAATATTGTAGATTTTCTTCCCTTAAATAACTAATCATGATAATATGATTTGATTAAATACTTTCATCTGGCTATGGTTTTTTCGTATTATTAGTATATAAAAGCCCTTTTATGTTTGTTATGCCATACACAATTTCATTCATGGGAAAGGTTCATCCCCGAGCACTACATTCCTATACTACTTGCAATTTCACTTCTAAACGAGATTTTCACCCTACTTGCAATTTCACTTCTATGCTCAAGTAGCAGTACTGAGAGATTGTTTATTCACAGTGGTCTCTTTTCTATTTATTTATTGTACTGTTGGAAACATTTATTATTACTAGGTTGAATAATGTGCTAACGGGTTTACTTTACTCATACCCTACAACTGCTGAACCTTTTGTTTAAGTTTCTTTAATTTTCCTATAGTTGTAATCTCCCTTAAATTTGGTCTTGATTGTGATTTATTGAATTCTGTTCTCATCTTTGATACTCCCAGGAAGACATGTTAAGAGGAGAGTTTTGGGAAGTAGTCTCATGATATAAGCAGTACTAATTTTGGGTATCTTTGATCATATTTTTTGTAGGTGTGAACACACTAGCTTATGACACACCAATAGGAAAGAAAATACTAATTCAGCAGTAGGAATATCATGATAGCAATGGCTGGTCAAACATGTATGATCAATAGGGAATTATGTGCATCCTTATTGAGGGGATTCAGTGTCTGGAATCATGTGCAGTGGTTGTAGTTGCATCAATAGGGAATTATGTGCATCCTTATTGAGTTGTTCTCTAATGCTAATGACATGATTATTTATCTATGTTGAAGAATGTGCGATCCATTTTATATTATGCATGTACAATATGATTTGCTGTTGTATATGCTGTTGCATTTATATCTGCTTTTTTGTAAGAAGTTGACCCTTGCCTGTGGTTCTTTCAATTGATGAATGTAACCCAGATGATGAAGGCTGCAGAGAGTTCGAGACAGCTGATGAGTGTAGCTGAGGGTAGTCCTATATGGCCGTCTGCTTTGTGTAGCTGTATGGTAAACTTACTAGAGGGTCTAGTAAGAGTCGTAGTTTGCCGACCAGCTATAGGGTGTCTAATGTATTAATTACAATATTGTAATAAATATACTATGTTTCCAAGACTTGGATCACTTTGTGTGAAATGATTAAATAAAATTATTTGCATGGTTGCTACAACTGATTATGGTGTCTTTATTTATTCACCACCTTTCGAAAAAAAAATGCTGCAATGCTCTGACTGCTATTTTATAAGAAGTTTGAACAAAAGGAAAAAAAAATTTAGATCCACATTTTTGAAAACCATGCAACCAGATTATCTCATTTTTCAAAAGTATTTGAACTTTCAAGAGTTACAATTAATTTAGTAACACCCTGGAAACGGGGTGTTACAGGCAGCATTCCTTGATTTGCTTTTAATAAAAATCCTACCAACTTATGTCATTCAAGTATGGTTTCATTCCTTAAATTAAGGAGAGCCTAGTAAATTATTTTTGATCGAATTTTATTTCTTCTCTCCCTTTCTCCTTAAACCAGCCGTAGCCTCCCTCTCTCTTATTCCCCCACTTCTTCATTTTGCTTTCTTTCCTAAGTTACTAAGGGTGGGTGCTTTTGGAGAGCTAAACTTCTTCTCTGCCTTCCTTTGCTTCTAGCCGTGAGCACCCACTCATTTTGGGCTTCAAATTTCTTGCTCTTCTTGCCAATCATTTGTGCTAGAAAAACCTTAGTGTTGGTGAGTTGTGATTTAGATATTTTCCCCTCTTGTTTGGCCCTAAAAACCGTGGCCTTTATAGGTTTTGGGTAAGGTTTCTTTTGATTTTTCCTTGTCTATTTCTCTTGCATATCTTTTGATGATGATTTAAGAAGCAAAATGAAAGTCATTTTCCTCTTCCTTTTGAGCTATAAAGCAGTGACATGATAGGAAAAAGGGGGAAAGTTTTGCTCCTTTTGAATCTTAGTATTTTGTTGTGGTTCTAATTGTTGTTGTCGTTGATATTTTGATCATGAAAGAACTAAGTTTTTTTTCCTTTTTCTTCTCCTTGAGCTTTGTTCAACTATGACCTAGAGGAGAGTTTTTGGAAAATTTTTACTTGAAGCTGTAAGTTTGATTCTTAGGGTTTTTGATAGTTGTTTTATTGTAGTTGTAGTTAAAGATATTGTTGGAAGAAAAATTAAAAAATTTCTCCTATTTTTGGCTTAGAATCTGTGAGCCCTAGGAGGGAAAAAGAAGAAATTTTTGTGTTTAAAACCTTGATTCTTTTGTGGTTTGGTTGTTGTTGTAGTTTAGGAGTTTTTGGAAAAGTCTAATTTGAGTTTAAGTTGTATTAAGAGTTGTTTTAGTGATTTAAAACTATGAAACACCTAAGTTTAAAGAAACCTTTGTATTTTTTAAATAAGACGGAGTCTAAGAAATTTTAGTGATAAAATCTTTGATTTTATGTTAGTTTTATTTTTGGGAAAATATTTGAAAGTAAGAAAATGATTTTAGTGATTTTAAAGTTAAAAGTTTAGTTACAAAGATTTTGAGTAAGTTATAAAGTGTTTATGGTATTGTTTTTAACTTTGTTTTAGTTTTTTAAGTGTGAGTTTAAGTTAAAAGAATTTTTGAGTTGTGTAACTAGGGGTTTGATTTCAAACTGTGACCTAGGAGTTGTTTTTAAGAGATCTAGAAATTTTCTAAGACTTAGTGTTATTGTCTTAGGGTTGTTGAGGTCGTGAGTACGATCGTGGGTGAGTTCGTGACGTATCTTTGGCGGTTTGCGTGGATTTGGAGCTCTTTTGGTAAGGGCTTCTTCGAATATTAATATATTTGTTAATGTGTGACGGTGTTTTTGTGGCCTTAGATGTGATTTTGTTATGAATTGCTTGGATTTGGTGATATGGAGTTAATAAAGTGGTGTTATGATTTTGTGGTTTATATATGCTTAATTGTGTTGAGATATATGCTATTGAAATCTGTGTTGAATAATTAAATGATTGTTTAATTATGTTGCATATTGAAATATCGTATGAGATGGTATGTTCACTTAAAATGCATGTTGAAATATCATATGAGTTAGTATGTTTAGTTGAGAATGAGGAGATGCATTGGCATGCATACATAGAGACTTCGACCTGAATTAAAATCTTTTGAGTGGATAAATCCTATGCGGGGAGTTCAGTGTCGTCGTTAGTCCCTACAGGGATAATACCAAACTATTGTATCCTCTGGGAGGACTAGCCGATGAGCCCATTGGTATGGGTATTATTGCGATATTCTGGAATCATGTGCACTGTCATGTAGTTGCATTAATAGGGAATTATGTGCATCCTTATTGAGTTGCATTTTGAATGCTAATGACATGATTATTTCTAAGTGCTGAAGAATGTTGGTTTCATATTATATTCTATTTGTATAATATGATCTGTTGTCGTATATGTTGTTGTTATTATATATGTTCTATATAAGAAGATGACCCTTGCCTATGGTTCTTCAATTAATGAATGTAACCCAGACGATGGAGAAGATGGTGAAGATCCCAGTGATGCAGCTATCGTCAGAGATGACCTGTAATTTTCCTGACATGGATATTTGTTACGGCTCAGAAAAGTGCACATGATTGTAACTCGTAATAAAAGTGGAGTATAATTAGAACTCCGAATGTCGAACCCACAGAGAGTACGCAAGGACCAGCGTAATAAAGATCTTAAGTCCTTTAAACTATCGAAATGACTGGATTGGGATTGAACAGAAAAACTAAGGGAAATTAGAATAAAACTTTGAATTTAAAGTATTAGAGCAAGATTGAATAGGAGAAGCCTAAGGGAACTGGGTTCACTAATACTAGATCCTGAATCTATTTCTTTGCTATTATGAATTGTATTTCCTTATTGAATGCCAACCACTCACTCTAAATTACTAAGAGCTGCTAGCGTGTAATAGCCTTCCTCCTAACTAATTACTCCGTTTAGTCCTAGAAGGTAATTAAAGGAAAGAACATTAAGAACAGACAAGTTTGGGAAACAAGCAATAACCTATCCGACATGTAAAGCGAGTTCTGTTGATCCTATATGTCCACTAATTAACTATGATCCTGTTACCACAGTTAACTAATTTAATAAGGATTAGCTGTTGGAACCTAAACGATTGAGATGTTTAGACCCTCATTAATTTTGATGATAACAAAGTATTCACAAGAGAACAATTTATGTTCTAACATTTCTTGAAGTGTGCAGATACTAATAATACGTATATTCTAAGCCACTCAAGCAAGAAGAAAGTAATTCTCAAGAGAAGGATTCATTCTATGTGTCAAGATCCGCCATCCTCAGTGAGCGCCTGGAATTTCCTCTTATACACTATGCTTATCCAATTGCTACAAGCGTCCGAACTTCCGATTCTCAACGAAGGTCCAACTTCCGATTCAACGAGTCCGAACTTCCGATTCTCGAGCGAAGCCGCCTGAACTCTCACTTCTAATCACGTGTTAGTCACGCTGTCGCTTCTACCTCTCGGTTTCGGAAGCGGATCTCAAAATTGATCTTGGAGCGCTTAAAATTGTTGTATCGAGGTATCAAAGGTGAAACCTTTAACTACAAGACAAAATCGACAAGCAAGGTAGTACAAAACCAGAACATATACTATCGATATTCTCTGCAAAGCAAGAAAGAGACAAAGACTTGAATTTACCTTTACTCAATGGTAAGGAGCCATTTTTGCCTTAACGGTTATATCCTTGAACTCCTATATATACCTCATGGTATCCATCAAGAAGGAACGAAGATACCGCGGAAAAAGCTTGTCAATAAATTCTCAATAAATATTTATTCGAGAACAAGCACCGCTTCGTGAGCAACCAAGTCTCGTGCTAAGTCTCCGACTACGTAATCGAACTCAGTCCGACTTCTCTTTAAGAAAGCTTTTCTATAGTTGAAGCTTAATCTTTATCCTCTCCGTGAGAGTTATTTTTAACTGTACTTCCAACTCTTTGTAAAAGTTGTTTTGGCCTAGTTAAGGTCAGATTCCTCAAAGGCTCGACTCAGACCGAGTCTTTGAGAAGTTGAGAGTATTGTCAAGCTGTGACAAAGAATACTCTTGAGGAAATTGTAATCGATTGATTATAAGGAAAATCCTTCAGAACGAAGGGACTAGACGAGCTATCAGCTTCGTAGTGAACTAGTATAAATTTCTCGTGGTTCCCGCTTAATCCTTTCTATTCATTTTTATCTTGTCAGCGTTAAAAACAAGTTTTATCAAACTGCCAGTCCTGCTATACCCAAAGATCCGATAAACAAACAATTTTGAAAACTTCAGTGTTCTATAGTGTTTCTAACTTAAAGTTTACTTAAAAAGTTTGTAAACACAATTCAACCCCCTTCTTGTGTTCACGTCACTGGGTACTCGCCTTCGCTCGAGCACTTAACAAAGGTCAAGAGAAAAGATTCTATATTGTGAACATGTCTATCAAGGTGGTCATATGAACCGCCCTCCCCTATTCAATGGAGAAAAATTTGATTACCGGAAGGATAAGATGAAAGCATTCTCGAGGCACAAAGTCTTGATTTCAGGATATAGTTGAAAGCGGATACATTCTTCCCGCTTAATGCCCTCGCGTTGGTGCAATATCAAGGGAAAACGGTCTGATGATCGTAAAAGAGTTATCAAACCAACTGTAGGCTAGATTTATTCTCATCTGTATATGACAGAAGAGAATATGATAAATGTGGCAAGTTTGATAATCGCTAAAGAAATTTGGGATTCTCTCGTGTTGTCTTGGCGAGGGTTCTCCGCCCAAGTAAGAGAAACAAAGGCTAGTACGATGGTTCGCCAATCATGAACTATTCAAAATGGAAGATGGAGAAACATTGAAACTATGTTCGAAGATTCCAAACACTTGTTCATGGGGTCATGCAGCCCTTGGAAAAGTTATACCACACCGATCATGTGAGAAAGATTTTGAGAAGCTCGACAAGGTAAAGTGAGACCCAAAGTCACCGCTATTCAAGAAGCAAAAGATCCGGGAGTGTTCTTCTGGCTTCAAGATCTTATTAGTTCCCTAAAAGCTCATGAACTTGAGCTAAATGAAGAAGAACCTACCAAGAAGAGTAAGTCTATTACTTAAAAGTTAATCAACATAAACCTAGTACTTCTAAAGCTTTTCAGTCAAGAAGAAGATCAGATGATAAGCTTCGTATGAGACTCTATGGATCGATGATGAGCTTGCATTCATATCTAAGAAGATCCGAGAATGTGGAAGAAAAGAAACTTTAGAAGGAAGTTTCGTAAGAAAGATTCAAAGGACAAGTAGGAGAGCAAAGACAAGGACAAAGCCCAAGTCATTTGCTACAATGTGTTAAGCCTCGGACATTTCAAACCTGAAAGTGTCCTAATCTTAAAGAAAAGCCCACAAGAAGCTCCTTCAAGAAAAAGAAGAAAGGTCTCATGGCAACATGGGAAGATCTTGACTTATCCTCCTCGAGGAAGATAAAGAAGAAGCTCACATCGCCCTCATGGCGTATGCATAATCGACATCGGTGTCAAGAAGACGAAGAGGTAATAGTATATGATTCCTACTCAACTTCAACTTGCTTTTTGATGATCTTCTTAAGGACTCGCCACTCTCTCTACCGAGTATAAGAACTTGAAAAAGAAATTTTTAAACTATCACAAGATTTTCATTCCCTACGAATGAAAACTCAGACTAGTGAAGAACCTGCTGTTTAAAATCGAAATCATTGCCTGGTCGATAACCGTCTGGAAGCTAACAAGCAACCGTAGTTCTGAGCTCTCAAGCTAAGAGTTCAGAGTTACAAATTCTAATCAGAATCAAATGACTATGAACAAGCATTTCAAAAAGTTTCGCAGAGTTGTAACTCAAGCAAGCAAGCTTCAATGATCCAAAGGCCAAGAAACGACAACTCATGGTCTTGGCTATATACCGATTAAACCCTTTTGGAAAATAATTCAAAGATCCGATAAATCCCATAGCCATAGTAAATGCTTACATCAGTACTTAATCAGAATAAATCCTGGTCATTTTGAAAAGGTGCATGTAATGTTTTAAACTACATGATAAGCCTTCAAGAACTAACAAAGAAAGGACCCAAAAAGATATGGGTACCTAAAGATAAAATAGTCTATGTTGCGTATACGCTTAGCAACAAAGTCAACACACCGCCTTGGTACTTAGACAAGGATGCTCAAGGCCACATGACGGAGAAAAGCATATGTTCCAAGAACTAAGACCTAGAGGTTGGGATTCGCTGGTTTCTGAGGAAACCAGAAGGTTAAATACTGAATTGGTCGACAGGTAAAGGCTCTTCCTTCTATTGATAATGTTTTATATGTCAAGGACTAAACATAATCTATCGAGCATAAGTCAATTATGTGACAATGGTTATGAAGTCATCTTTACAGAAATCGATGTTTAGTAAAAAGCAAAACGATGGATCTATATTCTTTACAAAGAAAGAGGAAACAAAATGTTTATAAAGTCGATCTTTTCCGAACTTGAAAACAAGATGTCAAGTGTCTTATATCTGCAAGAAGATGAGCAATGTATTTGGCACAAAAGATTAGGTCATGCCAACTTGAGATTAATCTCAAAATTAAACAAGCACAATCTTGTTAAAGGCTTACCAAATCTTAAGTACAAACTGATGCCCTTTGTGAAGCTTCACAAAGGAAAACAAGTTAAAACTTCCTTTAATTTAAAAATGTTGTTTCAACGCCTAGACCACTAACTTTTACATCTTGATCTTTTGGTCCCACAAGGACAGCCTCTTTAATCGAAAGAAATATGGTTTAGTCATTGTGGATGATTTTACTAGATGGATACGGGTTAAATTCTTGCCCACAAGGATGAGTCTTATAAGGTATTTATCAAGCTCGCAAGTCAGCTAAAATGAAAAGGCATTTGCATTTCCTCTATTAGAAGTGATCATGGGGAGAATTTGAAAATGAGAACTTTCAAAAACTTTAGAAGAAAATGGCATCTCCCACAATTTCTCCTCTCCTAGAACACCTCAACAAAATGGTGTTGTAAAGGAAAATAGGTCCCTCCAGGAAATGGCCAGACCATGATCAATGAAGTCGAGTATTGCAAAACATTTTTAAGGTACAGAACACAGCTGTTATATTCAAAATAGAATTTATATAAGACCTATTTTGAATAAGACTCCTTATGAATTGTGGAAAGGAAGAAACCAAACATTTTTACTTTCATCCTTTTTGGTTGTATTTGTTATATCCTCAAATACTAAAGATCACCTTGGTAAGTTTGATTCCAAGGTCGATAAAGGAATCTTTTTAGGATATTCTGAAAGATCTAAAGCTTTTAGAATATACAACAAAGAAACTTTGATACCAATAAGAGTCCATTCATGTCAAGGTTGATGATAAGAAGCCCACATCGCAATGTCGAGCCAGATGAGTTATTTTCAGATTTAAACCTCGGTGACAAGCCGCATTTGAATATACATCTTCATCATCCTATGGTGACAAGACGAAGAATTCGACTCAAGCTAAGTCAAGCAAGAAAAAGTCTGGAAGTACAAAACCAATCATCCAAAAGATCAAATCATAGGAGAACCTAGTGACAAAGTACGAACCAGATCCTCCTTCAAGGAGCATGCTGATTTTGCACTTCTCTCTAAGATGGAACCCAAGATTACTGGATCAAGCTTTGGGAAGATGAAGTGGTGGATTCTAGCTATGCAAGACGAAGCAACCGGCCTAAAGGAATGATGTCCTGAAGCCTAGTCACTCTACTGTAAGATAAGCAAGCTTATTGGTACTAAATGGGTATTCGTAAATAAGCTTGATGAAGACGGTAGTTGTGAGAAATAAGTGCAAGGTTAGTCAAGGCTACTCACAAGAAGGTATTGATTTCAATCAAACTTTGCACTGCTGCAAGATTAGAAGCTATTCAGATTTTTACTATCATTTGCATAAGACATCATGAGATAACTTTATATCAAATGGATGTGAAAAGTGCTTTCTAAATGGTTTTATAACTGAAGAAGTTTATGTTAAACAACCTCCCCGGTTTTGAAGATATTGAATTTCCTGAACATGTTTTTTAAACTTAAAAGGCACTATATGGTCTTAAGCAAGCTCCCGTGAGTACATGGTATGATAGACTAAGTTCCTTTTAATGGAATATGGATTTACAAGAGGTTTAGTTGACACTACTTTTCAGAAACCTCAAACAAGCATTTCATACTTGTTCAAATATATGTTGATGATATTATTTTTGGAGCCACTAATGAAAGTCTTTGCAAAGAATTTTCTAAGCTTATGCAAGATCGAATTTGAGATGAGCATGATGGGAGAATTGGAAGTTCTTCCTTGGAATACAAATCAAGCAATGCAGTTGATGGTATTTATATTCATCAAAGCAAATACATCAAAGAATTATTGAAGAAATTCAAGATGCCGGATTGCAATGAGCACGCCATGCATCCTACCGCTTCTCCGAGTAAAGATGAAATTGGTAAGAAGGTAGATCGAAGCCATACGTAGGTATGATTGATCTCTACTTTATCTTACTGGCTCAAGACTGATATTATGTTCAAATAGCCGCCTGTGCTAGGTTTCAATCGATCCTGTAGAATCACACCTAAGTGTCACGTTAAAAGAATATTTAGATATTTACAAGGAACTACTAATCTTGGTTTGCTTTATAAGAAATCAAAAGATTACCAATTAGTAGGTTTCTCGTGATGATTTTGTCGAGATCGAATTGAAAGAAAAAAGCACAAGTGGAGGTCACAATTCCCTTGGAGCTAATCTTGTGTCTTCGTCAACAAAGGCAAAGCACAATAGCACTTCAATCTAAGCAGGTTTAATACATCTCATCGCCAAGTTGCGCTTCTCAACTTCGTGGATGAAGTATCAACTTGAAGACTACTTGATAAAAGAGAGTAACATTCCTATCTTCTCCGTGATAATACATCCGCCATATGTCTTACTAAAAATCCTATATTGCATTCTTCTAGAGCAAAGCACATTGAGATTAAGCATCATTTTATAAGAGACTATGTTCGTAAGGGTATTTTAGAAATAAAATTTGTAGACACCGATCATCGCAATGACATATTTACAAACCCTTGTCAAGATAGATTCAATTTTATAAGAAGAAATTTAAACTTTCATCTTATAAAAGAATGATTAATCTCAACACCGATGATAAACTAAATCTCAAAGATCCGAGCATATGACATAAGCATGTATGTGCATCAAAGATCTTATCTCATTATATGCATCATAACTCATCATCCGGCAGTTTGCTATGCGGCGCCCGAAAGCACACCCACACGTGTCACACGTGGTTAAGGACTCGCGCCTCATCATATCTACCGAAAGTCATGATTATTTACGCTTTCAATAAAATCTTTTACTTTTATTTTAAGGCTCCGTGATTTAATGAAAAAGCTAATCTTTATTTTCTTTTCTCTTGATTTATTTTTTATAAGAGAATAATGGGCTATATTTTGAAAAATAACTGCATCATTCTCCTTTAACTTTCCCACTACTCCACATTTTTCGCTTCCACTGTTTTCTCGTGAAATCAGATTTCGCTTTTTCTCTCTATCTCTTTCAGTGTGTGTGTTTAAACCCTAAAACCTCCATCGCTTCCATCTCTCAATCGCAACTATGGTCGAGTAACAAATATCCGAATATACACCTATCTATAACACTACATGATCAAGGAAAAGTCCGCGAAAATCGAAGCCGATTTGGAAAACTTCAAGCTCTATGGCTTCACTTCTTCAATGGGTTCAAGGCAACGGGTCGAACAGATTTTTCCGAATCCCGCCGGTTCCGTGACTCGCGATTAAAGAACTTTGGGGTAACGCTCTACATAAAGGTGGCATCTTTGAAGGAACAAAGGAAAGGTTTCAAGTTTATTTTTTCCATCAAAAATATTTCTAAAGTCACCGGGTGTCCGTAAAGGCATCGCTTTCTTATTCAAAATGGGCCGACGATTTCACGGGATTGAGAAGGTCAACAATGATCCTGCTTGAGAACTACCAAAGAATGAAAGAATCTAGTGAAACACTCCATACCAAGAATCAAAAGTCATTTCAGTAGTTCTTCATAAGATAATCACCAAGAAATGCCGCCCTGTTAAGGTCAAGTTTCAAGTGACATTGTCAACTACGAGCGTAAGTTCATCATGAGACATTTCATGGTCGAAACAAGGTGAACTCGCCAAGGTTAATCCACAACAACCTACTCAATGCTCTAGTCAACTCAAGAAAAGGTGTTACGATAAGAAGAATACCTACATGTTCATTCCAGATGGTGTCTTGCCACCAAAATGATGGACTAGAATCGTCATAAACAAGTCGATCGCTTTACTGCATCAAGAGAAGGCAAAGTATTTTCGTGCCGAGCATTATATTGTGATTCCCGACACTTTCTGAGTCACCTACCGTAAGAATGAAATTGCTTACCGGGTCCATGATGAAGGTGAAAGTCGAGCAACAGAAGAGGAAGCGGAAAGAAAACCACCGTGGCTCAAAGCCCTGGTGAGAAAAGACTACGAGTCTCCTTCGAGAGACTGGTAAGAACAAAACAGAAGGTGGCTCCGTGACCTATTATTGAAGAACCGTAAGATGAGGACCGAAGTTCCCATCACCAGGTTCTCGAGAAAGAGGAGCAGCCGTGGCCGGTAGCCTCAAAGATCCCGACAATAAGAATGACATTCAAGATCCGCTTCCAAAGATCTCCGCTCTGCATGGCTCAAAAGATCGGCCAGGCAATTCAACTCAACCAAAGGTATCAATTTCTCGATGAATCAGACTTCGTTGCTGCATCCGATACCATTATCGCTCCACCACTATCGCTTCAAGCTTCAACCACCACAACATCAAACCCTTACACGTAAAACCTCCATCATTCCTAAACAACTTATCCAACCATCATCCACTACACTCAATCTTAACCTACCACAAATTTCCCCAAACACTTCACTCACTACATACATTTCCAAGCTTCATTCTCATCCTTTAACCTACTTTTCAAAACACCCCCATAAATCCCTTCAAACCCCACTCACCAAAAAAGCCTACAAAATCACCAAAGCTACTCCCACCTTACTTACTCCTTACCATAAAACCAATGACGCTGGTGAAAAGAAAATATCTCATACAAAACCCCTAGCTTGTAAAGTATGAGATATATAATGCCAAATAACTACAACCGTCCTCAACCTCGCATTTAAAAACCTTCACTGAAGCCTCGCCAGATTGGAAATTGCTGCTTCCAATAAGTGCAACCTTCAAGGACGGGAAGATCACGCCCAAATGTCTTTCAAAGGAAGGTTGAGACCACCTTCAGAAGCTGTGAGCAATTCCTTCTCTCGTTGATCTTCCTAGATCTCTACCTCAGCTTTGAACCGCCACATTAGAAGAATGTCAAGATGGATCACGAGAAGAAGTCGCTCATGGCACACCTGCCTCGAACATGCAAAAGGCTCAAGTCATAAGTCAATATCGTGACCCATCATCCTGCTTCAAGATAGTACCATGTATAGACAAAGGTGGCTACCTTGGTCTATCCCCTGGAAACTAAGGAACTTGCTCCTCGGCAAGCAAATTTCTTCAAAGAAGATCGGGCTAAAGGAATATGAGAAGCGCACTACCAAGTACAATATTAAGGATTTCTTCACCTTCTGACATTGCCAAGATCTCTGAGGATCACGCCGTAAGGTTTTACCTCGACTTCTCTCAAGAAAGATGAATGGAGAACCGCTCTCAAACTGCCGTGATGCCGGGTATGCTACTATTTCAATCAAGTGGGGGAAAATCAGCAGAGTTACCGACATCAACCTTAGAACAATGTACTTCGGCGATACGTCGATGCTCAAGAATCGCACTCTTGACCGCATTTGAAGATTTATGATCAATGGGTCAGAACCAAGCATTTCGACATTGGTTTCGCTGTGAGTCAATGGTCTCAATCATGGAAAGCCAAAGCCATATTACCATGCCTCGACCCTGGGCTAGAAGAATATGACAGTGGAAAACTGAGAAGAATCTACTGGCAGAAAATGAAGCACTCTCCTTCACCGTGAAGCCTCGAAAGTGTCTTTATCGAATTTATGGGGGAGAAGACGCCGGGAATAGGTCACTCTTACACACCGGATGTTGTTCTTCATAGGAAACCATCTTCTTGCATTTGCTTTATCCGTAAGATGTGAAGCATCAATGGCGATCTCGCATGCATCGTAGCTCGTAAGACTTCGAAATTTCATCAAACGGGTCATACCAAATGATGCATTCTTCTTGAGAGCTCAAAGGAAGTTAAGGATTTCGAGACTGGTTATCCAACTCGGGTACTAAGGCAGAGCATCGAAGATGAAGTCTCAGATTCTAAAGTCGACCTTCGCTTCTTCTTCCGCAATGGAAATGGTCACCATTCCCAAAGTGCACTCTGAAGAAATGAAGGCTACAAACTTAAAGGTTACTCACCAGAGACTGCAGACCGGCTACTTCTACTAACGCCTCAATATCCCACCTCCACCTTTTCCAAACCCTTGATTTTTTACTGTGTGTGATATAAAATCTATTTGGTTCGATACAATTATATATATATAAATATGTTTGATCTAATTATCTCCGCTTTTGTTCAAATTTTTCTAAGTCTTATTTTTTGACTATGATGTGTTTTTACACTCTTTTGTTTGATGACAAAAGGGAGTAAAAGAAAGGTATGATGAACACGAAAGAAAGGTATATTGAACACGTGAGAACTGATTATCCACCATCCGATGGATACACTGGAACTAAAGTACCATGCATATCATTTCATACATAGCTTTTTTTTTTGCGCTAATATTCATTGATCTAGTGCTATGATAATGTTTAATAAATTTTCGGTACAATGAAATATATTTGATTAAATCAATCTATTTGGTATATAATCAAAGATCCGATCTCACTTTATTAAATACATGCTCGATACATTTATCGATTTTTTCGAATCACTTAGATGAATTTGCCTACCAAAAATTGCCTTTAAAACCTCGAATTGTTCATATATATCTAAACTCAAGTAAATTTAGGGAGCACTCCTTAATGTCTTTTTTTTGAAACTAAATTGTTCATTCTATTTTAGATGTTTGTCATCATCAAAAAGGGAGATTGCTTGGAACCTAAACGATTGAGATGTTTAGACCTCATTAATTTTGATGATAACAAAGTATCTCACAAGAGAACAATTTATGTTCTAACATTTCTGAAGTGCGCAGATACTAATAATACGTATATTCTAAGCCACTCAAGCAAGAAGAAAGTAATTCTCAAGAGAAGGATTCATTCTATGTGTCAAGATCCCGCCATCCTCGTGAGCTGCCTGGAATTTCTCTTTATACACTATGCTTATCCACTGCTACAAGCGTCCGAACTTCCGATTCTCAACGAGCGTCCGAACTTCCGATTCTCAACGAGCCCGAACTTCCGATTCTGAGCGAAGCCGCTCAACCTCACTTCTAATCACGCGGTTAGTCACGCTGCCTACCTCTCTAAGTTTCGGAAGTGGATCTCAAAATTGATCTGAGCGCTAAAATTGTTGTATCGAGGTATCAAAGGTGAAACCTTTAACTACAAGACAAAAATCGTACAAGCAAGGTAGTACAAAAATGGTAACATGTACTCATCGGGATATTCTCTCGCAAAGCAAGAAAGAGATGAAGACTTTGAATTTACTCTTACTCAATGGTAAGGAGCCATTTTTGCCTTAACTATATCCTTGGAACTCCTATATATACCTCATGGTATCCATTGAAGAAGGAACGAAGATACTGTGGAAAAGCTTGTCAAATTTCACAAATATTTATTGAGAACAAGCATCGCTCGTGAGCAACCAAGTCTCGTGGCTAAGTCTCTCGACTACGTAATCGAATCCCTGGTCCGACCCTTTCTTTAAGAAAGCTTTTCTATAGTCGAGCTTAATCTTATCCTCTCGTGAGAGTTATTTTTAATCGCATTTCAACTCTTTGTAAAAGTTGTTTTGGCCTAGTTAAGGTCAGATCTCAAAGGCCTGATCAGCATCGAGTCGCTTTGAGAAGTCGAGACTATCATTGTCAAGTCAGGATGTGAATACTTTGAGGAAATTGTAATCGATTGATTATAGTGAAAATCCTTCAGGAACGGCGGACTAGACGTAGCTATCACTGGGTAGTGAACTAGTATAAATTCTGCGGTCTCCCCGCTTTACCGCTTATTCATTTTTATCTTGTCATGTTGTTAAAAAAACAAGTTTTATCAAACTGCTTCAAATAGTCCGCTATACCCAGCATCCGATAAACAAACAATTTTGAAAAACTTGTGTTCTATAGTGTTTCTAACTTAAAGTTTACGAAAAGTTTGTAAACACAATTCAACCCCCCTTCTTGTGTTCACGTTCATTAGCTACTTCCTATGAAATTACGCATGCTAAGATCGACACATTCATAAGAATAATAAGGAATTCAAAATAGCAATTAAAGAGAAATCAAGAACATTGTAAAAGATCTCCTATCACCCCTAGTGATGGAATTAGCTACTCATATTGTTTAGCAACAAAATAAAATAGAATAAATCCAAACTCCTAAAGAACATGATTAAATAGAATCGGGACACCCTTTTGGTAAGACGGTGATCGTCTCATTTGTTCCTCACGTCCTCAGGAACTCCAGCAGCAATTCAGAATTGACAGGAAGCTCTAATGATTCAAGACTCACTCCAATCGTATGGTGTTTGTGAATAACTCTCAAAAAGGGGCTCTTGACTTGAGAATTCGTCAAACGGTCTCTAGAAAGGGTTAAGAACCCTTATTTATATATTAGGCTGCGGATTAGGTCATCTGGCTTTCAAATCTACACATTCTAAGATGGGGTATGGCCGTACCGGATATATACACGGCCGTACCGAACTTTTCTTGTGACGCTGGCCCGTACCTATGCGTGTTGCATCCCTGACATCATTTGTGTACGACCGTACTGGACTTTTTCATCGGCGCCAGGTGGTACTGACCAAGGGGGTAGCCCCTACTGAGATTTTGATCTAGGTACGGCCGTACTGAAGGTAGGTTAGGTCGTACCGCTTGTCCAAAAGTGCTAAAACTCTCCAAAACTTGCCAGTTTTTGGTTCTTTCTCGCATCTTTTGCTTTGAGTGGTGTCTTTATGAATATTATCCCAAATAGAACATAAATAAGTATCTTTGTACTTTAATTAGTGAAAAATGATATAATTAGATACTAAAAATGTCCTATAAAAGTAGACAAATTGGTGTGTTAACAATATTCCACTGGCTTGTGAGTTCGATTCCGCTTCAAGCCGGGTTGTGTACAGAGGGGATGTAGTTAACATGACTAGAGTTGGCAAATTGGTGACCCGGGTAGCGATGACCTACCGGACTATGAGTTTTCCGATACCAGTGATGCAAATTATTGAGGCATGGCTAGCAGCTCAGTTAGACCGAGCAACCACAACTACTACTACTTCTTCGGATGAGTCTTCAGATATTCCCACACAGACGAACTTTAGAGATGAGCCTTTAGTTAGAGGCCCTCGACTGCGTAGGACTGCTTGTAAGAACGTAGGATATCGAGGTTGGGATGTAGGAGCATCCACTTCACGTGTAGTGATTGACTCACCGGTTCCCGTAGCGGATCCTGCGTCGGTGCCGGAGGTTTCCCCGATTCCTCCTATGCCTACCCGTGTACCTACTCCTCCGGCAAATCCACTACCAGTCTGTCGTATCTATGGCATGGCAGGCTGCAGTGGTGTTAGTTGGATTGAAGATGTGTTTACTGAGGAGGTTAGGTCTGAGGTAGTGCCTTCTTCCATCTCAGTCATCGACCTGATGGGAGATGACGATGAGTTTGAGGATGTGGAGATGGAGGAGGAGGAGGAAGATCCCTCTGAGTACTTAGGCGGTGAGTGGTAGTTGTGTTGGTTGTGGTTTTTGTTGGTTGTAGATAGTTTTGAGGTGACCAGTCTGTATTCCAGCTTAGTTATTTTTGTTGTTGGTGTTTGGTTCTTTTGAGGATGACTTTTGGAGCAGCCCTCTGCAACGGTGTCTGCTTGGAGTACCTCAAAGGTATGAGTACTCTTGTTTAGGTATTCATACTTTAGGTGTATTCCTTTTGTGGATATTTATTTCAGTTGTTTTGTATCAAATATGACGAGATGTACTGCTTTTGGCACTTGTGTATATATGTATATATTCAGCTTGCATAAGTCTTTTGCATTATAGATTCCACCATGTTTCTAAAGTCGTCGTAATACTGTGACTTGCGTTTTGCAAAAGAGTATATTTTAAATTTTTTTTACCGTATTTCCAATAGACAAGATGAGTATTGTTTAATAAATTATTCCGCATTTTAAGTTATGTTTAAATTAGTAGCGCTCCGGAAGCGGGGTGTTACACATAAGGGTGAAACTTCTCTTGCATACTTGTGCAATTACCCATGCATATGGGGGATATATGGCCCTCCTATAGGTACCTTTAGCTTAAAATTTATAATTATTGAGTCATTTTTACTTATTATGAAAGGCTAATTAAGTCATCTCCTTTATTACAGACATGGATTCTAGAGCACTTCCTAAACATCACGAACTTTCACACAATTGAGGATTACAAAGATGACTCTCCTCGGGCCTACCGTGGTCACTAGTAAGGGGTGCTAGTGAGGTCTTACTTTTCGCACTAGTCTAGATGAGCTAGCGCTGGGGGGACGTGTGCTGATGTCATACGTTGATCATCGACAACACCTTCCCTTTCAGTAGATCTCTCAGTACTTAAGATTGATCAGATGCAACCTGTTGATGTATGCACACCTTCCTGAGTGGGTCTTACTTTAATACGACCATGTTTAGGGTATCCCACGGTCTTCCTGTGAGATAATAGAAGTGGTTTTGACCCTTGAGGAGATTGATGTCGCATACATGCAGTTCTTCGAGCATCTAGTGGACGGGGCCGGTAGAGGATTGCTCGCCACTGTTGGAATCAACTGGATTCAGAAACAATGACCCTTAATTGTTTTGATGATAACAAATGATGAATAGAATAATTTATCCTTTGATGTGTTCTTTAGTGTGCAGAAACTAGTGAGAAATCACTACTGTTCATCAGATGGATCTGTCTTAGAAAGCCTTGGCTCTGTACGTAATTCAACCTCTGGTCTATTGAGTTAAGTCTGGCATAAAGAGTCTGGTAAGAGTTGATGATGTCAGCGTCTTATGGCTAAGCTTTGTTGACAAAGTTGTGTTAGTCAATGATCTGGTAGACCATACTCTGGTAAGACTAAGCTCTATTGGGACTACATTTTGTTAGAACCTTGATCTTATGTAAGAATGCTTTGATAGATCAATGCCTTAGTGAAACTACACTCTGAAAGAAGTACACTCTGGTACAAGCTTGCTCTGGTAAACAGAGTATCATTGTTGTCAAGATCGTCTGGTAGAAGTGTGCCTCTGGAATCCAATTAGACTGAGCGAAGCATTAAAGTCTATTTTAAGCATTAAAGGATTCTCATTGATGGCTCTTTAATGTACGAAAAATCGAAGGCCAAATAGAATGTCAACAGAAATAATCATTCAATCTGTCTTGCTCTAAAAGGATCTCATTTTCAAAAAAGATCACAAAAGGACATATATTTTTATTAACAGCTATGTCAGTGTACGAAATGGAAATTTGAAAAGGATACGACGCACTAAAAGCCACAAAAAGCGGATCTGAAGTTTTATCTGCTGGTGAAGGATCTGTTTAGGTCACAACGACACTATTTGAATATCTTGCTATATATACCATCTTCATATCAGTGAAGAAGGTTAGACAAGTGAGCAACCAAGAAAATATTCCATGTATTATGAGACCAAGAGAACTGTACTAAAACGTTTTATTCTTTCTTCAAGAAAGCTTTTCTGTGCTTAAGTTTTTCATTGCTTATTCTCTCATGTTGAGAGCTTGATTATATTGTTTCAAAATCATTTTTGAATACAGTTGTATTTAGCCCAGTAGTGGCTGTATTTTTCCTCAGAGGCTTAAGCGTACTAAGTCGTTCTAAGAAGTTGAGAGTATAGCCAGTTTGGCAGTAGTATACTCTTGAGTTTGTAATCAGTTGATTATAGTGGAAAAATCCTTCAGTGTGGTGAAGGGACTAGACGTAGTTACCAGGTGGTAGTGAACTAGTATAAATCTTCGTGTCTTATTTATTCTCTTATCTTTACTGCTTTTCAACGTTATTTTTACTTAAGAGTTGTTTTGAAAAAGGTTTTCAAAATCACAAGTATCTTGAAATGATTTCTAAAACCCAAATCAAACCCCCCCTTTCTTGTGTTTTTGTCACGTTCAGCCACACATTCGGGTAAGTGCATTAAGGGTTACCTATGATGATTCCTATGAATTTCACATTCGCACTGATACCAATGATTGAGGGTGACCATCATAGGATGGTTGTCGCAAAGGCTATTAGGGCTGTCGTAGATGTGACACCCTTTACCTTAAAATGTGCTTTATATAATTATTAGGTGGAAAAGGTTATACTTGTGCGGAAGAAAACATGGATTTTCGAAAAACCTTTTCATAAAACCAAGGTTGTCAAAAACCGGACCGACCATTGAACCAGACAAGGTATCTGTTCAAGGATTAAGGGTTCGATTAGGGTCAAATCGGGGTCAGATCAGAAATGAATTAAATAATATTTTTAATATAATATATAAAGCAATAATAAGCAAAAAATAAAATAATATTCTAACTTCTCAACATCAGAAATTAAACTCCACTTAAAATGTTATAAGTCAACATATAACATGCAGAATCACATATTAAACCAAAGCAAATATATGTCATAATAACGTTATAATAGTCATCAATCTCAAATAAGTACTCTCATAATAACATTAATGCACAAATTTATTTTAAATTTTGTTATAATATTTGATTTAATCCATCAACGTACAAAAAATTCTCCCATGTGCAAAAAATGACATCACTTACAATTTTTTAAAAAAAAAAATAAAAAATTTGTTATTTTTTCTTAATCCCATCAAACCGGTTTTTGCTCGTTTTTTTTTTCTGGTTTTCCTTTTTTTTCCAGTCTACCGATTTTTTGATCGGTTCTTGAGTTGTCCGGTTATCAGGTTCATACAGATCAAATACAAGTGTGGTTCCCGTTTCATCCAGACAATTGTTCGGTCCGATTTTGACAACTATGCATAAAACAGAACGTGAGTATCACATCATGAAGCTTAACTTAATCAGGAAGTAGTAAATAAGAAATTGTATTAAAATAATCGCCAAGTTCATTCATAAAATAACAGTAATAAAATAAACCATCACATGACGTCACAAGTATCGGAGTTCGATAATCCAATACAATAATAATAACTAAAACTCATATCTTTAAATCGTAAGCAGTGAGAAAACTGTAACACCCGCACCTCAAAGTAAATTGAAAGTACGACAAATTACATTAAAGCACAGGAATTACTAATAATTTACAAACTTGATTACAGTAATCCAAGTCATAAATTTCAAAACTAAATAATAAATCTAATAAATAGATTGCAACTTGAATAACTATTGGAATATCAAAATTCAATTCCAAAATAAAAAAAACTAATCTATGAGTCTCAAGCCTGGAGCTTCACTTCAACAGCCGTCGGTACCTGTTTATCTGAAAAACAACATGAAAAGAATGAGATAAAAATCTCAGTGAGCACTTCACGGACTCCTCACAATTTTCTCGTCGAATCATACTAGCCTAAAAAGACTAAATTAGGTATTACACTCCTAAACATACTCTCCCTATATACCATAAGGACTTACTTTCTCAAATCTGTTCAACACCCTAAGCAAGAATTCTCTAGAATTTGCTAACCGAAACTCATAAGAACACTATGAAACTCTTTTAACTAAGAACATCTAGTCCTTCATCACTTTGTGCTTGGCACATCTTGCTTTTCTTCTAAGTTCTTGGGTTTTATCCTGTAAACCATTCCATAGACCCCAATCAACATGACTTGCTTATCTTTTGAGTAATTCTATCACAACTCTTAGTGCCTCTACGCATTATTACAATTAAGTAATCTAGCAACTAAGGATTTACAATCCATAACATCATTTAGCTAACTAGACTAATTCCAATGATATTTTCAAGGAAACCATTAATAATCCTAAGCTTAACTTCTCATAGCTTGCTATATTCAAGAAAATGAATAAGACATAATTGCGATGCAATGCAGCTTACTAAGAACATATAGTTCTTCTTTCGCTCGTACTAATGGGCTGTGTTATATGCTTTAGTCCATATACCCATTAGCACGCTTTCGATATAGTGGTTAGACGTCTTAACCCTCCAAGTGGCATCCCACGAGGTTAACCATACCGATCTATCCTCTTTTGAGGCATCTTGGTGCCTTTTAAGACTCTTAATCATAACTTATGCAATGATAATGCATACACTTAATGAAATGAACATAATAATATCATTCACTCATTCATAATAGACAATTAAGCCCTTTAACCTTATGCAACATCTACTCATTCAAACTATCGCCAATAAAATCTAACCAAATCAAGGATTGAGGTTTAACAAGCAAAAGAGCATTAAATACTTAAATCTTACATTATTGACCATATCATAGCCAATTCATCAACAAGCTTACATAGAAATTAGTAACTAACTTGAGTATAGTCTCTCATGGACTAAAACTCATCCCCTTGAGCTCCATGGAACAACAAAGGGGCAAAACATAAACATACATTTGTGGGGGGTTGGGGGCAGCCATCCAACCCTATTTACCATCCCAACAAAGTATCATTACTTCTAATCGATAGAAACTCGAAATCAAAGATAACAACATGCATTGAATAATAATTCACATAGCCTTAGCTATTAAAACTATTTCCAACTCCAAACCCTTGGTAAGAAGTTTAGGGTTTACAATCAAACATTAAAAATATGACTAATTGATTGAGCAACTTATTAAACTTATCATCAACTCCTTCTAATCCATTTCCCTTCTCAATTTATCCCAAAATCCCAAATAGAAATTAAGGAATCAAACAAAAGGAAAGAAATAGAAAACTCTAATGGGGGTCTTATGGTTGCCCGCCACCTAAGGGATGAAGAACTCACGTTTACTCTTCAAAATCTTGAGCTAGAATGGTGGTGCTTTGCCCTCCTTGCTCTTCTTCACGTTGTCCTCCTTTTCCCAACTTAGGGCTTCTTCAAATACTTCTCAAATCTTAAGCTACAACCTTCAATATTCCTTTTCAAGTCCAAGAACTCAAGCCACCTTGAAGAAGCTTGATCTTCTTCCTCTTCTTCTCCTTCAATTCAGTTCTCCTTCTTCTCTCTTCTAGGGTTCCCCCAAACTTCCATTAAAGTTAAATCTCAACTCTCTAAGCTCTCATTCAAGCTAGGGATTGAAGAATCCTAGCAAGAATCTCTTCAATCTCTCCCACTCTGATGAAACCCTAGGGGTTTGCCCCTTTTTTCTTCTCATCCCTTCGCTCTTTTTTCCCCTTTTTCCTTTCTTCTGCGTTCTGCTTGATTCTGTCACGTTTTAAGCCATTTCAGGTCAGTGAATCGATTCACTGCTTAGTGTGAATCGATTCATCCACTTAAAATGGCATCAACTCGTGAATCAGAGTGTGTGAATCGATTCCTGCTGCTCCCAATTCAGCTCCCAGAGACTTGTAATTGCCTGAATCGATTCGGGCTTGTGTGAGTCGATTCCCACTGCATAAAAATCAAAGAAACTCAATTCTAACACCCAATCTTGAGACTTTCTCCCCAAACCAACTTCATTTAACTAATAACCAATACTTTCAATCATTTTAAGATTAAATCCAACTTATTTCTTAACTCAAAATCAACAACTTACACATTAAAGCTTTGTGTAATCATATTTACTCAATTTGAATCCAAATTAAGCTTAAACACAATTACACAACTTCTCACAACTTATACTCAACTAAGCTTAGAAAAGTTGGGGCGTTACAAAAATGTTGATTGATCTGACGAACTCCTACTACTACCAAGGTGTACTATAGACCTCGCTACTCAGCTACATGTGCATATCCTGTAGTCTCCTCCTTTTCTGTCGCAATACTAAAAAATTTGCATGGGTGAGAGATCATGTCTAAACTATACAAGGAAAAGAGATAGAACCAAAATAGATGCATATACAATGTCACATAAGCATAGCATACTATCAAGCACACTGCATCTGTAACACCCCGTTGTCCTATCTATGTTTTACTGTACATAATTAACCTAACTCGCGTAATTCACGTGAATATGCTTACATGAAAATATGAAGGGATTAAAACTAAAACATAAATAAGACGATGACATGTCACAGGGAAATAAACTAAGTGTCACACACACAATATATATATATCATCAGAGTGTGAAAGTGTGCATAGTGTATATATCTGATACAGTCATTTAAAATATATGAAACCTATGAGGCTAACCTGCACATCATCTAAACAAAACAAAGAACGTAAACATCATAGAAAACTCCTGGCCAACATAACCAAGCACCTCAGCGAGGGGGATACTGAGAGCTCTCGCTCTGAGACCCTGCTCGCCTCGAAAACAGACGTCTGTAATCATGAGTAGTCATATGATGAGAAGGTCTAGGTGTTGCTCCACCTCTACGTCTTGGTCTCCCCCTGTGGCTAGACCCGCTCTGATGACTGGCGGGCGACATTGGCATCGGTTGCGGAGGCATCGGAGGATACCTTCCATAACCAAAACCGGGTGGAACACTGGCGCCTGCCATATCTGAGCAAATGGAAGCCTCTGGCAAATACAGAAATCTCCTATGAAGCTAGCGATAGGAAAGCCTGGAATACATAAATAAAGGGAGATAGTGCCGGTGTAAATAACCGCCTGACGCGCAAGGTCCACCTCCCAACTGATGCCGTCGAAATCATGGTAGTAAATCTCAAAATCCCCCCGTCCTTGGTGGCTGCAGCATCGAAGGATGCATCAGGAGGAACTACTCCATCGGATGAGGCTGGGGTTACATCTTCCTTAACAAAGTCTAACACAAAAATAATATATATACACACAAACATGCAAACACGGGGAGGTAAGAGCTCCATTATAAAGCGGGAAACGTAAAAGTAGAATGAGAATAAGACAATCCATACAGATAATCACATATATTAAAATTGGATCTAGCTACCCTCTTCCACTTATCCCATGTCTCTCTATGAGTTAGTGCATCTTTTCTTTACTATTGTCAGTGTACTCCCCGTTTCCGATAGGAATACGTTGGCGAACCCCATTTTTCATTAGGGTTGTCGTTCCCCTTTCCCGTTAAGGACACCCGCCTCCCTTTCCTGGTAGAGATAGGGCAACACTAGCCAAGTCCGCAAGGTATCCCCCTTTCTTGATAGGGACCCTCCTCCCCCTTTCCTAATAGGGACGTCCATTCCCCATTCCCGAAAGGGACGAAGTGGATCTAACCTGCTAAGCGAGATATCCCCCTCTCCCGTTATGGATCCTCTCTATTTCACATTCCCGTTAAGAATGGAGTGGTTACTAATGTATCACGTGCATGCATCCAACACCTCATAATCATATGCCTCACATCATGTTGTGCTCACATACCCAAACTTAATTAATTATATCATGTTGTGCATCATATCATAATCAAGTGGTACAACATTTCACACAGCATCTTATAGACCTCTAATTTCACATGTTAGCATAAATATCACAACATCACATATGTCACAGGCACGTCATAAAACCATCCTAGGCATGTTACTACCCTCATATGACATGTACAGCATAATTCACAAATAAGCATATTTAACAGACAATCATGCTTAATATTAAATAAACATATGTTGGCTGATGGGTCTGCCATGCATATCCTTAGATGTGACAGACCGTAACCCCTATCCTTAAGTATTACTGACATCAATCCCTAGTAGGGCTTAGGTCACCCTACACATGCCAAACAATCATTTCTACTAAACATAACCCAATGAAAGTACATTCTTTCTCCCACCTGGATTTTGTAGTAACCGGGATCATTAACAAGCGTACCACCTCACTCACGAACAAATAAATGGACTCTCCCCACTCTAAGAACTGGTTCAACCAACACCAACCAACAGGCCAGGGATCACCCAAAAATTCCACCGAGCACACCAATGTGACCCATATTTTATCGAAAACACAAAAACGCACTCGGATTAGAATTTGGGCAAACTATGGAATTATTAAAATGCTAAGAGTGTCACAGCCAGCAACTAACCAGAGGGTCAAGGGGCCTCAACTTACCCAATCTCAACTCCTGACGAAGTTTCACGGACGATCGGTACCCATACTTGCACCAAAACCCTAAAATACGAAGAACAGTTAATTAGGGACTATCAAACCACAATGGGATCACGAATTCAACAGCCAAGAGCAGAGAGAACAAAGGTTCTCTCCTCTGACTCTTGGCCCAAGGAACCTCCTCTGGGAGTTTCGGCAAAACCCTAGCTCGTTCGGTACCCGCACGGTCAAACCGGGGTCCAAAACATAGTCTGATTAGGGTCACACACTAAACATCATTTGAGAATCTAAAATCATATACTGAAATCAGTAACCAATACTAGAGGGGTATAGATTTACCTCGACGAAACAAAAATCAGAGATAAACCCTAGAAAGCCCGAATGGAAACAGACGAGTCGTTACCATCAGATTGATGAACCGGTGCTTGGGATCACTTGGATTTGATCTCCAAAACCTTGGAAGACCAAAAATGAAGTTTTTCTGGTTTTATTTACTATTTAGGTTGAGAAAAGTGAAGGGAAAACGAAAAACGATTAATCTGGTGGTAAAATGAGCTTAAATAGGAAAAATGGGGTTGCTACGCGCCCGCTTGCGCGTGTCCTACGAGTGTCTGTGCTAGTTCCTTCACACTAAAGTCTTCCCTTGCATGCCTGCCACGTGTCGCATCCCCATTGACTAATGCGCCACATGTCACAGAAAGATCAGGACCTGCTGGTGCACTGTGGTCCACTGGCTCACGCGTGGCCCCAAGGGCTACCAAGCGCCCGCCACGCGCGCCCTACGCGATCCAAGTGCGCTTCACGTGTTTTTGCTCAGTCTTGTCCGTTTCCGCGTAATTTCTTCGATTCCGATGCTCGTACGATCCAGAACTCGATACCTTAACATTTAAATATGATTCTAAACACAAAAGGCCATCAAATGGACCTAAGAACTAAGATTCAAAGTCTCGTTTAGTCGATCGAAAACTCACGCTCGTTCTAGGTTACGAATACACAAAACCCTAATCCCGACTCCTGTAACACCCCGTTTCCGGAGAGCTACAGTATAATAATTATTAAACCCTAAACGGATAATTTAGGCAATATAGATGTATTGAAAATAATATTTATTAAAACTAAATAATTTGACACGTACATATTTTAACTGAACCCATGTCTAGGGCTCACAACTGATATGACACATATACAAACTCTGACTCACTGGTTGTGACACGAAATTGAAGAGAGAGTTACTCTTACTGAGTACCCTCTGTACCCTTCACAATGCTGGTGATGCCTCCATCAAGTCCTTGTTATCTGTTTTATATGAAAAAGAAAATACAAAACAAGAAAAGTAGAAAGGAGCTAAGAAACACAATACACACTATAAAATTGGGAAAGCAAGAATAGAAAGCATATATAAATGGCACACACACAGTCACCACAATTCTCACGTCTGCCTATCTCACACTCACTATCTCTATATCTAAACCTAACTCCACCTACTTCCCTCTCACAACCTAAAACCTATTTGTATCCTTGCCAGTTCTAACAGCGTCCCCCGTCCTTTCACCATTCCTAGTCAATTAACTCGGTATCCCCTATAGTTTATCAAGGTCTATCCTATCAGCTTAAGGTCTAAGGGTATTCATGTGATATTCCCATCACATCAATCATTTCAATCACCAGTCGAGTCAACGTTCAAAGTATATCTCAAGCATCAGACAGCATAGATATCAACAATCATGTAATCCACAGCATACTCACAACCAATCATACAACACCTTATCAATAATTATATTAAATCAACATTACAACAATCAGTAATAGCCATTAACTTATAGATTAACCCTAATGTCGCTTAGGCGACCTGCTACTGTCATATTATTAATCATAAGTTGTCTACCCTAGGGTTTCCATACACACCAGCAATTATTCGTCTGGTTGATGGACTAGCGACTATTATCCTTAGCAGTCGTAGTCACAACACCCCTCCTAGGGTGTTAGGGCATCAACCCCTAGTATGGCTTGGGTCACCCTACGCACATTTATATACACTACTCTATCCTACTATCCCTAGAGTGCAAGGTTTCTTGCTCCCACCTGGTTAGAAGATCGCTGCCGCTACTGTCACTACCCGTACTCTTCTAGTACTCGCTACTCGTGCTCCACCTCTATGCCTGCTGCTCACGCTCCTACTCACACTCCACCTGACCTTGTCAGGCCACTCTTCACTCTTTGCTCTTCCTCTTAGGATTTCCTACTAAGAGCTTTCTGATGCATAGGATCCTTACTCGAGGCAAGTGCAGAGCATACTCACTGCTTAGGAGAGATTCCTAGAGAGAGAAGCTAGAGAGAGAAGAGGATGTGGGGCATAGAGGAATAAAGGGGTGAACGCATATTTATAGTCGAGAATTGCTCCATCGTGTCGCGACGATCACACTCACAATTTCCGTCGCGTGCGAGATAGGCCACGTGTCAGCTATCTAACGGCTGAACACAACGACTTTCCACCGACTTACATCGCGTCGCGATGAGCATAGGCTTAATCTCCTCGCATTGCGATTGACAGAACTTTATAGACCCTTCCGGATATTTCCACCATCGCGTTGTGATGGGTTATGTGTAATCTTGGTCGCATAGCGACCGTGGCTAGGGAGGGACATCTGGTTCCTTCTTTTCTAGACGTTTCTAGGGCGTTTTAGACCATTCCCAGGGGTATTTTTGTCTTTTTTGAATGTCTTTATAACTGATTTAAGCCCATTTCTTTCCAAATTAAGGTTTTTAATGCCCATTCATTACCTAATTACTACTCTAATTTATACTTTAAGCATTATTAAAGATTATCTGAAAAATGTGATGTTATATTACTACCCCCCTTAAATAATTTTCGTCCTCGAAAATTCAGCGGTGGTTACTACTTTAGGATTTACCTTATCCATATCTCCGTTATCTTCATAAAACTTTTCATATTCATTTAATTTTCTTAGTCAACTTTCTACCCGTTCTTTCTCTGTTTGTCGGTTTATCCCAAGCATTAAGATCTTCATCATTGTTAACTAAACTACTGAGGTGATCAGTCTCGTAATTTGTTAACAATGTGAAATCACGATGTTGGTATAAACTGTCTCAACAGTCTAATTTACTTCAAGAAATCCCTTGATGAAACTTCTAGTAGAGTCATGGTTAAGAATGCCCGGGTTCATTCTTATCACCATTCTCTAATAGAAATTTCCTCACAACCGAAGTGTATACAGTTACTACTGACCTCATTTGCAACATGGGTGTAACTGCCGTTCACCACATGCGTAACTACCGCTAACAATACAACTCATACTCACCATGTGGGCAACTGCTGCTCACAACATGGGAGACAACACAGCTATTATGACTAACACTCACCATGTGTGTTACTGCCACTCACAACATGGGAGACAACAAGACTAACAATCACCATGTGTGATATTGCCGATCACAACATGGGAGACAACACGACTACTACGACTAACACTCACCATGTGTGCAACTGCCGCTCACAGCATGGGATATGTGACATCAGGCCACCACGGATGGTACGACAACGTGCGGCCAACCCGACCCTATTAGATCGGGCCACGGCCCAGCAGCGGCCCGCGCGGCGTCAGAACTCACAGGACTTCAGGATTCCCTTAACTCCTGTTTTTGCCCCATGGGAGACTCGAACCCGCATCCAAAGGGATATAGACCCTCGGGAAGCATCTCCCGTCAAGTGGTAGTAGGAGATGCTTCCCGAGGGTCTATATCCCTTTGGATGCGGGTTCGAGTCTCCCATGGGGCAAAAACAGGATTTAAGGGAAGCCTGAAGTCCTGTGAGTGCTCCGGACGCCGCGGGGTGGGCCGTTCTTGTGGTCCGATGGCCCGATCTAATAGGGTGGCCGTCTTTGCGATGTTGGTACCAGCTGTGGTGGGTCAGATGTCACAATAAAAGGCGTCTTTTATTGTAACACCCTGGGCCGCCACCCATTTTTGGGCGTACCACAGTATGCCCGAACCACTGCCTCTGCGATGCATACCTGGCCCACCGACCCCTCTGCAATACATACTACAGTGTCTGGTTCACTCACAGGACTTCACCATTCCCTTAAATGGTGTTTTTGCCCTCCGGGGGATTCGAACCCACGCCCAAAGGGATAAAGGCCTTTAGGAAGGATCCCCCATCACTAACTCAACTTTGGTAATACTCAGAATATTTCACTAAAGATTCGAACTTAGAGGCATACTCGCCCACAGCCATCCTTCCCTGAGTTAAGGTGTTAAACTCCCTGGCTTTCTGTTGTCTTACTGTTCTAAGAAAATACTTCTCTAGGAAGTTCTCCCAGAACAGTCTCCAAGTAATAGCTCGTCCTTTAGCCTCCAAAACTCTCCTTCTATTCTTCCACTATTCCTTAGCTTCACCCACCATCATGAATGCAGCATATGTCTCCATTCGATCCTCACAACAATGCATTGCTGCCAATATTTTCTCAATTTCTTGAGTCCAGCGTTCGGCTCCTTCAGGGTCATATTCACCCTTAAATTGAGGTGGTTTTCCCTTTCGAAAAACCATCAACCCAGTATCCTCCATTTTTGCTTTCCATTGCTGCCTTCTAACTTCACGTTCCTCCCTAAGCATTGCTATCAGCTCTGCGTTTGCTGAGCTTGTTGCAGAACAACAGTAGCCAAGTCCCTTATAGACTTCTCATCAACAGGTTTCCCCCTATGATCTTTTGTGTGAGGAGTTTCTGTTTCAGTTCCATCACCAGTCGGGTTATTAGTCTCCCCAGGGACGGCCCTGGTAGCATCCTCTTCAATTCGATCCATTCTAGTCACAACCACCTAGTTAAGGAGATTAACGATCTAAGATTGTATTATACAGCAAAATCTTGAAATAGCTTTATATATCAAAATATCTATTATACGTCTATAAGGATTATACGACGACTCTCGCTCACATAACACTTTTCTTAATAGAGCTCCATACTCCTTCTTATCATCTCCAGTCTCGCTGAAACTCCCTAATTCCCTGACTTGATCACATGTCCTTAACTTGCATTCCTGAGGAAAATCCTTGGTTTCTGCCAAAGAATCGACGTAATTCACAAGGTATGAGGGAACATATTAATATGTGCTCAATACCTCATGAGTTAAAAAAGTAACCATCTTTATTTACTAAAATAAAGATAACTTACTTAGCGGTCACTCTACCCTTATCCAGACATAGTTAATGTCCGGTGGAGACCTGACTAGACACAGCCAGTGACAACATCCTAATGACTCCACAGTCCAGTTAGGACTGAACTGCTCTGATACCACCAATGTAACACCCCGTTTCTGGAGCGCTACAAAATAATAATTATTAAACCCTAAATGGATAATTTAGGCAATATAGATGTGTTGAAAATTATTTTATTAAAACTAAATAATTTGGCATGTACATATTTTTAGGGAACCCATGTATAGGGCCCACAACTGATATGACACATATACAAACTCTGACTCACTGGCTGTGACATGAAACTGAAGAGAGAGGTACTCTTACTGAGTACCCTATGTACCATCCACAATGCTGGTGATGCCTCCATCAAGTCCTTGTTATCTATTTTATATGAAAAAAAAATACAAAACAAGAAAATTAGAAAGGAGCTAAAAAAACACAATACACACTATAAAATTGGGAAAGCAGGAATAGAAAACATATATAAATAACACACACACAATCACGACAATTCTCACGTCTGCCTAGCTCACACTCACTTTCTCTCAGGTCTGCCCTTCTATATCTAAACCTAACTCCACCTACTTCCCTCTCACACCCTAAAACCTATTTGTATCCTTGTCAGTTTTAACAGTGTCCCCCGTCCTTTCACCATTCCTAGTCAACTAACTCGGTATCCCCTATAGTTTATCAAGGTCTATCCTATCAGCTTAAGATCTAAAGGTATTCATGCGATATTCCTAGGACATCAATCATTTCAATCACCAGTCGAGTCAACGGTCAAAGTATATCTCAAGCATCAGACAGCATAGACATCACATATATCAACAATCATATAATCCGCAACATACTCACAACCAATCATACAACACCTTATCAATAATTATATTAAATCAACACTACAACAATCAGCAATAACCATTAGCTTATAGATTAACCCTAATGACACTTAGGCGACCTGCTACTGTCATATTATTAATCATAAGTTGTCTATCCTGGGGTTTCCATACACACCAGCAATTATCCGTATGGTTGATGGACTAGCGACTATTATCCTTAGCAGTCGTAGTCACAACAACCCTCCTAGGGTGTTGGGGCATCAACCCATAGTAGGGCTTGGGTCACCCTACGCACATTTATATACACTACTCTATCCTACTATACCTAGAGTGCAAGGTTTCTTGCTCCCACCTAGTTAGAAGATCACTGCTGCTACTGTCACTACTCGTACTCTTCTAGTACTCGTTACTCGTGCTCCACCTCTATGCCTGCTGCTCATGCTCCTACTCACACTCCACCTGACCTTGTCAGGCGACTCTTCACTCTTTGCTCTTCCTCCTAGGATTTCCTACTAAGAGCTTTCTGATGCACATGATCCTTACTCGAGGCAAGTGCGGAGCATACTCACTGCTTAGGAGAGATTCCTAGAGAGAAGCTAGAGAGAGAAGAGGATGTGGGGCGTAGGGGAATGAAGGTGTAAACGCCTATTTATAGGCGAGAATTGCTCCATCACGTCGCGACGATCACACTCACAATTTCCATCGCGTCGCGAGATAGGCCATGTGTCAGCCATCTAACGGCTGAAAACACCGACTTTCCACCGACTTACATCGCGTCGCAATGATCATAGGCTTAATCTCCTCGTGTCGCGACTGACATAACTTTCTAGGCCCTTCCGGATATTTCCACCATCGCGTTGCGATGGGTTATGTGTAATCTTGGTCGCATCGCGACCGTGGCTTGGGAAGGACATCTGGTTCCTTCTTTTCTAGATGTTTCTAGGGGGTTCTTGACCCTTCCCAGGGGTATTTTTGTCTTTTTTGAATGTCTTTATAACTCATCTAAGCCAATTTCTTTCCAAATTAAGGTTTTTAATGCCCATTCATTACCTAATTACTAATCTAATTTATACTTTAAGCATTATTAAAGATTATCTGAAAATGGGATGTTACAACTCCAATCGTTCTCAAACTTTAGGAGGCTTCTAAGACTCATATCAAAACCCTACCAAACACTATTCCAACCTCATACAACCTACCTAACCTCAACGCTTACTCTCTTGCAAGCACATGGTTACGCAAAAGTGAACACATAATCGAAAAGTCAAGTACATAGTCAAACACACACAAAACTCACCCAGGGCATACAAGTACACTTAATCCCACATAATCACGTGTCAAGCAAGGTTAGAAAATTGAGGATGTTACATCATCCAGACATAACCATAACATGTCGTAACCAGGACGATGCATGACAATGCAACATAGAACATATCTCCATCTACTTTGTATGCAGTGTGGATCCATAACCATCCAACTCAAAGAAGACGAATGGGAGGACATATTTGGCTGGCCCAGCTGAATCCTTAATGAGCAAGATTTCCCACCGAACACTCTCACAACTCCAGGTAATGCACTGTGTAGAGTTAAGATAATCCTGTAGATGAGTCCCCAACAGTAGTATCTAGTTGCTGCCTATATATAAGGCCCCCACCACCGAATCTGTACCCCAAATGTAGAGATAGAACTTAACTCCACTAACGTGCTTCATCGTTTTCTTCCCCCAAACTAACAATAACAAATGCATCATGAATGTAGAATAAGCACAAACAAGCATCCAGTCATCCTTCGTTTCAACGTCTTAATTGTTTCAACCATTCTAAATGAGAATAACATCAATAACTAAGTGACACTTCATCACCTTAACATCATCATCATCGTATCATAGCTTCATACACCTAATGTAGCTCCTAGCTCTATAAGTTTGTAACTTAGACTAAGGGTATAGACTTAAGTTTTAGAAACAATAGATCGAACTCCTAGAGGTACTACTATCCTCAAAATATTTAAAGGATCGCATTCTTACACTCAAGTACATAAATTAAACTTTATCACGAAAGGTCTACTACTTAACAATAATATTATACTCAAGACACCATAACGAGATCATATAATAAGGCCTAAGCGGTTAGCCAATCCATTAAGCATCAAAAGACCAATACTTAGCATCTATGGCTTTTTGCTTATTTGTAATCAGTTAACTTACTATTGTAATTGGTTAAGATCATAACCTAAGCTAATTCTAGTCTCTGAACCATGTAATCAGTTACGCTCACTAGTGTAATTAGTTACCTCACAGGTTTAATCGGTTAACTAAAGTCGTGTAATCGGTTACACCATCAAGTTCACTTAATCGGTTACCCTCTCCCTCATAATCGATTATAGAATTCAAACCTACGTAATCGGTTAATACCTGACATCTTTAATGCACGTCAGAAAGAAGAAAAACATCGTAGAACATAGATTCTTCCTAAATCAAAGCCTAAGTTGTTCTAACTTCTAATCCATCAAATTCATTTGTAAAGGCTTACTAACCTAGAAAACAAGGTTTGAACATCAATCTAATAATCTAATAATTTAGTCAAAGAATTTAACATCATTATCATGTAATCATCAAGAAAATGTGCCAACATCAATCAATAACATATTTAAATTTGGGATCCATTTCTTCTACAATGAACCCATGACAACAATAATCATAACAACCATTAACAGGTCATAGACAACTCTGCTCATACAAGGATTCATCGAATAATAGTAATGAAGCGAAGAAGAGGAATTGTGTAACGACCCGTTTAGGACAGCTCTACAGGGCTCGACACCAGAAACTCGACTAAACTTTGTATGAGATGTGTTTTAAAGCGAAACTCTTGTGCCTTTTAAAAATCACGATATATTTTTTTATAAAACCAACTCGTGCACATCGTAGAGTAATTACTGACTTTTGAAAACATGGTGCAACTAAGACCACGAAGACTTAAATTCTAATAAAACATACATGCATAACATACATATATATATCACTCGAAATAATAATGTATACAAAATCTGAGTACTTGATGTATAAAGAAAATACACCTGAGGTATGGCGACTTCAAGAGCGATCATACCCAGGGGTACTTCGGCGAACTCCCAGCGCTGCTCCAAAAAGTAAGACCACCAGTCTACGAAACAACAAGCAAACAACTGCGCCTTAGCGGGTCACGACATCTTACTCCAAAGAAAAACAAGGTACAGTTATCGAGAAAAATAAACATCCAGCAACATAATCAATCACGACAGATAGAGGTGCGTAAACTCGAGGTCCTATCGTCGAGCTCCTCCTCGGCATCATCTGGCGTCGAGTTCCCTCTAGCCCTGACATCGCACGGGTAGCAGTCATGGATTGAAGGCACCGCGGGGAAAGAATTGACTTCTCAACAATTCAAGATAAGCTCGACGCATAAAGGAAATAAGCAAACAGCAAAGTATAACATTCACCAGCGTGACTCGACCATCTCACTCTAGACTCGAGCACAACTACTAAATCCATTTTCTCTCGACTCGACAATTTTCAGGAATGCCTGCGGCAAATGCCGTATGTCGGAAAGTCAGCGAAACAACCTTGGGATCCTCGCTCTCCCTAGACGGGTCAACTCAGTCCACATAGCGTGGCGACGTCTGATCGATCTCCGTAAACAAAAAGGGGACCTAGCACCCTTAGTTATCAGGGTCCGCGGCTCAAAAGCGTCATCGGCTCACCTATTTCGCTCGCTCGATGAAACGGTCGCGCATCACGATATTCAAAGAGTTAAACACAAGATATTCAACCGCATGTCAAATAAAAAAGCAGGCTCGACATGAAGAAAGCGCAATTCAGCATGCGATGCACCATTCACAACATATATTCAATCACGTATTAAATACATGCAAAAACTCAATCATATCACAACATTTCAAGCTCGACACTGAATCAAGAAATCCATTCACAATAACATATAAAATAAAGTCTTAATAATGTCTAAAGTTGCCCCTTACGCTGGCATACTATGAAAGTATTAATGTGAAGCGCCACACTCCAGTAAATCTTTGCTCGACAAGCGACCTGGACACGGTAATCTTGAATGAGCTCGACAACGACTTCGACACGCGTCACGATCCTCAATCGACCTCGACCATTACACTTCTCGGTCGACCTCGACCACGTCTGATTCGATCTGGATTACGCTAGCTTCCACGTCCCTCGGATTAAGCTTTCCGTACACCTCGATTAGAAATCACACGATCTAGAGATGGACTTCCTAAAACAAACACAACTCGAGTTCGATCTATGGGTTCTAATACACTTAGCTCTCTTCCCAAACTTAACCACAACCCGAAAATATAAAAACTCAAGAAGCGAAATATATTTTCCTCTAACACAAAGTTAGGGTTTTCGATCAAAAGTTCATGAAAAAGGTTATCGATGCTTGAGCGGATAGATCGTCGACAACAATAACCCGGAAGCAACAAGCGAAAAACAAAGAAATCGAAACAAACCAAAAAATGGGGGTTTTACGGAGCGCTGCCGATTGCGAGAAAAAGCGAGAGGAAGAAAATTTGTTTCTACAAGCCCAAATAATCGGTTAGAAAGATAGGTAATATCGTGAAGAAGAAAACCCATCAATTGGACATGATTTGGAAGCATAAAAATAACTAAAAAAGGAAGGAAGAAATAGCTAAGCGATGTACGCAGGAGGAGAAAAATCTGTTCTTCTATACCTCGATGGTGATGGTCAAGCATGGCGAGATATGTCGAGAAGATAATGAGGAACAAGGTTGATGAAGAAAATTTGTGCGGAATCTCGATGGAACTGAGGTTTCTTGATGGAAGTTTTGGAGAAAAAACACGCTTCGGAGGCGAAGGAAGGAAGAAGAAAGAAGAAAAAGAAATGAGTATCTGAGGAATCGGTCGTGGTATCACAGTGGTGAGAAAGGGGTATAATCGTAACCGGCTATAAGATGCCAATCCCATCAATCGTTCTACTGCGAATCTAATCGTTCTCTCTCATAATTACCCTCTACCTGCGTGGGTCAAGCGATCTAGACACTGACGAAACGAGCGGCCGACAATGTAATAATTCTGAAACAATATAATAATAGCGTGAATAACGTTCGAAGAATACGAGTTATCATCTCGACACGATGTCGACTAGGGTGCTCGTGCAGCGCACAAAGGTTCTAACACGAGTTCGTGGCAGCGACCTCCTCGGCTCAGGTATGCGACTTCGTCATTTCGACCGCGATCTCTCATTTCGGCTCGGCTAGTGCACGCGGTCTCATCAGCTCGGCAAATGACCTCGGCAAACGATCTTGGCACGGGATCTCGACACAAGGTCTTGGTCGAGGTCTCGATACGTCGTCCTAATACGATGTCGATCTCGTCCTCAGGTGTTACAAATTGTGTGAAATCCCAACTGTCGTAATCCTCTCTTGAAACCTCATATAGAGTAAACACTCTCCCTCCCCATACCTGGATTGAGTCTCAAAAAATCAATAAGGAAGAAGAGAAGGATTGTTTGCTCTGTTTCTCCAAGGTTCTTCTGTAAGTGTAAGCCCTAGAGGCCAATGTAGTTCCTTTTGAACTTATAATTTATATCATGTTATTTATCTATTATATGAGGCATTTCAGTTATTATGTTTGTTTCAACGTAATAAAGTCCTCGAGTAAAAGTTCAATTCTAATAGAACATCGAATAGACGACTCGGTTGTGAGATACTATAGAACTTACTCTAAATATCCGTAGTCAAGTATTATTATTATTAAGGACAATAATAATACATCAAGACTATTATGTGGGTGGACTGATAACCTCATCTCTCAGGTTATACATATGAGATATCAAGTCACGGCATAGGTACACATTAGGGTAATTGTGTACTGGATTGACCCGCCATGAGAATACTACATAGTGCGTTATGTAAGTGTCATAAGTCATTCTCATAGTGATAATGGTGTATGCCACCCTTTGACCTGAAACCACTATGGTCCCTACATGAGGAGTTGAGTGTTTTATTACCGTCAAACATTGTCTGTAACAGGATAATTATAAAGTCGGTTAACTGGGCACTCATGGAGTCATGCAGAGGGACATGAGTGACCCAGATGGGATTTGCCCCTCCTACACAGCAGGAGTAATATCTGTGGGCCCCTTGATAGAGTATGACTGTAAAATGCATGGCCATGCTGAAATAAGTCAATATGAGATATTGATCTTATTTGTTGTTACTTTTTCTACTTAGGTATCAAGGAATATAATGTTGAACTATACAAAGGTGACACACACTACGCCTTGTGTTCAATATAGATATAAGGGCAAATGGGTAATTATACACATGATCATTATCTTGGAAAGGTTACGTCATAATACTGACATTCTCGTTACTTGGGTAGTAGTGATGTGTTGCTAGACACCGCTCTCTGTTTATAATATTAAATAGTGATTTAATATTATTGCCAACGTTACGGGAACCTACAGGGTCACACACATAAGAACAAATTAATAGGAGATTAAATATAAATGAGTAAGACTCGTTTTATTCAGTGGTGCGCTCTTATGACGCATCATCGTAAGTCAAGAGCAACGCAGCACATGGTAAGCTACGGTGCGCCGCTAGGTCAGTCTTAAGTGGTTCTATAAATAGAACACTTAAGCTGAAAGTTCAGACACGAAATTGACCCTAGCCGTATAGAGAGACCTTGTGTGCGTTAAGTGACGGCCCCGGATTCGTCATTAGCACGATGACGGATGCCGCTCTATTCAAAGTCCTTCGTGTTGATCGCGTAGGCGTTGTCATCGATCTGACGCCGTGCTCGACTCTAGTTCTCGTCTGCAACGGTCTGTGCTACAAGAGGTAACCAATGTAATCCCTAAATCATGACCATTCGTAAGGATCCATGGAAGGGAAATTTTAATTTTTCGCTGCGTTTTATCTTTGATTATTGCGCGATTTCCTTACATCTTCAATGGTAGAAAATTGCAGAAGCAAAAGAAAATGAGTTTTAGGATTAAACTGAGATGAAAAGGAATAATGTGAAGCAAAAAAGATGTTTTCACAAATTTACCTTGGTAAGTATCTGGGATCAGAATCGGATAATAGTAAACGAATGAATGAGGAGATGGGTCTTGGTCTAAAGTTCACCCCTTTGAGAAAACGACTCCAAGATCAGATTTTCTAGGTAATGATTAGGGTAAATGGAAATAAAACCTAATTGATGTTTAAATATGCTTCCCAAACGGTTTAGGTCAAGATATTAGCATTAAAATAGGATTCTATCCATATTAGGACATATTTGAATTCAAAAACGGAGATAAGATCTGATGTGCGATTTTTGCCGATTCCCGCATTTTTAATTAGTTACCACTGATACTCTAACTGGTTAATTGTTAACTCAGTGATGGTAATTAGTTACTATTGCAGATGATCCTAATCATCTAAGATGATCCTAAACACAAACCCAAACACACAAGGTCACAGATATGAAAAATAGTGTTACAACATAGGCCAGTTTTAGTGCTACTTCTTCTCATCTTGTAAGTTAATATTAAATCACATGATATTGCATACTATTCAGTGTTCTTTTCCCGTTTACTTAATTTGTTAAGTTGTTATTTGTATGTGACTATCCATAGGATTTAGGAGATTCTCTTTAGTCTGAATGAAGAGAGGAGGTTGAGGAAGAGGCCACCGTCTGACATGGTATACGCCAAACATTGATTGAGGTGCATAATGTGGTCACATATCAGAGGAGAAAGATGATCTGATCCATGCAGACACCTTCATTTCTTTATTTTGTTCGAATTTTTTGTACGGATACAATAATTATATTTTAATGTACTTACTTTGTATTTATTTTATTTTAACTTTTTGTACCAACTTTATTTTTATATCCATTTCTTCAATATTCAAGTATAATTGAAAAATAAATAAAAAAATAACTTTTTAAAGTTAACTTCCGAAAGCAAATATACATTTTATTCGTTAACTTCTAGAATGCATATAACATATCCGTTCCGAAACTTCCGAACATGTGGTATATGCATTTTGAAAGTTTATATCTAAAGTGTAAATTTGCTTTGGGATTTAAATTTTGGAAGGCATTTCAAATTCCAAAAAATTATACATTTCAGAATTTAACTTCTAAATATGGACATTTTGGGAAAAAATAATAACATTAAAATTGTGGGAGTGAATTAGAAAAAATGAAGTGCAACTAGCAACCCCCAATTAATAATCCACTTGAACTACGGACTTTATTAGAATAAAGGTCCAAATGGAAAATGGTCCAGCATAATTATAAATACATGGGTTTTAGTATTCACACCCCCATCAGATTTTCATTTTCCCCCCCAAGTGCCCCTGTCTGGAAATATATTTTTGGACATGTTAAGTCCACTTTGCTAGGAAAAAAAGGCGTTCGAAAATCTATTTACGAAAATTCATAACTTTCGGAAAAATATTTATGTACGAACTCACAAAAAAATGACATCCGTAAGTTTAATTACAGACATGTTATAGCCAGTCTCCGTAAATATACGTTCGGACACGTTTGATAGACGTCCAAAAGTATATTTATGGACGTATCCTCGACTTGGAAAAAAATCTGATGGCGTTAAAACATTGTGCATTAATCCAAGAAACTTCCAGTCAGCATTAAAACAACCAAATACATACACCCAAATAATCATAATGCTCAATATTTTGTATCATTCAAAAACTATTGGATTATGAAAAACAATAGTATTAGTTATACAATGTGGAAATACAAATACAATTAGTCTTCACCTAAGTTTACAACACATTTTTTCTGTCACATCATTTGAATGCTCAGGATGGGCAGAAATATATGAGCTAAAAGTAGACATCCTATCAACATAGGGGAACTCCCATGCAGTAGCTTCGAGTTTACAATATCTCTGCCAACAACTAAACGTAGGAGGTATCGAACGACTATCCTTCAAGTACATCTGTAAGTAACAAATAAAGAATTATTCAATCAATCATATCACTTAAACATACAAATTAATTTTAAAAATATTAGCTCATCTTTTACCTATACAAAGTGGCACTTCATCACATGATCGATGCATATAAGGCGGTGAGAGGCTGGTGGGTGACCTCTAAGAGGAAATATCGTATAGTAATCTGTAGCCAACAAAAAAACCACGACCCTGTTATATGCGGAAGCAATTAAAGAACCCATGTCCGGAAAGGTCATCTAATCCCGAGGCACAAGGCATCCTTTCTCACTGTCATAGAGTTGGATATAATCATTCTTGTAGCTATTAAGCTCTCTATGCAAATCACAACGGATGGCAGCCTATTGTGACTCATGCCTACTAAGTAATGCTGCAACCGCCCTATAACCACAATTTACGTCTGCTTCCACATCAACATTAATATAGTCAATCCATTGATGTTATCAGGATGTGTCCAGAATATGTCTTTGATAATATCATAGTGATACAGTCAACTTGCCTTGATATACTTGCATGTGAAAAAGCTTAGCCACTATTTTTAACTATTCTACTTTCTTGAATTTTCTTACAAGTTGCATAGCCACTAACTTTGACTATTCCACTTGCCATTGGCAACTTGTTTTGTTTTTTCCCATTGTATTGTAGTAGATGACAGCCTATATCTAGTTGTATGCCCATTTTATTCTAGTAGATGACAACCCATATCTAGTTGTATCAAGGTCCCTAAGATCACTATAAATAGGACCATATACTCCATGTATTAAGCATCTTTTGAATGAATTGAGTTTGTGAGTTTTAGAGAGTTCTCTAGGCCTCTGAGCCATTTTGGTATTTAGAGCAAGGTTCCCTTTCCTCAGTGATAGGTTTTAATGAAAAAGAGTGACCAAATAGGTTGAGTGAAGTGATTTTTGGTTACACCACCACTGACTCGCGTCTAAACTACTATCTAGGTCCATTTTTTAGCTAAACCAACATTGCCATCGTTCTCAGGAGGTCCAAAACCCCAGGAGACGAAATTTCGCAGCCAATGGAGGCCGCACGCGCTGCCCACCATCGCCTACACGCCGCAGCTATTACCCACGCGCCGCCGTGCCATCTGAAGGTAGAAGACGAGCTAACATCACCTGCCACGTTAGTGTTAACCGTCCATTCAGTGCCACCTCATCCACTTCGGTTCTGCCACGTGTCAACAGTGCTACATAGCAGTACAGTTAGGAAAATTTTCTAGAAATTGCATAATAGTCCTTGAATTTTTGGTAAATTCTATTTTTACCCCAAAACTTTTACAGATTGCATTTTAGCTCCTGAATTTTAGCAAAATTACATTCTAGCCCCTACATTTTGCAAAAATTATAGTTTGACCCCTACAGTCCAAAATGTAGTTTTGCCCCTGCATTTTAATTTTACAATTTTGACCTTAAACCCCAAAATATTATAATTTGGCCACAAATACCTTTGTAAAATACCAATTCACTAGAAAAAAATTCTTAATATGCTTTTATGGTTGCAGTATTGTCTGATCTTCCATATCAAAAAAGAATTATTCCTATTATTGGAAAAGAAATTGTAGAATTGTGAAATAGTGCCTGTTTAGGAAAGATATGGCTAAGGAAAGACTTAGTTATTAAGTGTGTTTTACGCAACCTCTCTTTCCTAGGAACTTACTTGGTGCTCTATTTACAAGACTACAATCTCTAATCCGGTAACCCGGTACCGAACAAATTTTCACCCACAAACAAAATGCCTCCCAGAAGACAGCGTGCACATGACCTTGAAATTGAAGAATTACGGAGACAAATTCAAGAATTGCAGGAGACTGTAAATGCACAACAAGCTTTGTTGGATGAACAACACATGCCATCAGACAATGATGAATCCATTAGTGATTCATCGCCATTTAGAACCGGTCGTCCACAAAGACGATCGCTCAGAAATGACGACATCAAAGTAGAAATTCCAGACTTTGAAGGGAAGCTTCAACAATTTTCACCCACAAACAAAATGCCTCCCAGAAGATAGCATGCACATGACCTTGAAATGGAAGAATTATGGAGACAAATTCAAGAATTACAGGAGACTTTAAATGCACAACAAGCTTTGTTGGATGAACAACACATGCCATCAGACAATGACAAATCCATTAGTGATTCGTCGCCTTTCAGAACCGGTCATCCACAAAGACAATCGCTCAGAAATGACGACATCAAAGTAGAAATTCCAGACTTTGAAGGGAAGCTTCAACTAGATGAATTTGTTAATTGGCTTCAAACTGTTGAGAGAGTATTTGAGTATAAGGAGATCTCAGAAGAGAAGAAAGTGAAGATCATTACTGTGAAGCTAAAGAAACATGCTTCCATTTGGTGGGAGAATCTTAAGAAGAAACGTGAACGAGAAGGGAAAAACAACATCAAGACATGGGAGAAGATCCGACGAGAACTATCGAGAAAGTTCTTACCTTCTCATTATTATCAAGACAATTTTATTTAATTACAGAATCTTCGTTAGAAAAACTTATCTGTGGAAGAATACACAAAGGAATTTGAGAAGTTGATGATGAAGTGCGATATTCACGAAAGGGAGGAGCAAACCATAGCTCGTTACCTTGGTGGGTTAAACACAGATATTGCCCATCCTGTTCAGCTCCAGCAATATTGGTCATTAGACGATGTGATCCGCCTGGCCATGTGAGTGGAGAAGCAGCTGCCCAGAAAGTCTTCCAATAGAAAATTTTCCTCCACTGAAAATTCTTCTTATCCACGCAAAACACCAATAGAACAACCTAGTTCCTCAAGTAAACCTCATTATAAACCCACTACAGAAAACAAAACCAAGGCCACCAAATGTTTCAAATGTCAAGGTTTTGGTCACATAGCCTCCAATTGTCCAACTCGGAGAACCATCACTATCATCAAAGGAGAAGCTTATGAAGTATCTGATTAGGAAGAAGCTCTAGAAGAGCTTGAAAGAGAAGAGGAGATAGAGCCAGGATATGATGAAGAGCTCACTATTGCTGATCATGCAGAATCTTTGGTGATTAGACGAAGTCTGCATATAATTTCAGCAAAGGAGGAACCTTGGTTAAGGCACAATATTTTCCACACCCGTTGCACCACTGCAAGGAAGGTTTGTGACATTATAATTGACAGTGGAAGTTGTGAAAATGTGGTGTCTAACTACATGGTGGAGAAGGAGATGGCTACGCAAAATCATCCACATCCCTGCAAAGTACAATGGCTCAACAAAGGTAGTGAAGTAAAGGTTATTAAGCATTGCCTTGCGACATTCTCCATCGGTCAAAAGTATCAAGATAAAGTCTGGTGTGACGTCATTCCTATGGACGTATGTCACATTCTCCTTGGAAGACCCTGGCAGTACGATCGCGGTGCTTTATATGAAGGTTATGCCAACACCTACTCCTTTATCAAAGATGGAGTTAAAGTCAAGCTAACTCCATTACCATCGAGTGAACTTAATGAAAGCATGAAAGAATCCAAGCCGTTGGTGTCCTTAGGCATAAAGGAACAATTGAAAGTAGTTGTAGAGGAAGTCCAAACTATGAGCTCTGTTTTATTGTTACAACCAAATGAAGAAACTGTTCTTCCAATAGAAATTGAACAGTTACTCACCGACTTTCTAGATGTTGAACCTAAAGAAATTCTGCATGGACTACTGTAACACCCCGTTTTACCAAAGCGTTAATGGTGAAATTCTAGTAACTAATTGTGGAATATTTTTATATATTTTTTCTTTTTTAAAAACATGCGAAAACAAAACCTTAACTGATCACAGTAACACACATCCACTTAACAACATTGCTCATATATATATATATATAATCATCAGTCTATAAACTCAAAGGACTACAAAGGCCATAAACTTCGTACGCAGGAGATGGTCCGAAATGTATACATAAAACTACAAACCAAAAGAGACTACATCAGTAATATGAAAACCCTAAAAATCTAGAGTTGACTTATACCTATGATGTACTTCGCAACTCTTCACTAGGGATTGCATCCAAAATAAACTTGTAGTATAAAACACGACCTCAAAAAAACTAAAGACTATCACTAACTGTCCAACTCCTAACTGGCCCGAACCTATACCACTTACGAGGTGGGAACCCCGTAAGATAAGACTCAGACTCGAAACTAGCAGAACTGGTAGCCTCGGAGGGATCCTCCTCCTCCTCCTCCTCACTCTCAATCATGATCCCATCCTTGTGCGACCATTCCCTAATGGTTTTACGCCCGTCTATAGGATCTTCTGCTGTCGGTACAGCAGTTGTAGGATAGGAGTAATGCGAGCAATGAGTGCAGAAGGGGGAGGGATAACCTCAGGTGCTACCACAGGCACCTCAGGAACCGGTGGAGTAGTCACAGTAGTAGTAGTAGTAGCAGTAGTAGTAGTAGTAGTACTCGTACTAAGAATTGTGGATGGATGTGAAGCAGCCAACAAACCTGGGGAAACATGAAACTAACACCTCTTACTACTGAACCAAATAGCAGTACGAAACTCACCGTCATCGTCAGTCTCCATCACCAAGCCGGAGTACGAGAGACGTCCGAAATTTGGATCAATAGACCACGCCGCAGGAGTAGTCCCCCCAGGGAACTCATACGTCGTGCAGCCACGAACCTCATCGAAATCGACGTAATCTAAGTAGCGAGTCTGGAACATAAACAAAGAACAAAAGAGAAATGTAAGGGTAAATTCCTTGTCCACGAGTTCATCATAGGCTAGTCGTATGCAAACAAGATATATACATAGTACAACAACATGCTCTATATAAATGTATATATAGCTTAATAGACCGCAAGCATCATTATGGCATATCAAGCAATTTGCATGTGAGCAAACAATCCAATCAGAAAATCAATCATCAATTATCACATGTTATAATGTGGTCAGTATGCATGCCAGTGCATATGAAATCCTTGTTTATACACATTGCAGCCCGACTAGGTAAGCAATAGGACACTAGAAAAAATCTTCAAGGCCCAAATCTTTTTTCCATCACAATGGAATGTGTAGTCTAATCAAATCCAATTAGAGTACACTGCCCTATATAGATCTCCGGTCAAATACAACGTACCTTGGATCAGGCAAATCAGACAACATTAATTTCAATGTCGATGCTCCATGGTTAGTATGCATCAATCCAAATCCTTTATACGGTTCACTCACATTTCTGAGTGTCCGAAAGATTCTTTTAATTTTAATACCTTTGATAATCGATAATCGACATATCTCACCTCTCCACATATTGATTCCCGAACCCAAACCTTTTTAGTTCGAAAACCTTGGTGTCAAAGAAACTCTTTTAGGGTTGGGTCATTGGAACCCATGTTGTGCTATAAATAATACGCCCGGTTGGCTCCTAGGAAAGAGAGGTGGTGATGAACACGCTTCATTACTAAGTCTTTCCTAGCCAAAACTTTCCCAAACATGTATTATTCAACCCAACTTTTCGAAAATATATTTGTTTCCTTAAGTTCAAAAGGTGAAATGTCTAGTTTTTCCTTCCCGTAGTAACTCATTGGTTTTACCCAAAATCTTTGTTTTAAGTTCGAAAACTTTTACACGACTCGTAGAATCGCATCAGATTTACCGTTGTAAGTCGTTAAACCAATTACCGTCGATTATCGCATCAACAATTAAATTTAATCCGTGTGCATACTTAATCAAAGATTAATTTAATCAATCACTACAGAGATAATTAAACCAATCAATATAATCACAAATCATGCCACGTAGGGCCAAATCAGTGTCATCCAATCCAGACAACAGATAATATTACTACACATTTTATCAAACAATCCACTCAATCAAACAAAGCAAAAATCCTAAACTCATTATATATAATTTTTTCTTACCTCGTACGCTTTCCTTAGCTAACGTGTCGGAGGTATCAACGATATTCTTTGCTCGAACATTGCTCGAACCTTGAATACACAACCGATTTAGTGTTTAGAAAAATTTCTAAGACACTTCATAAAGGGGCAGCCACGGTTTTGGGCTCCTAAGGGTTAGGAATCTCTCAACTTAATCCTATATGATTATTTCTAACCATATGTAATGCAACAAGTCCAAACAATGCAAGTTCACAAACTTTTTCAAACACAAACACATTAAAAGAAGTCTAAACTAAATTTACCACTTAGAATAGTGTTTTACCAATTGAAATAGTGTTTTACCAAACTTTAAACTTTCAAATCATGTTTCACCAAGATCAAATCAACCAAAACTAACACTTTGTTAATTTAAACTTTGAAATTCCAAAACTTTAAACAACCAAAGCTTTTTTTCACAAAATCTCCTTAAAACAACCAAAACTTTAAACTCAAATCATCCATCTTTTTCATGCTTAAAATCTTACAAACACTTAATGAAAACCATGCTAAAACCAAACCAAATACTTTGATTGAAATCTATTACTACTAATCAGGAAAGCGTTAGCCCTTGTGCTGTTCCTGCAATCTTAGTACCCAAGAAGGACGGAAGCTGGAGAATGTGTGTTGATAGTCGAGCTGTCAACAAGATTACCATCAAGTATTGATTTTCGATACCAAGACTTGATGATTTACTCAATCAGTTATATGGTGCCACTATCTTTTCCAAGTTTGATCTTCGTAGCAGATACCATCAGATCAAGATGAGGCCAGGAGATGATTGGAAGACAGCCTTTAAAACTAGAGATGGCCTTTATGAGTGGACTGTGATGCCCTTTAGGTTGTCCAATGCCCCGAGTACATTCATGCGCCTGATGAATCAAGTACTTCGACACTTCATTGGAAAATTTGTAGTCGTCTACTTTGACGATATCTTGATCTACAACAAAGGAAGAAAGGAACACTTAGAGCACCTTCGACAAGTGCTACAGACCCTTCGTGAGCAAAAACTCTATGCCAATCTGAAGAAATGTTCCTTCTTGACCAATGAAGTCACTTTTTTGGATACATCATCACAGCTGAAGGTATTCGAGTTACTACCCCACTCATGGATTGCATAAAGGGAGACAAGTTCCACTGAACCGAGCCGGCACAGAAAAGTTTTATAGAGCTGAAGAGGCATTTGACAGAATCACCAGTGTTAGCCCTTCCCAACTTTGATCAAGTGTTCGAAGTTAGTTGTGACGCTTTCAACACTAGAATTGGTGCTGTTTTAAGTCAAGAAGGCCACCCCATAGCCTTCTTCAGTGAGAAGCTCAACAATGGCAAACTTAGATACTTTACCTATGACACGGAGTTCTTCGCCATTATTCACGCTTTGCAACATTGGAGTCACTATCTTTTGAATAAGGAATTTATTCTTTATTCAGATCATGAAGCCCTTAAATACTTGAATTCTCAGCAGAAGATCAGTCGCAGACATGCCGCTTGGAGTGAGTTTCTACAGCCTTATCCATTTTTGCTCAAACATAAGGCAGGAATTCAAAATGCTGTTGCAGATGCTCTCAGTAGGCGTCATACTCTACTCTCCACTTTACAGGCAAAAGTAGTTGGATTTGAGACTATCAAGGAGCTATACCCGATGATCCTGATTTCCAAAAGTTCTAGAATGCTGCTGAATTACAATCCTCCCAAGACTATTACATGCATGAAGGATTTTTGTTCAACGGAAAGGCTTTATGTATTCCTTAATGCTCACTACGGGAAGACATTATTTGGGAAGCCCACGATGGAGGATTAACAGGTCATTTTTGACGAGATAAAATGGTGGCTTTAGTGAAAGAAAAATTCTATTGGTCAAGGTTTGAAAGAGATGTTAACCAGCATATTTAAAGATGCAGAATCTGCCACTTGGCCAAGACTAAAGGACAAAATGTAACATCCTAATTTTTAAGAAAAGTAATTTTAGCGATAAAATCCTGAATATTTGAAGATAAGTCATAGAGATTGATCACCTCAATGATTTACTGAGAGCACGTGGAATTATTTTAACTTATTTTAAATAATTTATTTATTATAAATAATTATTATTCATGATGTCAATTCAAATTAATAGACAGCGTAGACGTATGCTGCTTTAATGTGAATTCATCAATTTAAACATTATATAAGTTTTCTGTGTGACGCAGTAACGCGTATTTTTGTTAACTAAGAAAATGATTGAATTAAATCAAGATGAAACTAAATTTAAGAATTAATATTTTATATTAATTCATGGTTCGAATGTCGTCAAAAAATTCTAACGAAGTTTCGCCGCGTTTTGAATCACTGGGTAGTTTTTATCCGCGAATAAAATTCTAAATGAACCCCGATTTCGATAAAAATCGAATCGTAACTTGTTGTGATTACTTTTGAGTGTTTTAAATTGTTTGTATTATTTATGATAAAATATTTTCAAGTGGTGAATTAATTTCTCGGTAAATTAATTTTCGCGATTTAATCGGCGAAGAATTAATCGGTAACGCGGCTATTCGGCGCCGTGTTCTTAGTACCCTTAGACTCTAGGATTAGAGGGTAATTATGAGAGACGAGGGACTTGATGGGTTAGACTTGTGATGTGAATAGCATCTCACTTTATTGAGAGGTGTCACATGTTGTGTGATTAGTTCTTTTAATATTTTAATTAGACTAATTTCCAACCAAGTGTTTTATTTAAGTCTTTAATTCTTTTTTTTTATTTGGAGCTGGCCACAGCCACACCCCCCTTCATCCTACATCACCCTTCATTTTTCTTTCCTATATGATTAAAGGAAAAACCAAATAAGCAAATTAAGCCTTCCTTTATTTATTGTTTTATTAAATTGTAATCCTCCCTTTATTTTTGAAGCACCAGCCGAACCCCCCTCTCTCTAACTCTCATAGTTCTTCTTCTTCTTCCTTTCTAGAGTGAGAGACTCCAATCCCTCCATGGAAGCCATTTCCTTCATCATCTTGGAACTATCTCATCTCTAGTTCTTCACACTTTTTGTTACCTATTTCTTCTATCTTCCATCATCCTTTAGCTTATCACCAAGCAAGGTTAAGAGAAGCATTTTCTCTTCCCCAAAGAGCCCCCTAGGCTGCGACTACAAGGAGGGAGTATGTAGTAGTTCTTTTCTTTTTCTTTCTTGATTTTGTTTTTGATTTGTACTTGGTTGTGATCTATGATGGATGTGAGCATCATATTCCCAAATCCTTGGAACCCTAGGGTGGAACCCTAAGGGGAAAAAGAGGGAAAGCATGTGATCCTAGTGAATCAAGAATTAAATTGATTAATTTAGCCTTTGTGATGTTGTTGTTGTTGAATTTGTTCATAGTTTTGGAATTAAAAGTTGTTTGAGTAATTGTTGATGATGGAAACCTATTCTTGAGAAAGGGAAATTTGTTTTACAAACTTGTTTTCATGGTGTATTGATGTTGATTGGACTTTTGGGAAAATTATGTAAAAATGATTTGAATTGGAAATGGTGATGTTTTCATGTATTGGCTTTCAAGGAAATGATTCTTAGTTTTGAAAAGTACTCTTTGAAATAAGTATTTCAAGCATATATATTTTAGTATTCCAAATTGAGTTGTATTTAAGCTTTGGGAAATTTTGGGAATGACTTGATTAATTGAAAGGGGTTTTTTTTTATGATTTAAGGCCTAGTGGAACTTAACCAATAAATTTAAATTGAGTTAGAATGATTGGGGATCCTGACTTATAGTAATTGTAAGTAGTGTATTTAAAGATTGTTTAAGTAATTGAAAATGGTTGGAAAGGACTTTTATTGAAATTGTTTTGGTTAGGAAAGTGTTATGTTTTGGTTGGTGTGGAACAATGAAATTGTAAAACCCTTTTTGCTTCTAAATTACTTGTTTTCCAAGTGTATGTGACCTATTAAAATATTTTTTTTGGGAATTGAGAGCCTAGGGATTAGGATTGAAACCTTGCCTAGGAGATTAGAAAATTAGATTTATGTCTAGGTTGTGCTAAGTTTCACTGTGGTGCTAGGACTTGTAGATTTCGAGTTCGTGCGACGTGGGATCGAGGATCGAGGAGTACGTGGACACATGGCTTGGCGTTCGGTAAGGGCACTTTACATTCTCGGTGTTTACGTATGTATAGTATGTGTAAGGGCAACTTGTAGATATGGATAGATTTTAAATTTCTGTTATAAAGCGAAGAAGTCTGACAACCTTAGGGTTCGAAGTGAGGGTCTCGTACCCCTTCGATTTTTAGTTCTTAAAACTTTAATTATGATTATTTAGTGGGCTTGTCTGCAAGTGGTTGGCAACTGTCCCCAACTCCCCACACTTGTTTGATTTCCTCTCTGTCAACTCCACTGAGCTGCAGAGGGATGAATTGTATTCCGACTGTTGTGATATGACTTGATTGCTTGATACTGTTGAACTGGGTTGTCTTGTATTGAGCTTTGTGTGAATATTTATTTAATATGCGATTGAATCATTATTCGAGTTGCTTTCTTGAATTATCATATGAGTTGATTTATTCATCATGCTTCCTTGAATCATCATATGCATCGATATATTCATTGGGGTGGAGAAAGTGTCGTCATGGCGTTTTTTGAACTATATCCCGAATAAACTTAGGGTGCTAGGACCCCCTTGTTTTTCGGCAGCTTAGTTAGACGTCTTAACGTCAAGGAACTCGTCCTGAATATCCTAGGGTGGTCGTGGAGCCCAAAGCCTATGGCTGGATTTCAGCAGCTTGTTCGGTGTTATTTCCGGAAAATTGTAGAGGGTGTCAAGGAGTTGCATTTTGGGGCATTGGTGCATAATTGCTATTTCCTGTATTTATGTTGTGTTGTTATATGCCTTGTTGCCGAATGTGTTGTCGTATGTGCACCTGTCTCTTTATTTTAAGAAGTTGACCCTTGCCAGTGGTTCTTTCAATTAATGAATGTAACCCAGATGGCGGAGCAAGCGGAGGACTCGAGACTGCGGAGAAGAGTAACTGAGGATAGCCGTCCGGCTTCTTACTTGAACTTCTGGGGTAACTTACTAGAAGTTTAGTAAGGGATGTAGCATGTCGACCAGCTATAGAATATTTGTAGTTTATTTCAGTGTTGTAATTAAAGGCCTATTATGTTTCCAGACATGTATTGTCGTATATGAATTGATGGAATAGATGAGTATGGTTAATGTGGTTTATTTGGTGTCTTTAATTATTCACCGCCATGTTTCTAAAATCGTTGTAATACTCTGACTACCCTTTTAAAGAACTTTTAAAAAAAATATATAGAACCACATTTTCGAAAAACGTGAAATGCAGGGTATTTCGCCTTTCAGAAATATGTCAACTTTTGTCAGAATATCTACTTTAGTAGCGCTCCGGAAACGGGTCGTTACACAAAACACCGGGTTGTATATGCCACTTCCTGTACCAAAAGCACCCTGGGAAGATGTTAGCATGGACTTCGTGCTTGGATTACCTCGGACCCAACGTCAGAAAGATTCCATAATGGTAGTGGTAGACAGGTTTTCAAAGATGACCCATTTCATTCCCTGCCAGAAGACCAACGATGCTGTCCAAGTTGCCGATTTGTATTTCAAGGAAATTGTTCATCTTCATGGAATTCCAAAAACCATCATTTCCGATCGAGATGTGAAGTTCTTAAGCCACTTTTGTAGAACCTTGTGGAAGAAGATGGGTACTAAACTTCAGTTCAGTAGTTCCAGTCATCCCTAGACAGATGGACAAACGGAAGCAGTCAATAGGCTTTTGGGAAACCTACTTCAAAGCTTTATCGGTAAAAACCTGAAATAGTGGGACCTTATCCTCGCACAAGTTGAATTTGCTTACAACAATTCAACTAATCAAGCCACTGAAAAATGTCCTTTTGAAGTAGTATATGGAACTCGTCCGCTTAGTCCGTTAGACTTAAACCCCTCATCTGACAACCAAAAGTATAGTTTAGATGCTGATAGCAGAGCAAAGGAAATCAAGAAGCTGCATGAACAGGTTCGAGAGCGGATTAAGAAGCAAAATTCAAGATATAAAGCTCAGCATGACAAGCACAGAAGACAACAAATCTTTAAAGTAGGAGATTTGGTATGGATACATCTGCAGAAGGAACGATTTCCAAACCAACCAAACACCAAGTTATCTCCTAGAGCTGATGGACCATCTAGAATCGTGCAGAAAATCAACGACAATGCCTACAAGATAGAATTTTTGCGAACTATGGTGTCTCTGCAACCTTCAACGTCGCTAATCTTTCACCATGTGTGGATGATGAGACAGAAATAAACTCGAGGGCGAGTTCTGTCTAACCCGGGGAGAATGATACTGCCAACATGTGGACAAGCTTAGCCACTATTTTTGACTATTCTACTTTCTTGAATCTTCTTACAAGTTGCATAGCCAATAACTTTGACTATTCCACTTGCCACTAGCAACTTGTTTTATTTTTTCCCATTGTATTCCAGTAGATGACAACCTATATCTAGTTGTATGCCCATTGTATTCTAGTAGATGACAACCCATATCTAGTTGTATCAAGGTCCCTAAGATCACTATAAATAGGACCATATACTCCATGTATTAAGCATCTTTTGAATGAATTGAGTTTGCGAGTTTTAGAGAGTCTCTAGGCCTCTGAGCCACAGAGTCATCAAACAATCTCTAATCATACACATAGTTATCACGCACCAATAACACCATGAGCTGCTGCATTTCTATTCTAGGACCCCTCTGATCCCTCCTATATACAACACGTCGATTGTAAACATGATGGATAGTACTAAGATTCTCAACATTGCGATGTTTCAATGTGACTAGAATGTTTCTAGGTTTTACCATATTCTTAGACCTCTCATCTCCACTTAGCCAACCTACGTCTGGGTGACCTATTAAAGTTATTGCCACATGATGATTGTGGGTCCCATTCACTACATTGAGTTCACCAGTGCCCAAAGGTCTTCCCCGGAGTCTAAAGGGGCAATCACATTTTTTGGTTGCAGTATCCTTGCGAGCCAATGTGTTCTTGTCTTGCCTGTATTTTCCACTCCTTTCATAACCCAAGACCAACATCGTAACCCAAGTGCACTAGTGTCTGACCTTGAAATGACAATGACAAATCGTAACTTCCTTGCAACATCTCGGGCCCAGTTCAAGAGATCATCTCGAGAACCAAATACCAAAAAAAATACATTGTATTATTATGATGTTATATTTTCATAAGTTCAAAAGTTAAATTCACAATTCAAACCATCAACCTTGTCAGTGATGAAATTCTCAGTGAAGTCTGGATTTTCAACCTCGGGTTTAGCTTTGAAACATTATGGACCAGCAGCCGCAGATCACTCAGGTGGCATGGTACCCTGCATCCAGTCAGGTGGCATGATACCCTACGTCCAATCAGGTATGGCACCGGGCAGGTACTCGGGCAAGTACTCAGATGACATTGTATCATGCCCCCATTCAGATGACATTGTCACCTTCTCATACATCAAGCCAAACCACTAATCATGATCCATACCTGTTTCAAACAATGAAACACACAACATAATCAATTTTCTGGCTTCTCAGTATAATCTGGAACTAAAATTACGGAAATGGTTTTTTATCACATCTGTAAATATATTTATGGAAGTGTTACATGAAACCAACATCCGTAAATAAATATCTGGACGGTACTTTTATGCAACATTTTTGTACATTCATAAATAATTAAGGAAAAGGTTTTCTAGCCTCTGTAAATATATTTACGGACATAACTAGAACATAGAAAAAGTTTAAAAAGCGAAAAATGAAAAAGAGGAATAGAGAATGGTACCTTAAGCTTCTTTTAATGACATGAAAGTGGGGATTGAAGAGAAGGTGTGGGAAGTGGAAGAGGGGATTTGAGATTGAGATTGATAGGGTTGAAGAAGTAATGTGAAGAGGAAGAATAAATGAGAAAGAAGGAGGAAAGGATGAGGAAGAAGAAGGAAAGAGTTTTAAAAAATAAGTTTAAATGATTTTTCGTAACTATATTTACGGATAGGTAGCGTCCGTAAATATATTTACGAAGAGGGTAAATCCAAAAACAAAACAAAAACAAAAAAATTAAAACTGCCGAGGGTGCATCCTGCAAAATATTTTATTTTGATTTTGGTCATTCTAACCAAAATTCATAACAAAATCTGCAGAAACACTTTATTTTCCTACCAAATTTCTTGTGAATTTTGATCCGAATAACTAAAAACAATTATTTTGACCAAAATTCATAGAAAAATCCATAGAAAACACTTCACTTTCCTACAAAATTTCCTATGAATTTTTATCAAAAGGACCAAAATCAAAATAAAATATTTTATAGGGACTAAAAACAAACAAAAAATTTTACAGGGTCTAAAATCAAAACACGGGATTAAAAACATATTTAAGCCTTTTTTTTATTTTATTTAAAATACATCTCATCTCATCTCATCTCATATATTAAAAAAAATCCAATACAGTTCGAGAGAAATAAAAGCTAAGAGCCTACATTTATCGGAAGAGATTGGATTAGATACAACTTCATGTTCCATTTGAGCTAACTGCTCTCTCGACGGCTGGGAGCACCACCCGTTTCAACCAACATGCCCCAATTCAACTCACTGTAAGCTCTCTCTCTCTCTCTCAGCGAAATGAAAAATACAACATTTTTTTTCTTATTACCCATATATTAAATTTCTTTCTTCACGGGCATGAGTAGCTGAAAACATATGCATTAAAGAACATGTTTATCGGTAGATTCACTGCATTGTGCTTTATCTAATCTAGATTTTTCACACGAATTTCTGTCAGTGTGAGAGGAATATATGTTCCACACTCTTCCTTGACTCATATTTCCAACAATTATTCAAGGCAACTCTTGAGCAATTTGGTGGATTGCGCTTGTACATTTAAATTTTGCCCTTCAACAACACTGCACGTGCTTCCTCACGTGTCTAAGGTGAAGAAAACTGCAATCCCCAAATTAACGTTGGGTTGTTCAGTTCTCCCCATGGAAGAGCTGCAGATAAGTGTTGATGATGGAGAAGCACGTGGCGACGCTGGACATTACAATGAGTCAAAAGCTAGTGTTGATTTTTCTGATTATTTGAATGATGGGAATGGAGGTGTTGGGATTAGTGACTCTCTAAAGTCTCTCAACAAGAAAGTTCTTAAGGAGAAGATGAGAAGAATGAAAATAGGTCTAGCAAACAAAGGAAGAGTACCTTGGAACAAGGGAAGGAAACACACCGCAGGTAGTTTACATTTTTAAATAAACATTGAAAATTTGATATGACTTTTAGTTGGATAATTTTGTGTAAGTGATTCTGTACACAATGCAGAGACCCGTGAGAAAATCAGGATAAGAACATCAGAGGCATTGAGGGACCCCAAGGTGAAGTCAAGTAAGAGTCATTCAGTTTTTTGGAGTGTTCCTTTCTTTTTTTTCTATGTGTCCATATTCACAACATGACATGCTCTATTGTTGCAATAATTTTTGTTGAAAGTCTTACATCGACTAGAGATATGGTCTTAGTGGCCTTTATAAGGCTTAGGCAATCCTCACCTTACAAGCCGGTTTTGTAAGGATGAGTTAGGCCTAAAGCCCAAATTTAAGATGGTATCAGAGCCTATCCTAGATCTGTTATTGGGCTATAATCTCTATTATTCTACTGCATTTGTTCACCTTTCTACAGATGGGTCATCTGGGCGTGAGGAGGTGTGTTGAGATCCCTATTATTCCACCCACATTAGTCCACGCTTCAGATTTCCAGAGCGTGAGGGGGTGTGTTGAAAGTCTTACATCGACTAGAGATATGGTCTTAGTGGCCTTTATAAGGCTTAGGCAATCCTCACCTTACAAGCCGGTTTTGTAAGGATGAGTTAGGCCTAAAGCCCAAATTTAAGACAAATGAGCCCATAAATATTGTTAGAATATGTTGTGTGTTAGAATATGTTGTGTATATTGGGCCCAAGCCCATTAGTCTCTTGTGTATATATATACCTCACTTTGTAACCCTATTCAAGTAATGAAATACATTTCTCTCATATTTCTACATGGTATCAGAGCCAGAACATAATCAGGTGTTGCTGACGTTTTCCGGCGAGCCTCTTCTCTTCCGCGACATCTTGTTTCTCCGGCAGTATCTTTTCCTGACAGGATCACTTCACTGCCCGGCACCAGTGTTCGCTGGCGAGGGTAGTCTGATCAGCCTCGCCTCCATCGGAGCTCCGCAGCCGCCACGCGCCGCTTCTTCTCCGGCGACCATCTTACATTTTTCTTAGATCTGCTTCTCTCCGGTGCTCATCTGGCCAGCTCCACCAGTTAGACTCTCTCATCAAAGCGAGTCCGACCATCCGGTTGTCGCCGGCGCCGCTCGATCTGGCAAGGAACATTGCGAGAACCACTCGGTCTGTTCTAACTTATTTTTCCGTGAGGACTTCATTCTTCTGCCAAGTATTTTCTTACTCACATCTTGAAGATCATCTATTTGGCTTTTTCTAGTCTTCTTTGTCTTGAAACATGGTCGGTTCATCTTCTTCCTCTAGTTTGGAGCTCTTTTCTACCTTTTCATCCACTCGACCATTACAGCAGAGAAAAGTTAATGGGCTCTTCTAACTATATTCCTTGGTCTAAAATTTGTTGAAAAATGGTGCATTGGTCGAGGGTAAAAACACCTCACAAACTAAGATTGATGATGTGAAAGGCAGAGGAGAGAAGGAAAAATGGGAACAAAGCGATGCTTTGTTGTGTACTGCTATGGCAATCTATTGATCCATCCGCCGTAGCATCTATACCCAACTTTGACACTTGTTATGAGCTATGGACTCGAAGCCAAATCTCGTATACCAATGACATTAGTAACTTGTATTACATTGTTGACAAATTAATCGGCCTTAACCGTCAGCGAATACTACTATTGATGAATGTGTTGGTCATATGTCTTCTATCGGTGAGTTCAATGCTCTTACCACCATTTGGAAAAACTATTCTTGAAGAGCTTGCTCAGAGACAAGTTCTTTATGGTATGTACCTTGGGCCGCGAAATGCGACCATTGCATCCGTGAGGACCAAATCCTTGCCGGCCATTGTCCTACGTTGGATGAGGTTTTTCTCTACTTCGTGTTTCCTCCGTGTCTGCTTTGGTCTGTTGCCAGGATAGCTCGACTTTAGTTTCGCAAATGCTCGGCGTGGTCCTAGGAGGACTTAAGGTGGTGATCATCGAGAAACAATAGGGCACCTCGTCTAAATGCGCTTTATTGTCATAGATGGGCACACTGGGGAGAAATGCTTCAAGTTGCATGGTCGTCCTCCTGGGCTAATCTTGCCCACAATGAGGGACAACCCGCTTTGAGCAACCAAGGGACCATCCAAGACTGATCGTCATGCTTATCGGGATCGATTATGATGATTATTTGAGGTATCGGGCATCACGTGGTCTCCCATTCCTGTGCTGCTCGTTACGGTAATTCCTTTGCTTGCGTGTCCCGATCTTCTGTTGGACCACGGGTCCTTGATTAAAGTGACTTGATCATATGCGTGGTAATTCCCTCTTTACTTTCTCATATTAATTATTCCACCTGCATACTACCTTCTATTACCTTAGCTAATGGCTCTAAACAGATTGCTACTGCGATAGGTAGTGCCTGACCACTTACCCTACATTCCTTTGAACTATGTACTCTATGCTCCTAAATGTCCGTTCAATCTTGTTTCTATTAGTAGTCCCGACCTAAGAACTTAAATTGCACTGGCCTCATTTTCTCCTAATTGTTATTCAGGATCGCGATGCGACGGGTGATTAGCGCGGGGACATGGTCACGGAAGTGCTGTACTATCTTTCATCACCATCGGTTTGCTGCCTTACTACTTCATCTCCGAGCTTCTCATGACCGTTTGGGACATCCAGGAGTCTCTAAGCTTCGAGAAAATGGTTCCGATGCTTTCCTCTTTGTCAAGTCTTTAATTGTGAGTCGTGTCACTAGGTAAGCAGTCTAGAGTGTCTTTTCTAGCGTGTCAATAATCGGGTTGCGTCCTTTTGCTTTAGTTCACTCACGATATTTGAGGTCCTAGTCGTGTTGTTTACGTGTCTGGATTTGATTATTTTGTAACTCTTCATTGGCGATTATTCTCGTTGTACTTGGTTATATTTAATGAAAAATCGGTGCAGTTTTATCCATTTTTGAGATCTTTTGTCTTTGAAATTAAAATCAATTTCATACAAATATTCAAGTCTACGGAAGTGATAATGCACTGGATATTTTTCCATGACTTTCACTCAATTCATGTCTTCTCGGGGAATTATACATCAGTCTCTTGTGCTTATACACCTCAGCGAATCAGGTTCTTTGAGCATAAGAATAGACATTTGATTGAGAACAACTACTCTTTTACTCCATCATAATGTTCCCATTCGTTTTTGAGGGGATCTTGTCATTCTTTGCATATTACGCTATTAATCGTATGCCATCTTCTTTTCGGCTTCAAAGCCCCTCATTCCATACTTTTTCCTAACCAGGCGTCATATTCCCTTACTCCACGCACTTTTGGGTGTGTTTGCTTTGTTCATAATATGATGCAGAAAGGATAAGTTGTCGACCAAGTCAATCAAATGTATATTTCTTGGTTATTCGTGTTCGGAAAAGGTTACAAATGTTACTCTCCGGATACTATGGTATTACCTATGCTCTGATGTCACCTTTCTTTGAGTCTTCACCGTTTTATCCTTCATCTTCCTGAAACCCATCTCCATCCATGACGAGGTTACTACCAACTTCCACACATTCCTCCTTTTCGTCATTGGACTCCAGCGAGCTAGAAGAACCAAGCGGCCGAATCCTTCTACGGTAGAGAGTCCAGCCAATGAGCCTTACGGGTTTATCGTCGCGAGTTCGCCTGACGGTGATGCTCCCTTAGCGGTCCACCTGCGACTCATCTCCCTGCTCCGACACGCTTCCTCACGAGGATCCTGGTGGCGATCTTCCTATTGCCATTAGAAAGGTACTGCTCGTTCAACGCAATCCTCATCCTATATAACTTTCTTAGTTACCATGTCTTGTCACTCCATATTGTGCTTTTATATCCTCTTTGTCTGCTATCTCTATTCCTAACTCTACTAGGAAGCACTTGCACATCGAGGATGGCGTCAGGCAATGATGGATGAAAATGTACCGCCACTAATGGCACTTGGGAGTTGGTTCCTCTCCCTCCGGGTAAAACTCGGTAGCTTGTCGTTGGATTTACAGTTAAAGTTGGCCCAGATAATTAGTTGATCGCCTTAGGCTGCTTGTTGCTAAAGGTTATACTCGAGTTTATGGCCAAGATTACACCAAATACCTTCTCTCCCTGTTGCCAAGATGTCATCATTCGCTTTATTCTTGGCTATGGGCTGTTTATCCGTTCTTGGCCTTTGTTTGACTTGATATTAAAAATGCTTTTTCTGCATGGTGAACTTCATGCAGGAGATCTATATGGAACCAGCACTTTGGCTTTGTTGCTTTCGGGGGAAGTCTGCAATTTGGTTTGTAAACTTCATCGGTCTCTTTATGGTTTTGACTTAATCCTAGTGCTGGTTTGGAAGGTTTAGCTTAATTATTCAGAATTTGGAATGTCTCGTTGTCATTCGATCATACAAAGATATTTTATAGGCATAGCTCTCGGGGAAAGTGCATCTACTTGATAGTTTATCGATTTGATATTGTCATAACGAGATGATCATGATGGCATTGAAGAGTTGAAGAAACGCCATCACTTTCCAGGACCAGGACTGGGCTTACTTAAATACTTCGGGTATTGAAGTAGCCTTCGATCTAATTGTGGTGTTGTTGTTTCTCGAAGGAAGTATGTATTGGACATTCTAGAGAGGCTGGTATGTCGGATTATGGCTTTGTTGACTCTCACTATGGATCACAATGTTAAACTTCTTCTGCAGTCGTGGAAGCCATTGGTGATCGAGGCAAGTATCGAGACTAGTTGGTAAGCTAAATTACCTTACTATCACTCATCGCGGATATTTCATTTCTTTGTTTACGTGGTGAGTCGGTTTCTTGATCTCCTTGTGATAGTCATTGGGATGCATTGCACCGTATTTTGAGGTATGTAAAAGGAACTCTGGACAAGGTGCATTATCTGAAAACAAAGGTCATTCCCAAGTGATTGGGTATTGAGATCTTTGATTGGTGGATCCCCTGATGATAGGCGTTCTACCTCGAGATCTTGTGTTCTTTGCAGGAGGTAACCTGGTCTCTGGAAAAGTAAAGCGAGGATGTTGTAGCTAGATCTAGTCTTTGAGGTGAGTATCGTGCTATGGCCTTGGTCACGTGAGCTTATTTGGATTAAGCTTAACTAATTCATGAGTTAAAATTTCTGAAGGTCTCTCAGGATGAAGTTGTTTTTGTGATAATCAGTGCTCTTCACATTGCTTCTAACCCCTCTTTCATGAGAACTAAACATATTGAAGTGGATTGTCATTTTCATTAGAGAAAATTTTGTCAGTTGTATTGTCACTAGTTACATTTGTTCTAATAATCAATTAGGTGACATTTTTACTAAGTCTCTTAGGGGCCTCTCGAATTGGGTTTATTTGTAACAAGCTTGGTGCATATAATCTATATGCTCGACTTGAGGAAGTGTTAGAATATGTTGTGTATATTGGGCCCAAGCCCATTAGTCTCTTGTGTATATATATACCTCACTTTGTAACCCTATTCAAGTAATGAAATACATTTCTCTCATATTTCTACAATTTTAATTGTTATTTTAGGACACATTTTGGTTTTGGGGTGCATTCCTCTCCTTCTTATTCAAATGCTAGTTGGTCTTGCAAAAGAGTATTTTTCTGTTACTAGGTAGTTCCTTTCTCTTGAATAACTTAGTGATTTTTATTCACTTTCCCCTCTCTCTCTGAAAAATTTTCAGGTGAAGAAGAAGATGGCTGAACATCCCCGTTGTCATAGGTAAACATACTAGTTCACCATGATACCACTTCGTTATATTATTTTCTAACACATCTCCACAAATATCTAGATGGTGAGATATGATTGAACGTCTCGTAATCTTGTACCCCGGAAAATCATTGTTTATAATATGGAAAAACAAAATATGAAAATTATCAAGAATCAATTGAGAAGTAGAGAATGTCTGGTCTTGGACTCTTGAGTGTCCATAATTTAGAAATATTTCACAAACAAAGAGTGTTCCTACTTCTTTGTTAATAACATATGAAAGTTCCTGCTGTACATAATTCTGGTTGAAGAGCAGAGGCATTAAGGTTGAGACAATGGCATGGTATTGTATGTTACTTGGATTAGGGAAACCAAGTGTGACAATGGCATAGTGTTGAGGTGTTGCAGCTGTTTATGGAGAAGAATTTTAAGAATTACTAAGCATAGTGTAATTCATAAGAAGAAAGAGATTGAGATGGAATCAACATTATTGATTAATCTGATGAGTTAAAAGTGAATTACAGATTATATACTGACTATTCTAGTCTACATACACCAGCAATATAGTTCCTGTACATTATAACTACTCATACCTAACAGACTTGCCTAACCGACCCAACTGTCTTAACTCCATTAGCTTGAATCCAACATTCAGACTTCACAGCTTCAGCATATGTTTTAGGTTCGGTTTGGGTCGAAATAGCAAGAGCAAAACGACAATGGGAAGGGGAAACTTGAGAATAAGAAACATAGTTGGAAATAGGATGCAAGTTACCTGGAGAAGAAAGACTTGGTTGATCAATAAATGCCCCACAAACATAGTCAGCCAGCTTGGATGGTTGATGCTTGACCCGAGTGGACTTTCTAGGAGAAATAGAAGCAGGAGGCAGTTGTGTTGGGGCAGAAATGGGTGAGTCTGGGAATGAAATATCTGATGGAGAAGCAGAATTGTAATGCCATTGATGGATGTTGTTGTTAGAAACAATATCAACTTTGTACAGCGGAATGTTTTCATGAAAAACTACATTCCTGGAAATTAGTATTTCTCTGGAATGTAAGTCAAATAGAGTAAAACCTTTGATGCTGGGAGGAAAACCCAAAAATACACACTTTCTTGCTCTAGGGTCTACTTTTGTTATTTGAGAAACCAAAGTGGAAGCAAAGCAAAGACACCCAAAGACTTTGAGATCATGTAAATTTGGTAAAGAGTCATGCAACAAAAAATAAGAACACTGGTTACCAAGCAAAGGGCTGGATACCCGATTGATCAAATATGTGGCATGAGATAAAGCATATGACCAAAAATGTTTGGGTAGTTTAGACTGGAATAAAAGAGCTCTTCCAACATTCAAAATGTTGATGTTTCCTTTCAACTCTCCCATTTTGTAGGGGAGTTTCAACACAAGATTTTTGATGTATTATACCCTTAGATGCAAAAAATTGGGGAAGGAAAAATTCAGGGCCATTGTCAGTCCGAACTATCTTGACCTTAACAACAAATTGAGTTTCGACTTTGGTAATAAAATTTTGTACATGAGATTGTACTTCAGACTTAGATTTAAGCAATATAATCCATACAAATCTACTGAAATCATCAAGAACTGTCAAGAAATATTTATGACCATGAATAGATGCAATTGACAGAGGTCCCCAAATATCAAAATGCAACAATTCAAACTAGTGTAATGCTTTGCTATGACTGAGAGTATAAGGAAGTTTCTTATGACGTGCATAAGCACAAGTATCACAAACAAGAGTGTGTTTTTCAGGTAAGAAAGGAAAATCATTTCTCATGAGTGACATTCTCCAATGAGAAAGGTGGCCTAATCTAAAATGCCAAAGGGCAGAATCTGGTATTGAGTGATTGGCATCTGTATATACTGTCCATGCTTGGGACTTCATATCCTGCAAAACACGCTTGAAATCATAGAATTGTAAGACAATTCAGTGATGAACATAACTTTGACACAGAAATGAGATTCAAGCTAAACTCTTGTAAAAATAAAATATTTGTAAGATATAACTTTGAAGAAAAATGGACAGTTCCTGCAATTTTTGCAGTGATTGAATTACCATTTGGTAATCTGACATTGATTGGTTTAATTCCATGGTAAGAACTAAACCAATGAATAGAGGAACAAATATGATCATTAGCTCCGGAATCTAATATCCAAGAACCAGATTTGACACAATTAGAATTGGAAAAAATACCTGATTGGATGCTTTCACTTGGCTTGTGGCCATGTGTAGATGACACACTGACCTGATTGATGATGTGGCTAGCATTTGCTTTCTGCTGTGATGTTCCTGTCTGTTGAAGCAAAGCCAAGATACTGTCATACTGCTCTTTTGTATATGATGGGGAGAATGAGTTATGTCGTGACTCTTCATCATTACTGGTCACACTTCCATGATCAAGATTGTCCACATTTACTGTGTTGGTTGAATTAGACCAATTTTTCCCATAATTATGTGGGAATCCATGTTTTCTATAACACACATCTATGGTGTGGCCAGTCTTGCCACAATGTGTGCACACCTTTCCTGGACCTTTGCCATAGTAATTACCATAGCCACCTTTGCCTCTTCCTTGTGGCTTCTTTGTATCAACAACATTGATTAGGATTTTCGAATCATCATTATCATCCAATCCTTCACTGCTTTCTTCTTGTAATACCAGGGAATAGACTTTACTTAATGCTGGAAGTGGCTCCATCATCAGTACTTGAGTTCTAACAAAGGAAAATTTATCATTCAATCCACTTAAAAATTGCATGATCTGATCTTCTAGTCTAATTCCCCTGCATTTCGCATGGATGCACAAACACATTGTCTTGGAGAAGTACAAACTGGTATTGGTCTGTAGCTTTCCAATTCTTGCCATAAGACTTGCAATTCTCCAAAATAATCAGTCACTAACTTATCGCCTTGCTTGAGATTATTAATTTCAGGTCTCAGTTTTGACACTCGGACACGATTAGATTTTGAAAATTGGTTCTTCAGTTCTATTAGGATTTGGGCCTAACTCATCCTTACAAAACCGGCTTGTAAGATGAGGGGTGTCATTTACTTATAAACTCTTTTGAGGTCTTACCTCTAATCTATATGTGACTTGGGTTTTTCCCAATACACCCCCTCACGCCCAGCACTATTAGGCTTGGTGCGTGTATATAATGCGGTGGGTGGCCCAGTGGATCTAGGATAGGCTCCGATACCATATTAGGATTTTAGGCTTAACTCATCCTTACAAAACCGGCTTGTAAGGTGAAGGGTGCCATTTACTTATAAACTCTTTTGAGGCCTTATCTCTAGTCTATGTGGGACTTGAGTTTTTCCCAATAAGTTCATTCCAACAATCTACCACATTTTCAATGAACACTATGCTTTGTCCAATTGATTCACTCACATAATTCATTATCCAAGAATTTATGAGATTATTGCATCTTACCCAAGCTCTGTGATTCAGATCCGACTCTTCTGGAACTGGAACACTTCCATCAACAAATTGAAACTTGTTCTTGCCTCCCAATGCTCTTCGCATCGTGCCCAGGCTTGATAGTTGTTCTTTGTCAATTTCGGTGTAACTGTTACCGAATTTGGTCCATCTCTGCGATGACCGTAGTAAATCGATTCTGTGTCTGGCTGTGGATTTGCGTTTCCATTCATCGTGTTGGAAGAATTTGACGTATTTGAGTTTCGAGCCATGATGAAACCTAAAATCTAGGTCTGGAATTGAATCAACTCGAAGAAATTGTTGATGAAATAGGGAAATCTAGTAAATACTCGGATTAGAGATTGATCTTTACCAAGAATTGGCAAAGGAGAATACCAACTCGCAAGATGGATTTGCGGAAGCAAAGCAGGTTCAACCTGCTTTGATACTGTTAGGAAACTCGTTTGATTGAAAGTAGATTCTCACAAATTCAGTAATAGAGAATAGAGATACTGAATATTATCTATTGAATAGTTGAATATGAATGGAAGAAACACAAAGGAGCCCTCTCCTTTCTCCACTGGCTTAACCTAGTACAAATTTAGTTCTTCTCTGCATCTCTTCACAACTCAACTCCCTATTCATACTAATCTATCCTCCCTAAATAAATCACTAACAAATCAGAAATAAATCCGAACAAATCAGAAATAAATCTCTAACAAATCAGAAATAAATCCCTATCCCTAATAGATAAGATAATCCTAATAACAAATCAGAAATAAATCCTTATCCTATCCTAATAACAAATCTTTGAATTCAAATTGAAATCCTAATAGAAAAATAATTAAACTCTTAATAGAAAATCTTAACAGATAAACTTCATCCCCTCCTATTCCTTCTGGTGTAAACTTGTTGAATCCTTGGTTTGGTTGGATCGGTTGCTTGCCTAACAGATACCATCATAAGAAGAAAGGGATTGAGATTGAATCAACATTATTGATTAATCTGATGAGTTACAAGTGAATTACAGATTATATACTGACTATTCTAGTCTACATACACCAGCAATATAGTTCCTGTACATTATAACTACTCATAACTACCTAACAGACTTGCATAACCGTCCCCAACTGTCTTAACTCCATTAGCTGAGCTAGCTGAGCTGTCTAAGCTGTCCTTGTCTTCATTCTTTAACTCCAACAGTAATCATTATGTAAATTCAGTCTAAGAGCTATTTAGACAATTTACCGCCCAATTTGCTAAGCTGTTTTAAACTTTGGGTGTTAGTTGGTTGCTTGTATCTCTTTTTTGTAAAAGTCTTCTGCCCAATTATTTTGTGTGAGCTTGTCTTTAGCACAACTTGTGATATCAATAAATTTTGTAGCTTACCAAAAACAAAAAAATACTACTACTTAAAGTAACAGTGTATTGTAGGATATATGGCATCTGGATTTGTAAGTTATCGCTGCTTGTGTAAGTGATATATTTATGGGCTCATTTGTCTAACAACCTGAGGCCATTCTGCATTATTACTTTTAGCTGAGTGCATTTTTACTCTAATGACTGTCACACTTATATCTTGTTATTTCCACGACTAAGTTATGTCCGAAAATTTTCTTAGCTGTTTGGTGTTTTTTTTCAGTAGCCACTTTATTAATAATGTAATTGACATGAACAAAAGGAACAGGAATGTATGTATATTCCACTGTGTGTTTACAATATGGGAGTATGCTCTATTTATATCCTGACCTGAAAATGAATATAGCCAATGACAATTCACTCCAATCTTTTATCAACCTTCTTGCAGTGATCAAATTAAGGCAAAAATAAGTTATTCACTGAGACGTGTTTGGCAAGAGCGGCTGAAGTCAAAGCGGCTAGAGGAGCTATTTTTCCTCCTATGGGAACAGAGCATAGCAGATGCGGCCAAGAAAGGAGGGAGTGGTCAGGAAGAGCTAGATTGGGACAGCTATGATAAGATAAAAGAACAACTGGAATTCCACCAAATTCTGCAGGCAGAGGAAAAGGAAAAAGAAAAGCTGATGGCAATTGCTGGAGCAAAGAAATTCATCCAGTCATGGAGAGAAAACATAGCCAAAGAGGCTAAGAAAGGAGGGAGTGGAGAACAAGAACTAGACTGGGATAGCTACGAAAAGATACAAGAAGAAATGGTTCTCCTCAATCAGCTTCAGCGTAATACGGAGAAAGCAAAAGCCAAAGAGGTGGCAAAAATAAAAGCGGAGAAAGCAGCACGGATAAAAGCAATAAAAAAGGTAATGCTTACTCAAAAGAAAAAAGATCATCGAGAGAGGACCAAAGCGAGAGGAAATACAAAGAGTCAACCATACAAAAATACGAAGGAAGGAAAAGGTGCCTCGGAAGTTATGCAGGAGTTCAAACTTGGCTCTAAATTAACTAAGGTAAGTGTTCATAGTTCCCTCATTTATTGTCTGTTTATAAATGCAACATAATGAAGCAATTAAGAATGAGAGTAGTGTAGTCAGTAGTGTACCTATTGAGAAGGCAAGTGAATTTAAATCTCAGCTGAACTGTGCAGTCCTAGTTCATTTGAAAGACAAATGAGAATGCTACACAAGTTACTTTGGTCGGACTATAGAAATAGGAAATTGAATTGTTGAATCTAGCAACTAATTGGTTGAAAATTGAAAACACTTGCACTCTTGGTTTTCTTATTAGAAACTCAAACCACATCCAGTGATGGTTTGTATTTGGAACAAGAAGGAGAGAAGCAAAGTAAAAAGGTATTTATCTTAGGAATATGGCGTTTCAAAATAGTCTTCGAACCGTCCTTTCAAGAGTGATATATAATTCATTAAAGCCTCTGTCCAGTATAGCTGTGACCTTAATTCTTATATTCATTCGAATATTTGAGCCCAACCCATTTTTTGTTATTGTTTTTGTTTTTGTTTTTGTTTCTCTCTCTTTGGAAAACTATGTCTTACAAATTTCGTTCAGAGGGTAAGATTGCTCTCAATGTTGCTTCAAGCGGTATTGCTTCGCTTTTATTACCTGGAGGGAGCACTGCTCGTTCCCAGTTTGCTATTCCATTGGCATTAAATGAAGCGTCGTGTTGTAATATTAGGCAGACAGTTTTAGAGCTGATTTAATTCGTGAAACAAGTTTAATAATTTGGGATGAAGCTCCAATGGTTAATAGGTGGGCTTTTGAAGCATTAGACAGGACTTTAAAAGATGTACTGAGTGTTGTCTAAGTGGAGTATTCTGCCAAACCATTTGGTGGAAAGGTTGTTGTCCTTGGTGGTGATTTTAGACAGATATTACCTGTAATTCCAAAGGCAAGTAGAGTGGATATTGTTATGGCAACTATCAATTCTTCAGTATTGTGGAAACATTGTAAGGTCTTGAAATTGTCAGAGAATATGAGGTTGCGAATGCTCGAGTATTGTCGATGAACAACAAATTACGGAGTTTGCAGAGTGGATACTAGATAATTGTGATGGAAAGTTGGGAATTGATAATGATGAAGCTGACGTTGACATTCCAGAATCTCTCTTGATTCTAGATTCTTCATATCATATAGCAAGCATTGTCTCTTCTACCTACCCTAATTTGGTGGATAATATGAGTGATTTCAAGTTTTTTGGTGATAGGGCGATATTGGTGCAACATTGCAAATTGTAGAAATGGTCAATGACTATGTGTTATCATTGGTTCCGGGTGAAGAAGTGGAGCATCTTAACTCCGATAGTATTTGTAAGATGGAGGAAGTTGTCGGGATTAATTCTGATTGGTTAACTCTTGAGTTTCTCAACCAAATCACGTGTTCGGTCTCCCCAATCATAAAATAGTATTGAAAGTAGGTGTCCCTATTATGTTGATGAGGAATATTGATCAATCTTCCGGTTTGTGCAATGGAACAAGATTGATCATGACTGAGTTGGGTTTGAATGTCATTGGAGCTAAAGTGGCTACTAGAAATCATGTAGGGGATAAAGTTTACATTCCTAGGATGAATTTAGTCCCTTCAGATCCTGGAATTCCTTTCCAGTTTCAAAGACGACAATTTCCATTGATTTTGAGTTTTGCAATGACTATCAATAAAAGTGAGGGACAAACGTTATCTCATGTTGGTTTATGCTTGCCAGGCCTAGTGTTTTCACATGGTCAATTATATGTTGCCATGTCTAGGGTGAAATGTAAAAGTGGGTTGGAAATTTTAAGTTGTAATGACGATGGCGAAGCATGCTCTGTTGTCAACAATGTTGTTTACAAAGAAGTTTTTCAAAAAATATGATGTTATTCCAGCAATTTGATTGTTTGTTTTATTCGATTTTAAATATTAGTTGGATATCTTTGTAAAAGCACTACTAAGCTTTGACTCAAGTGAAATATATGTTGGTTTTAATTTTGAAGAGATTTAAGCTTTCCACATTGATGCACCAATATTGTATAGCAGCTATGGATACCCGTGCGTTTCGCACGGGTCAAAAACACTAGTAGCTGTGACCTTAATTCTTATATTCATTTGAATATGTTGAGCCCACCCATTTTTTTGTTTATCCCTCTTTGCTACTAATGATGGTATGTTTGTCGTGTCTTCAGAATCACGTGAGTAACAACATCGGCAATGAAGTAGTTAGAGAAGGAGACATTATTTGTTCCATTTTTCCAGCTAACAGTAAATTGGATTTAGAGCTTATCAGGAGAGAAAAAATGCAAAAAGAAGTATCACTTGCAGATCAGATCCAAGCTGCTAGACTCAGAAAGGGGAAACTCCAATGATAGGCAATGTTCTTCACATTCTGACTGCTTGTTTACTTGGAAGTTTATATAAGTATTTTTGTTTCTATATTGTGACAAATTGTTGATGAGGTATATGTAGAACAAGGTAATCACTATTCCTCTGTAAAGAAAAAACACTTATGTCTTGCTCTGTCTACGTTTTGGTAGATGACATAAAATTAAGGCAGAGTGAATTAACTGCATTTCTACTCTGAGTTGATGATATAGAGCATGAAGTAACTTCTTTTAAACAGGGAGGAAATATCCCATTACTTTAGTCCTATGGAAATTTTAGATAAAGTCTCTATACTGCCTTGGGAAAGTTTAGTGAATACCATTGATTATCGAAAGTTTACATTGCTTAACAGGCACTATGGATTCTAGAGAGTTGTTCCCTTCTGCAAAACTCCCCATATTTTGTATGGTATTCTTCCAAAATCTCTATTTTCAGGCACTTGAGACACGCACAAAATAAAGCTATAATGACTATTCTAATTGTTGTGTCGTGCTATTGGTTTCCCCTTCATTGAACAATAAAATAGAGTACATTAACAAGTTATCCTGTACTACTAATCATGTCCAAGTGTGCGTTTGATTACACGATATTAGAGGATGATGATAAATCAAATGTCCAACCAATTAGTTAGCTCGAGTTATAGTTAGTTAGACGTCGCCGTAATTAGTTAAGGCAGTTGACTCAAGTCAGTGGATGTCTAACTAACTCTAACTCGGGCTAACTAAGTGGTTGTACTTCCAATTTATCATCACTCTCTAATACATGATAGAGTGTCAAAATTGATTTTGCATCTTTGTTGTGCTGTTTTTGCCCCAAAACTGTGTTCAACTTTGGAGGACCCCCTTTGACCTATTATCTGATACAGAGGAAAAAAGAGAGGAGAGAAAAGAAGAAAAAAAAAATACTTTTCCTCTGTTTGGTTCATAGTGGAAGATAAGATGGAAGGAAAAGTTTTGGTGAGACCCATGATCAAGTTTTTCTCTTCTTTTTCATGCTATGTGATGGGCAGGATTTTGGTGTCATCTTTCCCTGTCTAACTATCATTACCTTCATTATTTTAAACACATTTAGGCCATCTCCGACGCAAGAGAGTTAAGAACTATAAATAGGTGGGTCATACCTTGCCACATAGTATAAGAACAATTTACTCCAATGACACAGTTAAAAACAGTAAATTTCTGCGCTATGCTGACAGTTGCAGAGGAGAGATTCATACAGTGGTATTAAGAACCGTTTTCACCAAGTTGTGCAGCAAGAACATGTTCAACTCTTGGCAACACACGCCACCTAACTCCAAAATACTTATCTATACCATCTTGATTAGCTTGCGTCTGCTCAACAATAAATTATCGACTTGTAAATATGTGTCTGAAATTGTGTGTTCACCTACTGCTAAGCTAATCCCTTGAAATTACTTTGTTATTATAAACTTGACAAATAACATTGCTATTCAAATTTTGAGACATATAAATTGATATTTTCTATTTTGTATTATCATGAATACCCTTAATTAAATCTAGTCAAGACAAATGGTTCTCACTTGGGGTCAAAATTCTTCTGTGGTCTGTTTTTTCCATTTATAGAACTTTTTTTTTTTAAACCAGTAGAACTTGAATTTGATACCTTACATAAAGAGAATCGAATTCCATGCCATTTGAAGTTTAAGCCAATATACATTGATGTATACATAAATAAATATGACATCATTGTTAGTTAAACGTGAGATAAAATTTAAAGACTTTGACACTATAAATTTATTTTTTTTAAAATCATTTCCATTTTCATCCATTTTCATTCAACTTATTTATACAATACTTCTAACTTCTTCTCATTAAAAGTAACATTATTTCAAAATCGAATTGCCATTAAGTCAATCATACAAATGTTTTGCCAAACGTGGTCTAGCAACAGCAATTAAAGGCTGAACCTTAGGCATAGTCATTCCATAAACTTCTTGAGTATCAATATCTTGAGGATTCAAACCCTTAGGTGGGGTCCAGTCAAAGCAATGAAACAGTCGAGACAAAGCCATCAAAACCAAAGTGACACCAAGTGGTGCACCAGGACACTTGCGCTTTCCAGCACTAAAAGGAAGTATCTTGAAATCAACTCCATGGCTTATCTCAACTCGGCTCCCATTATCTAACCAGTGCCTCTCGGGTCTAAACTCCTCCACGTTGTCCCAAATCTTGGTGTTTCGACCCAACCCATGTGTGTTGATGAAGACACGTGTCTTGGAAGGTATGTAGTAGCCGTTGATGGTAGTGGCACGCAGAGATTCGTGTGGAATGAGGAATGGCCCTGCTGGGTGCATGCGGAAAGTTTCACGTACAACACATCGTAGGTAATTAAGGTGGGGCAAGTCGGATTCTGACACCATTCTGTTGGGGCCAACCACTGCGTCGAGCTCTTCTTGGATTTTGTGGAGAACATGTGGGTGTTTGATTACCTCTGCCATTGCCCATTCATTAGTAACCGCTGAAGTGTCTGTTGCAGCAGCTATCATATCCTAAATATACAGCAAACATTAATTATTTCAAATCAATTTTTTTTCCTAAAAAATTAAACAAAATAATGGAAATGAATTCTTTGCATTTACGCAGTTCTACAGTGGCCGATTTGGACTGTCTAATTAAAATCAGATGATCTACGTTTCAATTTGTATTTTAGACCTGATTTATCGAAGTTGAAACATGAATAGTTCGATTTTGATCAAAACGGTTTGGATTGTGTTATTGCGACAAATGTATCTTTTTATTATTACAGAGGATCCAGATCCAAAAATAATACTATGCATTTGATTCAAATTCAAATCTCTACTTTCAGCTTGCACTATTAACCATTATCAATAGGAAGATAGGGAGAAAATCACAACCATGTAGTTAAATGTTTAGAGTGAGATTTTCAACCATACTTTGCGTGAAGACAATTTTAGTGCGGAGTGGAATTTGGCACCAATCAAGATGGTGGTCTTTCAGAGTTTCATCCTTGTCCCACTCCTCTGACTAGTTTTGTCTCTTTGGCCGTAGTTGTTTGCCTTGTGTTTCTTTTATGTTTTCCCATTCACCATAAAAAAAATGTTTTAACCCAAGGGCTTCTATGGTGGGGCACCTTGATAGGTGGTTCACGATAGACTGATACTTAAAAAAATGCTTGAAACTTTTATGATGACCGATGTTGTACCCCGGAAATAGAAGCTCACGGTCCTCTTTTCCTCATAGTTGAGACGTTGACTTCATCGGTGTCGGTTCGACAAAAACAAGGAGAAACAAATATGAGTTTTAAGGCACTGATGTTCGTTTTCTCTTGTTTTTGTCGAAACGACACCAATCAGGTCACTGTCTTAGTTGTGAAGACGAAAAGGAATGCGAGTTTCTCTTATGAAAGGCATGGTCGGTCATTATTTGTGTTTCAAATGATTTTCAAGTACCAATCCACCGTGGCCTATGGTCTATCGTAGAATTTACCTTTATCTTATTATTCCTATATAAATAAAATTTTGAAAATAAAAATAAGCCTAAAAAATTATTAATAGAGAACAAAGGCAATACCTGAATCAAAGCTTTTATTTCAACATCATCCATATGCTCTTTTCCATCTTCACCTGGCAAAGATAGTAAAATATCTACAAAATCCATTTCTTCATCACCTTTTCCTGTCCCTTTCTTATCTCTCCTTGCCTTTCTATGCTCTTCAATAATATTGGAGTGGAAGTCATCCACTCTTTTTTCCACCTCCCTCATTTTCTTTTCACACCCATGAGGATCCACCCACCTCCAAATTGGCAGGTAGTCACCTAAATATATCACCCCCAAGAGCCAAAACAACTCGTGGGTTATGTGCATAAACTCTATTGCCTCTTGGGGACCGGCAGATTTAGAACCAAAATATTGTTTTCCCAACAACATTCTAGTGACATTGTTCATTGAGAAAGCACCTAAAACTTCCCTCAAGTTAATGGGCTTTTCTGTTTGGGCCCGGGCCCAAACATCCTTGACAAGATGTTGGGCTTCTTCTTGACGGTGTTTTGAGAAGGATTCAAGCCTCTTTGTAGTTAACAAGTGTTCCATGCAAATTCTTCTCATACGCTTCCAATGAGGGCCCAGAGGGGCTAAGGCAACATCACCACACCCATAAGCTAAATGAACAGCAGCAAGAGTGCGTGGACGTGAGGCAAAAACATCATCTTGACAAAAAAGTATTTCACGTATAATATCAGGATCATTAGTAGTAATAGCATCAATTTTGCCTAATTTCAAATAAACTAGGGGACCATACTTGTCACATAAAGATGCTAAGTCTCTATGAGGGAGTTGCCCTAATTGGAGTAGGTTACCAACAATAGGCCACCTTGGTGGGCCAGGAGGAAGGCCCTTGTTCTTTTGCAAAGCCAGAGACCTTCCTTTTAGCCAATGCCCAATGATTTGAGAGGCCAATGTCGCTAGGAGTAAGGTTAAGAAAAATATGGCCAAAACCATTGTCTAACATCAATTGCTTGATCTAAACAAAGCAAACTCGTTTGTTTCAACTTTCAAGCACACCCTTTTTTTTGCAATGATCTTAATAGGCGTTTTTCGACCATTTGATTGAATTCTTGACATGTTTTCACTTATGATTTGATCCTTTTTATATTTACGAAGACTAATGGGATGAAAGTAGTTTTCTTTCATGGCTTCGCATATCTTAATGGTTCACAATCTTTGCGTGTTCCCACATATCTTTTTCCTCTTGTTTCTTTAATTTTATTCTTGTTAGAAATTAGTACTCTATTTTTATTGATACACCTAAAGGTGGGTAGGACATCACGCGCATGATGATTGTTTGCAAGTTCCTTTCTTATCGAAGACACACGAATGTTACATTCCTCCTACTTCAATTTTTGCGTATAATCACCATGGGCATGATCTCATATTGAGGAATACAAGGAAAAAAGAAGTATATTACATGGATTAAAGTAAAATAACAAGGATCAACACGAGAAAAAAAATATTACAGAGACCACTTAGTAACAAAATTTTTTAAAGGGGCTAAAACAGACAAGTATATTATTGGGACAAAAACATCTTCAAACCTAAATTATTCACACTAAATGGTTCTTCTCTTTACAAAAAGGTTGTCGGTCTCTGTATGACTGAAGGATTCCAAAATTGAATATCATCATCGATAAATATAGTATGAGAAGAAGCTGTATTCCAAAAATTTACAGTGGGTTTTAGTAAAAATGGTTTATCTTTTTTTTGGTCTAGTACATAAGGTAAAGAGGGGTGGGGGAAGGGGAGCGGTACGGGTTCGAACCCAGCTCCCAGCGTCCACATAGTTCTTACGTATGTTTTACTACCAGGCTATGCTTTTGGGACAGTAAAAATGGTTTATCTAGTAACACTCAAATTAATTGCTTCGATCATAAATTGCGGTGAAAGTCATGGTAGCAAAAGAAGTCATGGTTTCTGATGAAGATGAATCATCTTGCTTCCCTGAACCAGCTAAAAAAGATGTACTTGTACTTTCCACTTCAGCCTTGCCTTTTTTATTCCCATCCTCACTGGCTTCTACAAATTCAAATATCATGCCTGGTTTTGTCATATTATCCACGTTCACATCTTTTTCACCTATAAGCATGTCAAGAACAGTGGACATAGAAGGCCTTAGCTGAGGAGAATCCTGTGTGCAAAGAAGACCAATCTTACAAAACCTGATCGCCTGATCCTCAACATTGAAGTCCCCTTCTAGAAATGCATCCACCAACCTTTCTAGCTCCCCTTTCTCATACAAATCCCATGCCTGCAAGACACATTATTTTATCACTCCTTCCTCAAGAGTTGAGTTTCCATCCACTTAATAATAATGAACATTAATAGTATCATACCAGGAACACTGAATTCATTTGCAATTTAAATCCATGATATTATATATGAGATGGAACTTATATGAAGTTTGATGCAAAGCCTTGAAACCGCATAAAAAGTTGAATTACCAACGGAAATTAGAGACAGAAAAATTGAAATTGTTCTCCAATTTTGGTGTCGCTAACACTTAGAGACGAAATTAGAGATAAATTTTATTTTGTTCTATTTCTAATTTCCATCGGTAATTCAACTTTTTGTAATAATAATAAAGATTCCAATGTTCTCCTTGACAGTTGAAGAAATCGTTCTCAGGTTGAGTATGTCTTGGTTCTATAAAATTTACATTACAAGAGGCCTTTCTTATATGATATCTACATTGCAGCCATAATGATTAGTGCTTTGTGACAAGTATCTTAAAAAATTTCTTGGCTAACAGACTAAGAATGTAAAAAAAAAAAAAAAAAAAAAAAGAATTAACCATGTCATTGAAGGGGAGCATTGGCACAACAGTTAGTATTGCAGCCAAGTGGTTATGGGGGCACAGATTCAAGTGGCAAAACCACCTGTTTTGTAAATCCAAGTTAAGACTACCTACGATAGACCCGTAATAAGTTCAACCTTCCCCTGGATCCATTTTAACCATGTAATTTGAACAAATAAACTTCTCTATTGACATATGTCAAATTTCAATCAATATTTCACTCACACTACATACAAATTTAATCCTCAACTACATCAAATTGCTCTTGTTCAATATTTTGTATAAAGAAAGGTCCTTACTCTTGTAAGAAGATACTGTTCTTTAACAGGTAAACGTCTGTTTGTGTTAGGCCTCCCACTAACAATCTCTAACAATAGAACTCCAAAACTATAGATGTCTGATTTTCTTGTCACTTGATTTCGTATTGCATACTCTGGTGCCACATAACCACTGCAAAACCAAACAGGGGAGGGCGTTCGAGAAGGGAGAAAAAAAAAAGTTTTCTCAAATCAAATAGGTCTTAATAAACTTGAAATTTCCAAAATCTGATACTTCCTGGTATTAACTGATTAAAAAAATTCTCCAACAACTGAATACAGAATAGTGAACTTACACAGTTCCAGCAACCCTTGTACTAATATGGGTATGGTTTGGAGGAATGAGCTTTGCAAGGCCAAAATCTGAAATTTTAGGTTGGAGGTCTTTATCAAGTAGAACGTTGCTGGCTTTTATGTCTCTATGAATAATATGTGGCCGAACCTTCTCATGAAGGAATGCGAGGCCCCGAGCAACACCTATGCAAATGTCGCGCCTTACATGCCAACTGAATTGGATGCTAGTATGGCCTGAACCTATAAACTCATGAGGACTAATTCATCATTAGGATATAGTTTCATTACATTCATATCACATGATAACATTACAATAAATCACTTACCAAGAAGTGTCTGTGCTAGGCTGTTATTCTCAAGATAGCCATATACCAAAATCCTGTGGTTGTCTTCCACACAGCATCCATACAACTTCACTAGATTCTCATGCTCTATACTAGTTATCACCTTGATTTCAGTCAAGAACTCCTGAACCCCTTGTCTTGATTCAGCTGATAAAACCTTTATAGCTACTAGGGATCCATCTCTCAGCTTTCCCTGTACAGCGAAGGAAGAATTCAGTCACCAAACAAGAAATGTAGGAAGAAAGAAAAATCAGATCTTTCTAAGTGCTTTAATAACACTGCAATCACCTTATAGACTGATCCAAAACCTCCTTGCCCTATCTTGTTTGCGGTACTAAAACCTTCCGTGGCAATTCGCAACTCCTTGTAAGTGTAAAATGTGACATGCTGAATTTCTGAAATATCTGTTGCAGTATAGAGACATTAACTTCATTTAACCATGGAACATTTTGAACATAGATCAAAGTTTTGAAAATATTTGCTAATAAAAACATAGCAGATGAAAATTTGGGCTCATGCTTCAGAGAATGTAGCATACTATCCTATATCAGTGTAACCAACCAAACTTTTTATCAAGAAGAAAAATTGTTTCTCACACACATGTATGTGCTTATGGATGATTCTTGTATACAATCAAACGAGATTATTAAACCAAGTCTTGTTTATGGAAATGCCAGCACAGACCAAGACCAAGTCATAGAACAATTCAATTGAATCCATAATTTCACAAAGTATAGGTAATTTCACAGTTTACCTATATCAACTTCGGGAAATCGTGTGGCTGAGGAAGGACCTTTTTTTCTGAAAAGATAAGAGCAACAAGTCATGACAGTAATTTCAGTCCTCCAATTGATCAAACCTAAAACAGATAGCTGGGAATCAACATGTGATCATCCAATAGCTCCCAAAAACTTGAAAATCCATTCTCACCCACAAACAATTGTCAAGCTGATGGAATTTCACAATTACTCAACAGAGACAGTTGCAGAAGGATCAGGAACTTATGCAATTGATAGTATGCGTATATTGAATATTGAATATCTTGAAGCTACTATTAAGAATATTGAGTATCATTCAACCAAAAAAGTAATATTGAATATTAGTTATTCTAGCCAAGACGCAAATCGAAGTCAAACTTAATGTTTCTTTTTACATGAAAAGTCAACTCTGGTTTATCTCAGTAAAGTATAATTCCGTAGCTTTCATCCATTAAAAAGGGACCAAAGTAATTTAAAAATGACGGAGGGAAAAGGAGGAAATAAATTAATGTTGAAAAGATAAAGTTTACAACACATTGTCCTCTGGATTTTCTGGACCTCAAGTTCGTTCACAGCTCTACTTCTACCAAACAAAGGTAGCGACTTGGTTTCACAAATGTGAGCTTCTTCTTCATGTACGGTTTAGCGGTGCCTATAGTTCAGGTTTCATTCTATTATTTTTTCCTATCTTTGTAGAAATGCAATTTTCTTTTTTCCGTGAGAAAATGCAGGAAGGTTAAAAAGGAAATAAATTTTGGACTTTTTTTTTTTGGTTCCTAGTAAGCTCTTATCTTACGTATGTTTCACCATCAGGTTGTGTTCTGTGCTGAATTCTTGTATATATCACATTGGTTTGATGATTTTCAACGGTAAATCCATGCGATTCCACAAGCCGAGTTAAGATTTCATAAGTGAAATATTAAGGACATTTTGACTTAAAAATAAGCGTGAGAGTTTTAGTGAAAACTAGCCAAAGCTGCAAAAAACTTTCTTAATGGAACCACATTAGGAAAAGTACTTGAGTAAATAGTGTAATTTGCAAAAACGATTGAGTTGAGTGATGCGTTCGGGAAAAATCTTCCTAGGAAAGACTTGGTTATTAAGAGTGTTCGCACCGCCTCTCTTTCCAAGGAATTCCCTTAATGCATTATTTGACACAAGTAGGGTTCTAACGACCTAAAGCTAAAGAAGTATTTTCAGACTTAGTAGTACATAGGAGTGACAAGAAAACAGAGAATGGAATTTCATCAAACGGAGAGAGTTGAGGACTCGTCAATCCGCATTAGTTAATTAAAAAGATACTTCGGACACTCCATATGGTGGGTGGGCCATACTAAAGAATTGGATTGATGCATACTAATCATGAAGCAATCAAATCTGGAGGCTGTTCCTAGTGTCCTGGAATTTCTGACCTAGAGGCTGTTCCCAGTGTCCTAGGACTTTTGGGCCTAGAGGCTGTTCCTAGTGTCCGGCCTGGAGGCTGTTCCCAGTGCCATTTTACCCTTGGTAGGGGAATTTGTTTGGACCTGGGAAATAAGTTCCTTGTTTGGTTTCTGTCCTTGTTTAAGGCTGCAAGTGTTACTTGTTCATAATTCATTGGCATGCATGGCTAACCACATTGATAGTATGTGATGACTTGATTGCTGATCTGCTGATTGATTTGTCTGCTCACATGTAAATGTTTGATATACTATGATGCATACGGTCTATTAAGTTATGTATATATATATATATAAAGGCACGTTGTTGTATTACACACACACACACACACACACACACACACACACACATATATATATATATATATAGGAGTTGCTAATATACTCCCACTTAAAAAATAGAAGGAGTACATTAGCATCCTACACATTTTCACTTGGGCCAAAAAACCCAATCTTTCTTTTTCTAAACAAATTTTAATAATGGGCAGAGTTGTAATTTACATTTAATTATTTTTAAAAAAAAACAAATCTTTAATTTTCTTTTCTCTTTCCAGGCACTAACCCACGTTCCTCATTTCCCAATTCTACAGTTCCTTAATTCCACAAATCTTTTCTGTGTTTCACTTTGGATGCAATGATAGTCTTCTTCAATTCCTCAATTCCATGTTCCACGTTTCTACTAACCCAATTTTTTTGCCTGCAACACAATCAGTTTCTTCACATTAAATCTCCAATCGGGTTTCTGCCAAGGTCGTTGTACTGCATAAGACGGCGTCGCAACATTGTGCGACAGTGTAGGATAACTGCTGATCGTAAATTTGTGGTAGCTCGCGGTGTTAAAAGGAGTGGCTTGAAGTGTTAAAGGCTGGTGGCTTAGCTATTTGCGATGGAACCCAACTTAGTTTGGGGGTACAAATTTTGTACTGATGAGGGGGAAAATTGATAACAATTGAGGGCTATTTTCAATTGAGTATTGTATTGTTATAGGTCCATTAATGTACTGATGAGGCAAAAAAAAAATTCGTCAATGTATATGCATCACAGAATCACTTTATTATTGTAGAACAATATTAATGCAAGATGTGTGAAGTTTATTTGAATGTTCACAATCCACTCCCCCGTTCTTAATGTTTTTGTTATTAATATTCCAATTCATATTCTAACTAACAGTTTACTGAAAAGTTGCTCTAAATTTAGTAAATTCACTAACTTTATCATGTTGTGCTGGATCAATAATTTTGTTCTATTGTGCTGGTTGTGTTGGCATTTTCAGGTGCTATGGAAGTTGCTATTGAGGCTTCTGACATTGCAAATTGAAGATTGTGTTCTTTCCTCTACATATTGTTAGTTTGTTATTCTTGGTGAACCTCAACAAAACAAAATGCTATACCATGTTCTGGTGAACCAACAAAACATGACACATACTACAATAGACAAATTACTCCAACAAAGACAGCAAAAGTGGTAACTCCATGGTCTCTGAAAACGCAGAATTTACACAAAAAATATTCCAGCAACTAAAGCAGCAAGCTTATATTACTGCATAACACATGTTGCTATAAATTACTAACTTTACAACTTGATCAAAAGCTACTTTAGCAAGAACTATCCACTAATAAGAAGGACCATCAAAATTCGACAGAACAACTTTGCCACTTTCTTCTGACCAACTCAATCTCTATTTCTAGATGACTTTCTCCATCCTTTTGTGGTCCTATCAAAGCACAAGACAAAAAAGAAGTAGTCAACATCAGCATTGAAATAAAAACAAATAGTAATTGAATGCATTCAATTAAAACTTACTTGTTAGGAGATTGAGAAGGCAATACTTCAATATTTTTCTTTTTGTTTGGACAATTTCGTGAGTCATGATCAGTTCCACCACAATTTGGAAAATGACAACGACGAAGCTTCTTTGCAACTTCAACTCCACCTTTTGGCCTTGATCCTTTTGGTCGACCTTTGGTTTTTTAAACAATGGGATTTTCAACATTACAGTCATCATTATTTGGAGCATCGGGTTCCGAATCAATTAAATGTTCTTGAATTTCAGACATGCCTTTTATCTCTCGGATGAGTTTCTCTAACTGTATAGTAGCAACTTGTTCTCGTTCTTTTGTCTTTAAAGATTCAGCTTCAAGACATTGAATTATTAAAGTCCAAAACTCAGCAGAGGAGTCACCATTGGAGTTGAATATGTGACTAGATTTTGGGATCAATGAACTTTCCTGGCTCCATCAAAAAGGAAGATATTTTGAAGGGAGACAAAAATAATTTTTCACCAATAGCACTCGAATAGCATGTCTACATAATATTCCAGAAAACTCAAATTCTTTACAAGAACAATGAATTGATTCTTGTTTTTCTATCCAACTTACAAGACGACCTCCATCAACTTTGGTATGATGCCGCACAATATAACAACCATTGCCTCTTTCAGTTGCTGCATATTTCATTGATAATTCAATCTCCTGTTGGAGTAACTCAAAGGCATAAGGCGTGAGTGTAGATGCATCATGTTCCTCAATAGGAAAACTTGTTCTAATTTGAGGATTATGATTCTTTTGACGCATTCTTGCCTCTTCTCCAGCTTGATTTCCAATTTTGACAGCAACACCAACCTACACAAAAGTATATCAATTATGACTAAATTATAAGCCAATTGATGTAAAAAATAATTTACTTACAACAAGTAATCCAAGTAAGTTCATACTTGATTTACAAAATATGTCAAACTTGTTTTGGCATCCAAAAATCTTTTTATATATGAATATATTGATTCCGAAAGTCCAGTTGTCGTCATCCCGGCAAAAAAGAAGTCCTTCAAATAAGCTAAGGCCCAATATTGACGATGGGAATAAAGCAATTCAATATGCTTATCCATGGTTAGACCAAATTGTGCAACCATTACTTTCCATTCTCGTTCAAAATCATATGCACATCCTAAACGATACACCCTATGAAACTCATATTTAAAGTCATTATATCTCGAACCCAATGGAAAAGAAAGCCAACTTGACAACTTTGCGACAATATGCCATATGCAAAATGCATGTTTTGTGTTTGGCAATTCCATTGCAATGGCTTCTTTAAGTGCGAGATCTTGATCCGTAAGAATTGTTTGTGGATATTTTCCTTTGACAAAAGCTAGAAAACTCTGAAAACAGTAAAATAAGTAGAGATTTACCTTCAAAGTTAGGAATTGAATAATGATGACAACTTTAAGCAAATAGAGATTTACCTTTAAAGCCCATGTGAAGGAAGGAATCTTCTCATCTCGCAATAGAACACAACCAAAGAAAACTGAATTTCCATGATTATCAACCCCAATCCATATTCCAAGTGGCATATCATAACGATTTATTCGATATGTGGTGTCGAAAACAACCACATCTCCAAAAGCTTCATATGCTCGAATCGAATCACCAAATGCCCAAATAATATGCTCCAATTTGTTGGTTTCATCTGTTGTGAAATCATATTTGAAGGCATTATCTATATCTTTTAGACTTTTGCATAACTTGAGGACATTTGAAGCATCATTATCTTTGCCAATACCACTTTGGGATTGAATGAAATTCCTAATATCTTTCTCCAAAAATGGAAGATTGCCCGCATCTACTCCTTTCTCTAACTCAAGCACTCTCATTATGAGACTTACAGAACAACCAGCTTTTGACAACAATAATATACGATTTTGATCAACAATTGGGATGTTACGATAAGCAGGAAGAAATTGGACCTCTTTATCATTTAGTAACTCATGGTTATGGAAATTATTGAAATATTTAACCACCCATTTTTCCTCAAAGCCAATTGTTGTTTTACTAACTAACATTTTTGCACCACAATTACATCTTGAGCTTTTTCGTTTCCTTTGACTTTCCACTTCATTAACTTTGCGTTGTTTACTAACACCAGCACGATGACAAACAAACTCCCTTTTATAAATTCCCAATGGGTTCTCTTTAGACTGATTCTTACTGGATTTGTAAGTGTGATCACGTCTAATCGAAAAACCGCTTTTTCGTGCAAATAAATAGTAAAAGTCATAAGCATCATAATCACTGTTAAATACTTGCCCTTCATAAGGAATCCAATCATCAATGTTATTGGCTTGAGGCATAGATTCATGTTGTGACTCTTGAAAGGTCAAAGAATTTATAATTTCATCATCTTCCAATATATGAGTGTAATCTTTTAGAAGCTCCAAGGGCCAATCACTGACACCATTTTTTACTTCTGATGACATAGTAGTCTTAGTTCAAATCTGAATAATTCATAATAAAAAATATATATGTTATAAGCCACCTCTTGTAAATGAACGAAACATGGAAATTAAAGCATAAATATCACAATGAATGAAACAAATTAGAAATTATAAAAAAGAAGAAGAAAACATAAATATGGCTCCATGATTAAAATAAAATAAAATAAAAAGAAAATATGAAAATGAGGGGGAAAAAGTGAATCAAAACTACAATTAAAATGAATCAATATGAAACGAAAGCACATTGAGTCAAAAAAAAAATGAAACGAAAACAAAGCTGTATTGGGACACAATGGCACCGCTATAATCATAAAATTGAAACTGAAAAAACGAGCTACAGTTACCTGTACCTGAATGAATGGCTTGAGAAGTAGATAATGGAGCCAATAAACCCGAAAATGTCAAGAATGGATGGGATAACCTGAAACCACACCACTTGAAGAACAAGAGCCAACGTGCAAAGAAAGAAAGAGAGCGGGAACGATTAAAGTTGGGAAAGAGGATACTAAACGACTGTTTGCCTTCAGCAAAATAGTAAATGTAAATTACAGTTCTGCCCATTATTAAAAATTGTTTAGAAAAAGAAAGATTGGGTTTTTTGGTCCAAGTGAAAATGTGTAGGATGCTAATGTACTCCTTCTATTTTTTAAGTGGGAGTATATTAGCAAACCCCTATATATATTTGTTTGCACGCGACAAGCCTGTGATAAACTTGTCGACAAAGAATTTACCGTTGCACTGTTGATGGATTGGACATTCTTATGGATGTTACCAGATGGAGTTCCATATTGCTGCTGCAGTTCCGTCCTTCCCAGGAGCGTTGAAGAATGAGCCAGTGGAGGAAGATTCCTCTGAGCGCTCTATGTTATGATCTTGCTGAATGGTTTCTCCTTAAGAGTCATAGTTATTGGCCAGCTTAGCTTAGGGTATTGTCTTTGTTATTTGCGTAATTACCCATTGTTTTGTAATTACTCTTTTCAGAAAACCTCGCCTCAGTGCGAAATGATTTTGTTATGTTTTATGTTATGTGAGAAGTATTCATTGTCATGTAATATACTCTGATATTTTCAAAAGACTGATTATGCATCATTTAGAAAATTGTAGTACTCTTCATGTCTTATTTTGAAAAGGGTTTCAAAAGGAAAAAAAAGGAAAAAAAATATTTACTCCTATTTTCCATTGTGAATAATAGAAGAGTACTTTTTACTGAAAGCATATAAACATCAAATGTTTTCAGCATTAGATTGGGTTACACTGTAGCGCTCTGGAAACGAGATGTTACACTATGACACCATGAATGATGGAAAGGTTCTGAAAGAAAACAAGGTCGATCTCTACTATCTAGCAAAATATGATTTTGATTTCAGAAGAGGCATCATTCTCTTGGGACGGAGATAGTACTTTAAATGGGAGCAAAATGTAGCTCTCATCACCGCTATACGGGAATTCTGGAGCAATAAAAGAGCATACTCTAGGATATGGTCAAGGGATATATTAAAGGACTCGAGTTGGTTGTGACTCCAAAGATCATTGCTGAACAAATATTGTGCCCTAATGAAAGGTTTATCTTATCTGAAGGCTGGGAGACACAGTTTGGTGGTCCACAAGCTATGGATGAAGAACTGTTTCAGAGCTATCATGAGCTCAAGGCTTCAGGAAAGCCTATGATTGCTGTCCATGTAACACCCCACTGTCCTATCAATGTTTTTACTGTACATAATTAACCTAACTCGTTTAATATATCAGGTATACACGTATGATACGATAAAAGAGCGAAGGAACAAAAACCGAAAGCATAAATAGAACAACGACGCGTCATGGTGAAATAAACTAAGTGTTTATAAAATATGTATATAGTTTTTCTCAAAAAGATGGCCTCATCAGTATGGCCTAGATTATCCGAGTGCAAAAGTAAGCGTAGTGTAAACAGTATTAATACAGTCATCCAAAATATAACACCTATGAGGCTAAGCTGCGCCTCATCTAAACATACCAACCCCAAAAAAAACATCAACAAAAAGACTCCTGGCCAAAGAGACTAAAAACCATCAGCGAGGTAGATGCTGAGAGTTCCCACTCCGGAATCCAGCTTGCCTGTAACTCAAAACTCTCCCAAACACGAATTTTTGAGGCCTGCTTCGACATCAACAACATCATCAGGAACTACTTCATTGGGTGAGGCTGTGGCTGCCTGGTCTTCCTCAACAAAGTCTAACACATAAATAATACATATATACACAAGCATGCAAACATAGGGAGGTAAGAACAACACATCCACTAAAAAGCGGGAAATGCATAAGTAGAATGAGAGTAAGACAATCCGCACAGATAATCACATATATAACAAATAGGATCTAGCTACCCTCTTCCACTTACCCCATGTCTCTCAATGAATTTGTGCATCTTGGCATCTTTTCTTTACTATTGTCACTATACTCCTCGTTTCCGATAGGAATACGTTTTGGCGAACCGCCTTTTCCGTTAGGGTTGCCGTAGCCCTTTCCCGATAGGGACTCCCGCCTCCCTTTTCCGATAGAGACGGGGCGACACTAGCCTAGTCCATGAGGTATCCCCCTTTCCTGATAGAGACCCTCCTCCCCCTTTCCCGTTAGGGACGTCCGTTCCCCCATTTCTGATAGGGATGGAGTGGATCTAACCTGCTGAGCGAGGTATCCCTCTTTCCCGTTAGGGATCCTCTCCACATCACAATCTCATTAAGAATGGAATGGTTACTAATGTATCATGTGCATGCATCCAACACCTCTTAATCTTATGCCTCACATCATGTTAGGCTCACATACCCAAACTTAACCAATTCATATCATGTTATGCATTATATCATAATCAAGTGCTATAGCATTTCACACAACATCTTATAACCATCTAATTTCACATGTTAACATAAGTATCACAACATCACATATTTCACAGGCATGTCATAAAACAAACCTAGACATGTTACTACCCTTATATGACATGTACAACACGAACCACAAGTTGGCTGATGAGTCTACCACGCCTATCCTTAGATGTGGCACACCGTAACCCCTATCCTTAGGTGTTACTGACATCAACCCCTAGTAGGGCTTAGTTCACGATACACATGCCAAACAATCATTTCTATTACACATAACCCAATGAAAGTGCATTCTTTCTCCCACCTGGCATTCGAAGAACTCGAAACCACTAGCGGACACTGAACCACAACCACGGATTCACGAACAAGTAATCAAACACTCCCCACACTAAGTTCAGATTCGGCCAACACAATTCAAAGGGCCAAGGATTACCCAAAAATTCCACCGAGCATGCCAAAACGATCTGTAATTAACCGAAAACACAAAAACACACTCGGATTAGAATTAGGCAAACTATGGAATTATTAAAACACAAGGAGGCTCACAGCCAGGTATTGTCTTGGGGTCCCAATAACTTCAACTTACCCAAATCCAACTTCTGACAAGCTCTCGCGAACAACCGGTACCCGTACTAGCATCGAAACCCTAAAATTCGAAGAACGGTTAATTAGGGACAATCCAAACCAATAAGGAAATCACGAAATCAGAATATAAGCATGGAGAACAGAGGCTCTAGTCTTTGTCTCGTGGTCCAAGGGATCTCCTCTGGGAGTTCCGGCAAAACCCTAGCTCATTCGGTACCTGTACGGTCAAACTGGGGTCCAAAACATAGTCTGATTAGGGCTAGGAACTAAAACCAATTTGAGAACTTGAAATCGTATTCTAAGATCAGAGGTGAATAGTAGAGGGTATAGGATTTATCTCAATGAAACGGAGATCGGAGATAAGCCCTAACAAGCCCAAACGGAAATAGACGAGCTTACACTGTCGGATTGATGAACCGATGTTAGAGATTGCTTGGATTAGGATCACAAAGCTTGGAGTACACCAAAAATGGTGGTTTCTGGTTGAAGACACTGCTCTAGTCGTGATTATGAAGGAGAAATGGAAAAACTTTGGTTTAAGGGAATTATTAGGCTTAAATAGGCAAAAAGTGATAACTAGACGCGCGCCACGCACGTCCCACACATGACCCAAGGGCAGCCTGTGCTGCTTCTCTGTTTTAGTGCGCTTCATGTGCGCTTACGTGCGTCTCACGCACACCTGTGTGGCCTGCTTCATGCTGAAGTAACCTTCTGCATGTGCGCCACGTGTCAGAGCTAATGAACAGACGAATCACAATGCGCCACGTGGCACAAAAGGGACAGGAGACGCTAGTGCACCATACACCAGGGTGCGCCACGCGCGCTTCAAGCGTATCTCACACGCTTTTGCGCTGTTTTGTCCAGTTTTGCGCGATTTTTTCGATTCCAATGTCCGTGCAATCCAGAACTCGATACCCTAACACTTAAACATGATTCCTAACACAAGAGGACATCAAAAGGACTTAAGAACAAAGATTCAAACTCTCATCTACTCGTCCGGAAACTTACACTCGCTTAAGGGTACGAACGCACAAAACCCTAGTTTTAACTTCGATGGTTCTCAAACTTTACGAGGCTTCTAAGACTCATACCAAAACCTTATCAAACACTATCCCAACCTTAAACAATATACCAAACCTCAAAACATGCTTTCTCGCAAACATAGGATCATACAAAAAACGAACAAATAGTCAAAAAGTCAAATACACAGTCAAATACACACAAAATCCACCCAGGGCACACAAGTACACTTAGTCACGCATAAACACACACTAAGCAAGATTAGAAAATGAAGGCGTTACATTACCACCCCCTTAAAAGAGATTTCGTTCCCGAAATCACGCACTTGAAAATAAATGAGGGCATTGCTGACGAATCACACTCTCACGCTCCCAAGTCATGTCACCAGTAACATCATCCCACAGAACCTTGGCTAAAGGAATAGTTTTACCATGAAGCTCCTTCATTCTCCTATCCAAAACCAGTACAAGCAATGCTTCGTACTCTAAGTTCTCTTTCAGTTGTATTGACTCGGGTTCAAGCACATGTGATGGATTGGGAAAATATTTACGAAGTTGAGAAACATGAAAAACATCTTGGAGTCTGGAAAGATTAGGTGGCAAGGCAATGTGATAAGCTACTGGGCCAATCCTAAGAAGAATTTGGAAAGGTCCAATGAATCTAGGGGTTAGCTTTCAAGATTTGATGGCTCTGCCAATTTCAGTTCTAGGTGTTACTCTCAGAAAAACATGGTCTCCTTCCTGGAATTCTAAAGGTCTTCTCCTTTTATCGCTATAACTCTTTTGTCTATCCTGTGTTGCCTTCATTTTCTCTCTGATCTTCCTCACTTGTTCCGTGGTTTGCTTTACTAATTCTGAGCCTAATACTTGGGTATCTCCTGTCTCAAACCAGTACAAAGGGGTCCTATACTTCCTTCCATATAATGCCTCAAAAGGTGCCATACCTATACTCGAGTGAAAACTGTTGTTATAGGTAAACTCTACTAAAGGCAAGAACTCATCCCAACTTCCTACGTGCTCCAATACACAAGCTTTCAACAAATCTTCTAGGGATTGAATCGTTCGTTTCAACTGACCATCTGTTTGGGGATGATAAGCTGAACTTAATCTCAACTTGGTCCCTAAAGCTCGTTGCAATTCATTCCAGAACCTAAAGGTAAATCTAGGGTCTCTATCACTGATGATGATCGAAGGAACACCATGCAATCTTACAACCTCCTTGATATAAATCTGAGCTAATCTTTTCAAAGGATACTTATCTCTGATTGGAATAAAATGAGCACTCTTGGTCAACCGATCAATGATTACCCAGATTGCATCAAGCTTCTTAGGTGTCCTAGGTAGTCCCACTACAAAGTACATTGCTATTTTGTCCCACTTGCATTCAGGAATGTCCAAAGATTGCAATACTCCTGCCGAAATTCTATGCTTAATCTTAGCTTTCTGACACACTAGACAAGACAAAACAAAGTTTGCTATGTCCTTCTTCATACCAGGCCACCAAAACATCTTTTTCAAATCCTGATACATCTTAGTGGTGCCCGGATGAAAACTAAGTTTACTCTTATGGGCTTCTTCTAAAATCGTTCTCCGAAGTTTTGAGTCATGTGGGACACAAACTCGGTCTCCAAACCTTATCACTCCATCTGCCTTGATGTTGAATTCAGCAATCTTGTCGTCCTTCATCGAATCCTTAATCTTAATCAACTGGTCATCATGTCCTTTCTTCTCATTCACCTCTTGCAAGAATTCATTGGTCACTACAATCTGTCCCAAACACATCCTGTTCCTATACAATTGCACTCTGAAATTTAGATCTCTGAATTGCTCCACCAACTCTAACTCCTTCACCATCAAAGCTGACACATGTAGGGATTTCCTACTTAAAGCATCAGCCACAAAATTAGCTTTGCCTGGATGGTATTGCATCTCGAACTCATAATCCTTAATAAACTCCATCCATCGTCGTTGTCTCATATTCAGCTCCTTCTGGTCAAATAGGTATTTCAGGCTCTTATGATCACTGAATACCATGAACTTAGCTCCGTAGATGTAATGTCTCCAAATCTTCAATGAAAAAACTATGGCTGCAAGTTCAAGGTCATGGGTAGGATAGTTTCGTTCATGAATCCTTAATTGTCTTGACGCATAGGCTACTACTCTCCCTCCTTGCATAAGAACACAACCCAACCCTTGATAAGATGCATCACAGTACACTTCAAATTCTCCTAAGGGATCAGGTAATACTTGTAACACCCCGCTTTTTTCGTACATTTTATATTTTTTTAAATGTATTTATTTCATTAATTATGATGATTTGTAAATTTAGTGATTCTGATTTTCCTAGGTATGTTTGAATTGTTGGAAAGTGTTGAATTGATATATATTTGTATTTTTGAAAATATATGTGATATAACATTTAATTAGTTTATTTTTATAAAATATTAGTATTTGAAATATTATTATTTTTGGGAATTCATTTTGTGTATAAGAAGCGTTAAAATGAGTTTGTAGGGTTAAAATAATTTATATATATATGGATTTTTGGGAATTACTATGCGCACCCCTCTTTATTTCGGATGCAACCCCTAAATCTTGCTATCTGCACCCCACAAAATACTTCTGCGCATACCCCTTGGACTGGAAGGCCCAACCCACATTTTCCCTTCTTCTTCCTCATGAAAGAAAAGGAGGCAGCGTTGTTTCTCCCTCTGCAAACCCTAACCCACTCTCTAAGCTCTCACCCCCATGACCACCACCATGCGGCCGCCTCTCAGGCGCCTTGTTGGACCACCGCGCCACTGTCTCCCTCGCGCCCCTCTCCCTTTGTTTCGTGCTCTCTGTAACATCCCAAATTTTTAAGAAAAGTGATTTTAACAATAAAATCCGGAATACTCGATAAATAAGTCAGAGAGATTGATCACCTCGATGATTTACTGAGAGTACGAGAAATTATTTTGAGCTATTTGGAATAATTTATTTATTATAAATAAACATTATTCGTGATGTCAATTCGAATTAATTGACAGCGTAGACGTATGCTGCTTTTAAAGAGATTCATCAATTATACTTATTATAAGTTTTTCTGCGTGACGCGGTAACGCGTATTTTGTGCTAACCGAGAAATTGATTGAAAATATATCAATATGAAATTAAATTTAAGAATTAATATTTTATATTAATTCATGGTTCGAAAATCTTCGGAAAACTCTAACGAAGTTTCGTCGCGTTTCGAATCGCCGGGTAAATTTTATCCGCATTAAAATTTAAAACCAACTCCGATTTCGATGAAAATCGAAACGTAACTTCTTGTGATTATTTTTGAATGTTTTAGATTGTTTCTATTATTTATAATAATATATTATCACGCGATGAATTAATTTCTCGCAAAATTAATTTTCACGATTTTATCGGCGGGTAAATTAATCGGTAACGCGATTACTCGACGCCGTGTTTTTAGTACGCTCTAGACTCTAGGATTAGAGGGTAATCATGAGAGAAGAGAGATTTGTTGGGTTAGACTTGTTGATGGGATTAGGATCTAGCTTTTAGATGGGAGGTGTCACTTTTTGGGTGATTAGTATTTTTCACTTATTTCTATCTTCATTCTTAACCATGTATTTTTGCTCTTAATAAAAATTTTTGACCACCACTTTTTTTTTGGGGCTGCTGGCAGCGTACACCCCACCCCCACCTTCACTCATTTCTTTCATTTATTCTTACTTATTTTATTTCATATTAGTTCATTTAAGTGAGAATAAAGGCAAGGAATTAGTAAGTTTTTTTTATCCTTCCTTTTGTTGGACCTGCAGCCACGCCTCCTCCCCTCATTCTCACTTCTATTTTATTTCATCTTCTTCTTCTTTCCTTCTTAGTGTGAGAAAGGGTTCAAGCTCCATAACCTTCAAGCATCACCACTTTCTTGCATTTTTGACCCCCAATCTCCACCATTCTTTCACCTAAACTCAACTTCTACTTGATTCATCATCTTCCAATCAACCAAGCAAGGAGAAAAACTGAAATTTCCTCCCCCATTTTCTGTCAAAAACAGCGCCCTCATCCTCCTCCCACTAGGTTGTATTTTCTTTGTTTCCTAGTCTTGATTTATGTTGTTTAATGTTGTTGTGTTGTTTGATCATGATTTGATGCAAGAGATGAACACATAGACCCCAATCTTGAAACCCTAAGTGAAAACTAAAGGGGAAAAAGAGGGGTGGTGGGATCTTGAGGCTCAATCATGCTATTAGTTAGTAAATAGAACCATTGGTTGTGTTGTTGTTGTTATTTGGGGTGGTAGCTTGGAACTAACATGTTAACTAGTTGTTTTATGGTTTAAACCTCTTCCTTAAATTGGGGAAAAAGTGGTTTTTGTTGTTGAATCATGTATTTAATTGTTAAATGATATGTTTTAGGTAGTTTAAATGCTATTGGGATTGTTATGCATGAGCTAGTAAAGGAGTTAGTGTATGTTTTGAGAAAAATCGATTTTTGAAGGACTAGAATGGCATGTGAAAATTGTTTGACTTGTTCTTTGATTAATTAGCATGATTATGGCCATGATTAAAATGTCTTGGAACCCAAAAGAATTTGGAAAGTCTCTTGAAACTTTTATTTTGGAAAATGTTTTAGACTATGCTTGAACTATGTTTTGGTTATGGTTTGTTGTTTTGTTGCTTTGAAGTGTGATTGAAAAGATTGGAAAATGGCACTAGCTTGTTGTTTGGAAAATGCTTTGGAAATTTTACTTCGAAATTGTTTTTGGTGAAAGAGTATGAAACTTAGTAATTTTGGTTTTAAACATGACTTGCCAATTGAAAGGAAATTGTACATTTTATTGTAAGCTTGAGTTGGTAATTGATTTGTGGGAACCATTTGCTTAGTGGTGTGATAATTAGGATTTTAGAAATGTAGAAAAATAATTCTTCAAAAGCTAGCCTTTAAATTGTGTGTTATGTTTTAGTTCTCAAGAGATGATTCTTTACACAAATACTTCAAGTATGTGACTTAGTATTTCAAACTAGTTTTAAGTAAAAAGTGTTTGGTTGATTGAAAGAACTCTTGAAACTCTTGTTTTTGAAAAAGGTTTTAGAAACATATCTTTGAATGTGCTTGAGTCATGTCTTGCGTTAACTTGATGTTTATTGCCTTGTAATATAATTGAAAATGACTTGGAAGTGATTTGTGGTTTGTAGATCATGAAAGGAAGTTTTGAAAATTCTTTTTGAAAGAAAAGAGGTTGTGGCCGAGAGGCCCTAGGAGGTATTGGAAGGGGAATTTTGTTTGTAAACTTGTCTAAATGCTTGCATGAGTATGTGTTTTAGGCCTTGAAATTTATGAAAGTGGCTAATTGCATCATTGTTTCTTTTGAAGTTTCAAGAAAAGATTTTAGTTTTAAAACTTCACTCTTTTAAAATAAGTTAGCATTTTCTAAAGTAAGTGTTATGTGACATTTTTTTTTGGAAGTGTTTTAGTTCAAAAAACTTATTTCTTTTCTAGTAGCTAGTATTTAAATGCTTGAATGAATTTTTGATTAGGAAAGGGTTAGGTTGAGAGACTAAGGGTTATATAGAATTAGGCCCTTAGAATTGTGCTAAGTTTGTTTGCTATGTTAGGCCTTGAGTAAATCCGAGACCGTGCGGCGTAGGATCGAGAAATACGTGGACACGTGGCGTGGAGTTCGGTAAGGGCACTTCTAGACATCGTAGGCTTTTAGTGTATATGTCCTTGTGTAAGGACAATTTTTAGATACGAATTTAATTTCAAGTGTTCATGCGAAGAAGTCTGAGAACCTAAGGGTTCGAAGTGAGGGTCTTGTACCCCTTCGCTTTATTTTTGTTATATATGCTGATTATTTAGTGGGCTTGTCTGCAAGTGGTTGGGCAATGTCCCCAACCCCCCACACTTGTTTGTTCCTCTCTGTCAATTCCATCGAATTGCAGAGGGATGGATTCCATATTGATTGACGATTGTTGCTGCTAAGTGTGATTATTTGAGATGAGATGCTTATGTTGTTTATCATTGATGAATTGAGTTATATTGCTATGTTGCTTATGCTGTTGAACTGAATTATATTGTTATAATTATGCGAATTGTCCATCGGAGTGCGAGAGTTGGTCGAGTCGTTGAGTCGTTGTGACGTTTTTGAGCTTGAGCAGATTCACCTAGGGTGCAAGAATCCCCTAAAAGGCTACGACTGGTGTTCGGTAGTGAATGGCTAGACATTAGTTTTGCCGGGACGTTTTTGAGCTTGCGTCGATTCACCTAGGGTGCTAGAATCCCCTAAAAGGCTACGGCTGGTGTTCGATAGGGAATAGCTAGGTGTCGTAATGCTAATGGAACCTGAGCTGAATGTCTTAGGGTGAGGAGAGAGCCCAAGGCTACGGCTGGTATTCAGTGGATGGATCCGCGTTACTTCCGGTATGTGGCAAAAGTGTTGAGAGAATGAGTCTTGATTTGGGTCTTGAGTCGCGCTTGTGAATTGTATACACTGTTGTTTGCCTATTGTCATGATTTATTATTTTCCGTAATATGTTGTGTTATTACATGTTTTATTGCCAAGTGTGTTGTCGAATATGTGTATCTGCCTCTTTTATTTTAAGAAGTTGACCCTTGCCAGTGGTTCTTTCAATTGATGAATGTAACCCAGATGGTGAAGCAAGCGAAGGATTCGAATCACAGAGAGGAGCAGCTGAGGATAGTCGTCCAGCTTTTTACTTGCGTTATGTTTGTGGAATTTACTAGTAGTCTAGTGAAAAGTATAGCTTATGGACCAGCTATAGGATATTTGTCATTTATTTCAGTGTTGTAATAAATCTCTGTTATGTCATGACACATTTGTTATATATGATTTGACAGAATAAATGAATGTGGTCTATGTGGTGTCTTAAATTATTTCCTGCCATGTTTCTAAAGGTCGCTGTGATGCTCTGACTGCTTCTTTAAATAACCTTTTAAATAAAAAATAGGACCACATTTCTTGAAAACCTACGAGCAGAGTATTCCACCTTTCGGAGACATGTCAACTTTTGTCAGAATGTTCACTCAGTAGCACTCCGGATACGGGGTGTTACACTCTCTCTCGCTCTCTCCTAGACGTCATTCTCTCTCTGCAAAAACAGAAGCACCGCAGTCTCTCAGGCGCGGTTCTCTACACGATTCGGCCAAGCCGTATCCACCATGGTTCATCCTTTTCACTCGTGTCTCTCTCCTCCATGAAATCAGAACGGAAACCACGCCCAGAATCGCCAGAGACAGCGTGTAATACCCCAATTTTTATGAAAATTATTTTAAGTTTTTGGCTACTTGGAAATAAATCATAGAGATTGATCACCTTAATGATTTATGAAAAGTAAGAAGAACTACAAAAAAAATTTGTCGTAAAACAATACGTTGTTTGATAATTAATTCAGATTAACAGACACTGAAGACGTATACTGTTTTTAATATGAATTAATCCTGAAAAATATGAGAAACTGTTGTTTGATTAAAGAAAATTATTTTACTGAAGGAGAAATAATTTTTAGGACTTAATAGATATTTTTAAGTCACAGTTTGGATTTTAGATGTTTAGTTATTTATTAATTGCTGGTTTTATGTCGTATTTAATGCGACTTTTATTTTAACGATTTTATATTGACGATTTTATTGTTTGATTAATATTTAGATGATAAGAGAAATTTAAAGTAGTGATCCTCACTAATTTACAGTTTTTATTACGTTGCAAAAATTCTGTTAAATCTTGCCTTTATGAGGCTATTGGGTGAGTTTCTAATTAAAACATGTCCAAACATGATCCAAATTTTACAAAATTTGAGATCCTAGAATTTTTCAATATTTATGATTTATTGTAATATTTTGAGAATTTTTGGGAATCAGAAAATATTTAGTGTATTGTCTACGCCCAGAAACTGCCTAATGGTAGTGTTTTAGCTCGTAAATCGAGAAAGCGACATTCATAGAAATACTTCTAATATCTTAAGGGACATTTTGATTGATTAATAATTTTTGATTTTAGAGTAATTTATTAGATTAATTTTTAGAGTTTTTAGATCAAAAACCATAATATACGCGAAACGCCGCGTACCCGATTGAGCGAGAACGCGCCGAAATAAAATGTAGATATTTTGGGGCTGAGGTGTGGTTCATCTAAGGACTAGGGGAGCTGAACCTTGAGTCTTAGAGCCTTCCATGACATGTGTTGTATTATGATTGGTTAATTTGTAAATGGTGGGTAGTTACAACCTTGTAACTAATTTGGTTAATTCCTAACTAAATGAACAAATTTCCTTCCACCCATATCCCCACCTGAATTTCGTGGCTTCTCACCCTCAGTAGACACCATGTTCATCATTCTTTCATTTTAGGAAAGCTTAAGAAAATTTTAGAGAGAGAAAGTGTGGGTTTTTGGAGGAATTAGGTGATTAAGCTTACAACATTGCTTCCTTTCTTCTTAATCCTTGATCAACCATCATCAATCTTGTTGGCATGTGTTCTTGCTCACTTTCCTCTTCTCATGGCTGCCATGGATGAGATCTCCATGATTTTAGTGTTGTTTTCCTTAGAAAGTGTTAGATCTTGATGTATTAGCTTGTATATTTCATAGATCCATCGTTTTCCTTCAAGATTAAGCTTGTTTGATGAATTAAAAACTCTGAAATCCCAAAAACTAGACCTGGCTGAATCATAGGGGATGTTCAAGGGGTTGATCTTGACTTGATTTTGTTGAATTAGAGTTGGATCTTAGAGGGTTCTGGTTTGGTATGCTTAAAACTAGTCATATATACAAGTTGAACAAGTTTTGAGAAATCAAATGGTTTGGTTTTTGGGGCTGGATACCGTGGCTCATGAGCATGATTTTGGGGATGTTTTAATTTGTTTTGAAGGGTGTTTAAGTGTTAAAAAGTTGGTTTTTGGTTAGGGATTTAGACCTACAAAGATTGGTATGTTTAAAGCTTTGAAAAAGGTTTAAAATAAAATAAATTTGGGGTTGTTTGGTGGTTCTCAAAACAGTGACTTATCAACAAAATTTGGGTGAGTTTTAACTTGTTTTTAATTGTATTAAAGTGGCAAAGAAGTTGTCTTATGGTAACAAGTTTTGATTAAACAAAGTTTGTATGATTTAGGAGTTAAAGATTTGAGAAATTGGAATTGTTTTTGAACCCTAGAAACTGTGGCCTTCAAGGGAGTTTTGTAACTTTTTCTTGACTTGTTTTATGCCTAAAATATGTTGTGAAAAGTGGGTAGTGACTAGATTTAGCAAAGTCTTTCATAGAGGTTTAATTTTTGGAAAAAGAATTATCATATGTCTTAAGAATTTTTTCAAAACAATAATGAAATTGTTTCCAAGTTTTTGTGACATGTTTTAGTGTTTTAAAAAGTTGTTCAAAGTTGGGAAAATACTATTCAAAGTGGTAAAACACTACTCCAATTGGTAAATTTTGGGTTAGGCATTTTCTAAGTGTGTAGTGTCTGTAAAAGTTTCAAAACTTGCATAACTTAGACTTGATTCATGATATATGATTAGGTATGATCCAAATGGGATTAAGTGAATGATTCTTAGGCCTTAGGAACCTTAGAGTTGTGGCTGCCCTAGGGGTATTAGGACTTGAGTTTTAGTTCTAATTGAATTGAACTTGTCTTGTTAAGGTTCGTGCGAGGTATGACTTGACGACAACTTAGGATTACCTCTTTGGAATGTGTTCGAGGTAAGGGAAATTCTTATATAATGGGTTTGGGCTTTCGCCTTGTGTGTTGTTTGGTTCTAATACTTGATTAATTGTGTGGTAGTACCTGTAGTATTACTATATGCTGTCTGAAATGAAGTAGCATGTTCTTGGCCCTGTGTGACATTAGTGATTTGTATTGTTTGCCTTAAATCATGTTTGATTTAATTGGAACTTGATATTGATTGGAATATGAAAAATATTGTTGATGATAATGGATTAATTAATAATGCGTTGATCGACTGTTATTGGGTTGACGATTTACAACGGTAAATTCGGTGCGATTTCACAAGCCGAATATGATTTCATAAGTAAATTGTTAAGGGCATTTTGATTTAAAAATAAGCGTGAGGGTTTTAGTACAACTAGCCAAAGCTTGCAAAGAATTTTCAATGGAAAACTTAGTAGAAAAAGAACTTGAGTAAACATTCTAAATTGCGAAAACAGTTTAGTTAAATAATGTGTTTGGGAAAATTCTAGCTAGGAAAGACTTGGTTATTAAGAGCGTTCGCACTGCCTCTCTTTCCTGAGAATTATCCTAGCATATTATTTAGCACAACTAGGGTGTCAATGACCTAGACCTAAAAAGTATTTTCAGATACAATAGTGCATAAAAGAGACACAAGAATTGATAAAGGGATTTTCAAAGATTTCGAAGATCCAGATTTCTAAAGAATAAAATGTAGGGAACATAGTGTTCCTATTGAGCATATGGGCCATGTGTCCTGTGCTGAGACTTGACGTCCTACTTGCGTGCGTATTTTCTTGATCAAGGATTGGACCTAGTGTTCCGTATGGCATGCCTAGTATCTCAACCTAAAGATTGAGCCTAGTGTTCTGCATTACGTGCCTAGAGTTTCAGTTTAAGATTGAGACTAGCGTTTCGCAATTGAACACCCGGACCTTGTGTCCTGTGTTTGAATTCTAAGTAAATTGAGATTTGAAATTCGCTAATTAGAGTAAGTTGAGGTTTTGTCGATCCGCATTGATTAATTAAAACATATCTCGGACACTCCTCTTGGTGAGTGGGCCATATTAAACAATTTGTGTGAATGCAAACTGACAATTGAGCATCGACACTCGGAGCATTTGATTGTCTTAAGGACTTCAAAAGGACGAGTTGTCACTTCATCCCAAATACCCAAGGTCCTTTTGGTGACTAAAGGCAATAACCTTGGTAGGGGAATTTTGTTCGGAAGTTGGGAAATAAAGTTCCTCGTCTCTGCTGACCTTGTTTAAGGCTGCAGGTATATAAACAAACTTGTTCATAATGCATTGGCATGCATATTTAACCACATTGATGATATGTGATGACTTGATTATTGATCTATTGTTTGATTTATCTACTCACATACAAATGTTTGATATTATGATGACTTGATCGTTGATTTGTTAGATGTTTTGTCTATTCACATGCAAATGCTTGATATACCATGATGATGCATGCGGTCTATTAAGTATGTATATGTATATAAAGGTGTGTTATTGTATTATATATATATATATATATATATATATATATATATATATATATATATATATCTTGTTTGCGTGTGACATAACCTATGATAAACTCGTGGACAAAGAATTTACCCTTGCACTGTTGTTGGATTGGACATTCTCATGGATGTCACTTCCAGATTGAGTTCCATAGCTACTGCAGTTTCGTCTTTCCAGGAGCGTTGAAGAATGAGCCAGTAGAGGAAGATTCCTCCTAGTGTTTCAGTTCTGATCTTGCTGAATGAATTTTTCAGTAAGAGTTATAGTTGTTGACCAGCTTAGGTTAGGGTATGTAACATCCGACCCACTGAACCCACTGGGTTTGGCCCTACTGCCCACTGGGCGTAGCCCAGTAAATCCAGCCCAATGGCACCCCAGCGTCCGGAGTACTCACAGGACTTCTCCACCCCCTTTAGTGGAGTTTTTGCCCCACGGGAAGTTCGAACCCATGCCCAAAGGGATAAAGGCCTTTGGGAAGCACCTCCTACTACCATTTGACCACCAATTAGTCAAGTGGTGATGGAGGTGCTTCCCAAAGGCCTTTATCCTTTTGGGCGTGAGTTCGAACCTCCTGTGGGGCAAAAACTCCACTAAAGGGGGTGGAGAAGTCCTGTGAGTACTCCGGATGCCGGGTGCCATCATCGACTTATCTGGTGCGCTGAGGCTACGCCAAGGCGCAGGCTGCATCTTGGGCTCGATGGCCGGATGTTACAAGGTATTTGTCTTTGTTAATTGCGTAATTACTCTTTGTTTTGTAATTACTCTTTCAGAAAACCTCGCCTCAGTGTGAAATAATTATGCCATGTTTTATGTTATGTGAAGCATTCATTGTGATGTTGTGATATACTCTCTGATATTTGCAAAAGACTGATTTGGCATCATTTAGAAAATTGTAGTACTCTTTATGTCTCATTTTTAAAAGGGTTTCAAAGGAAAGAAAAAGGAAAAAAAATTCACTTCTATTTTCTATTGCGAAATACAGAAGAGTACTTTTTATTGAAAGCATATAAGCATCAAATGTTTTCAGCATTAGATTGGGTTGCACCGTAGCGCTCCAAAATCGGGGTGTTACACAAGTGGTATCAGAGGAGTTCGGTTCTAACGGGACCGATTTTGTTTAAGCTGGCCTAGATTGTTGAAGAATGTCAGGTATAAGTCTGTTATGCCTAGGTTATGTGAATCTTGTTTGTGATTGTCTGTAATTATTCCTAGTTGAAACATGTGTGACATTGTGTGCGATCATCTCAGATGATTGATTTGGTTGTGGGGATTCTAGTTAGTTTACCTTATAGAAATTCGATGTCTTCAAGACGAATTAGTCTCTCTACTAGATCTAGGAATTTAGAGATGAATCACGTAATCCGAGTGATAGCCGGGATAGCAACTGCTGTTACCCGATAGATTGCCGTAGAGAACCAACCCGATTTGCTAAGACAACAAGCGAAGAAGCAAGCTATTGGAGGGCCAATTAGGCCAGATTATCGGAACAAAGGACAAAGAAGAAGACAACAACAAGGAACACCTTATTTTCGTCCTTAGGGGAATGATCGCAGTCAGGATCACCTTATGATGTGGGCTATTGGAAATAGCCAGGAGAAGGAATTGCGTTGCTACAACTGTGGGAGTAAGGAACATTTAGCTGACAAATGCCAAGGGAGAAGGCGTGCTACAATTGCAAGAAGCCGAGATACTATGCAAAGGTCTGTCTGTTGCCAAAGGTAGCATCAACTGCAAATGCTGTGAAGGTTGTATGCCCAGCTACTGGAGGACGTGCCAACATGATAGGCAGAAGTGGGAATCATAAGCATCGACAGTCGAAGACACACTATTTCGACTGTGGAGATGAAGGGTATAAGGCTAATTAGTGTCCATCCAAGGAGATGTTATGCTTCTACTGTAAGGAATTATGACATTTGTCCATAGACTGCATGATACCACGAGCTGAGCCTATAGTCAACAATGTCAGAACTACAGGACCAACCCCTAAGGGACGTGTCTACACACTAAGCAGAGCAGAGAACTCATCATCTGAAGACTTCATCCCACGAAATGCAACACAAAGGAGTTATGAGTGGATAGAGATTTACAAGAGAGATTATCCGTAGGAGACGCTATAGCTATTGTAGTTATGTATTATGGTGTGTGCGTGGTTCTAAATATAGACCACATAAGTGTTTTGACTCTCTGACGTATTTTACGATTATATTAGATTCCAAAATCCAAACTTTTAATATACTTTGGGTATTACAATAGATGTTATTGTGATTGTTGTATAATTATTTGTCAGTGGTGTTGTTGTTGATCTTGTGGTTGATAATATTTAGAATTTTCCTTTCCTTTTGATGTCATAAAATCGTGGGTTTTTAAAGAATTTGTGGGTGAGTATTTCAACTTGTTTAAGTTTTTGATTTTGTGTTGTTTTAGATTACTTTGTTGATGGCTTTGGAAAACTTTTCTTTTTTGTTGTTGTATGAAAACCGTGAGTTAGTTCATGATTTTTCTAATTAATATGTTGTTGGTTTTATTGTGTTGTAGAGAAGAGTTTTTGTGTGTTAATCTTTTGTTAAAAAAAAGCTTTTGAGTGAGAGTAGAATGATTTTGAAAAGTGGATCTTGGTGTGTGTGTGCAAGCCGTGAGGCTCTTTGAGAAAAATGAAATGATTTCAAGTTCCAATACTTGTTCCTTGGTGATTTTGTTGTTGTTAGTGTTTAAAAGTTTTTAGGGAAAGTGTTAATCTTTGACCTAAGTATATTTTGATGACTTAGAGTTTGATTTAAGTGATAGTTTTGATTCAAGTGTATCTTGATGATTTTAGGACAGTGAGAACCTAATCTCAGAAGAACCAAAGTGTTCTCGAGAAGGTTAAGTCTTGAAGAGATCAAATGTATTTTAAGAAAAGTAATTCTTGCTTTGTGTTACTTTTAGAACTTAGAAGTTTTAAAAACAAAAGAAATTTGATTTTGGGTTTTGTGATTAAAACGTGGTTGTGTAGGTGTATTTGTGTTAGTGTAGTTTTATTGGTATTAGCGTGTAGCCGTGGTTCAGTAGTCGTCGTAACCGTGTTCATGATCGTGATGGAGTAAAGATCGTAGCTGTGGAATAAAGCGTCAGTTAACGGTGAGGCAAGGTAGCAGTCAGGTGATCCTTCATTTTCGAGTCCGTCTAAGATTCCATACCATGCCTTACTCGATACTAGCCTCATTTCCAACTCATTACCTGTTTTTCCACATGAATGCTTATTATTGTGTTTTATGAATATGTGAGTTAATGATGTAGTGTTTTACTTTAGTAAGAATGTATGAATAAAATGTATGTTTTGGTGTTGACTGCTTGAATGTAATAACTATCATGTTGTATTAATTTTCAAAATCCAAAATTTATGATATGCTTTTCGTATTAAGTTATGATTTTTTCAGATTTCTGATTTCGCTTTGGTTTATAAGTGAATTTTCGGCGACGAAATTTTTTAAGGAAGGTGGTAATGTAACACCCCAATTTTTATGAAAATTATTTTAAGTTTCCGATTACTTGGAAATAAATCATAGAGATTAACCACATTAATAACTTATGAAAAGTATGAAGAACTACAAAAAAAATTTGTCGTAAAACAATACGTTGTTTGATAATTAAATCAAATTAATAGATAGTGTAGACGTATACTGTTTTTAATATGAATTAATCCTGAAAAATGTGAGAAATTGCTGTTTGATAAAAGAAAATTATTTTATTGAATAAGAAATAATTTTTAAGACTTAATAGATATTTTTAAGTTACAGTTTGGATTTTCTATGTTTAGTTATTTATTAATTGTTGGTTTTATGTCGTATTTAATGCAAATTTTATTTTAATGATTTTATATTGACGAATCTATTGTTTGAATTATATTTAGATGATAAGAGAAATTGAAATTAGTAATCCGCACTAATTTACAGTTTTTATTATGTTGCGAAAATTCTGTTAAATCCTGCCTTTATGAGGCTATTGGGTGAGTTTCTAACTGAAACATGCCCAAACGTGATCCAAACTTTACAAAATTTGAGATTTTAGCATTTTCCAATATTTATGATTTATTGGAATTTTTTGGGCATCAAAAAATATTTAGTGTATTGTCTACGCTCAGAAACTGTCTAGCAGTAGTGTTTTAGCTCGTAAATCGAGAAAGCGATATTCATAGAAATACTTCTAATGTCTTAAGGGACATTTTGATTGATTAATAATTTTTGATTGTAGAGTTATTTATTAGATAAATTTTTAGAGTTTTTGGATCAAAAATCCTAATATACGCGAAATGTCGCGCACCCGATTGAGCGAAAACACGACGAAATAAAATCTAGATATTTTGGAGCTGAGGTACGGTTCATATAAGGACTAGGGGAGCTGAACCTTGAGTCTTAGAATCTTCCATGACATGTGTTGTATTATGATTGGTTAATTTGTAAAAGGTGGGTAGTTAATGTAGTTACCTTGTAACTAATTTGGTTAATTCCTAACTAAATGAACAAATTTCCTTACACCCATATACCCACCTAAATTTAGTGGCTTCTCACCCTCATTAAACATCATGTTCATCATTCTTTCATTTTAGGAAAGCTTAAGAAAATTTTAGAGAGAGAAAGTGTGGGTTTTTGGAGGAATTAGGTGATTAAGCTTACAACCTTGCTTCCTTTCTTCTTAATCCTTGATCAACCATCATCAATGTTATTGGTAAGTGTTCTTGCTCACTTTCCTCTTCTCATGGCTTCCATGGATGAGATCTCCATGATTTTAGTGTTGTTTTCCTTAGAAAGTGATAAATTTTATGTATTAGCTTGTATATTTCATAGATCCATCATTTTCCTTCAAGATTAAGCTTGTTTGATGAATTAAAAATTCTGAAATCCCAAGAACTAGACCTGGCCGAATCATAGGGGCTGTTCAAGGGCTTGATCTTGACTTGATTTTGTTGAATTGGAGTTGGATCTTAGAGGGTTTTGGTTTGGTATGCTTAAAACCAGTCATATATACAAGTTGAACAAGTTTTGACAAATCAAATGGTTTGGTTTTTGGGGATGGAAACCGTGGCTCATGAGCATGATTTTGCGGATGTTTTAATTTGTTTTGAAGGGTGTTTAAGTGTGTAAAAAGTTGGTTTTTGGTTAGGGCTTTAGACCTACAAAGATTGGTATGTTTAAAGCTTTGAAAATGGTTTAAAATGAAATAAATTTAGGGCTGTTTTGTGGTTCTTAAAACAGTGACTTATCAACAAAATTTGGGTGAGTTTTAACTTGTTTTAATTGTATTAAAGTGGCAAAGAAGTTGTCTTATGGTAACAAGTTTTGATTAGACAAAATTTGTATGATTTAGGAGTTAAAGATTTGAGAAATGGGAATTATTTTTGAACCCTAGAAACTGTGGCCTTCAAGGGAGTTTTGTAACTTGTTCTTGACTTATTTTATGCCTAAAATATGTTGTGAAAAATGCGTAGTGACTTGATTTAGCAAAGTCTTTCATTGAGGTTTAATTTTTGGAAAAAGAATTGTCATATGTCTTAAGAATTGTTTCAAAACAATAATGAAATTGTTTCCAAGTTTTTGTGACATGTTTTAGTGTTTTAAAAAGTTGTTCAAAGATGGGAAAATACTATTCCAATTGGTAAATTTTGGGTTAGACATTTTCTAAGTGTGTAGTGTTTGTAAAAGTTTCAAAACTTGCATAACTTAGACTTGATTCATGATATATGACTAGGTATGATCCCAATGGGATTAAGTGAATGATTCGTAGGTCTTAAGAACCTTAGAGCCGTGGTTGCCCTAGCGGTATTAGGACTTGAGTTTTAGTTCTAATTAAATTGAACTTGTGTTGTTAAGGTTCGTGCGAGGTACGACTTGACGACAACTTGGGATTACCTCTTTGGAATGCGTTCGAGGTAAAGGAAATTCTTATATAATGAGTTTGGGTTTTTTGCCTTGTGTGTTGTTTGGTTTGATTGCTTGATTAATTGTGTGGCAGTACTTGTAGTATTACTATATCACTACAACAATTCGAGCAAACTACGGCGGTTTTGAGGGCATTCTGCGGCAGTTCAAACCGCCGCGAAATATCCCTATCGGCGGTTTGGAAACCGTCGCAGTTATCAGTGTTGGAACGTCATTTCGCGACAGTTATAACCAACCGTTGGTATAACCGCCGACTGAGTAACCTGCGGCGGTTGTGGCAGCGGTTCGTATTTTGCGACAGTTTGAAACCGCTGCAAAATGCCCATGCGCTTTATTACTGTTTTTGTGTTTAGGGGCGGTTTTAAATCGCCGCACGTTTCCAAAAAAAATATATATTTTAATGGCGGTTTGTAACCGCCGCCAAGGTTTAAAAAATAAAATAAAAACTGAATTGGAATTGGAACTTCCTAACCTGATTCTTAGCCTTCGAGATCCTAATTCTTAATTTTTTTCCCTTCTTTTGGTTTTAACGTATTATAACCATAACCATTGTTATAAAGATAATATTTAATTCATTTAATGATGTAATAAATATTAATCAGTTTTTTTTAAAATTGCATCACTATTTTTTTTTTTGGTACAAAAATTACAGCACTAATTATTAGCTACTATCTTATACCTAATTTTAGAATTGCATATAATTTTTTCAAAAACCATCAAATCATTCAACAAATATTGAGAATTCAAACAAAAACTACATTAACATATATGATACCAACAAATTTACAGATCGATAAGAATGATAGTTCAAATTTTTTTAATAGTATTTTGGTAGAGCGGGCTATAGGATAAAAAGTATGAAAAAAAAATAGAGAATTTGATGGTCTCTAACTCCATAGTTCTTGTCTAACAACTGAAGATCATCTTGGACGTCTCGGGTGACTCCAAATCTATAACCTAAAATTAAATTAAGTAATAAAATAATTAAAATGTATAATAATAACTATTAAATTTTAATAGTAACAATTATATATATTATATGTAAACATTATAAAAAATTTATTGAAGAGTTAAATTATGAGGTGCAAGCATACATGTAAAAGTTTTATTCCTCCATGTCAAAAAAAAAAATTTGAGTATTCCTAAAGAACCTAATATAGCAACCTAATATTCTAATAACAGTAATAACATGTAATAGAAGTAATAACATGTAATAAAAAAAAGAAATAATAAAGGTTAGAATTGGCAAGAGGCAATGAAAATAATAATGCAACTTCTGTTCAAATTAATAAAGGTTGGAATTCACAACCAGAAATAGTTCAAATTATCATCTAATTTTAAGAGCTCTTTTAGTTCTCTAACTACAACTTCTGTTCATTAATTTTTTTGGGGGGCTGGGAGGCTCATTTTCATTTCAATTATACTAGATGCCATACAAGCATCACATGCTCTTAAATAAAAATTTACTATCTATCCACTGAGCTGTCAAGAAATGTATGACATGCTTCTACACTTGAGGCCACTGGCAATAAATGGATCTAAGCCTCTTATAAGACACGAGGATCTTATAAGAAACGTGAGACGACTAGCAATAAATGTATGACAAGTGCTTCTACACTTTGGCTTACATGGATGTAACATTATAAGAGATATAAGATCTTATAGATAAGAGCACTGGAAAGGTAAAGTGGCAAGCCAACGAAGAAATAAACTCCACAATCTCCAAAATTATAATTATAATATATAGGAATTGAAACTAAGTATCTGAACTCCACTTTTTAATGTTATTCTTCTATTTACCCACCTTGCCTTAACAATCGACACACATGTCAACTATTGTTTGATATACAATTGAAGAATAGAATAAATTAAACATTGAATCCCTCCTGCATGAATTTATTTCTGGCTTTTGAACAAACAATTGCATACTCATGTGAATTAAGAATTCATATAGCTTTGATTGATTATTTCAATTACAGACCATATTACCAAACAAACACAAAAACTAGTTTTGTTTAACAATGGATTGTTAGAAACATGTTCCGTGTTTTTCACATCAGAATAAGACAGAAGTAATCCCACTTGACATCTATATCCATTGTCTAAACTATAATTGCTATAGAATTTTCAAAAACCGAATGAGAAAAATAGGACAGGACAATACCAAAAAACACCCACTAACAGAAGTTTTATTTGGATGCTATCAGCATTGAGCTGATACCAACAAGCTGAAGCTCCTTTCTATCAACCAGTCCACAAGAATTGGTCTCATCTTGGCATTTATATCAGGCTGTGAAGCCATGTAATCATGTACACGACCATCATCCCGTGTCATCAAAGTCAAATATTAGAGAAGTTCATATAGTACAAAAAAATAAAAGTTAAGATCAACAAAGAAATAACACAAGGCATAGAAACACTACTTCAGTGAGTTTGTAAAACTTGTAGATGTCATCAATGTACTTAGTTGCAGCCAATTCATTGTCCATGTCAGTTGCATCAATGTTCACTACCAAATCCTTTGGCATAAGTCCACAAGCAGCCTGAAATTGACAAATCTTGTTGTTACTTGTTAGATCACATTAAAATAGAACCACAATTCCCAAACTACATTCCAAAAAGAGGACTTAACCTTGCTTCTAGCTGAGAGGACTGAACTAAAGGCCTTGGCATTTTTCCTACCAGACCTTTCTCTTATCTTTTTTACTCTAACAGTTCTTGTCTCCTTCTTATCCTCAGATTCATAATCAGAGCTGATGACAATAACTTCAGGTTCTGCAACCTTCTGAGCTAGTTCCACCTGTGTTGCAGTAATAAAGTTCCCTACACCAGCCCCATTAGCTGCTACTAGTGTTGCATTGACAAGTTCAGTGCTTGACTTCTAAACAAAAAATAACAATCCATCAAACATATTTAGAGAGACAGCATTTTAAGGAAATAAACTGTTCACTTCTTTGAAAATTAGCAAGGTAAAAACTAATAATAATTAATAAGAAAAGAAAAATTCACACCTCGTTCTTCTCTACTGCGGCTTGACCAACATCCAATAATTGAGTCCTTCAACTAAAAATAAATAGAAGTTAGGCAAAGGTAAACGAAAAAACATGAGGCTGGAAAGAGCAAATATAAGGGGTAAAAGTAAAAGTATAAAACCACCACCTTGTGACACGCTTGGATGCATCAGCAGCACCAGGCTCTGCTTGTTTAACAACAAGATTACCAATATTATATAGTACCCTCCTATTCCTTCCTTCTCCCGGTACATTCTTTTGCTTATTCTCACCTAAAACCAAACACCTTATAATCAAAACTTAGAAAGAAAAACAATCACCGAACATTTAATCACAGAAAGGAAAAAATCAACACAAAACACCAAATAAGCATACCAGAAAAGATGCACAAGAAAATATGATCAGAAGAATTGAAGGGAAGGGGGATTTAGGGTTCACTTATTGAAAGAAACAAATGAAAAATTGGTATCCATTAAAATAATCACAGAAAGTTTCATACTTCTATCAAATAATCAACGTCCTTTTAAGAATGGGGAATCGGTTGAACAATTGAGAATCCCGAATAGTGTAACAACAAACAAACGAACCTTAAACCTCTTAGCAATCAAAACATCCTTCTGTCTCTGCTAGCAATCAAAGAAAAAATAGAGAGAGAAATTGTTGAGACAGAGATAAAACAAAGGAACAAAGGAAAGGTGAGTGGGAGATAGGGCTCACCACCGCGTCCAATCCCTCACGATATGAGATCTAGGGTTCACCATGGCATCCAAACCTCTGCCGCACACAGCACCAAACAACCCCGGCCTTCTACTATTCACACGGCTTTCTACCCGTTTCCGGTTTCATCATGATCTAGGGTTCACCATGTGTGTTAATGATGAAGACAAACCATCAAAAATGTCAGTGAGAATCAAACTGAGATTACGAGCAGAAACAAAACAAGAGAAAATTTGAGCAGAGATTACAAGCAGCGAGGGTTTACCTGAGAGGCAGCCACCATGGTGGTTCATCATGGATGATCATGGAGGAAGAAAGGAATGAGAACCTGAGAGAGAGAGCGCTCCAAAAGAAAAGGGGACGCGGCGCTGCTGCTTAAAGAAGAATGAGGAATAGAAATTAGGGTAAGTATATTTTTTTATTTGGACTGCCGCGAATTGCCAGTCAACCGCTGTAAATTAAAAGTCAGGAACACGGATTTCTCTTTCAACTGCCACCGGTGTCCATCAACCGCCGCGAAATGCAAGTATTTAAGGGCGGTTATAAGAACTGCCGCCTACACCGCCACCGCTTTTCAACTGCCTGCGGTTGTAGTATGAACTGCCACAAACTGACCACCGCCGCTGGCCTTCTTTCTTGTAGTGTATGATATCTGAAATACTGTTGCATGTTCTTGGCCTTGTGTGGAATTAGTGATTTGTATTGTTTGCCTTAAATCATGTTAGATTTAACTTGAACTTGATATTGATTGGAATATGAAAAATATTGTTGATGATAATGGATTAATTAATAATGCGTTGTTCGACTATTATTGGGTTGACGATTTACAACGGTAAATCCGATGCAATTTCACAAGCCGAATATGATTTCATAAGTAAATTGTTAAGGGCATTTTGACTTAAAAATAAGCGTGAGGGTTTTAGTACAACTAGCCAAAGCTTGCAAAGAATTTTCAATGGAAAACATAGTAGAAAAAGAACTTGAGTAAACATTGTAAATTGCGAAAACGGTTGAGTTAAATAATGTGTTTGGGAAAATTCTGGCTAGGAAAGACTTGGTTATTAAGAGTGTTCGCACCGCCTCACTTTCCTGGGAATTATCCTAGTATATTATTTAGCACAACTAGGGTTTCAACGACCTAGAGCCAAAAAGTATTTTCAGATACAATAGTTCATAGAAGAGACACAAGAACTGATAAAGGGATTTTCAGAGATTTCAAAGATCCAGATTTCTAATGAATAAAATGTAGGGAACATAGTGTTCCTATTGAGCATATGGGCCATGTTTCCTGTGTTACTTGCTTGCATATTTTCTTGATCAAGGATTGGACCTAGTGTTCCGTATAGCGTGCCTAGTATCTCAACCTAAAGATTAAGCCTAGTGTTCTGCATTACGTGCCTAAAGTTTCAGTCTAAGATTGAGACTAGCATTCCGCAATTGAACACCCAGACCTTGTGTCCTGTGTTTGAACTCTAAGTAAATTGAGATTTGAAATTCGCTAAATTGAGTGAGTTGAGGTTTCGTCGATCCGCATTGATTAATTAAAACATATCTTAGACACTCCTCTTGGTGAATGGACCATATTAAAGAATTTGTTTAAATGCATACTAACCATTAAACATCGACAGTCAGAGAGTTTGATTGTCTTAAAGACTTCAAAAGGACGAGTTGTCACTTCATGCCAAATACCCGAGGTCTTTTTGGTGACTAAAGGTAGGCAATACCCTTGGTAGGGGAATTTTGTTTGGACGTTGGGAATTAAAGTTCCTTGTCTCTGCTGACCTTGTTTAAGGCTGTAGGTGTATACATAAACTTGTTCATAATGCATTGGCATGCTGATAAGGACATAAAAAGCAAGGACACTAGTGAAGCACTTCAAGGACTAGGAGGACCAATGACAAGGGCACGTGCCAAGAAAGCTAAGGAGGCCTTAAACCAAATGGTGACAACTATAATGGAAGCAAGGCCTAAACTAGAAGGAATGGAGCCCAAATTGGTCAACTACTTGAGTCCACATGAAGGAGGGCTGGGCACATGACATGCTGCCCATTTTTTTACTTGTTTATTTTTAATAAGTTGTAATAAAATGTGTGGGTGCAGAACATTTAATTAATTAGGCCCTAACACTTAAGTTTATTTTGCATGTGTGTTTATTTCAAATGGAGCAAGGGTGTAACACCCCGTTTCCAGAGCGCTACTGTGCAACCCAATTTAATGCTGAAAACATTTGATGCTTGTATGCTTTCAATAAAAATTACTCTTCTGTATTTTGCAATGGTAAATAGGAGTAATTTTTTTTCCTGTTTTCTTTCCTTTGAAAACCTTTTCAAAAATGAGACAAAGAGGACTACAATTTTCTAAATGATGCCAAATTAGTCTTTTGCAATTATCAGAGTAAATCATATCACAATGGATGCTTTCATAACATAAAGCAGAACAAAATCATTTCACACTGAGGCGAGTTTTTCCGAAAAGTATAATTACAAGGCAATAAGTAATTACGCAAATAATCAAAGACAAAATCCTAAGCTAAGCTGGCCAACAACTATAAACTTTACTAAAGAATCATTCAGCAAGATCACAACACAAAGCACTCAGAGGAATCTTCCTCCACTGGCTCATTCTTTAATACATCCGGGAGGACGAAACAGCAACAGCAATGTGACACTCCATCTGGTAACATCCATAAGAATGTCCAATCCAACAACAGTGCAAGGGTAAATTCTTTGTCCACGAGTTTATCATAGGCTATGTCGCATACAAACAAGATATACATACATATATATATAAATATATAATACAACAACACGCCTTTATATACATATACATACTTAATAGACCGCACACATCATCATGGTATCTAAAGCATTTGCATGTGAACAGACAAATCAACCAACAGATCAACAATCAAGTCACCACAATATTAAACAATTGCAAGTGATCAGACAGTTCTATCGGCAGATCAATGATCTAGTCATCATAATGTCAGATTCATCAAACAATTCATCACATATCATAAATGTGGTTAGCCATGCATGCCAATGCGTTATGAACAAGTTTGTGTATACACTTGCAGCCTTAAACAAGGACATCAATAGGAACAAGGAAAGAATTTTCCAGGTCCGAACAAATTCCCCTACCAAGGGTATAGCCACACATTAGGTCGTGTTGCCAACTACTACCTCTGGTCCAATGTGTACCGTGGGTAGCTGGCAATGAAGTGACAACCCGCCCTTTTGAAGTCCTTAAGACAATCAAATGCTACGAGTGTCGATGCTCAATGGTCAGTATGCATCCAAACAATTTTTTTTATACAGCCCACTTATCTCTAAGGAGCGTCTGAGACATAATTTATTTTAACCAATACGGATCGACGAGTCCTCACTTTCTTAGTGAATTTTTAAATCTCAGTTTTGGTGTCACATCTAAGTGATATTGTGCCAGAAATAGCTTTTGAGCTTAGGTCGTTGGAACCCTAGTTGTGCTAAATAAGGCATTAGGGGAATTCCCAGGAAAGAGAGGCGGTGCGAACACTCTTAATTACCAAGTCTTTCCTAGCTAGAATTTTCCCAGACGCATCATTCAACTCAACCATTTTCATAAATTTTACTCAAGTTCTTTTTCTACTGTGGTTCCATTGAAAAATTCTTTGCAAGCTTTGGCTAGTTTTACTAAAATCCTCACGCTTACTTTTAAGTCAAAATGCCCCTCAATATTTCTTTTATGAAACCTTTTCTCAGCTTATGGAATCGCATCGGATTTACCGTTTGTAAATCGTCAAACCAATAACAGTAGATCGTCGCATTGTTAATTAATCTATCATCATTGACCTTATTTATGCATACTTTAATCAATTAAAAGTTCAAATCAAAAACATTCATAATTGATTTAAGACATAAAATCCAAATAATTGTTGTCACACGGGGCAAAAAACATGCTACAATATCTCTATAAGTACTACAAGTACTACCACACAATTAACAATCAAGCAAACCACTCAACAAACAAGGCGAAAAGCCCAAACTCATTATGTAAGAATTTCCCTTACCTTGGGCGCTTTAACAATCCAAGCAAGGCAATTCCAAACTATCGTCAAGTCAAACCTCGCGCAAACCTTAAGCACGAACCTTAACAACACAAACTTAATGCAATTAGAACCCGAAAATACAAGTCCTAACACCCTAGGAAAGCCACGGTTTGGGTCCCTAAAAGGCCTAAGAATTACTCACTTAATCCCATTTGAACCATACCTAGTCATATGTCATGAATCAAGTCAAAGTTATGCAAGTTTTGAAACTTTTTCAAACACTACACACTTAGAAAAATACCTAACCCAAAATTTTACCAATTGGAATAGTGTTTTACCACTTTAAATAGTGTTTTCCCAACTTTGAACCACTTTTTAAAACACTAAAACATGTCACCAAATTTTAGAAACAATTTCATTACAAGTTCAAAACAATTATTGAAACATAAACCAAATCTTTTCCCAAAATCAAACTTATTTGAAATGTTTTGCCAAACCAAATTCTTAACCAACTTTTACAAATATTTTGGAGACATAAAACAACTTAAAAGAATGTTTAAGAATAACATAAGGGCCACGGTTTTGGTGCCCTAAAACAAACCCAAAATTTTCAACTTTTCATTTCCAAAACATATCATTTCACCACACTTAAATCCTTAAACCTTAAACCAACTTCCATAACATCTAACATACTTTAAAATCAAGTTAAAACATCCCCCAAAACCATCTTAGAGGCCACGGTTTCTAGCCCCCTAAACAACTAAATTTATTTTTCCAAAACTTTGTAAAACATGCTTATATGACAAGTTTTCAAACATATTACTCAAAACTCTCCAAGAACTAACTCCAAATCAACAAAATCAAGCCAGCATCAAGCCCTCAACAGCCCTCTAAATTCTACCAGAACCAAGATTTGAAGTTTTCAAATTTTAAAAACACTAAACAAGCTTAATCATGGAGGAAAATGATGGATCTAAAAATTAATCAAGCTAATACATCAAGATCTAACAATTTCTAAACAAAACAACACTAAAACCTTGAATTACTCTTCCATAGCAGCCAAGAGGAAAATAACATGGGTTAGGAGGCTTACCAAGAAGTCTAGGGATGGTTGATCAAGAATCAAGAATAAAGGAAGCAAGTTTGCACTCAAAAACACTAAGTTTTTCAAGATTTCTCACACTTTCTCTCTATAGAATTTTCTCCACCAAGCATAAATGGAAAAATTATGAAGGGGCTGATCACATATTTATAGAGATCTCAAAGGACAAGGAAGAGATAAAAATTGTTCATTTAGTTGAATCTTAACCATTTAGTTACAAACTAACTAAGTAACCTAACTACCATTCACACCTAAGTCAATCAAAACATTCCATTTGCCCAAGGTGAGTCCCAAGCATGTGTCTTGGCTCCCATTGGTCTAAAGTGGTCGACATCCCCCAAAAAATTCAAAAGGTTTTGCTTCGGCGCGTTATCGATCAACCGGGTGCGCGGTGTTCCACGTCTATTAGGGTTTTTGTATCAAAAACTCTAAAAATAAATCTAATAAATTATTCTATACTAAAAAATTATTAATCAACCAAAGTGTCCCCAAAAATATTAGAAGTATTTCTATGAATGTCGCTTTCTCGATTTACGAGCTAAAACGCTACCGTAATGCAGTTCTGGGCGTAGACAATACACTAATTATTTTCTGATGCCCAAAAATTCTAAAAAAATTTCCAATAAATCCTAAATATTGGAAAATGATAAGATATAAAATTTTATAAAATTTGGATCATGTTTGGGCATGTTTCAGTTAGAAACTCACCCAATAGCCTAGTTACGGCAGAATTCAACAGAATTCTCGCAGCGTAATAAAAACTGTAAATTAGTGAGAATCACTAATTTCAATTTCTCTTGTCATCTAGTTATTATTCAAACAATAAAATCATCAATATAAAAATCATAAAAATAAAAGTCATGTTAAATATGATATAAAACAGACAATTTGACAATTAACTAGACATTGAAAATCCAAACTGTGACTTATAAATATCTATTAAGTCCTAAAAATTATTTCTCCTTCAATAAAATATTTTTCTTTAATCAAACAACAATTTTTCACATTTTTCAAGCTTAATTCATATTAAAAATAGTATACGTCTTCACTGTCTCTTAATCTGAATTAATTACTAAAACAGTAAATTGTTTACAATAAATCTTTGTAGTTCTTCGTACTTTTAACAAACCACTAAGGTGATCAATCTCTATGATTTATTTTCAAGTAGTTGGAACTGTAAAATAAATTTCATAAAAATTGGGATGTTACATTACCACCCTCCTTAAAAAAATTTCGTTCCCGAAAATTCACTTATAAACCAAAACAAAATTAGAAATCTGGAAAATCATAACTTAATACTAAAAACATATCATAAATATTGGACTCTAAAAAATAATACAATACGGTAATTATTACACTCAAACAGTCTAGCACCAAAGCATACATTTTATTCATATATCATTAAGATGTTAAAACACTACATCTTCAACTCAACATTCACAAAACACAATGATAAGCTCCCACGTGGAAGAAGTCTTTGCAAACGACGCTTTATTCCAAACTACGATCTCTACTCATCCACGATCACGAACACGATCACGACAGCTCCTGAGCCACGGCCATACGCTAAACACCAACCAAACATCATACGCATAAAACACCCACACAAACGTGGCCCTAACACAAAAACCAACATCAAATCTTTTTTCTTTTAGAAACATCTAACTTCTAAAAATGCCACAAAACAAGACTCCATTTGCATGAAATGCAACTTGATCTCTTCAAGACTCAACCTTCTCAAGAACACTATGATTCTTTTCAGATTAGGTTTGTCATTGTCTCAAAATCATCAAGACATACTTAAATTAAAAACTAAAACTTCAGCAAAATTTTAAGTCATCAAAATATACTTGGATCAAAATTAACACTTTCCCTAAAAGCTTTTAAACATCAACAACAACAAAATCACTAAGAACCTATTATTAGAACTTGAAATCCTTTTCGTTTTCTCAAAGAGCCTCACGGCTTGCACACACGTACACTCAAATCCATTTCTCAAAATCATTCTACTCACACTCAATTTTTTTTTTTTTAACAAAAGATCAACACAAAAATATTCTCTACAACTCGTAAATCACAATAAACAGCAAATCATCAAAAGTTTAAGTTGGAAAAACTTGAAATCCAACCTCACACATATAAATGTGGTCACGGGTTCATGCTTCCAATTCAACACGAAAAGTTTTAATTTTCACTTTAACACCACACACATAAACTTGGTTTTCCAACAATACAAAATCAAAAGCATTTTTCTAATATCAATCTTCTCAACAACAATTCTGACAAAATATCTTCAAAGAATACTTGAAATCATCAACATTTTTTTTTATACAACCATAAGGAAGGAAAACCTTTGTTTATTAAATCATAATCAGCAAGATCATCTACAATGACACAAGAATTGAAAGCAAAAGAACTAAAATACTCACCTAAAATCTCCTAGGAACCCGCGGTTTGTAGACAAAACAAGAAAGAAGGATTTGCACGATCACTAAACACAAAATCATCCATAACATCAACCAGCATAAATGCCAAATGGTATCTTCCTTTAAAACCATCTTAATGCTCACGGCTTACAAGAAGAAGAAGATGAAGGTTTGGTTTTTCTCACACTAAAACTCACCAACACTCCGCACTAAATGGAAGAAAATTCCTCCCCCTAAATGTATTAAAAGGAACCGGCCAAGAGGTTAAAAGGAAGGAAAAGACTCACAAGAAAACAAGAAAGGAATCTTATGTTTTCTCTCCACTAACATCAACACCAATAATAGATCTATACTCTCCCATTATTATCGAGAAGGAATTGATAAGAAAGAAAGGAAGAAAAATGACCCCCACCTAAAGTTTCCACTTAGCTATCCATGTGTGTGAAGACAAAGAAAAGGTTGGATAGGATTTTGCAACAATGTATAACCAATAATCATCACGCACTATACTCCCTCCACTATCTCTTACCTACTCCAAATTGCTCTCCTAACTTAGCCCCCCACGGTCTCTGCATCGCACCAATTCACTGTGTCAGGTGGTCACGTAATCAGTTGCTGGATTGGCGACAAATCACGTAAATTAAATTATCATGAGAAATTTAATTCAACGCGCTCTAAAAAATATTCGCGTATAATAATACGCTCACAAAAAAAAAATAACATATATCGTAATACCAAAAGTACGTTAAAATTTGGATTTTTGGAATCTAATATAACAATAAAATACATTATAGAGCTAAAACACTTATGTGGTCTATACTTAGAACCACGCACACACCATAATACTTATAATACGATAATTATAGCGCCTCCTACGGATAATCTCTCGTAAATCTCTATCCACTCATAACTCCTGGTTGTTGTCTTCCTCTTTATCCTTTGTCCCGATAATCTGGCCTAACTGGCCCTCCAATAGCTTGCTCTTCCCCTTGACGTCTTAGCAAATCGTGTTGATTCTCTGCTGCGATCTGTTGGGTAACAGCAGTTGCCATCCCGGCTATCACTTGGACTACGTGATTCACATCTAAGTTACTAGCTCTAGCAGAAAGACTCATTCGTCGCAAAGGCATCTAATTTCTACAATGTAAACTAACCAGAACCCCACAACAAGATCAATCATCTGGGATGATTGCACACAATTTCACACAATGTCACATGTTTCAACTAGAAAACATTATAGACAATCACAAACAAGATTCACATAACCTAGACATAACAACTTTATACCCGACAATTCCCAACAATCTAGGCTAGCTTAGACAAAGCGGTCTGGTTAGAACCGAACTGCTCTGATACCACCATTGTAACACCCCGTTTCCGGAGCGCTACTGTGCAACCCAATTTAATGCTGAAAACATTTGATGCTTGTATGCTTTCAATAAAAATTACTCTTCTGTATTTTGCAATGGAAAATAGGAGTAATTTTTTTTTTCTGTTTTCTTTCCTTTGAAAACCTTTTCAAAAATGAGACAAAGGGTACTACAATTTTCTAAATGATACCAAATCAGTCTTTTGCAATTATCAGAGTAAATCATATCACAATGGATGCTTCTCATAACATAAAGCAAAAAAAAATCTTTTCACACTGAGGCGAGTTTTTCCGAAAAGTATAATTACAAGGCAATAAGTAATTACGCAAATAATCAAAGACAAAATCCTAGGCTAAGCTGGCCAACAACTATAAACTTTACTAAAGAATCATTCAGCAAGATCACAACACAAAGCACTCTCAGAGGAATCTTCCTCCACTGGCTCATTCTTCAATACATCCGGGAAGGATGAAACAGCAACTGTAACACCCCGCTGTCCTATTCATGCTTTATTCTGCATAATTAACCTAACCCGTATAATTAACGCATATAAAAATATAAAGGGATTAAAACTGAAGGCATAAATAAGACAACGACATGTCACAGTGAAGTAACTAGTGTCATAAAATATGTAAAGAGGTTTTCTCGAAAGATGGCCTCATCAGTGTGGCCTAACTGATCAGAGTGCACAAGTAAGCGTAGTGTAAATAGTACAATAATATTATCCAAAATATAAACCTATGAGGCTAAACTGTGCCTCATCTAACCATAGCAAAACCAAGCAAAACATCAACACAAGACTCCTAGCCAAAGAAACTGCATAAACATCAGCAAGGTGGATGCTGAGAGTTCCCACTCTGTAATCCAGCTTGCCTATGACTCAAAACTCTCCTAAACATGGATCTTCGGGGCCTGCTCCATCATTAACAGCATCTCCAAGAACTGCTTCATTGGGTAGGGCTGATGCTGCATCTTCCTCAAGAGAGTCTAATATAGAAATAAAATATATACAAGCATGCACACACAGGGAGACAAGAACAACACATCCATTAAAAAAAAGGGAAATGCATAAGTAGAATGAAAGTAAGACAATCTGCACAGATAATCACATATATAACAAATAGGATCTAGCTGCCCTTTTCCACTTACCCCATGTCTCTCAATGAGTTGTGCATCTTTTCTTTACTATTGTCGCTGTACTCCCCATTTCCGATAGGAATACGTATTGGCGAACCCCATTTCCGTTAGGTTGCCGTCCCCCTTTCCCGATAGGGACTCCCGCCTCCCTTTCTCGATAGAGACGGGGCGACACTAGCCTAGTCCACGAGGTATTCCCCTTTCTCGATAGGAATCCTCCTCCCCCTTTCCCGATAGGGACGTCTGTTTCCCCCTTTTCCGATAGGGAACAGAGTGGATCTAACCTACTGGGCGAGATATCCCCCATTCCCGTTAGGGATTCTCTCCACATCACATTCCCGTCAAGAATGGAGTGGTTGCTAATGCAATATCATGTTCATGCCTCCAACACCTCATAATCATATGCCTCACATTATGTTATGCTCACATACCCAAACATGTATCATGTTATGCAATACTTAAGTAATACAACATTTTACATAGCATCTTATAAATATTCAATTTCACATGTTAACACATAAATTATAACTCACATATTCAACATGCATGTCATAAAGCAATCCTAGGCATGTTACTATCCTCATGTGACATATACAGCATAATTCACAAATAAGCATATTTATCAGACAGTCAGATTTAATAATAATAAGTCCTAAGTTGGTTGATGGGTCTACCACGCCTATCCTTAGATGTGGCACACCGTAACCCCTATCCTTAGGTGTTCCTAACATCAACCTCTAGTAGGGCTTAGGTCACCCTACACATGCCAAACAATCATTTCTACTACACATAACCCAATGAAAGTGCATTCTTTCTCCCACCTGGAATTCAGAGTACTTTGAACCACGAGCGGACACTGAACCACCACCACGGACTCACGAACATGAACCCAAAAAGCTCTATGGGTCACGACAATAGCAAGGAAGGAATGGAAAATTCTCACAAACTCTCTTGATTTCTGACTCAAGCATTGACACACTTTCAAACACAAGATCTCTAGCTCGAGAAGTAGAAGAAAACAAGCTAAATATGATCACAAAGGAAGGAGCATCTCACGATTTTTAACACAAGGAAAGGAAGAGAAATTTTCTCTCATTTTCTCTCTCTAGAACTCTAGAGCTTTTCTCTTTCTAAGACTTCTACAATTTGGAACTTATGAATTACTCAAGGTGTTGCCTTCTATTTATAGGCAAAACGAGGACACAAGTTGCTTTCTTGTGGTGCCACTTGTCAAACAAAGGTTAATGCTTATCCATGATGACTCACCATTCCTATCTTAATTCATTCTTAGCCACATATTCATCCATCCATATCGTTAAGACACTTGTCACATTCTTGTGGTATCAAGGTTCAAACTTATCCATAATGACTCATCAATCCTATCCATTAGAACACTTGTCAAATAATTGTGGTTCTATTAATTCTAGCCACACACATTAATCCATTCTTATCCTATCCACACCATCCATTCTTATCTCCACATCATCCATCCTTATCCACACTAATCTATCCTTATCCATCCAACTATACATGTTTATCTACAAAGACACTTGTCATCATTTTGTGGTGCATCTTGGATCAATACTAGCCACACAAAATTCATACTTATCCCTTTATGACTTACCATTCTTATCTTGATTATTTTCTAGCCACAAGAAGGTCCAAGCTTATCCTAATCCTAGTCATTGCTTAGCTACCAATCTTATCCATTAGGACACCTAAACATCAATGCTAGCCACATCTTCTACTCATTCTTATCCACACGCCTAAGCATCCTTATCCATTAGTAGCAATCTTATCCATTAGTAGCAATCTTATCCAAAGACACCTAAGCATACTTATCCTTAAGGACACTTGTCAAGTTCCTATGGAATCAAGAGTCCATCCTTATCTTAATTCACTACAAGCCACATATTAATCCATCCTTATCTTTAAGACATTTGTCCAATAATTATGGTGCTACTTGGATTGATATTAACCACAAAGATAATTCTTACTTATCCATCCAACTCATCAATCTTATTTTAGCTTATTCTTAGCCACCAGTTTATTCATACTTATCTAATGACACATCATTCATTCTTATCCAAATCTTTAGTAAATCAAATCAGATCTTATCCATCCTAATTAAATCACAACCTATTGACACCTCACCATTAGATAAATATCTTTGGTCAATATTTATTCAGAACCATGACTCATCATTCTTGCCATTAATTTTATATACTTATCACATAATCACTTAACTAAGTCAATTAACGAAGCTTAGGATGCAAATGGAATTTTTTTATAGAAAAGGGTAAAATAGTCATTTAATTATTTAATGGCTTTTTAGTAATTTTAAAAAGATTAATAAGGGTAAAATAGTAATTGCAAATATTCTAGAAATTTCTAGGGCATTTTGGTAATTATCTAAACTATTAAGGACAAAATAGTAATTTCAAATATTCTAGAAGTTTCAAGGATACTTTGGTAATTATTTACAATTATTAAGGATAGAAATGGGATTTCATAAATTAAGGGTATTTTGGTAATTTCACAAAAGTAGTAAGGGTAAAATGGTAATTTTACCTATAAGGGTATTTCTGTAATTTTAGCAAAGTAATAAGAAAATTCCAAGTGTCACGTAAATTAAATTTATCGAGAATTTAATATTCCGTGTGACTAAATTATTCTAAAAATTTGAGATGTTATAGCAACAGAAATGTGACACTCCATCTGGTAACATCCATAAGAATGTCCAATCCAACAACAGTGCAATGGTAAATTCTTTATCCACGAGTTTATCACAGGCTATGTCGCATGCAAACAAGATATACATACATATATATATAAATATATAATACAACAACACGTCTTTATATACATATACATACTTAATAGACTGCACACATCATCATGGTATATAAAGCATTTGCATGTGAACAGACAAATCAACCAACAGATCAACAATCAAGTCACCACAATATTAAACAATTGCATGTGATCAGACAGTTCTATCAGCAGATCAATGATCTAGTCATCATAATGTCGGATTCATCAAACAATTCATCACATATCATAAATGTGGTTAGCCATGCATGCCAATGCGTTATGAACAAGTTTGTGTATACACTTGTAGCCTTAAACAAGGACAGCAATAGGAACAAGGAAAGCCTTTTCCAGGTCCGAACAAATTCCCCTACCAAGGGTATAGCCACACATTAGGCCGTGTTGCCAACTACTATCTTTGGTCCAATGTGTACCGTGGGTAGCTGGCAATGAAGTGACAACCCGCCCTTTTGAAGTCCTTAAGACAATCAAACGCTACGAGTGTCGATGCTCAATGGTCAATATGCATCCAAACAATTTTTTTTATACAGCCCACTTATCTTTAAGGAGCGTCTGAGACATAATTTATTTTAATCAAGTCTTTCCTAGCCAGAATTTTCCAAGACGCATCATTCAACTCAACCATTTTCGTAAATTTTACTCATGTTCTTTTTCTACTATGGTTCCATTGAAAAATTCTTTGCAAGCCTTGGCTAGTTTTACTAAAATGCTCACGCTTACTTTTAAGTCAAAATGCCCCTCAATATTTCTTTAATGAAACCTTTTCTCAGCTTATGGAATCGCATCGGATTTACCGTTTGTAAATCGTCAAACCAATAACAGTAGATCGTCGCATTGTTAATTAATCAATCATCATTGACCTTATTTATGCATACTTTAATCAATTCCAAGTTCAAATAAAAAACATTCATAATTGATTTAAGACATAAAATCCAAATAATTGTTGCCACACGGGGCCAAAAACATGCTACAATATCTCTATAACACATAGTAATACTACAAGTACTACCACACAATTAACAATCAAGCAAACCACTCAACAAACAAGGCGAAAAGCCCAAACTCATTATGTAAGAATTTTCCTTACCTTGGGCGCTTTAACAATCCAAGCAAGACAATTCCAAACTATCGTCAAATCGAACCTCGCACGAACCTTAAGCACGAACCTTAACAACACAAACTTAATGCAATTAGAACCCGAACATACAATTCCTAACACCCAAGGACAGCCATGGTTTGGGTCCCTAAAAGGCCTAAGAATTACTCAGTTAATCCCATTTGAACCACACTTAGTCATATGTCATGAATCAAGTCAAAGTTATGCAAGTTTTGAAACTTTTTCAAACACTACACACTTAGAAAAATACCTAACCCAAAATTTTACCAATTGGAATAGTGTTTTACCACTTCAAATAATGTTTTCCCAACTTTGAACCACTTTTTAAAACACTAAAACATGTCACCAAATTTTAGAAACAATTTCATTACAAGTTCAAAACAATTATTGAAACATAAACCAAATCTTTTCCCAAAATCAAACTTCTTTGAAATGTTTTGCCAAACCAAATTCTTAACCAACTTTTACAAATATTTTGGAGACATAAAACAACTTAAAAGAATGTTTAAGAATAACATAAGGGCCACGGTTTTTGTGCCCTAAAACAAACCCAAAATTTTCAACTTTTCATTTCCAAAACATATCATTTCACCACACTTAAATCCTTAAACCTTAAACCAAATTCCATAACATCTAACATACTTTAAAATCAAGTTAAAACATCCCCCAAAACTATCGTAGAGGCCACGGTTTCTAGCCCCCTAAACAACCAAATTTATTTTTCCAAAACTTTGTAAAACATGCTTATATGACAAGTTTTCAAACATACTACTCAAAACTCTCCAAGAACTAACTCCAAATCAACAAAATCAAGCCAACATCAAGCCCCCAACAGCCCTATAAATTCGACCAGAACCAAGAGTTGAAGTTTTCAAATTTTAAAAACACTAAACAAGCTTAATCATGGAGAAAAAGGATGGATCTAAAGATTAATCAAGCTAATACATCAAGATCTAACAATTTCTAAACAAAACAACACTAAAACCTTGAAGAACTCTTCCATAGCAGCCAAGAGGAAAATAACATGGGTTAGGAGGCTTACCAAGAAGTCTAGGGATGGTTGATCAAGAATCAAGAATAAAGGAAGCAAGTTTGCACTCAAAAACACTAAGTTTTTCAAGATTTCTCACACTTTCTCTCTCTAGAATTTTCTCCACCAAGCATAAATGGAAAAATTATGAAGGGGCTGATCTCCTATTTATAGAGATCTCAAGGGACAAGGAAGAGATAAAAATTGTTCATTTAGTTGGATCTTAACCATTTAGTTACAAACTAACTAAGTAACCTAACTACCATTCACACCTAAGCCAATCAAAACATTCCATTTGACCAAGGTGAGTCCCAAGCATGTGTCTTGGCTCCCATTGGTCTAAAGTGGTCGACATCCCCCTAAAAAAATTAAAGGGTTTCGCTTCGGCGCGTTATCGATCAACCAAGTGCGCGGCGTTCCACGTCTATTAGGGTTTTTGTACCAAAAACTTCAAAAATAAATCTAATAAATTATTCTATACTCAAAAATTATTAATCAACCAAATTGTCCCCAAAAATATTAGAAGTATTTCTATGAATGTCGCTTTCTCGATTTACGAGCTAAAACGCTACCGTAATGCAGTTCTGGGCGTAGACAATACACTAATTATTTTCTGAAGCCCAAAAATTCCTGAAAAATTTCCAATAAATCCTAAATATTGGAAAATGCTAAGATCTAAAATTTTATAAAATTTGGATCATGTTTGGGCATGTTTCAGTTAGAAACTCACCCAATAGCCTAGTTACGGCAGAATTCAACAGAATTCTCGCAGCGTAATAAAAACTGTAAATTAGTGAGGATCACTAATTTCAATTTCTCTTGTCATCTAGTTATTATTCAAACAATAAAATCATCAATATAAAAATCATAAAAATAAAAGTCATATTAAATATGATATAAAACAGACAATTTGACAATTAACTAAACATTGAAAACCCAAACTGTGACTTATAAATATCTATTAAGTCCTAAAAATTATTTCTCCTTCAATAAATATTTTTCTTTAATCAAACAACAATTTTTCACATTTTTCAAGCTTAATTCATATTAAAAACAGTATACGTCTACACTGTCTCTTAATCTGAATTAATTACTAAAACAGTAAATTGTTTACAATAAATCTTTGTTGTTTTTCGTACATTTAACAAACCACTAAGGTGATCAATCTCTATGATTTATTTTCAAGTAGTTGGAACTGTAAAATAAATTTCATAAAAATTGGGATGTTACAAAGGGCTGCTACATGTGTTATGCACTGCCTAAGCCCAAATGTTGAGTTATTTTTGTTGTTTTTGTTGGTTTGAATGATCATTGGGTTGAAGCATGAGGAAGAGCACCATGGAGCTACAAAGGGGGGTGCAAGAGCACTTATTTGGTGTTAGAAGAAGCAATTCTTGGATGTCTTTTTAGATACCTTGCTGAAGAATCAATTTTGAGAGTTTTGTAACCATCATTCCATTAAGAGTAGACAAAGTCATAAATAGGGAGGTTACAAATTACCACCAAGAATAATGCTAGTTAAGTGGCTTGTCTCCTTCATTGTAAATTCAGCAAAGAGGATCCCTCCCTCTATATATATGTTGTGCCCAAATCAATAAAAGGTTAGCTTGAAATTTTCAGATAATTGATACCTTGTGTATTGTTGAGAGTATGTCTCTCTTGGGTTCTTCATTGAACCTTCCCTTTTGATCTTATCAAGAAACCAAGTTTTCTTGTGGCGATCATTCCCCAAGGCTTATCATTTCTTCTTCTTCTCCATAGAAGCAAGAGTGTGGCGCCTCCCCCATTTCTTTCTATTCCATCTTTTTCATTTCTTCTTTGTTCTAATTTCCTTATTACAGTTCTTTACTATTCAAATTTTTACAGTTCCTTGTCATTTAAATTCTTGCAATTTACAATTCATTGTCAAATTTATCATTTCCATTATATTATTGTGAATTGCAACTGAATTGCACAAGGATTGACAAACCATGCAAATTGGATAGTCATCAAGTGGTATTCAGAGCAAGGTTCCGTTTGGACTAATTCTTGCTATCATATTTGTTCTTAGTATTAACATTGCAGTTTTTTGTCAAAAAAAAAACATTGCAGTTCCTTCCTTATATTTTCTGTTTGGTAATTAAAAAAAAAAGAGATAGAAATCTACAAAACAAAAAAAACGAAAATTTAAAAAAAAAAAAAAAAAATTCTGGACTATGAAGGAATTGTGTATTATATTCTTCTTGCTTGCTGCCACACTCTTATTTCCTTTTTTTTAAAAAAAAAATTGAGTTAGTTTGTTCCTTTCTCATACTTTCTTCCTTAGTATTGTTATTACTTTCCTCAAGTCTTGTGTGTGCGTTTACCATTAGAATTTTTGTTTTCTTGTGTGATTGAGGCTGGTTTCTTTAAAAAACTCAAAGAGGGCATTGAGTGAAAAAAGGCAAGAGTGCATATCATAGAAAAAGCCTAAATTGAGTGAAACACAAGTGGTAACAATTTTTTTTTTGAGTGAAACACGTGAGTAGAGAGTGGTGAGGTCCTATTCTCTCCATTTTTTGTTTCTTTTGCAGAAAATTCATGGCTGAAAATAGTCCTCCTCCGAGCCCAAGAACAACAGCTATACAGTTGCAAATAACAGCCTTGACTCAACACATGGAGAGGCTGATGCACTAACAAGCAAATGACTTCCATGAAAGACTTGATCAGTTGGAGAGGAATAGAACACCTAGACATTCTTCTCAGGGTGAAAGTGAAGGATCTGAAGGAAGGAGGCGTAGGCAGAGACATGAGAGGAGAAGGAGAGAAAATGAGGGAAGAAATAATAGAGAGGAAAGGTTGGGTGGGATAAAAATAAAAGTACCATCTTTTCAAGGAAAAAATGATCCAGAGGTGTATTTGGAGTGGGAGACAAAAATAGAGCAAATCTTTTCTTGTCACACCTTTACAGGTGCTAAAAAGGTGCAGGTTGCTGCCCTTGAATTCATTGATTATGCGCTGGGGTGGTGGGATCAAACTTTGAAATAAAGAAGGAGATTTGAAGAGCCACTCATTGAGACTTGGGAGGAGATGAGAAGAATCATGAGAAAAAGATTTGTACCTTCCTATTACCATAGGGAATTGTACAATAAACTTCAAAGACTCGCCCAAGGGTCTAAAAGTGTTGATGAGTATTTCAAAGAAATGGAGATGGCCATGATACGAGCTAATGTGGTGGAGGAAAGAGAAGCAACTATGGCACGATTCCTACATGGCCTAAATCGTGACATAAGTGATGTGGTGAAGCTGCAACATTATGTTGAACTAGAGGAGTTGGTACACCAAGCCATCAAGGTGGAACAGCAACTCAAAAGGAAAGGCCATACAAAGAAGAATCCTTCCACTTTCAACTCCTTAAGTTGGAAGAACAATCCAAAGAAGGAGGGTACCTTATCCTCCAAGGAGGCTACAGCTGACCCTAAGGGGAAACCTATTTCTTCTTCTAATGATGTCTCACCAAGCACTAAAAATCGTGATGTTAAGTGCTTTAAGTGCCAAGGCCGAGGACACATTGCATCACAATGTCAAACTAAGAAGGTGATCATCTTGAAAGACAACGGAGAATTTTCTACGAAGGTCTCATCCGAATCTGAAGAAGAAATTGAAATGGAGAAGCCACCGGAAGGAGATTTGCTCATGGTGAGAAGAATGTTGGGAAGCCAAATCAAAGAGGAGGACACAAACCAAAGGGAAAACATCTTTCATACAAGGTGTTTGATTCAAGGAAAGGTATGTTCTCTAATAATTGATGGAGGGAGTTGTACTAATGTGGCTAGCACACGTTTGGTGTCAAAACTTAATTTGGAAACAAAACCTCACCCAAAACCTTATAAACTCCAGTGGCTAAGTGAAGCGGTAGAAATGACCGTAAACAAACAAGTTGCGGTTTTTTTTCAATTGGGAAGTACCATGATGTTGTTTTGTGTGATGTGGTACCTATGGAAGCTAGTCACATGTTGATTGGGCGGCCATGGCAATTTGATAAAAAAGCCACCCATGAGGGACACACAAATAAATTCCCGTTCTTGCATAATGATCAAAAGATTACTCTTGTACCATTGTCTCTTAGAGAGGTGAGAGAGGATCAAAACAAAATGAGAGAAAACAAAGAGCAAGAGGAAAAAGAGAAAGAAAAGAAAGAAGAGGGCAAAATTAAAAAGAATAAAAATAGTGAGAAAAAAAGTGATGAAAAAGAGAGAAAAGAGAGTTTTCTTGCTACAAAAGGAGAGGTGAAGAGAGCAATTTTTTCACACCAGCCCCTATACTTGCTTTATTGCAAGGAATTTAATTTATTCTCTAACAATGCTGGAGCAAAAATTTTGCCAAGTGGAATTGAGTTTCTTTTGCAGGAATTTGAAGATGTGTTTCCAAAGGAGGTACCGTATGATTTACCCCCTATAAGAGGAATAGAGCATCACATTGATCTCATTCCCGGAGCCTCATTGCCTAATAGGCCAGCATATCATAGCAATCCTCAACAAACTCAAGAGATACAAAAGCAAGTGGAGGAATTGTTGCGCAAAGGGTGGGTAAAAGAGAGCTTGAGTCCTTGTGTTGTACCGGTAATTTTGGTACCCAAGAAGGATGGTAGTTGGAGGATGTGCAGCGATTGTAGAGCCATCAACAACATCACCATCAAGTATAGGCATCCTATTCCCAGGTTAGATGATTTGCTTGATGAACTATTTGGTGCATGCTTATTTTCGAAAATTGATTTGCAAAGTGGGTATCATCAAATTAGAATAAGGGAAGGGGATGAATGGAAAACTTCTTTCAAAACAAAATATGGTGTGTATGAATGGATGGTTATGCCTTTTGGTTTAACTAATGCATCTAGTACTTTCATGAGACTAATGAACCATGTTTTGAGGGAATTTTTGGGTAAGTTTGTTGTTGTATATTTTGATGATATCTTGATATATAACAAAAACTTAGATGACCATTACAATCATTTGAGGACTGTTTTGCATGTTCTTAGAAAAGAAAAATTATATGCCAATTTGGAAAAATGCATTTTTTGTACAAATCATGTTATTTTCTTGGGCGTTGTTGTGAGTGCTGAAGGTGTGCATGTTGATGAGGGAAAAATTAAAGCCATTCAAGAGTGGCCAACCCCTAAAAATGTGAGTGATGTAAGGAGTTTTCATGGGTTAGCAAGTTTCTATAGGAGATTTGTGAAAGACTTTAGTACTTTGGCTGCACCTCTTAATGAAATTGTTAAAAAGAATGTTGGTTTTAAATGGGGTGAGAAACAAGAGCATGCCTTTGCTGCCTTAAAAGAGAGACTTACTCATGCACCCATTCTTACATTGCCTAATTTTCCAAAATCTTTTGAAATTGAATGTGATGCATCGAATGTTGGGATTGGGGCTGTTTTAATGCAAGAAGGCCATCCAATTGCTTATTTTAGTGAGAAATTAAATGGGGCTGCCCTTAATTATTCTACCTATGATAAGGAATTGTATGTCTTGGTAAGGGCTTTGCAAACTTGGCAACACTATCTTTTGCCCAAAGAATTTGTCATTCATAGTGACCATGAATCCTTGAAGCATTTGAAAGGGCAAGGTAAATTGAACAAGAGACATGCCAAATGGGTTGAGTTCCTTGAACAATTCCCATATGTGATAAAGCACAAGAAAAGTAAGGCCAATGTGGTTGCGGATGCACTTTCAAGAAGGTATGTCTTACTTTCTTCTCTTGAAACAAAATTGTTTGGTCTTGAACTTCTTAAAGAATTGTATGAAAGTGATCCGGACTTCTCTTCTAAATATTCTTCTTGTGAGCATGCTGCCCAAAATGGATACTTTAGGCATAATGATTATTTGTTTAAAGAGAAAAGATTGTGTGTGCGAAAAAGTTCCATTAGAAAATTGCTTGTGAAAGAAGCGCATGAGGGGGGACTAATGGGGCACTTTGGGGTTCAAAAGACTTTGGACATGTTGCAAGAACATTATTATTGGCCTCACATGAAAATTGATGTGCAAAAATTTTGTGATAGATGCATTGTGTGTAAAAAGTCCAAATCTAAGGTAATGCCTAATGGTCTTTATAGTCCTTTGCCTATTCCTGATTTTCCTTGGATTGATATTTCTATGGACTTTGTTTTGGGGCTGCCTAGAACAAAGAATGGCAAAGATTCTATTTTTGTGGTGGTTGATAGGTTTTCAAAAATGGCACATTTTATACCTTGCAAGAAAGTAGATGATGCTTGTCATGTTGCTGATTTGTTCTTTAAATAGGTTGTGCGCCTACATGGCCTGCCAAGAACCATAGTTTCAGATCGTGATACAAAATTCCTAAGTCACTTTTGGAGAACTTTGTGGGGTAAAGTGGGCACAAAACTGCTTTTCTCCACTACTTGTCATCCTCAAACGGATGGAAAAACTGAGGTAGTGAATAGGACTCTTTCTACTCTTCTTAGAGTTGTCCTTAAAAAGAACCTTAAAATGTGGGAAGAATGTTTGCCTCATGTAGAGTTTGCATATAATAGAGTTGTCCATAGTACTACTCAATATTCACCTTTTGAGGTTGTTTATGGATTCTATCATTTAACTCCTCTTGATTTATTGCCATTGCCTAACACTTCTCTTTTGAAGCATAAAGATGGAAAGGCCAAGGCCGAATTTGTGAGAAAATTGCATGAGCAGGTGAAAATGCAAATTGAGAAGAAAACTGAAAGCTATGCTAAACATGCAAACAAGGGAAGAAAAAGGATGGTTTTTGAACCTGGTGATTGGGTCTGGGTGCATATGAGGAAGGAAAGGTTTCCTTTACAAAGGAAAAGCAAACTTCAGCCAAGAGGAGATGGACCTTTTCAAATGTTATCCAAGATTAATGATAATGCTTATAAGATAGCACTACCCGGTGAGTATGGTGTTAGTGCTACCTTTAATGTGGCTGATTTGTCTCTTTTTGATATAGGTGATGAATATTTCAATTCGAGGTCGAATTCAATTAAAGAAGGAGGGGATGATAAGGACATAATAAGCAAGGACACTAGTGAAGCACTTCAAGGACTAGGAGGACCAATGACAAGGGCACGTGCCAAGAAAGCTAAGGAGGCCTTAAACCAAATGGTGACAACTATAATGGAAGCAAGGCCTAAACTAGAAGGAATGGAGCCCAAATTGGTCAACTACTTGAGTCCATATGAAGGAGGGCTAGGCGCATGACATGCTGCCCATTTTTTACTTGTTTATTTTTAATAAGTTGTAATAAAATGTGTGGGTGCAGAATATTTAATTAATTAGGCCCCAACACTTAAGTTTATTTTGCATGTGTGTTTATTTCAAATGGAGCAAGGGCTGCTACATGTGTTATGCGCTGCCTAAGCCCAAATGTTGAGTTATTTTTGTTGTTTTTGTTGGTTTGAATGATGATTGGGCTGAAGCATGAGGAAGGGCGCCATGGAGCTATAAAGGGGGGTGCAAGAGCACTTATTTGGTGTTAGAAGAAGCAGTTCTTGGATGTCTTTTTAGATACCTTGCTGAAGAATCAGTTTTGAGAGTTTTGTAACCACCATCCCATTAAGAGTAGACAAAGTCATAAATAGGGAGGTTACAAATTACCACCAAGAATAATGCTAGTTAAGTGGCTTGTCTCCTTCATTGTAAATTCAGCAAAGAGGATCCCTCCCTCTATATATATGTTGTGCCCAAATCAATAAAAGGTTAGCTTGGAATTTTCAGATAATTGATACCTTGTGTATTGTTGAGAGTGTTACCCAGGTGGCCAGAATACTCAAGAGGGGGTGAATTGAGTATCAAAAATTTTCGCAAACTTTATAAAAAACTTATTTTGAGAAGGTGTTATCTTTATTGGATATGAGAAACGTTCTACCCAAGAAATCAATTAACTAGTATGAGATAAATTTCAACCACAACAATTATATCTACAAGAACCCTAAAAACGAAATTAAAGAGATTAGGGAGAAGAAGATCAAACCAGAGGATTTTATCCTAGTTCAGTCACCAACCACTGTGACCTACATCTAGTCCCCAAGCCTCGCTCAGGATTTTCTTCCACTATCAATTCAAAGAATTACACCGTTTCTTGAATTTACAACCAGAGATTCCACACTCTGAAATTTCTCACTTGAGATACCTCACTCAAGATTCACTAGGGATACCTCACCCTCACAAAACGAAATTACAAGTAGAAAGAATTCGAAAATCTGAAATAACACTCTTTGTAGTGTAGATATACAAATGAAAACCTATGAGTCTCAATGAAATTGGGGGAAGAAGAAAGCTAGAGAGAATGCTCAATTTGTGGTTCTGAAAATGTGTAAAAGTGTGTATGAAAACCCTAAAACGAGCCTTTTATATGGTGCCCAAAACTGAGAAATAAAACTGAGAAATTATGCAAAAAAATCGCGCGTGAATCTATTCACCACAGTGTGAATCGATTCAATTACTTAAACTGAATTCGATTCACCAAAGTGTGAATCGATTCATGACTTAAACTGAATTCGATTCACCAGTTTTGTGAATCGATTCACCAAGTCTGCATTCGATTCACAGAACCAAAATCAAGAACTGGGAGCCCGATGATGAATCGATTCATGCTTTCTAAAATGCATAGAAAATATGTTTTGACCATATGAAATGATTTAACACTTTGAAAAACAATCATTGGGTCTAAAAATGATAAAAGAACAATTTTAAACATACCCAACTTGGTCAAAAACATTTAAAAACATTTTAAGTATGCTATGCATGCATGATTCAATTTATTTTGACAAATTGCATTATCTAACTTTCAACTCACAACATATTGAGACTCTAAAAATGATTCTAACTAGAGAAAGATATAAAGCTAAAGAATACTAGTAGAATCAAAGTCTTCACGTGTTTGACATCTTCAAAATCATCTTCAATTACGCATGAGGGATGCGTTCATCCACAAACTCCCCCTTTTTGATGATGACAAACACTTATACCTGCAATTGCCTTTTAAAACAAGTAATAACCAATAACAGAACATGGCAATTGAATAGTACCAACTAATACTCCCCCTTAATATATGCCATCTCCCCCTTTTGACATTATCAAAAAAAAATTAAGCTCAACAAGGAAAGTATCATACAGCAGCCAAGTAATATAATATCAAAAGTATACAAGCCATAATTGAACATGAACACAAGAAGGGGGGGTTGAATTGTGTTAAAAATTTTTCGCAAACTTTTCATAAAAACACTACGAACAGAGATTTTTAAAACTGTTTGTTTATCAGATGCTGAGAAACTAATCGGATGTAGAAAATGAAACCGTTTATGAAAACTTGTTTTACTGAGCAGTGTCAAGATAAATGTAAAGCAGTAAAGGAGGGGACACAGAGATTTATACTAGTTCACCACCAACTGGTAGCTACGTCTAGTCCCTTCGATCCTGAAGGATTTTTCACTATAATCAACTGATTACAATTTTCCTCAAGAGTATTCTACTGTCACAAACTTGACAATACTCTCAACTTCTCAAAACGACTCAGTACGATCGAGCCTTTGAGGAACAAAGCCTTAACTAGGCCAAATACAGTTTACAAAAGAGATTATACTTTTGAATACAATCAAAATATCTCTCATAGAGAGGATGGAAAGATTAAGCTCAAAACAGAATAGTTTTCTAAAAGAAAGTATAAGATGCTGAGTTTAGTTCTTTGTAGACCGGAAACTTGGCACGAAACTTGATTGCTCACTTGAGTAATGTTGCTTTCAGAATGAAGTTTCTTCAAAGTTTTTGGCTCTTATCTTCAATGAATACCTTGGGGTATTTATAGGAGTCTTCAAGGGTATTACCGTTGCAGTAAAAATAGCTCCTTTCCATTGAGTGAGGTAATTTGAAATGTAGTCCTTTTCTTCCTTTCCAGAGAATGTCAGAATAGTACACATTACCGTTTTCGTACTATCTGCTATTTGCAATTGCCTTGTACAATTTTTGTCTTATGCTAAAGGTGTCACCTTTACTTCCTTGTACATCAAAATGAGCGCATAAAATAAAATTTGAATTCCGTTCCAAAACAGTCTGAGGCTAAGAGCAAAAACGTGATCATCACGTGCTTCATTAAAGAGATCAGACGCTCGCTCAGAATAGAGGACGGACGCTCTCAGCAATTGAGTATTCCACGTGTCCAAGAGTAACACTACTGGACGCTTGCTGTTAGCAAGACGTTGGAGTGAATTCGGATGCTGACACTAGTGGATTGTATTCAATTCTTTTGTAAATTTCTTCTTCTTCCTTGAGTGTTTTGTACATATATATGAAGTTTTGATACCTGTACACTCAAAGATATGTTAGACGATAAATTGTTCTCTTGAAAAATACTTTGTTATCATCAAAATCAATGAGGGTCTAAACTTCTCAATCGTTTAGGTTCCAACAATAATATCAAAAGTAATATCAAAAGCATAGATGCCATAATATCCAAAAGGATAGCAGCCATAATATCATACAACCATGATCAAGTGTAGACAAGTCATAATATCCAAAATTACAGATGAATGAGTTTTTTAAAAAAAACAAAATGTGCCCACACTAAAACAAAAAAAACAGCAACATTGGTCCTGTGATCTATGGTTCAGGAGGAGGGGTCGGGGAACAAAACACATCAACACTTGCCATCCGTGAATCCAGATAGGTCTTCAGCTCTTCAAACTGATCATGAACCAAGTCTCGAACCCAAGACTTCACCCGACCCTCAAGCTGGGCAATTTCACTAACAAACCAGGGAGGGGGACAAAATCCACTGAACTAGAAGCAATAGGCACACTGTGAGAAGCAACAGATGGTGGAGGAGCAACAGGGGCAGGAGTCTCCAAAGGAGGCACAACATCATCATCAGCACCATCATCAGTATCATCAGCATCATTCATAACCGCAGGACCCTCACGGTAAACCCATTCATCACCTTGACGAACAATTGGCATTCTGTTGATTGAATTCATACCAATTCTATCCGATGGAAAAACCTAAAGAACCTCATCATGCTCTGAAAAGGCTTCAAAATGCCGGATAAATAGGGAGATAAGGCAAGCATACGGAAGTGGACTTTTACCATCAATAGCAACTTTCTTCATACGATCCATTATGAAGCGGGGCCAATTAATTCTAATACCATTCTCGAATGCCCAAAGAAGAAACACCTCAGTATCATGTATTCTCGCATAATTTACCTTCCTAGGGACCAGTATTTTTGCCATTGCAAACTGACGCATCCGATGTTTGACTTGAATCTTCTTTGCAGTAAACTTGTGACAAGTAGTGGGAACATCTTCTGGATCCGCCTAAATGCTATGAAAGGCAACTTTAGGAACATAACCATCAAAACTCTTCAAATCAGAGGTATCTATTACAGCCCCATTCACAGATAAACCAACCAATTGAGACCAAAGCCGAGGAGTAATTTCTATCACCCGATTCCCAATTGAGGACGTCAAAATTTCATCTTCAATAGACAAATTACAGTAGAACAGCTTCACTAATTCAGGAAAACAGTCTGTATTTAACTCCATAAACGTTTTCAAACCTTGTGCAAAAAACACATCTTGAAAATCAAAGTGAAGTTGCCGAAGCTCATTTGTGGCCAAATAGTGGGGAGTTATCACTGTCCTATTCTTAAAGGATCTGTTAAACTTGGACACTTGTTTCTCAGAGATAAAATTCCTAGGTAAATTTCCTACAGTCCTTGGATGAAAACCATGTCTCCTAGTAGATAAAAGTTTAGACCTACGGCCCTTAGCAGCGGAGGTTCCTTCCATTTCAGAATCAACCCAAAATTTCCAACAAAAGAGAAAGCCCCAAACCAACTGAACCAAGTAGAAGCAAACAGCAAAATGAAAGCAACGAAGAACACTACTAACCAGAGACAACGCAACCTGAGCTTCAATCAGAGATGAGCAGAAATGAAGCAACAAAGCAGAAACAAAGCAATAGCACAGAAACGAAGCACAGCACAGAAACGAAGCACAGTCAGCAGCGAAAAGAACCCCAAACCTTGATGCAAGACATGAATGGAGGTTTAGGAAAGTGGCTGAAGAAGGTGAGGGTGTGAGGAAACAGAGGGGTTAGGGTTGAGAAGGAGAGGCTGAGAAGGAGAGGCTAGGGTTGGTGTGCGATTCATGAAGTTAAAAGCTGTTTTTTAGTTTTTATAGTGCCGTGAATCGAAATGAGTGAATCGATTCACGTGAGCCCAACTTCGATTCATAGAAAGGGCAATACTTGCTTTATGCACAATAAGAGTCATGAATCGATTCACACTTTAAATGAATTGATTCATTCACTGTGCAATTTAAAAATATGCAGAGTAAATGCATTTTAACTGTACAATTAGCATAGAAACACCTAAAATTCATTCAATCAATCATTTATGCACAATATATAACAATATAAACACGTTTTAACATATAACATGAACAATTTGGAGAAATCAATGCATAAGGTAAAATTACATCAAGCACACTATCAACAAAAAAAAATAAACATACCTAGTATAAGAAATACTTGTGCACTCTTGGATCAGCAAATTTTAAAACAACTGCATAACTAGTTAGTGAGAAACATATGCAAAGACACACATTCACTCAATGCATGAGCTATCCAAAATACCTAGTTCATTTCTAATATTGAAAAAATTCTCTTTTGCAAGAGGTTTTGTGAAAATGTCAGCTAGTTGTTTAGATGTTTCCACAAACTCAAACACACAATCTCCTTTTTCAACATGATCTCTAAGAAAGTGATGTCTAATTTCTATATGCTTAGTCCTAGAGTGTAATATGGGATTTTTAGTTAGGTTGATTGCACTAGTATTATCACATCTAATGGGAATGTGATTTAGCTTGAGTCCATAGTCTAGAAGTTGTTGTTTCATCCAAAGAATTTGAGCGCAACAACTTCCAGCCGCTACATACTCAGCTTCAGCTGTGGATAATGCCACACTCACTTGCTTTTTACTATGCCATGAAATTAGTGAGTTTCCAAAGAGGTGACATGTTCCACTAGTGCTTTTCCTATCTACTTTACAACCGGCAAAGTGAGAATCGGTATAACCAACTAAACTACAAATACCACCTTTAGGATACCATAGACCCATGTGTGTTGTGCCTATAAGATACCTAAGAATCCTCTAACAGCTGAGAGGTGTGATTCCTTAGGGTTAGCTTGAAATCTAGCACACATGCATACACTAAACATAATGTCGGGTCTACTGGCAGTTAGATAGAGAAGAGAACCGATCATACCTCTATACTTTGCAAGCTCAACGGATGTCCCATTTTCATCCTTGTCAAGGTAACAACTTGTGCTCATAGGAGAGCTAATCTCCTTAGCTTTTTCCATCCCGAATCTTTTAAGAAGCTCTTTGCAATACTTTGATTGATTGATGAAGATGCCATTTTTAGATTGCTGGATTTGTAGCCCGAGAAAATAATTGAGTTCACCCGTCATTGACATTTCAAATTCGCTCTGTATCATCTTAGAAAATTCCTTGCACAAAGATTCATTAGTAGATTCAAAAATAATGTCATCAACATAAATTTGAACTAAAAGGATGTTATGACCTTTACTCTTAATAAAAAGTGTAGTATCAACTTTTCCCCTTTGAAAACCTTTTTCTAAAAGAAATTTGCTCAATCTTTCATACCAAGCTCTAGGAGCTTGCTTAAGTCCATAAAGGGCCTTTTTAAGTTTAAAAACATGATTAGGCAAATCAAAACTTTCAAAACTGGGGGGTTGAGCTACATACACTTCTTCTTGAATAGAGCCATTTAGGAAAGCACTTTTAACATCCATTTGGTACAATTTAAAATCCATGATGCAAGCATAAGCAAGAAGAAATCTAATGGCTTCTAGTCTAGCTACGGGGGCATAAGTTTCCTCATAATCAATACCTTCCTCTTGATTATAACCCTTAGCTACTAGTCAAGCCTTATTTCTAGTAATTACACCGGTTTCATCAAGCTTGTTCCTAAAAACCCATTTTGTGCCAATTACTTGATGATTCTTTGGTCATGGCACAAGCTCCCAAACTTTTTTCTTTCAAATTGATTTAATTCTTCATGCATGGCCATCAACCAATGTTCATCAACAATTGTCTCATCAATAGTTTTAGGCTCAATTTGTGAAACAAAAGCGGAGTAATTACAAATATCCCTAATATTAGAGCGAGTAGTTACCCCTTTTGAGATGTCACCTATTATTTGATCAAGAGGATGATCTTTTGACACTCTCCATTCAAGAGGTAGATTTTGGTGTTGAACTTCTTTATCTTCCTTGGGAGGCATCTCATCATTGTTGTTATTTTCTTCTATCTTCTCTTCATTTGAGGGCTTTGAACCGGCACCTACAATTTCATCAAGAGCAACATCCTTTCTCTCCTTTTGGAGGTTAGATTCATCAAATGTAACATGGATAGATTCTTCAATGGACATAGTTTTCTTGTTATATACTCTAAAAGCTTTACTAGAGGATGAATAGCCTACAAATATACCTTCATCGGCTTTAGCATCAAATTTGCCTAAGTTATCCTTCCCATTGTTCAAAATAAACATTTACATCCAAAGACACGAAAATGGGAGATATTAAGCTTTCTTCCTTTGTACAATTGATAAGGCGTCTTTTTCAAAATTGGTCTTATCAAGACTCTATTTACAACATAAGTTGCGGTATTAACCGCATCCGCCCAGAAGTACTTAGGAAGATTTGTTTCATTAATCATAGTTCTTGCAAGCTCTTCTAAAGAGCGGTTTTTCCTTTCAACTACTCCATTTTGTTGTGGAGTTCTAGGAGCTGAAAAATTATGATTAATGCCATTTTCTTCACAAAAAGCTTCAAAGAGATGGTTTTCAAATTCACCTCCATGATCACTTCTTATGGATGCAATTTTCAAATTCTTTTCATTTTGGATAACTTTTGCAAGTTTTCTAAAAGCATTAAAAGCATCATTTTTACTAGCAATGAACAAAGTCCATGTGTACCTAGAAAAATCATCCACAATCACTAGACCATAGTAATTACCTCCAAGACTCATAGTTCTAGAAGGACCAAACAAATCCATGTGCAAAAGTTGCAAGGGCCTAGTAGTTGAAACAATATTTTTTTGCTATAAAAGAGGTCTTAACTTGTTTTCCCTTTTGACATGCATCACATAATTTGTCCTTTTGAAACTTGATTTTTGGTAAACCAATTACTAAATCTTTAGAGATAAGCTTATTTAAATGGTCCATGTGAATGTGAGCCATTCTTCTATGCCATAGCCAATTTTCATCACTTTTAGTTAATAGGCATGGTACGTCATTTGAAGGTACTTAATTTGCTTATCACCCTTGTTTTCAATTTTACAACAAGTTGAGTTAAAAACAACTTCATATCTCTTGTCACATAATTGACTAATGCTAAGCAAGTTATGTTTTAGTCCATCCACATATAAAACATCATCTATAGTAGTAGTAGAGGACTTACCAACTTTGCCAATACCAAGGATCTTACTTTTGTTGTTGTCTCCATATATTACATGACCTCCATCTCTAGGAGCAAGTTGTAGAAACTTAGATTTATCACCTGTCATATGTTTGGAGCAACCACTATCCAAATACCAATCCTTGCTATTGACTTTCAAGCAAACCTACAAAACAATTAATGTTGGGACTTAGGTACCCAAATTTGCTTGGGTCCTTGAATGTTAGTGTTGGGAATTAGTCCCTTGGGAATCCATACCATTTTACAACTATCAAGACCATTCTTCCTAATATTGCAATTTAGTGTAGTATGGCCATTTCTACCACAATAATGACATGTTACATTAGGTGTGCTTAGTGAAACAAAGAGGTTTTTGAAAGATTTTCTTTGAGTATTGGGATTGAAACCAATACCACCTTTGTCAAAAGTGCATCTTTGTTTACTAAGCATCATGTCCAAATAATCCCTACCCATTGTGAGCTTTACTATAGACTTTTTTAAGTAATCAATTTCCTTTTTGAGGTCTATACATTTCTCACATGTGGAAGGAAAAATAACATCATCATTAGGACATGCTTTAGCAAGAGATTCTTCATGAGCAACCCTTAAAGATTCATTTTCACTTTTCAAAATTTCAATTTCCTCTTTTTCTTTTGAAACTTGCTTTTCTAGACTAAGTATAGTTTTCTTCTGAGAAACTACTTGTCTAGTGGTCTTTACAAGTTCCTCATGAAGTTCATCAAAAGCATTTTACAACTCATCATATGTAGGTAAAGGATCAAGTTCATCATCACTTACCTCATCCTTTTCATGGACGGTTGCCATTAGAGATAGGTGTGCTACTTCATCATCTTTCGAGCTATTTGAAGAATCTGTATCATTGTCTTCCCATGCAATGTAGGCTCTTCTTCGTTTCTTTTCCTTCTTAGGCCTTTTCTCATTCTTCTTTAGGTAGCTTGGACACTCCATCTTCATGTGCCCGGTTTTGCCACAATCATAGCAAGTTATTGTTGAAGTGCTCCCTTCCTTCTTAGTAAACTTCTTTGACTTGTTAAAGAATTTGTTGTTGCTCATTTTTCTTCCCTTCTTACTCAAAAACCTACCGAACTTCTTCACCATGAGACCTATGTCCTCTTCACTTGAATCTTCATTTTCAGAATCATCGCTTTCGTCTTGAACGACATTTTTCCCTTTTGAAGAAGAGGCAACTAGAGCAATGCTCTTCTTATCTTTCTTTTTATCTCCTTCTTCATGCTCAGTTAGCCTATTTAGCTCAAGCTCATGTTCTTGTAGCTTCCCAAACAAGGTTGCCAAAGTCATGGTGGGCAAGTTTCTAGATTCCGCAATTGCCGTCACCTTTGGTTGCCAATTCCTACTCAAACATCTTAAAACTTTATCGATTAAATCCTCATTAGAAAAAGTTCTACCTAAGGCGGCTAAGTGGTTCACAATGTGTGTGAATCGTTTTTGCATGTCTTGTATGGTTTCACCATTGTTCATGCGAAACAATTCATACTCATGTGTGAGAGTATTCACTCTAGCCCTTTTCACCTCACTAGTACCCTCATGGGTAACTTGTAGAGTGTCCCACGTAGCTTGGGATGTTTGGCAATTGGTGACTCTAAAAAATTCATCTTGGCCTAAGGCGGCGGTGATGATATTTTTAGCTCTCCAATCAAGTTGAAATTTTCTCTTTTCTTCATCAGTCCATTCATTTCTAGGTTTCTCAATTTTCACACCTCCTCTTTCAGTAGTTAGGATAAAAGGACATTTTCAATGGCACCCCAAATATCAATGTCTTGGGAGATGATGAAAATTCTCATTCTCTCTTTCCAATAAGGATAACCTTCACCATTAAAAACAGGAGCCTTATTATAGGACCCATTGGGTTTATAAAACGATTTCGAAGACATGATTTTCTTACAAGAAAATTAGACAAAATCAAAGATACCTGCTCTGGTACCACTTGTTACCCAGGTGGCCAGAATACTCAAGAGGGGGGTGAATTGAGTATCAAAAATTTTCGCAAACTTTATAAAAAACTTATTTTGAGAAGGTGTTATCTTTATTGGATATGAGAAACGTTCTACCCAAGAAATCAATTAACTAGTATAAGATAAATTTCAACCACAACAATTATATCTACAAGAACCCTAAAAACGAAATTAAAGAGATTAGGGAGAAGAAGATCAAACCAGAGGATTTTATCCTAGTTCAGTCACCAACCACTGTGACCTACATCTAGTCCCCAAGCCTCGCTCAGGATTTTCTTCCACTATCAATTCAAAGAATTACACCATTTCTTGAATTTACAACCAGAGATTCCGCACTCTGAAATTTCCCACTTGAGATACCTCACTCAAGATTCACTAGGGATACCTCACCCTCACAAAACGAAATTACAAGTAGAAAGAATTCGAAAATTTAAAATAACACTCTTTGTAGTGTAGATATACAAATGAAACCTATGAGTCTCAATGAAATTGGGGGAAGAAGAAAGCTAGAGAGAATGCTCAATTTGTGGTTCTGAAAATGTGTAAAAGTGTGTATGAAAACCCTAAAACGAGCCTTTTATATGGTGCCCAAAACTGAGAAATAAAACTAAGAAATTATGCAGAAAATCGTGCGTGAATCCATTCACCACAGTGTGAATCGATTCAATTACTTAAACTGAATTCGATTCACCAAAGTGTGAATCGATTCATGACTTAAACTGAATTCGATTCACCAGTTTTGTGAATCGATTCACCAAGTCTGCATTCAATTCACAGAACCAAAATAAAGAACTGGAAGCCCGATGATGAATCGATTCATCTATCATGTGAATCTATTCATGCTTTCTAAAATGCATAGAAAATATGTTTTGACCATATGAAATGATTTAACACTTTGAAAAACAATCATTGGGTCTAAAAATGATAATAGAACAATTTTAAACATACCCAACTTGGTCAAAAACATTTAAAAACATTTTAAGTATGCTATGCATGCATGATTCAATTTATTTTGACAAATTGCATTATCTAACTTTCAACTCACAACATATTGAGACTCTAACAATGATTCTAACTAGAGAAAGATATAAAGCTAAAGAATACTAGTAGAACCAAAGTCTTCATGTGTTTGACATCTTCAAAATCATCTTCAATTACGCATGAGGGATGCGTTCATCCACAGAGAGTATGTCTCTCTTGGGTTCTTCATTGAACCTTCCCTTTTGATCTTATCAAGAAACCAAGTTTTCTTGTGGCGATCATTCCCCAAGGCTTATCATTTCTTCTTCTTCTCCATAGAAGCAAGAGTGTGGCGCCTCCCCCATTTCTTTCTATTCCATCTTTTTCATTTCTTCTTTGTTCTAATTTCCTTATTCTGGTTCTTTACTATTCAGCCTTTACATTTCCTTGTCATTTAAATTCTTGCAATTTACAATTCATTGTCAAATTTATCATTTCCATTATATTATTGTGAATTGCAACTGAATTGCACAAGGATTGACAAACCATGCAAATTGAATAGTCATCACATGCATAATTAACCACATTGATGATATGTGATGACTTGATTGTTGATCTATTGTTTAATTTGTTTGCTCACATGCAACTGTTTGATATTGTGATGACTTGATCGTTGATCTGTTGGTTGTTTTGTCTGTTCACATGCAAATGCTTGATATACCATGATGTTGCATGCAGTCTTTTAAGTATGTATATGTATATAAAGGTGTGTTATTGTATTATATATATATATATATATACCTTGTTTACGTGCAACATAGCCTATGATAAACTCGTGGACAAAGAATTTACCCTTGCACGTTGTTGGATTGGACATTCTCATGGATGTCACTTCTAGATGGAGTTCCATAGCTGCTGCTGTTTCGTCTTTCCAGGAGCTTTGAAGAATAAGCCAGTAGAGGAAGATTCCTCCTAATGTTTCAGTTCTGATCTTGCTGAATGAATTTTTCAGTAAGAGTTATAGTTATTAGCCAGCTTAGCTTAGGGTATTTGTCTTTGTTAATTGTGTAATTACTCTTTGTTTGGTAATTACTCTTTTAGAAAACCTTGCCTCAGTGCGAAATGATTATGTTATGTGAAGCATTCATTATAATGTGATATACTCTGATATTTGTAAAAGACTGATTTGGCATCATTTAGAAAATTGTAGTACTCTTTATGTCTCATTTTTTAAAAGGGTTTCAAAGGAAAAAAAAAAATTCACTCCTATTTTTCATTGCGAAATACGGAAGAGTACTTTTTATTGAAAGCATATAAGCATCAAATGTTTTCAGTGTTAGATTGGGTTGCACCGTAGCACTCTGGAAACGGGGTGTTACACAGCGCGAACAGAACCCAGTCACTTGAGCTATTCCCCACGAATTGGCCTCCCATAGCCAAATAAGAACCGCAATCCCTCTTCCCCTTGTGATTTTGAGTCCCATCCTGGCTGTTTTGATTCCATTGCTTTGTCGTTCTCCCGATTTCGCATTTTTGGCAAACGGTGTAACGACCCAATTTTCTGTAACGTGTTTCATACGTGCTGAGTTAATGTTAAGAATTTTTATTCAGGAAATCAGGATAATCTTTCCCTAATTGTTTTGTCATCTTCTTAAGTGACCTTAGATATATATTTCTCTAAATTTGATAATTGAATATCTTTCTTAAATGTTACCTTAGTGTTGTTGTGTTGTTATTATTATTATTATTATTATTATTATTATTATTATTATTATTATTATTATTATTGCTTCTAATAAAAGCTAGTATATGTTTATTAAAGGAGCTCAAGAATTTATATGAGTAATAACCATGTAGTCATGCGTAAGTTTATATGTGTGTAGTAGGAACCATGTGCTATGCAATTGCTTAAAGAAGTGGCTGACATGCTTCTAGAGTTTTGTTTTTTTTTTCTTTCTTTCTTCTTAATAAAACAATTGCATAGAAGAAGCACACATTCTACTCCCATTTTCAAAGCAGCCAACGTGATTATTACTTTTCAACTATTATTGCACCGCATGCAAACATAGTTGGCACCGTCTTTGAAAAATATTAGTAGCAGCCTTTCTCTTTTTCTTTTCTCAAAAAAAAAAAAAATACTGCGCCATCTTTGATTTGTTGTAGCAGCCTTGTTATAGGCTGGTATATGTGATTGGTGGGAAGTGTCCTACTTGCTTCTATTTATTTATGCGCTAAACACAAGGATGGAGGGATAAATTGAAAGTCAGTATTTCATTCCCTTTGAGTTAGTCCATCTCCTTGCTATATATTGAGACATAACCAAAACACATGTTCCTGTACTCAATAAGCATATCCTACCTAAGTTTCTATTATTTTGCCCTCACATACTTAGTCTAGATAATAAGACCTTCCATTTATTAAAATTCCTTCACCCTTCCCTAATCCTTTTCCATCATCCAAATTCGACTAAAGAAAATAAAAGCAAGCTTGTAGAAGCAGCACAAAACAAGGAACCAGAGGAAATACAGAGCAAGAACCTGTAGGAGCTTGCGAGGAAAATTCAGGTGGGAGAAAGAATGCATTTTCATTGGGTTCTCAGATAGTAGAAATGTTTGTGTGACATGTGTAGGGTGACCTAAGCCCTACTAGAGGTTGATGTCGAGAACACCTAAGGATAGGGGTTACGGTGTGCCACATCTAAGGATAGACGTGGTAGACCCTTCAACCAACTTAGGAATATTTTATATGATTGTCTGATAATATGTTTGATCAGAATTGTGATATATGTGCTCTATATGAATGACAACATGCTTAGGTAATGTGATTAATTGTGTATTATGTGGAATATGTGTATGCGTTGTTTTAACATGCTATATGCCCGAGTATTTACGCTAATATGCATTAATATGATAGAAAGGGTATTTTTGGGAATGTGTGCATAACATGATGTGAGGCATATGATTATGAAGTGTTGGATGCATGCATATGATATTGCATTAGTAACCACTCCATTCCTGACTGAATGTGACGTGGAGAGAATCCCTAACGGAAAGGGGATATCTCGCATAGCAAAGTTAGATCCACTCCGTTCTCTATCGGAAAGGAGAAAGCGGACGTCCCTAACGGGAAAGGGGAGGAGGATTCCTATCGAGGAAAGGGCATACCTCGTGGACTAGGCTGAGTGTCGCCCGTGCTCTGTCGGGAAAGTGGAGACGGAGTCCCTATCGGGAAAGGGACGGCAACCTAACGGAAAGTGGGGTTCGCCATTAAGTATTCCTAACGGAAAAGGGAGTACAAATGACAATAGTAAAAGAAAAGATGCCATGACGCACAATTCATTGAGAGACATGGGGTAAGTGGAAGAGGTAATTAGATTCTATTTATTTATATGTGATTATTTGTTTGAACTGCCTAGCATTCATTCTACTTATGCTTTACCCGCTTTTTTGATGGATGTGTTATTCTTATCTCCCCTGTGTTTGTATATTTTCTGTATATGTATCTCCGTTGTATTAGATTGTGTTGAGTAAGATGTAGCAGATGTTGAGGGAGCAGATCCTAGCGATATCATTAATCTCGAGGCAGCCCCAAGAGTTCTCGAGTCAAAGCGTAGCCGATTCCGTAGTAGGAACTCTCGGCATCTACCTCGCTAGTGGTCTTCAGTCTTTTGGCCAGGAGTCTTTGTACTATTGTTTTGCTTAGTTTTTGGTGTGTTCAGTCGAGGCGCAGCTTAGCCTCACAGGTTTACATTTTGGATGACTGTATTGTACTATTTGCACTGTAACAGCCCTAATTTTTCATCCTTCAAGATTAGGATATGTCTTAGGGTATTATAACATGCTTATTGTTGCTTGGGTTGGGTTTCATATGTTTTACCGTTCCTTCAGCCGATTAAGTGTCCAGATGTACATTTATTCCTATATTTAGTTATTTCGGTCATCGTATTCCCCATTTTCGAACCTCTTAACAACTCAATTGGATTTAAGTCCCTTCAATAAAGTTGTAGCATTATCTCTTATCTTTTATTTGGCTTTAGTTCGACTCGATTTCGATACCTACAACTCTAGATATGCTCTCTGGAGTCAACACAACACAAGCGTAACACTTAGGAATATTATAGTATATTTCAACTGCATTTTTTATCCTGTTAGAGTCCGAATTTGGGTAAGCCTATTAGATATAAAATTGTAGTAAATTCTCTTAGCTTTCCAACGACACCAAGAATGCCTCAATCGGACATCTGTACCTCCAGATACGACCAAAACAGTGGCATCGAGTGTCCAGACTCAGGCGCAGGGCGCCCAGACTGAAGCTCGGGCACCCAGGCCTCACCGAGAGCAGGCGCAGGGCGCCCAGGGAGTGCATGCGCCCGCGCCCACAGTGATAAGTGACTACGCCTGTTTCGCGTTTTAACTCGTTTTGGGCGGTTACGTGACCCGGTGTGACCCATTCTCGACCTGAAAAGGGCAACCACGACCCTAGACTTAACCTAGCCACTAAGCATCAATTCTAAGACCCTAAACATGATTAGGAGCTGCTCATAAGACCAATCCAAACAGAGAAAAGCTCTTCCTTCCCTTCTTCCAATTTTGTGGTGTCAAGGGCTCTAACTCAAGACTACGCTACGGGACTCGACCGGGGAGCATCGTTATTGTAACTCGTACAGCCTCATCGGGAGGAATAGGAGGTGCTTCACTAGGAAAGGAAAAGCTTGGTGTTACTTCATCCCATCCTAGGAGCACGAAATTCACTTGAGGTAAGGGATAGTTGTTCTCTTCTAGTGAGTGTATGGAACCTGTGTGAACAATAGGGGTGTCCCAAGACCCCTATGCCTCGCGCGGTAACGAAAAACGAGCACTATCACCACCGTGATAGAGAGACCTTCGAATTCCTCTAAATTATTATTCTCGACTTGTGATAATTTTATTGGTTGTTGAAATTGGCGTGATGATTGAGCTTTGGTTGTTTATATGCTTGATGTACAGAAATTGGTTGTTATCAAACGACAATGTAAGGAAATTAAATAACTAAATAGTAGGCTTTAGACCCTATGAAAGTGTAGCCACTAAGTATGAATCAAAGAACTCGAGTCCCCGCAATTATGTTGATATTGTAAAGCTTAAGTAGAATGTCTAAGGTTCATTTATGATACCTATTGATTTATTAGTATGATAATCTGAGAGAACTAGTCCTTCTATGCCAAAGTTTCACTTGGATGTATGTGCTTAATCAAAGTTGCTAAGATTATTAAATGTTCATGTTATTGGTAGAAGGCACTAGCTAACTTATGAATTTACGCTCATTTGTTGTTGTTGTTACTCCGTCGAAAATATGGCGATAGAGGATGTTATGGTTAGACACGCGCTTGGTCATGTTCATGCATCTTGGTGTCGCCATTGTTGTTGTTGTTGTTGTTATTGTTAGTAGGGGTATCGGGCAAGGTATCCCGTGATCGGCGAGGTTTCCGCCCTACGGTTAAAAAGTGCGACCGGGCAAGGTATCCCGTGACGGGCAAGGTTCCCGCCCTTGGTTAGTAGGGCGAATCGGGCAAGGTATCCCGTGACGGGCGAGGTTTCCGCCCTACTGCTAAAAAGCGGCGACCGGGCAAGGTATCCCGTGACGGGCAAGGTTCCCGGTCCTTTGGTTAGTAGGGCGAATCGGGCAAGGTATCCCGTGACGGGCAAGGTTTCCCAGTCCTACGGTTAAAAGAAAAAAAAGGGCGAATCGGGCAAGGTATCCCGTGACGGATGAGGTTTCCCGGTCCTTTGGTTAGTAGGGCGAATCGGGCAAGGTATCCCGTGACGGGCGAGGTTTCCCGGTGCTACGGTTAATGGGGCGAATCGGGCAAGGTATCCCGTGACGGGTGAGGTTCCCGGTCCTGTTGTTATTGGTACACTACTGACATGGTATTCCGAAATGGGCAAGGTATCCCGGCTTCTTTTAAGTGGATCCACATGCATATAGTTATGGTTCTATAAATACATTGTTTTACATGATCATGTGCCTGGTTGTTTAGTGTTGGTAATGTACCTTGTTGTTGTGGTTGATGCCGTGGCATGTGATATATAATTGTTGTGGTAATGTACTTTAATGTTGTGATTGATGCTGTAGCATGTGATATTCAGCCGTTGTGGTACCATCTTATGCCTTAACGCTAGTGATTAGATGTCCTTATTGGAATTGTTGTATATTGCGCATTGTTCATTAATTTCCTCACTGTATGCACTATTTGAGGTTATGATGACTAACCCTCTTGTGGCTATGCATATCCCACTGGTATGTGTAGATGCCGAGACCGCAGTATTGAGGATACGAATGCCGACAAGTAATCACGATAGCTCGCTGTGATAGATAGAAGACTTGTGTTTACTTGTTTAAGTTATTGTTTTCTTCCGATGTAATGATTAGGGGAAGAGCTCTGAATTATTGTGACATCGGGGACTTGGGTTATTTTTATTAATTGTATTTCATACTCATTTTCTATTTCCGCATGTTGTGAACGTGACAACTCTATTTCGTTTCAAAGGAAAGTTTTATCCGAATGAATATTTTTTTTTATCTTGTGTTATTTTCTTCTTACATTGCTAAAATGCCATGACGGGGTAGAGGGTGTCACAATTAGTGGTATCAGAGCAGTTCGGTTCTAACCGGGCTTTGTGTGTGGTCTATTGTGTTTCAAAGGCGTGAACTCGAGTTGAGTTACATGCATTACTTGTTTAATTTTGTTTGTTCTAGTACACGAACAATTCTCACGCTAAGTTCACAGGAGTATATGATAGATAGAGCTAAGATAGTAGGTACCTGAACCATTAGCTATGAATCTTGGGTTAGCAATTTCCTAAGTTGTTAATTTCTTAGTATCTTGTTTAAAATTACGCTTAGTGAATTGAGAAGGATCAACCCAGAACTGAGAGATGCAGGTTAACCTTTAGTTGTTGCACTTAAGGTGCAAGACTTTTATCCATTACCTTAAAGGAATTCTAGTAAGTACAATGGGCTAGTAGCTTAACTAGAAAGGATAAGCTGACCTTATGTTAGATTTACAGCATTGTTAGCTGGGAAATATGTTATCAGAGTAGCGCAGCGGAATCGTGGCTATGCTATAGGAAGGATCTTTTGTAGAGCTTGAGGGTAATCATGTGGCGTCGACATCTTTACACTTAAGCCCCTATCAGAGAACCTTATAGAAGAATAGGTGATTGTTGCACATGGTTATTATTGCTTGGATTACCTGGCTGAACGAGTAGGAGGGACAGCCCAATCACTCACCGCCGGTGAGAAAAGCAATGATAATCAGTTTGGTGGGTAGTATTAGTTTTTTTTAATTACCTTAGATACTAGAATTAGTTATGGGCATAGATTATCTACATTGCAGTTAAATTCTTAAGGGCTTCGGATAGGCATAAGGCTTTGAAACCGTAGATTCTAAAGGTGGAAAGTAATTTTTCATAGGCGTAGAGACGAGCTTAGAGTGAGGATAGAAGTAGAACGTAATGGGGGACATTAGTTAATCTTTGGGAAATATATTGTTTTGCCTTCTGATAAGACTACAAAACCGATTTTAGATGTTTTAACAGAAACCGAGTCTATTATTGTGTAGCACCCTATAGAATGTTTTCCTAGAGTAAGTTGAGCAGTAGAAATAATAAAGGTTTTGCGTAGGGTACCTTAAGATAAATACTGTAGTTAGTCATGCCTTAATTTGCGATAAACTTCTTTTGCTATATTGTGTGCTTAACTTTAATGACTATGAAACATTGCATGCAAACATGTTATTTCTTTTAGGATAAATAGGTTTCTATTTTTTTTTTACGGAATAAATAGATTAAAAATGATGAATAATTTTTTTTATTCATTATATTTTAACGTTTTAATCTAACATATTTTAGCCTATAATTTTTGTGTGTGCATATTGCTTAACTAAGTCTTGATTGCTGAATTATTTTTGATATGATATTAAAAAAAAAATTAAAATTTATTTTGTTACATTCACTGACATGCGGTTAATTGATCTTTCTATATTTTATGCTTCATTTGACTCTCTATTAAATACAAACGTGTTATCTCTTTCAAGGAGACTTCAGGTTATACTGAATATTTATATTGAAATATGAAAGCACTAAGTTATATCTGTTGCTTAGTTTGCTTTGAAAATGTTACATGCTTGAACTGAGGTAAGTTTCTGAACTCTGTTAGATAATTATATGACTGTATTGCATTACTAAATTATTGATTTCTAGTTTAAATGCCTGATGCCTTTTGATCAGCTTATATATTTAGCTCGTGATTAATCGTGGCTGCAATATAAAATGCCTTTGATAAGGGAAATTGTTTTGTTTGTGTTTCATTTTTTCTATTAGTATTAATATTTATGAAAAAAAAATGTTATTTTCTCTTTCTAAATTGATGCTTTAGTCTGTTGTACTTTGGTCGTTAACTTTTGTATATTATGTTTAAGTGAATATTGATTGTTGAATTGTTGTTTATGATATGTTGCTAAATGTGTGTGTATATATATATATATTATAGCTTTAATTATGATTTGGTTTTATAAAGGTTGTATGTCTAGCTTCGCATGATTTTACCCTAAGATAGTTAACCTCCATCTCGTTTTAGTTCCATCTGACCTTAGTAGACCTTGTACGGTGTGTTGTATTAAGTTTTAAAGAACGTGGTTATGCGAAATAAGGACCGGTAATCAACTTAAGGAGTGGTTCTTAAGGATTTAGATGTTAGTCTTGTTGATTCGTTGTGGTTGTTGCAGTTTTGACGCCTTAAGATAGTAATTTTTAGTATTCCTCAGTTTAAGGAGTTAATCCTAGGAGGAGCCATAAAAGTCACCTGAGCATATGATTGGTTAGTACGCTAGACATTTAAGTTACAACTTTTGAAATTCTAGACCTTTAAAAGGACTAAGTTCTCCAGCTAGTGACCTTAGTTGACCCTCTTAAGGAAGAATTGTGGGGAATATATATAGCAATAGTGAAGATGGTTGCATGATGTTTTAGGGACACGAACCGTGTCGTTTAATAGCACCTAGAGAAATTCCGAGGACGGAATTTTTTTTTTAGGGGGGTACAATTGTAACAGCCCTAATTTTTCATCCTTCAAGTTTAGGATATGTCTTAGGGTATTATAACATGCTTATTGTTGCTTGGGTTGGGTTTCATATGTTTTACCGTTCCTTCAGCCGATTAAGTGTCCAGATGTACCTTTGTCCTATATTTAGTTATTTCGGTCATCGTATTCCCCATTTTCGAACCTCTTAACAACTCAATTGGATTTAAGTCCCTTCAATAAAGTTGTAGCATTATCTCTTATCTTTTAGTTGGCTTTAGTTCGACTCGATTTCGATACCTACAACTCTAGATATGCTCTCTGGAGTCAACACAACGCAAGCGTAACACTTAGGAATATTATAGTATATTTCAAATGCATTTTTTATCCTGTTAGAGTCCGAATTTGGGTAAGCCTATTAGATATAAAATTGTAGGAAATTCTTTTAGCTTTCCAACGACACCAAGAATGCCTCAATCGGACATCTGTAGCTCCAGATACGACCAAAACAGTGGCATCGAGTGTCCAGACTCAGGCGCAGGGCGCCCAGACTGAAGCTCGGGCGCCCAGGCCTCACCGAGAGCAGGCGCAGGGCGCCCAGGGAGTGCAGGCGCCTGGCGCCCACAGCTGATAAGTGACTACGCGCTGTTTCGCGTTTTAACTCGTTTTGGGCCGGTTCTGTGACCCAGTGTGACCCATTCTCGACCTGAAAGGGCAACCACGACCCCTAGACTTAACCTAGCCACTAAGCATCAATTCTAAGACCCTAAACATGATTAGGAGCTGCTCATAAGACCAATCCAAACAGAGAAAAGCTCTTCCTTCCCTTCTTCCAATTTTGTGGTGTCAAGGGCTCTAACTCAAGACTACGCTACGACTCGACCGGGAGCATCGTTATTGTAACTCGCACACCTCATCGGGAGGAATAGGAGGTGCTTCACTAGGAAAGGAAAAGCTTGGTGTTACTTCATCCCATCCTAGGAGCACGAAATTCACTTGAGGTAAGGGATAGTTGTTCTCTCTAGTGAGTGTATGGAACCTGTGGTGAACAATAGGGTGTCCCAAGACCCCTATGCCTCACGCATAACGAAAACGAGCACTATCACCACCGTGATAGAGACCTTCAATTCCTCTAAATTATTATTCTCGACTTGTGATAATTTTATTGGTTGTTGAAATTGGCGTGATGATTGAGCTTTGGTTGTTTATATGCTTGATGTACGTAAATTGGTTGTTATCAAACGACAATGTAAGGAAATTAAATAAGTAAATAGGAGGGTTTAGACCCTATGAAAGTGTAGCCACTAAGTATGAATCAAAGAACTCGAGTCCCCGCAATTATGTTGATATTGTAAAGCTTAAGTAGAATGTCTAAGGTTCATTTATGATACCTATTGATTTATTAGTATGATAATCTGAGAGAACTAGTCCTTCTATGCCAAAGTTTCACTTGGATGTATGTGCTTAATCAAAGTTGCTAAGATTATTAAATGTTCATGTTATTGGTAGAAGGCACTAGCTAACTTATGAATTTACGCTCGTTGTTGTTGTTGTTACTCAAAGTCGAAAATATGGCGATAGAGGATGTTATGGTTAGACACCGCGCTTGGTCATGTTCATGCATCTTGGTGTCGTCATTGTTGTTGTTGTTGTTGTTATTGTTAGTAGGGCGTATCGGGCAAGGTATCCCGTGACGGGCGAGGTTTCCCGGTCCTACGGTTAAAAAGGGCGAATCGGGCAAGGTATCCCGTGACGGGCAAGGTTCCCGATCCTTTGGTTAGTAGGGCGAATCGGGCAAGGTATCCCGTGATCCGAGGTTTCCGCCCTACTGCAAAAGGGCGACCGGCAAGGTATCCCGTGACGGGTAAGGTTCGATCCTTTGGTTAGTAGGCGAATCGGGCAAGGTATCCCGTGACGGGCAAGGTTTCCGGCCCTACGGTTAAAAAGAAAAAAGGGCGAATCGGGCAAGGTATCCCGTGACGGACGAGGTTTCCTGGCCCTTTGGTTAGTAGGCGAATCGGGCAAGGTATCCCGTGACAAAGTAGGTTTCCGGCCCTACGGTTAATGGGGCGAATCGGGCAAGGTATCCCGTGACGGGTGAGGTTCCCGGTCCTGTTGTTATTGGTACACTACTGACATGGTATTCCGAAATGGGCAAGGTATCCCGGCTTCTTTTAAGTGGATCCACATGCATATAGTTATGGTTCTATAAATACATTGTTTTACATGATCATGTGCCTGGTTGTTTAGTGTTGGTAATGTACCTTGTTGTTGTGGTTGATGCCGTGGCATGTGATATATAATTGTTGTGGTAATGTACCTTAATGTTGTGATTGATGCTGTAGCATGTGATATTCAGCCGTTGTGGTACCATCTTATGCCTTAACGCTAGTGATTAGATGTCCTTATTGGAATTGTTGTTTGCGCATTGTTCATTAATTTCCTACGCTGTATGCACTATTTGAGGTTATGATGACTAACCCCTCTTGTGGCTATGCATATCCCACGGGGTATGTGTAGATGCTGAGACTGCAGGTATTGAGGATACGAATGCCGGCAAGTAATCACGATAGCTCGTTGTGATAGATAGAAGACTTGTGTTTACTTGTTTAAGTTATTGCATTCTTCCGATGTAATGATTAGGGGAAGAGCTCTGAATTATTGTGACATCGGGGACTTGGGTTATTTTTATTAATTGTATTTCATACTCATTTTCTATTTCCGCATGTTGTGAACGTGACAACTCTATTTCGTTTCAAAGGAAAGTTTTATCCGAATGAATATTTTTTTTTATCTTGTGTTATTTTCTTCTTACATTGCTAAAATGCCATGACGGGGTAGAGGGTGTCACAACGCTTACTTTTGCACTCTGATAACTTAGGCCATACTGATGAGGCCATCTTTTGAGAAAACCTAAATATGTATTTTCGTGACGCTACCTACTTCACCGTGACGCGTCGTCGCTTTATTTATGCCTTCGCTTTTTTGTTTCCCAGAATATTATTAACGCTAATTGAGCGAGTTAGGCTTATTATTAGAATAAAGCATGAATAGGACGGGTGTTACATTTGTGGTATCGTGAGCGCTCGCCCTAACCGGATCGTGAGGTCATTTGGGATGTTAATTCTGGCTGAGTCTAGTCGTATTCCCATCGAATATGACTATTTTTAGAAGTTGGGTAGAATGTTCGTGTTACCTTTATTGTTTTAGGTAAAGGTGACCAATTGTCAATTCATAAGATATATCATACTTCTATGATTCTTTATATCTTATGGATCTCGAGCTAATGATTTCTTTCCAGGACTTCATGGCTCGTCAGCGCACTCCACGCGTGAGAGAGTGTACGGGCAAGGAATGGAGAGACCTCGAGAGTCGGAGGAGGTCATGATTCAGATGAGACTTTGAGATCTGTCAAGGATTTAGCAATCAAGCTATGCTTCAAAGAGCACAACAGAATGCCCGCTTCGCAGTCGCCTGCACTAGGAGGGAAGAGAGAAGTGATGACAATGGTATGACGGTTTTTCTGAAGGCAAATCCTCCACAGTTTGACGGGGAGTTTAACCCCAAAGGAGCTGAGAAGTGGATTCAGGAGATTGAGAAGATCTTTGTGGCTATGAACACTCGTGAGGAGAGAAAGGTATCTTTTGCCTCTTTTATGCTGATTGGTAATGCTGAGTCTTGGTGGAGGGGTAAGAAGAGGTTACTGGAGGAGCAGGGAAGTGTAGTGAATTGGGAGTTGTTTAAAGAGAGTTTCCTAGAGAAGTTCTTTCCTAGGTTGAACCGCAAGGAGAAGGAAAAGGAGTTCGAGAGTTTAAAACTGGGTAATATGACTGTAGGTGACTATGCTACTCGATTTGAGGCTTTACTGAAGTATTCAGAGTTCTACCGCTTACATCCTAGTGAGCTGTGGATGTGTCAAAGGTTTCAGGACGGACTGAAGTATGAGATACGCAGGACCGCTTTCACCGCTGAAGTTGACACGATTTCCAGATTTGGTGGAACAGTATGGAGCTGAGAGTATGGACAAAGAGAGAGATCAACAGAGGAGTGGTGGTCCCATTAGGAGTGGAGGTAGCGGTGCAGGTGGTGCATCGAAGGAAATAGTGGGCATAGTGGAGGTAGGTTTCAGCCGGGCGTAGCCGGACTTATTCTAGACTCCAAGACACCGATACTCATCAGAGGTGTGGGAGCTATGGTAAGAGCTCAGGGATGCTTTAGGTGCGGAGGTCCGCATCTGATAAAGGATTGTACAGTGCCAGCTAGTGGGGGAGAGTCAAAGCAATGCTATCAGTGTGGTAGGACGGGGCACTTGGCTAGAGACTGTTGGGGAGGGCAGAGAGTTGTAGGTAGGCCTGCTGCAGGTGGACGTGGAGGAAGAGGAAACGGAAATGGTGCAGGACGTGGTGGTGCAGGTCGTGGTGGAGCAGGACGAGGAGGAGCTAGTGCAGACAGACCTTTGGCTTCAGGGAGAGTATTTACTGTGAGGGGAGCTGAGTCCTCTCAATCGCGTGATCTAATACAAGGTATGTGCCTAGTCTCCGTAAACTCTTATCCGTATTGTTTGACTCTGGGGCTACACATTCTTTCATTTCACTCGCATGTGTGGATCATTTAAGATTGCCTGCTTTTCTTTACCTTGTAAACTGTAGTTTCTACTCCTACTAGTGATCCTTTGACTACTACATCTATTTGCCTTAATTGTCCAATCACCATAGAGAATAGGAATTTCCTAGTAGACCTTGTTTGTTTACCTATGCAAGATTTAGATGTTATCCTAGGAATGGACTCTAGTCAAGCTAACCATGTGTTACTAGATTGTTCCCGTAAGACCCTTACCTTTCCTGAACAACCTTGTATGGTATCTGCCAATGAAAGTCAATTTACCACTAGCGGTAACTCTCAGAAATACATGATGTTATTTTTAATGGAAGCTAAGGAGACTCCTAGCATTGACTCTTGCCCTGTAGTGAGAGAATTTCCGTAAGTATTTCAGATGACGCCCGTGATTACCCCTAACAGAAAATAGAATTTGCAATAGACCTTATCCCCTGAATCGACCTATATCCATAGCACCTTATAGAATGTCCCCGCAGAATTAGCGTAGTTGAAATCCCACTGACGATTTAATCAAGAAAGGATTTATTAGACCTAGTGTCTCACCATGGGAGCGCCGGTGTTGTTTGTGAAGAAGAAGGATGGGACCGCAAGGATGTGCATTGATTATAGGCAACTTAATTCCGTAACGATTAAGAACAAGTACCCTTTGCCTAGAATTGATGATTTGATGGATCAATTGAAGGGAGCGATGATATTTTCTAAGATTGACCTTCGATCCGTTATCATCGATTAGGGTCAAGAAAGAAGATATTCCTAAGACCGCCTTTAGATCTAGATATGGACATTATGAGTATTTGGTTATGCCATTTGGTGTGACTAACGCCCTACAGTTGTTCATGGACTACATGAATCGGATCTTTAGACCGTTCTTAGATAAATTTGTAGTCGCCTTCATTGACGACATACCGATTTATTCGCATACTAAGGAGAACATGTGGAGCATCCGAGAACCGTACTCTGCATTTTAAAGGACGTGCAACTTTATGCTAAACTGTCAAAGTGTGAGTTCGTCAAGAAGTGCAATTTCTTGGGCACGTGATCAACAGGATGGAATTGTAGATCCCTCAAAGGTGGAAGCCGTGACCAAGTGGGAAAGGCCTAAGCTCGGTAAGTGAAATTAGGAGCTTTTTGGGCTTGGCGCAGATACTATAGGAGATTCATTGAAGGATTTTCAAGATAGCCTTACCAATGACCCAAATGACAAGAAAGGAGAACCTGTTTGTGTGGTCCGATAAATGTGAAGAAAGTTTCCAAGAATTGAAGAAGCGGTTGACCACATCCCCTGTGTTAGTTTTACCCAATCCTCAGGAGAATTTGAAGTGTATTACGATGCCTCGTACTAAGGATTAGGTTGTGTTCTCATGCAAGAAAGAAAGGTAGTGGCGTATGCGTCAAGACAATTAAGGATTCACGAAAGGAACTACCCTACCCATGACCTTGAACTTGCAAAGAATAGTATTTGCATTGAAGATTTGGAGGCATTATCTTTATGGAGTTAAGTTCACGGTGATTCGATGATCATAAGAGCCTGAAATACCTGCTTGACTGCAGGAGTGAATATGAGACAATGGAGGTGGATGGAGTTTATTAAGGATTATGAATTGAGTTGCAATATCACCCAAGAAAAGCTAATGTGGTAGTTGATGCTTTAAGTAGGAAATCTCTACATGTGTCACCTTGATGGTGAAGGAGTTGGAGTTAGTGGAGCAATTCTGAGACCTGAACTTAGGAGTGCAACTATATAAGAATAAGATGTGTTTGGGGCAAATTGTTGTGACCAATGAATTTCGCAAGAGTTGAAGGAGAAGCGGGCTTGATGAGCAGTTGGTTAAGGTTAAGGGTTCAATAACGGATGGCGTAATCTTCAATTCAATATCAAGACTGATGGAGTGATGAGATTTGGAGACCGAAGCTCAGGTTCCTCACGACTTGGAACTTCGAAGAATGGTTCTGGAAGAAGCTCATAGGAGTAAGCTTAGTTTTCATCCGGGTACTACTAAGATGTATCAGGATTTGAAGAATATGTTTTGGTGGCCAGGAATGAAGAAAGATATAACAAACTTTGTCATGTCTTGCCTGGTGTGCCAGAAGGCAAAGATTGAACATAAGATGCCATAGATTATTGCAATCATTGGATATTCCTGTGGAAGTGGGATGGAATAGCAATGGATTTTGTCGTAGGATTACCTAGGACGCCAAGAAGTTTGATGCAATATGGGTGATTATAGATCGGTTGACCAAAAGTGCTCACTTTATTCGATTGAGAGAAATACCCTCCGGAGAGGTTGGCTCAGATATATCAAGGAGATTGTGAGGTTGCATGGTGTTCCTTCGAGCATCATCGCGATAGAGACCCAAGGTTTACATCTAGATTCTGGAATGAATTGCAACGAGCTTTAGGGACCAAGTTGAGATTGAGTTCACCTTATCATCCTCAAACGGATGGTCAATCGTAATCTAACAATCCAATCCCTAGAAGATTTGTTAAGAGCTTGTGTGTTGGAGCATGTAGGAAGTTGGGATGAATTCTTGCCTTTAGTAGAATTTACCTATAACAATAGTTTTCACTGAGTATAGGTATGGCGCCATTTGAGGCATTATATGGAAGGAAGTGTAGAACTCCTTTGTGTTGGTTTGAGACAGGAGATACTCAAGTTTTAGGTTCAGAACTAGTGCAGCAAACCATGGAACAAGTCAGGAAGATCAGAGAGAAGATGAAAGCAGGACAAGATAGGCAGAGGAGCGAGAGCAATCACAAGAGAAGACCTCTAGATTTCCGGGAAGGAGATCATGTTTTCTTGAGAGTGACACTTAGGACTGAATTGGCAGAGCCATCAAATCTAGAAAGCTAACCCCTAGATTCATTGGACCTTTCCAAATTCTTCGTAAAATTGGCCCAGTAGCTTATCATATAGCCTTACCACCTAACCTATCTAGACTTCATGATGTTTTTCATGTTTCACAACTTCGTAAATATTTTCCCGATCCATCACATGTGCTTGAACCTGAGTCAATACAATTGAAAGAGAACTTAGAGTACGGCGTTACTGCACGGATTTTAGATAGGAGGATGAAAGAACTTCGTGGTAAAACTATTCCTTTAGTCAAGGTTCTGTGGGATGATGTGACCTATGACTTGACTTGGGAGCGTGAAGATGAGATTCGTCGCCAGCACTCTCATTTATTTTCAGTGCGTGATTTCGGGACGAAATCTCTTTTAAGGGGGTGGTAATGTAACGACCCAATTTTCTCAGAACGTGTTTCATACGTCTTTGAGTTAATGTTAAGAATTTTTATTCACGAAATCAGGATAATCTTTCCCTAATTGTTTTGTCATCTTCTTAAGTGACCTTAGATATATATTTCTCTAAATTTGATAATTGAATATCTTTCTTAAATGTTACCTTAGTGTTGTTGTGTTGTTGTTGTTATTATTATTATTATTATTATTATTATTATTATTATTATTATTATTATTATTATTATTATTATTGCTTCTAATAAAAGCTAGTATATGTTTATTAAAGGAGCTCAAGAATTTATATGAGTAATAACCATGTAGTCATGCGTAAGTTTATATGTGTGTAGTAGGAACCATGTGCTATGCAATTGCTTAAAGAAGTGGCTGACATGCTTCCAGAGTTTTGTTTTTTTTTTTCTTTCTTTCTTCTTAATAAAACAATTGCATAGAAGAAGCACACATTCTACTCCCATTTTCAGGTGCAGCCAACGTGATTATTACTTTTCAACTATTATTGCACCGCATGCAAACATAGTTGGCACCGTCTTTGAAAAATATTAGTAGCAGCCTTTCTCTTTTTCTTTTCTCAAAAAAAAAAATACTACGCCATCTTTGATTTGTTGTAGCAGCCTTGTTATAGGCTGGTATATGTGATTGGTGGGAAGTCAAAAAAAGTTGCGCTAGAATAAGAAGATTAGGCAGCAGGGATTTTCTTTCATTTAGGCACGGCACTAAAGTTTTATAATTGTTTAAGGTAGAAAATGACATTCACATGCGCCACCTACTTCCTTCATTTATGCGCTGCACATCCATTTTGTTTTCATTTTTTTTCAAAGCCGGCACAGTAAAAGTGGGCACCGTTTTGCTTTGTTGAAAAATGATGGTTACGTGTTTTTTTATGTTTCCATTGAATTGTCCAGTTGTGGCAATAATAAATTGTGGAGCCTTGTGTTGGCCACTACTTTAATAAAAAACATATATATAAACCTTCCACTTGCCTCTAATAATGCGATAGTCAATCCAAGGGCTGGACTTCTTGGCAATTAAATAAAAACACATTCAGCCACACCTTTGCTTACATTTTATATAGAATAATATATTCTTTAGTTATATAAACATATCACGTGGGTCTAGCCACACCTTTTGCTTACTTAGTATATTCTTTGTTGTAGACATATCAATTCACGTGGGCCTTGCTTGGTTTATTTTTTTTTAGCCATTCACATAACATGCAAATTCCATCTGACATGCGAATTCCATAGGCAACATAATAAATTAATACCCAATTGCTTCCAAATTTCTTGCATGTTTTGACAAAAAAGGAGGAAGTGTCCTACTTGCTTCTATTTATTTATGCGCTAAACACAAGGATGGAGGGATAAATTGAAAGTCAGATTTCATTCCCTTTGAGTTAGTCCACCTCGTTGCTATATATTGAGACCTAACCGACACACATCTCCCTCTCATAAATAAGCATCTCCTACCTAAGTTTCTATTATTTTGCCCTCACATACTTAGTCTAGATAATAAGACCTTCCATTTATTAAAATTCCTTCACCCTTCCCTAATCCTTTTCCATCATCTAAATTCGACTAAAGAAAATAAAAGCAAGCTTGTAGAAGCAGCACAAAACAAGGAACCAGAGGAAATACAGAGCAAGAACCTGTAGGAGCTTGCGTGAGGAAAATTCAGGTGGGAGAAAGAATGCATTTTCATTGGGTTACAGTATAGTAGAAATGTTTGTGTGACATGTGTAGGGTGACCTAAGCCCTACTAGAGGTTGATGTCAAGAACACCTAAGGATAGGGTTACGGTGTGCCACATCTAAGGATAGACGTGGTAGACCCTTCAACCAACTTAGGAATATTTTATATGATTGTCCGATAATATGTTTGATCAGTAAATTGTGATATATGTGCTCTATATGAATGACAACATGCTTAGGGTAATGTGATTAATTGTGTATTATGTGGAATATGTGTGTACGTTGTTTTAACATGCTATATGCCTGAGTATTTCTGCTAATATGCATTAATATGATAGAAAGGGTATTTTTGGGAATGTGTGCATAACATGATGTGAGGCATATGATTATGAAGTGTTGGATGCATGCATATGATATTGCATTAGTAACCACTCCATTCCTGACGGGAATGTGACGTGGAGAGAATCCCTAACGGGAAAGGGGGATATCTCGCATAGCAGGTTAGATCCACTCCGTTCTCTATCGGGAAAGGGAGAAAGCGGGCGTCCCTAACGGAAAGGGGGAGGAGGATTCCTATCGTGAAAGGGCATACCTCGTGGACTAGGCTAGTGTCGCCCCGTGCTCTGTCGGGAAAGTGGAGACTGAGTCCTATCGGGAAAGAGGGACGGCAACCTAACGGAAAGGGGTTCGCCATTAAGTATTCCTAACGGAAAAGGGGAGTACAAATGACAATAGTAAAAGAAAAATGCCATGACGCACAATTCATTGAGAGACATGGGGTAAGTGGAAGAGGGTAATTAGATTCTATTTATTTATATGTGATTATTTGTTTGAACTGCCTAGCATTCATTCTACTTATGCTTTACCCGCTTTTTTGATGGATGTGTTATTCTTATCTCCTGTGTTTGTATATTTTCTCAGATATGTATCTCCGTTGTATTAGATTGTGTTGAGGAAGATGTAGCATTTGTTGATGGAGCAGATCCTAGCGATCTTTGTCAATCTCGAGGCAGCCCCAAGAGTTACGAGTTAGCGTAGCCGGATTCCAGAGTAGGAACTCTCGGCATCTACCTCGCTAGTGGTCTTCAGTCTTTTGGCCAGGAGTCTTTGTACTATTGTTTTGCTTAGTTTTTGGTGTGTTCAGTCGAGGCGCAGCTTAGCCTCACAGGTTTACATTTTGGATGACTGTATTGTACTATTTGCACTGTAACAGCCCTAATTTTTCATCCTTCAAGATTAGGATATGTCTTAGGGTATTATAACATGCTTATTGTTGCTTGGGTTGGGTTTCATATGTTTTACTGCTCTTCAAATTGATTAAGTGTCCAGATGTACATTTATTCCTATATTTAGTTATTTCGGTCATCGTATTCCCCATTTTCGAACCTCTTAACAACTCAATTGGATTTAAGTCCCTTCAATAAAGTTGTAGCATTATCTCTTATCTTTTATTTGGCTTTAGTTCGACTCGATTTCGATACCTACAACTCTAGATATGCTCTCTGGAGTCAACACAACACAAGCGTAACACTTAGGAATATTATAGTATATTTCAACTGCATTTTTTATCCTGTTAGAGTCCGAATTTGGGTAAGCCTATTAGATATAAAATTGTAGTAAATTCTCTTAGCTTTCCAACGACACCAAGAATGCCTCAATCGGACATCTGTACCTCCAGATACGACCAAAACAGTGGCATCGAGTGTCCAGACTCAGGCGCAGGGCGCCCAGACTGAAGCTCGGGCACCCAGGCCTCACCGAGAGCAGGCGCAGGGCGCCCAGGGAGTGCATGCGCCCGGCGCCCACAGCTGATAAGTGACTACGCGCTGTTTCGCGTTTTAACTCGTTTTGGGCCGGTTCTGTGACCCAGTGTGACCCATTCTCGACCTGAAAGGGCAACCACGACCCCTAGACTTAACCTAGCCACTAAGCATCAGTTCTAAGACCCTAAACATGATTAGGAGCTGCTCATAAGACCAATCCAAACAGAGAAAAGCTCTTCCTTCCCTTCTTCCAATTTTGTGGTGTCAAGGGCTCTAACTCAAGACTACGCTACGGGACTCGACCGGGGAGCATCGTTATTGTAACTCGTACAGCCTCATCGGGAGGAATAGGAGGTGCTTCACTAGGAAAGGAAAAGCTTGGTGTTACTTCATCCCATCCTAGGAGCACGAAATTCACTTGAGGTAAGGGATAGTTGTTCTCTTCTAGTGAGTGTATGGAACCTGTGTGAACAATAGGGGTGTCCCAAGACCCCTATGCCTCGCGCGGTAACGAAAAACGAGCACTATCACCACCGTGATAGAGACCTTCAATTCCTCTAAATTATTATTCTCGACTTGTGATAATTTTATTGGTTGTTGAAATTAGGCGTGATGATTGAGCTTTGGTTGTTTATATGCTTGATGTACGTAAATTGGTTGTTATCAAACGACAATGTAAGGAAATTAAATAACTAAATAGTAGGCTTTAGACCCTATGAAAGTGTAGCCACTAAGTATGAATCAAAGAACTCGAGTCCCCGCAATTATGTTGATATTGTAAAGCTTAAGTAGAATGTCTAAGGTTCATTTATGATACCTATTGATTTATTAGTATGATAACTGAGAGATCTAGTCCTTCTATGCCAAAGTTTCACTTGGATGTATGTGCTTAATCAAAGTTGCTAAGATTATTAAATGTTCATGTTTTTGGTAGAAGGCACTAGCTAACTTATGAATTTACGCTCACCGTTGTTGTTGTTGTTACTCAAAGTCGAAAATATGGCGATAGAGGATGTTATGGTTAGACACGCGTTTGGTCATGTTCATGCATCTTGGTGTCGCCATTGTTGTTGTTGTTGTTGTTATTGTTAGTAGGGGTATCGGGCAAGGTATCCCGTGATGGCGAGGTTTCCGGCCCTACGGTTAAAAAGGGCGAATCGGGCAAGGTATCCCGTGACGGGCAAGGTTCCCGATCCTTTGGTTAGTAGGTCGAATCGGGCAAGGTATCCCGTTACGGGCGAGGTTTCCCGTTCCTACGGTTAAAAACGGCGAATCGGGCAAGGTATCCCGTGACGCAAGGTTCCCGCCCTTTGGTTAGTAGGCGAATCGGGCAAGGTATCCCGTGACGGGCAAGGTTTCCAGTCCCTACGGTTAAAAGAAAAAGGGCGAATCGGGCAAGGTATCCCGTGACGGATGAGGTTTCGATCCTTTGGTTAGTAGAGGCGAATCGGGCAAGGTATCCCGTGATGAGCGAGGTTTCCGATTACTACGGTTAATGGGGCGAATCGGGCAAGGTATCCCGTGACGGGTGAGGTTCCCGGTCCTGTTGTTATTGGTACACTACTGACATGGTATTCCGAAATGGGCAAGGTATCCCGGCTTCTTTTAAGTGGATCCACATGCATATAGTTATGGTTCTATAAATACATTGTTTTACATGATCATGTGCCTGGTTGTTTAGTGTTGGTAATGTACCTTGTTGTTGTGGTTGATGCCGTGGCATGTGATATATAATTGTTGTGGTAATGTACTTTAATGTTGTGATTGATGCTGTAGCATGTGATATTCAGCCGTTGTGGTACCATCTTATGCCTTAACGCTAGTGATTAGATGTCCTTATTGGAATTGTTGTATATTGCGCATTGTTCATTAATTTCCTACGCTGTATGCACTATTTGAGGTTATGATGACTAACCCCTCTTGTGGCTATGCATATCCCACTGGTATGTGTAGATGCCGAGACTGCAGTATTGAGGATACGAATGCTGCAAGTAATCCACGATAGCTCGTTGTGATAGATAGAAGACTTGTGTTTACTTGTTTAAGTTATTGTATTCTTCCGATGTAATGATTAGGGAAGAGCTCAATTATTGTGACATCTGGGACTTGGGTTATTTTTATTAATTGTATTTCATACTCATTTTCTATTTCCGCATGTTGTGAACGTGACAACTCTATTTCGTTTCAAAGGAAAGTTTTATCCGAATGAATATTTTTTATCTTGTGTTATTTTCTTCTTACATTGCTAAAATGCCATGACGGGTAGGGTGTCACAATTAGTGGTATCGTGAGCGATTCGGTTCTAACCGCTTTGTGTGTGGTCTATTGTGTTTCAAAGGTCGTGAACTCGAGTTGAGTTACATGCATTACTTGTTTAATTTTGTTTGTTCTAGTACACGAACAATTCTCGTGAGCTAAGTTCACAGGAGTATATGATAGATAGAGCTAAGATAGTAGGTACTGAACCATTAGCTATGAATCTTGGGTTAGCAATTTCCTAAGTTGTTAATTTCTTAGTATCTTGTTTAAAATTACGCTTAGTGAATTGAGAAGGATCAACCCAGAATCGAGAGATGCAGTTAACCTTTAGTTGTTGCACTTAAGGTGCAAGACTTTATCCATTACCTTAAAGGAATTCTAGTAAGTACAATGGGCTAGTAGCTTAACTAGAAAGGATAAGTGACCTTATGTTAGATTTCTGACATTGTTAGTCGGGAAATATGTTATCGAGTAGCCTTGAGAATCGTTAACTATGCTATAGGAAGGATCTTTTGTAGAGCTTGAGGGTAATCATGTGGCGTCGACATCTTTACACTTAAGCCCCTATCGAAGAACCTTATAGAAGAATAGGTGATTGTTGCACATGGTTATTATTGCTTGGATTACCTGGTGAGCAGTAGGAGGGACAACCCAATCAACTCACCGCCGGTGAGAAAAGCAATAATAGTCAGTTTGGTGGGTAGTATTAGTTTTTTTTAATTACCTTAGATACTAGATTTAGTTATGGGCATAGATTATCTACATTGCGCTTAAATTCTTAAGGGCTTGGATAGGCATAAGGCTTTGAAACCGTAGATTCTAAAGGTGGAAAGTAATTTTTCATAGGTAGAGACGAGCTTAGAGTGAGGATAGAAGTAGAACGTAATGGGGACATTAGTTAATCTTTGGGAAATATATTGTTTTGCCTTCTGATAAGACTACAAAACCGAATTTAGAAGTTTTAATGTAAACCGAGTCTATTATTGTGTAGCACCCTATAGAATGTTTTCCTAAAGTAAGTTGAGCAGTAGAAATAATAAAGGTTTTGCGTAGGGTACCTTAAGATAAATATTGTAGTTAGTCATGCCTTAATTTACGATAAACTTCTTTTGCTATATTGTGTGCTTAACTTTAATGACTATGAAACATTGCATGCAAACATGTTATTTCTTTTAGGATAAATAGGTTTCTATTTTTTTTTTACGGGATAAATAGATTAAAAATGATGAATAATTTTTTTTATTCATTATATTTTAACGTTTTAATCTAACATATTTTAGCCTATAATTTTTGTGTGTGCATATTGCTTAACTAAGTCTTGATTGCTGAATTATTTTTGATATGATATTAAAAAAAAAATTAAAATTTATTTTGTTACATTCACTGACATGCGGTTAATTGATCTTTCTATATTTTATGCTTCATTTGACTCTCTATTAAATACAAACGTGTTATCTCTTTCAAGGAGACTTCAGGTTATACTGAATATTTATATTGAAATATGAAAGCACTAAGTTATATCTGTTGCTTAGTTTGCTTTGAAAATGTTACATGCTTGAACTGAGGTAAGTTTCTGAACTCTGTTAGATAATTATATGACTGTATTGCATTACTAAATTATTGATTTCTAGTTTAAATGCCTGATGCCTTTTGATCAGCTTATATATTTAGCTCGTGATTAATCGTGGCTGCAATATAAAATGCCTTTGATAAGGGAAATTGTTTTGTTTGTGTTTCATTTTTTCTATTAGTATTAATATTTATGAAAAAATGTTATTTTCTCTTTCTAAATTGATGCTTTAGTCTGTTGTACTTTGGTCGTTAACTTTTGTATATTATGTTTAAGTGAATATTGATTGTTGAATTGTTGTTTATGATATGTTGCTAAATGTGTGTGTATATATATATATATTATAGCTTTAATTATGATTTGGTTTTATAAAGGTTGTATGTCTAGCTTCGCATGATTTTACCCTAAGATAGTTAACCTCCATCTCGTTTTAGTTCCATCTGACCTTAGTAGACCTTGTACGGTGTGTTGTATTAAGTTTTAAAGAACGTGGTTATGCGAAATAAGGACCGGTAATCAACTTAAGGAGTGGTTCTTAAGGATTTAGATGTTAGTCTTGTTGATTCGTTGTGGTTGTTGCAGTTTTGACGCCTTAAGATAGTAATTTTTAGTATTCCTCAGTTTAAGGAGTTAATCCTAGGAGGAGCCATAAAAGTCACCTGAGCATATGATTGGTTAGTACGCTAGACATTTAAGTTACAACTTTTGAAATTCTAGACCTTTAAAAGGACTAAGTTCTCCAGCTAGTGACCTTAGTTGACCCTCTTAAGGAAGAATTGTGGGGAATATATATAGCAATAGTGAAGATGGTTGCATGATGTTTTAGGGACACGAACCGTGTCGTTTAATAGCACCTAGAGAAATTCCGAGGACGGAATTTTTTTTTTAGGGGGGTACAATTGTAACAGCCCTAATTTTTCATCCTTCAAGTTTAGGATATGTCTTAGGGTATTATAACATGCTTATTGTTGCTTGGGTTGGGTTTCATATGTTTTACCGTTCCTTCAGCCGATTAAGTGTCCAGATGTACCTTTGTCCTATATTTAGTTATTTCGGTCATCGTATTCCCCATTTTCGAACCTCTTAACAACTCAATTGGATTTAAGTCCCTTCAATAAAGTTGTAGCATTATCTCTTATCTTTTAGTTGGCTTTAGTTCGACTCGATTTCGATACCTACAACTCTAGATATGCTCTGCAGTCAACACAACGCAAGCGTAACACTTAGGAATATTATAGTATATTTCAAATGCATTTTTTATCCTGTTAGAGTCCGAATTTGGGTAAGCCTATTAGATATAAAATTGTAGGAAATTCTCTTAGCTTTCCAACGACACCAAGAATGCCTCAATCGGACATCTGTAGCTCCAGATACGACCAAAACAGTGGCATCGAGTGTCCAGACTCAGGCGCAGGGCGCCCAGACTGAAGCTCGGGCGCCCAGGCCTCACCGAGAGCAGGCGCAGGGCGCCCAGGGAGTGCAGCTCCGGCGCCCACGGTGATAAGTGACTACGCGCTGTTTCGCGTTTTAACTCGTTTTGGGCGGTTACGTGACCCAGTGTGACCCATTCTCGACCTGAAAGGGCAACCACGACCCCTAGACTTAACCTAGCCACTAAGCATCAATTCTAAGACCCTAAACATGATTAGGAGCTGCTCATAAGACCAATCCAAACAGAGAAAAGCTCTTCCTTCCCTTCTTCCAATTTTGTGGTGTCAAGGGCTCTAACTCAAGACTACGCTACGGGACTCGACCGGGGAGCATCGTTATTGTAACTCGTACAGCCTCATCGGGAGGAATAGGAGGTGCTTCACTAGGAAAGGAAAAGCTTGGTGTTACTTCATCCCATCCTAGGAGCACGAAATTCACTTGAGGTAAGGGATAGTTGTTCTCTTCTAGTGAGTGTATGGAACCTGTGTGAACAATAGGGGTGTCCCAAGACCCCTATGCCTCACGCGGTAACGAAAAACGAGCACTATCACCACCGTGATAGAGAGACCTTCGAATTCCTCTAAATTATTATTCTCGACTTGTGATAATTTTATTGGTTGTTGAAATTGGCGTGATGATTGAGCTTTGGTTGTTTATATGCTTGATGTACAGAAATTGGTTGTTATCAAACGACAATGTAAGGAAATTAAATAACTAAATAGTAGGCTTTAGACCCTATGAAAGTGTAGCCACTAAGTATGAATCAAAGAACTCGAGTCCCCGCAATTATGTTGATATTGTAAAGCTTAAGTAGAATGTCTAAGGTTCATTTATGATACCTATTGATTTATTAGTATGATAATCTGAGAGAACTAGTCCTTCTATGCCAAAGTTTCACTTGGATGTATGTGCTTAATCAAAGTTGCTAAGATTATTAAATGTTCATGTTATTGGTAGAAGGCACTAGCTAACTTATGAATTTACGTTCTGCTGTTGTTGTTGTTGTTACTCCGTCGAAAATATGGCGATAGAGGATGTTATGGTTAGACACCGCGTTTGGTCATGTTCATGCATCTTGGTGTCGTCATTGTTGTTGTTGTTGTTGTTATTGTTAGTAGGGCGTATCGGGCAAGGTATCCCGTGACGGGCGAGGTTTCCCGGTCCTACGGTTAAAAAGGGCGAATCGGGCAAGGTATCCCGTGACGGGCAAGGTTCCCGATCCTTTGGTTAGTAGGGCGAATCGGGCAAGGTATCCCGTGACGGGCAAGGTTTCCCGGTCCTACGGTTAAAAAGGGCGAATCGGGCAAGGTATCCCGTGACGGGTAAGGTTCCCGGTCCTTTGGTTAGTAGGGCGAATCGGGCAAGGTATCCCGTGACGGGCAAGGTTTCCCGGTCCTACGGTTAAAAGAAAAAAAAGGGCGAATCGGGCAAGGTATCCCGTGACGGACGAGGTTTCCCGGTCCTTTGGTTAGTAGGGCGAATCGGGCAAGGTATCCCGTGACAGGCGAGGTTTCCCGGTCCTACGGTTAATGGGGCGAATCGGGCAAGGTATCCCGTGACGGGTGAGGTTCCCGGTCCTGTTGTTATTGGTACACTACTGACATGGTATTCCGAAATGGGCAAGGTATCCCGGCTTCGTTTTAAGTGGATCCACATGCATATAGTTATGGTTCTATAAATACATTGTTTTACATGATCATGTGCCTGGTTGTTTAGTGTTGGTAATGTACCTTGTTGTTGTGGTTGATGCCGTGGCATGTGATATATAATTGTTGTGGTAATGTACCTTAATGTTGTGATTGATGCTGTAGCATGTGATATTCAGCCGTTGTGGTACCATCTTATGCCTTAACGCTAGTGATTAGATGTCCTTATTGGAATTGTTGTTTGCGCATTGTTCATTAATTTCCTCAGTATGCACTATTTGAGGTTATGATGACTAACCCTCTTGTGGCTATGCATATCCCACGGGGTATGTGTAGATGCCTGAGGCTGCAGTATTGAGGATCTGAATCTTGCAAGTAATCACGATAGCTCGTTGTGATAGATAGAAGACTTGTGTTTACTTGTTTAAGTTATTGCATTCTTCCGATGTAATGATTAGGGGAAGAGCTCTGAATTATTGTGACATCGGGGACTTGGGTTATTTTTATTAATTGTATTTCATACTCATTTTCTATTTCCGCATGTTGTGAACGTGACAACTCTATTTCGTTTCAAAGGAAAGTTTTATCCGAATGAATATTTTTTTTTATCTTGTGTTATTTTCTTCTTACATTGCTAAAATGCCATGACGGGGTAGAGGGTGTCACAACGCTTACTTTTGCACTCTGATAACTTAGGCCATACTGATGAGGCCATCTTTTGAGAAAACCTAAATATGTATTTTCGTGACGCTAGTTACTTCACCGTGACGCGTCGTCGTTTTATTTATGCCTTCAGTTTTTTTTGTTTCCCCGTAAATATTATTAACGCTAATTGAGCGAGTTAGGCTTATTATTAGAATAAAGCATGAATAGGACGGCGGGGTGTTACATTTGTGGTATCGAGCGCTCGGCCTAACCTGATTTGTGAGGTCATTTGGGATGTTAATTCTGGCTGAGTCTAGTCGTATTCCCATCGAATATGACTATTTTTAGAAGTTGGGTAGAATGTCCGTGTTACCTTTATTGTTTTAGGTAAAGGTGACCAATTGTCAATTCATAAGATATATCATACTTCTATGATTCTTTATATCTTATGGATCTCGAGCTAATGATTTCTTTCCAGGACTTCATGGCTCGTCGCAGTTTCTGGCGTGGGAGAGTGTACGAAGCAAGGAATGGAGAGACCTCGAGAGTCGGAGGAGGTCATGATTCAGATGAGACTTTGAGATCTGTCAAGGATTTAGCAACTGCTATGCTTCAGCAGGCACAACAGAATGCCCAGTTTCTGCAGGCTGCCCAGACTAGGAGGGAAGAGAGAAGTGATGACAATGGTATGACGGTTTTTACGAAGGCAAATCCTCCACGGTTTGTGAGGAGTTTAACCCCAAAGGAGCCGAGAAGTGGATTCGTGAGATTGAGAAGATCTTTGTGGCTATGAACACTCGTGAGGAGAGAAAGGTATCTTTTGCCTCTTTTATGCTTTGATTGGTAATCTTTGAGTCTTGGTGGAGGGGTAAGAAGAGGTTACCGGAGGAGCAGGAAATGTAGTGAATTGGGAGTTGTTTAAAGAGAGTTTCCTAGAGAAGTTCTTTCCTAGGTTGAACCATGAGGAGAAGGAAAAGGAGTTCGAGAGTTTAAAACTGGGTAATATGACCGTAGGTGACTATGCTACTCGATTTGAGGCTTCTTGAAGTATTGAGTTCTACCGCTTACATCCTAGTGAGTGTGGATGTGTCAAAGGTTTCGGGACTGATCAAGTATGAGATACGCAGACCGCTTTCACCGCTGAAGTTGACACGATTTCAGATTTGGTGGAACAGAGTATGGAGCTTGAGAGTATGGACAAAGAGAGAGATCAACAGAGGAGTGGTGGTCCCATTAGGAGTGGAGGTAGCGGTGCCAGAGGTGGTGCATCGAAAGGAAATAGTGGGCATAGTGGAGGTAGGTTTCAGGCGAGCCCACCTATTCTAGACTCCAAGACACCGATACTATTGTAGGTGTGGGAGCTATGGTAAGAGCTCAGGGATGCTTTAGGTGCGGAGGTCCGCATCTGATAAAGGATTGTACAGTGCCAGCTAGTGGGGGAGAGTCAAAGCAATGCTATCAGTGTGGTAGGACGGGGCACTTGGCTAGAGACTGTTGGGGAGGGCAGAGAGTTGTAGGTAGGCCTGCTGCAGGTGGACGTGGAGGAAGAGGAAACGGAAATGGTGCAGGACGTGGTGGTGCAGGTCGTGGTGGAGCAGGACGAGGAGGAGCTAGTGCAGACAGACCTTTGGCTTCAGGGAGAGTATTTACTGTGAGGGGAGCTGAGTCCTCTCAATCGCGTGATCTAATACAAGGTATGTGCCTAGTCTCTGGTAAACTCTTATCCGTATTGTTTGACTCTGGGGCTACACATTCTTTCATTTCACTCGCATGTGTGGATCATTTAAGATTGCCTGTTTCTTCTTTACCTTGTAAACTGGTAGTTTCTACTCCTACTAGTGATCCTTTGACTACTACATCTATTTGCCTTAATTGTCCAATCACCATAGAGAATAGGAATTTCCTAGTAGACCTTGTTTGTTTACCTATGCAAGATTTAGATGTTATCCTAGGAATGGACTGGCTAGCTGCTAACCATGTGTTACTAGATTGTTCCCGTAAGACCCTTACCTTTCCTGAACAACCTTGTATGGTATCTGCCAATGAAAGTCAATTTACCACTAGCGGTAACTCTCAGAAATACATGATGTTATTTTTAATGGAAGCTAAGGAGACTCCTAGCATTGACTCTTTGCCTGTAGTGAGAGAATTTCCAGAAGTATTTCCAGATGACGTTCCAGGATTACCCCCAGAACGAGAAATAGAATTTGCAATAGACCTTATCCCCGGAACTGGACCTATATCCATAGCACCTTATAGAATGTCCCCTGCAGAATTAGCAGAGTTGAAATCCCAGTTGGACGATTTAATCAAGAAAGGATTTATTAGACCTAGTGTCTCACCATGGGAATGCCGTGTTGTTTGTGAAGAAGAAGGATGGGGCTGAGGATGTGCATTGATTATAGGCAACTTAATTGGGTAACGATTAAGAACAAGTACCCTTTGCCTAGAATTGATGATTTGATGGATCAATTGAAGGGAGCGATGATATTTTCTAAGATTGACCTTCGATCTGGTTATCATCAGATTAGAGTCAAGAAAGAAGATATTCCTAAGACTGCCTTTAGATCTAGATATGGACATTATGAGTATTTGGTTATGCCATTTGGTGTGACTAACGCTCCGGCAGTGTTCATGGACTACATGAATCGGATCTTTAGACCGTTCTTAGATAAATTTGTAGTCGTCTTCATTGACGACATACTGATTTATTCGCATACGGAAGGAGAACATGTGGAGCATCTGAGAACCGTACTCCAGATTTTAAAGGACAGGCAGCTTTATGCTAAACTGTCAAAGTGTGAGTTCTGGCTTGAAGAAGTGCAATTTCTTGGGCACGTGATCAACAGGGATGGAATTGCTGTAGATCCCTCAAAGGTGGAAGCTGTGACCAAGTGGGAAAGGCCTAAGTCGGTAAGTGAAATTAGGAGCTTTTTGGGCTTGGCAGGATACTATAGGAGATTCATTGAAGGATTTTCGAAGATAGCCTTACCAATGACCCAGTTGACAAGAAAGGAGAACCTGTTTGTGTGGTCTGATAAATGTGAAGAAAGTTTCCAAGAATTGAAGAAGCGGTTGACCACATCCCCTGTGTTAGTTTTACCCAATCCCTCAGGAGAATTTGAAGTGTATTGCGATGCCTCGTACCAAGGATTAGGTTGTGTTCTCATGCAAGAAAGAAAGGTAGTGGCGTATGCGTCAAGACAATTAAGGATTCACGAAAGGAACTACCCTACCCATGACCTTGAACTTGCAGCAATAGTATTTGCATTGAAGATTTGGAGGCATTATCTTTATGGAGCTAAGTTCACGGTATTCAGTGATCATAAGAGCCTGAAATACCTGTTTGACCAGAAGGAGCTGAATATGAGACAGCGGAGGTGGATGGAGTTTATTAAGGATTATGAATTCGAGTTGCAATATCACCCAAGAAAAGCTAATGTGGTAGTTGATGCTTTAAGTAGGAAATCTCTACATGTGTCAGCCTTGATGGTGAAGGAGTTGGAGTTAGTGGAGCAATTCAGAGACCTGAACTTAGGAGTGCAACTATATAAGAATAAGATGTGTTTGGGGCAAATTGTTGTGACCAATGAATTTCTGCAAGAGTTGAAGGAGAAGCAAGGGCTTGATGAGCAGTTGGTTAAGGTTAAGGGTTCAATAACAGATGGCGTAACTTCTGAATTCAATATCAAGACGGATGGAGTGATGAGATTTGGAGACCGAGTTTGTGTTCCTCACGACTTGGAACTTGAAGAATGGTTCCGGAAGAAGCTCATAGGAGTAAGCTTAGTTTTCATCCCGTACTACTAAGATGTATCGAGATTTGAAGAATATGTTTTGGTGGCGGGAATGAAGAAAGATATAACAAACTTTGTCATGTCTTGCCTGGTGTGCCGAAGGCAAAGATTGAACATAAGATGCCAGCGGGATTATTGCAATCATTGGATATTCTGTGTGGAAGTGGGATGGAATAGCAATGGATTTTGTCGTAGGATTACCTAGGGCCAAGAAGTTTGATGCAATATGGGTGATTATAGATCGGTTGACCAAAAGTGCTCACTTTATTAGATTGGAGAGAAATACCCTCTGGAGAGGTTGGCTCGGATATATATCAAGGAGATTGTGAGGTTGCATGGTGTTCCTTCGAGCATCATCGATGATAGAGACCCAAGGTTTACATCTAGATTACGGAATGAATTGCAACGAGCTTTAGGGACCAAGTTGAGATTGAGTTCACTTATCATCCTCAAACGGATGGTCAATCGAGCGAACAATCCAATCCCTAGAAGATTTGTTAAGAGCTTGTGTGTTGGAGCATGTAGGAAGTTGGGATGAATTCTTGCCTTTAGTAGAATTTACCTATAACAATAGTTTTCACTCGAGTATAGGTATGGCGCCATTTGAGGCATTATATGGAAGGAAGTGTAGAACTCCTTTGTGTTGGTTTGAGACAGAGATACTCAAGTTTTAGGTTGAGAACTAGTGCAAAGAAACCACGGAACAAGTCGGGAAGATCGAGAGAAGATGAAAGCAAAGACAAGATAAAGTGCAGAGGAGTTATAGCAATCACAAGAGAAGACCTCTAGATTTCCGGGAAGGAGATCATGTTTTCTTGAGAGTGACACTTAGGGTGGAATTGGCGAGCCATCAAATCTAGAAAGCTAACCCCTAGATTCATTGGACCTTTCCAAATTCTTCGTAAAATTGGCCCGATAGCTTATCATATAGCCTTACCACCTAACCTATCTAGACTTCATGATGTTTTTCATGTTTCACAACTTCAGTAAATATTTTCCGATCCATCACATGTGCTTGAACCTGAGTCAATACAATTGAAAGAGAACTTAGAGTACGGTTGCGTTACTGTGCACGGATTTTAGATAGGAGGATGAAAGAACTTCGTGGTAAAACTATTCCTTTAGTCAAGGTTACGTGGGATGATGTGACCAGGTGACTTGACTTGGGAGCGTGAAGATGAGATTCGCCAGCACCCTCATTTATTTTCAGTGCGTGATTTCGGGGACGAAATCTCTTTTAAGGGGGGTGGTAATGTAACGACCCAATTTTCTGTAACGTGTTTCATACGTGCTGAGTTAATGTTAAGAATTTTTATTCACGAAATCAGGATAATCTTTCCCTAATTGTTTTGTCATCTTCTTAAGTGACCTTAGATATATATTTCTCTAAATTTGATAATTGAATATCTTTCTTAAATGTTACCTTAGTGTTGTTGTGTTGTTGTTGTTATTATTATTATTATTATTATTATTATTATTATTATTATTATTATTATTATTATTGCTTCTAATAAAAGCTAGTATATGTTTATTAAAGGAGCTCAAGAATTTATATGAGTAATAACCATGTAGTCATGCGTAAGTTTATATGTGTGTAGTAGGAACCATGTGCTATGCAATTGCTTAAAGAAGTGGCTGACATGCTTCCAGAGTTTTGTTTTTTTCTTTCTTTCTTCTTAATAAAACAATTGCATAGAAGAAGCACACATTCTACTCCCATTTTCAAAGTGCAATAGCGTGATTATTACTTTTCAACTATTATTGCACCGCATGCAAACATAGTTGGCACCGTCTTTGAAAAATATTAGTAGCAGCCTTTCTCTTTTCTTTTCTCAAAAAAAAAAAAAAATCTTTGCGCCATCTTTGATTTGTTGTAGCAACCTTGTTATAGGGTGGTATATGTGATTGGTGGGAAGTCAAAAAAGTTGCGCTAGAATAAGAAGATTAGGCAAGAGGATTTTCTTTCATTTAGGCACGGCACTAAAGTTTTATAATTGTTTAAGGTAGAAAATGACATTCACATGCGCCACCTACTTCCTTCATTTATCTGTTGCACATCCATTTTGTTTTCATTTTTTCAAAGCCGGCCAAAGAAATGTGGGCACCGTTTTGCTTTGTTGAAAAATGATGGTTACGTGTTTTTTTATGTTTCCATTGAATTGTCCAGTTGTGGCAATAATAAATTGTGGAGCCTTGTGTTGGCCACTACTTTAATAAAAAACATATATATAAACCTTCCACTTGCCTCTAATAATGCGATAGTCAATCCAAGGGCTGGACTTCTTGGCAATTAAATAAAAACACATTCAGCCACACCTTTGCTTACATTTTATATAGAATAATATATTCTTTAGTTATATAAACATATCACGTGGGTCTAGCCACACCTTTTGCTTACTTAGTATATTCTTTGTTGTAGACATATCAATTCACGTGGGCCTTGCTTGGTTTATTTTTTTTTAGCCATTCACATAACATGCAAATTCCATCTGACATGCGAATTCCATAGGCAACATAATAAATTAATACCCAATTGCTTCCAAATTTCGGCTGCATGTTTTGACAAAAAAAAAAGGAGGAAGTGTCCTACTTGCTTCTATTTATTTATGCGCTAAACACAAGGATGGAGGGATAAATTGAAAGTCAGTATTTCATTCCCTTTGAGTTAGTCCATCTCCTTGCTATATATTGAGACATAACCGAAACACATGTTCCTGTACTCAATAAGCATATCCTACCTAAGTTTCTATTATTTTGCCCTCACATACTTAGTCTAGATAATAAGACCTTCCATTTATTAAAATTCCTTCACCCTTCCCTAATCCTTTTCCATCATCCAAATTCGACTAAAGAAAATAAAAGCAAGCTTGTAGAAGCAGCACAAAACAAGGAACCAGAGGAAATACAGAGCAAGAACCGTAGGAGCTATGCGTAGGAAAAATCAGTGGGAGAAAGAATGCATTTTCATTGGGTTACGTATAGTAGAAATGTTTGTGTGACATGTGTAGGGTGACCTAAGCCCTACTAGAGGTTGATGTCAAGAACACCTAAGGATAGGGGTTACGATTGTGCCACATCTAAGGATAGACGTGGTAGACCCTTCAACCAACTTAGGAATATTTTATATGATTGTCTGATAATATGTTTGACTGTAAATTGTGATATATGTGCTCTATATGAATGACAACATGCTTAGGGTAATGTGATTAATTGTGTATTATGTGGAATATGTGTGTACGTTGTTTTAACATGCTATATGCCTGAGTATTTCTGCTAATATGCATTAATATGATAGAAAGGGTATTTTTGGGAATGTGTGCATAACATGATGTGAGGCATATGATTATGAAGTGTTGGATGCATGCATATGATATTGCATTAGTAACCACTCCATTCCTGACGTGAATGTGACGTGGAGAAAATCCCTAACGGGAAAGGGGGATATCTCGCATAGCAGGTTAGATCCACTCCGTTCTCTATCGGGAAAGGGAGAAACGGACGTCCCTAACGGGAAAGGGGGAGGAGGATTCCTATCGGGAAAGGGGCATACCTCGTGGACTAGGCTAGTGTCGCCCGTGCTCTGTCGGGAAAGTGGAGGCGAGTCCCTATCGGGAAAGGGGACGGCAACCCTAACGGAAAGGGGTTCGCCATTAAGTATTCCTAACGGAAAAAGGGGAGTACAGCGACAATAGTAAAGAAAAAGATGCCATGACGCACAATTCATTGAGAGACATGGGGTAAGTGGAAGAGGGTAATTAGATTCTATTTATTTATATGTGATTATTTGTTTGAACTGCCTAGCATTCATTCTACTTATGCTTTACCCGCTTTTTGATGGATGTGTTATTCTTATCTCCCTGTGTTTGTATATTTTACGTATATGTATCTCCGTTGTATTAGATTGTGTTGAGGAAGATGTAGCGGTGTTGATGGAGCAAATCCTAGCGATCTTGTCAATCTCGAGGCAGGCCCAGAAGAGTTCTCGAGTTGCAAAGCAGCCGATTCCGTAGTAGGAACTCTCGGCATCTACCTCGCTAGTGGTCTTCAGTCTTTTGGCCAGGAGTCTTTGTACTATTGTTTTGCTTAGTTTTTGGTGTGTTCAGTCGAGGCACAGCTTAGCCTCACAGGTTTACATTTTGGATGACTGTATTGTACTATTTGCACTACGCTTACTTTTGCACTCTGATAACTTAGGCCATACTGATGAGGCCATCTTTTGAGAAAACCTAAATATGTATTTTCGTGACGCTAGTTACTTCACCGTGACGCGTCGTCGTTTTATTTATGCCTTCAGTTTTTTTTGTTTCCCCGTAAATATTATTAACGCTAATTGAGCGAGTTAGGCTTATTATTAGAATAAAGCATGAATAGGACGGCGGGGTGTTACAAACGGAAGCACACAACTGCGAACCACCATCTCTGCCACGGTGCAAGCTTTCTGACCATCGTTGTCTCCTCTGTTTAGGTGGACTCTTTCTCATTGTGGTTGTGGTGTACCTTTGAGGTATAACCCCTTCTCCCTAATTGTTTAATTCGCTATTGATAATTGTACGATTCGTGTTAAGTAATTTTTGAGTATTCGAAATGATATTATTTGTTGATAAATTGATTGGTTTAGTACTGATTTGTTGTGCGCTACGATGTGGGTCCTTGTCGGGTCCTTGATTGAGACTATGGATGGAGAAGAGGAACAAAGTTGCGATATGGATGTAAGGTTCACTGCTACGTTAATCGTTAGTATGCTCGGAGGAAGTGGACTGCACTAATAACATCAAGGTCAAACTCGTTTTTAACCTTAATGTAATGGGGGAGATATTGTGGTTGTGATCAATGTTTTAAAAACCGGACCGAAGATCAAACCGGTGAGACCTCCAGGTCATGGTTCAATTGGTTCATCGGGTTGAACCGTCGGTTGAACCGGATCATAATTAATTAAATAAATAAAATAAATAAATAAACTTTAAAGGTATTAGTTTGCTCAACATTTTTATAAATATGATTTATATTTATTTTTATTTCAACTTAATTAAACTATTAATTAAGGGTGAGCGAGTGAAGAGGGAAAAAAATAAAAAAATAAAAGAAAAATGGGAAATGATCGAAACAGAGGGGCTAGCTGGCTAAGTCTATGACCATATTTGTTGTCTTAGTCAAAGTTTATCTACCCCATGACAAATGAGTGGCTCTCCTTCGTCTCTATCTCTCGAGTCTCACCAGATGACCAGACCAAACCTTTCACCTTTTTTTTTCTTTTTTTTCTTTTGCTCTTCGTCTTCGACAGGAGTAGTGGCGTTGCGGAGATCAGAGAAGAATCACGAAACACTTACCACTGAAGTGCGAACAGTTGTGTGGCGAGCAGTGGTGCTGCAAACGGCGACGCTTTTTTGATCACTCAACCGATCTGATTAGACGGCACCAAAAGCTTCACCGTCACCTGGTTTCCTCTGTCCTTCATCTCCTCATCACCATCGTTTTTTATTTTGGTTCTTCTGAGTGTTTTCACATCGCAAGGGATTAGGAAAAAACAAAAAAAGGGAAAAAATAAATTTTAGTGTATTTTTATGGACCGGATGGTTACGCAAAACCGGGTCCGGTTTCTTGGTTCTTCCGGTTCCAGCCAATTCAAGGCGATTCCACCGGTTTTTTCCTGGTTCTTTGAGACCACTGGTTTGTTTGAGCTGATCGAATCGTTTACACTAGCGAGTCACGGTCGGACCGTTCGGTCCGGTCCGGTTTTAAAAACGTTGGTTGTGATGATTGTGAGGGTAAATGAAAGGGGGTTCCCCTTAGCCCCCCATAGAGTGTTATCTTAATTTTGTTGCATGTGAATATTATCTAAGTATGTGATATTGGTTGTTTTGATTGTCTCTATGGTGCTGTCATGCAATATGTGGTGAGGGAGTGGCCTTGTGATTAGGCCCTCATTGGTTCAATTGGTATTATCATTGAGTTGTGAATTGTGATTTACGTTATTGCCATGTTTCATCATGTTTATGCCTTATTAGTATGATAAATTGTGGTTGATTCATTGTGATTGTTATGAGTTGGTTGATCCAATGTGGTTTGAGTTGATATTTGATGGTTCTAACCTTGAGGATTGTGTTATGCCTCTATTTTGAAATGACGAAAGAATACTATGCCAAAATTGTTGTTAAATTGCCGTGCTTCCAACCTTGGGAAAACGAGTACTCAAGTTATATAGTTTTTTTGAAAAATTATAGAAGAATCTAGGAACCTTAATTTTATCGAAACTTGATCATATGATGTTTAACAAACTAAAAGAAACTAAGGATTAGATATTAGATATGGAATGAGTATAGGTGTTTGCTTAATAAACTTGTACTTCATGTCAAATGAGACTTTGTGGCTTAAGTTAAATGAATTGTGTTATTACTTTGAGAATTATATTGTGACTTCAAATGAATCGTGTTTTGACGAAGTACACGTTTACGTGGCAATGAGGTTGAAAAATCCACTACGGTGGCAATGATTATGTGAGAATGACGACCCTTGGTGGTCCAACTCAATTGGAGTCCTAGTCCGTTAGACCATGATGGATATCCAATACCCCATGATAGAAGTTCGGTGGAATGAACCCAACCTTGATTGACGTGTGTAGGTAATTAAGACTAATGAGACTTCCATTTGAATGATTAATAATTTAAATAGACTTAAGACTATCTTATGACTACTTTGTGACTTGTGATTACTTCGTGACAAGTCCACCGTAAGTGGCAACTCTTTGTGACAAGTCCACCGTAAATAGCAACTACTCTGTGACAAGTCCACTCATGTGTGGCCATGACAAGTCCACTGATGAGTGGCAAATTGCTTGAAATTGACTCCTACGCAGGACGTTAAGAAAATGAATAGTCATTATAAGATTTAGTTTATGATGATGAAATTGCATAATCTTTGTGTTTGCAAATCGTGACATGTGGTTGATGTCGTTGTGAGTTCATAAATGACCAAGATATTGTGATGTTTATGTGATGTTGTTTTTCCAATAAGGATATATGAATTCAAGAGTTTGATAAACGTATATATGTATATAAATAAACAATAATTGTTGAGTGTGTTTGTTTTCGTCTACCTTCTCTTTTATCCACACACTCAATCATAATGAACTCCCCCTTCTTCTTTGTTTGTTTCCTTGTACTTGATTTTATGTGCAGATAAAAATGATATTGAGACAAGTGGCTAAAGTGATTTACTTGGATGTTCCACTACTATTTTCCAGAACTATGTTTTATTCTTGTTTTAATTGAATTGTTGGAGCTGTTGACTCGAGTTTATTTTTTTTGGGATTTTATAGCTCTGAACCAATGTGACAGTGCTGGAATTTTCATTTGTAATTATTCGAAAACTCAGATATTATTTCCACGAACCATTTTGAACTATGAGCTAGATTATGTATTCCGTATTTGATTTTTGAGAGTTAAAGTTTAATGAGAATGAGAATGTGATGTTCTTAACTCGAGAGTCGAAAGGTTTTGAAACATATTTATTTTCCGCAATGGTTACTTTTAGTTTTCATTACAAAATTCCTATTCATTTTTTTAATTAAGTAAAGCGTATTTGGGGTTAAGGGTGTCACAATACTAATACAGGTGATGTGGTCAACCGCTTCTTCAGTTCTTGAAAACTCTCTTCACACTTATCAGACTACACAAAAGGGTTTTCCTTGCTTGTCAATTGGGTCATGCGTAAGGCTATCATCAAGAATCATTCTATGAATCTTCTATAGTATCCAGCCAATCCGAGAAAACTCCTGATCTCACTGACTGTCTTGGGTCTTTCCCACTTGGTCACAGCTTCCACCTTTGAGGGATCTACAGCAATTCCATCCCTGTTAATCACATCCCAAGAAATTGCACCTCTTCAAGCCAAAATCACACTTTGACAGTTTAGCATAAAGCTATCTGTCTTTCAAAATCCGAAGTACGGTTCTAAGATGTTCCACATGCTCCTCCTCGGTATGTGAATAAATCAATATGTCATCAATGAAGACGACTATGAATTTATCTAAGAACGGTCTAAAGATCTGATTCATATAATTCATGAACATTGCTAGAGCGTTAGTCACACCAAACGGCATAACTAAGTACTCATAATGTCCATATCTAGATCTAAAGGAAGTCTTAGGAATATCTTCTTTCTTGACCATAATCTAATGGTAACCAGATCTCAGATCAATCTTGGAAAATATTGTCGCTCCCTTCAATTGGTCCATCAAGTCATCGATCCTAGGCAAAGGGTACTTGTTCTTAATCGTTACCCGGTTGAGTTGCCTATAATCAATACACATCCTTGCAGATTCATCCTTCTTCTTCACAAATATCACCGGAGCTCCCCATGATGAAACACTGGGACTAATGAATCCTTTCATGGTTAGGTCGTCCAATTGGGTCTTCAACTCTGCTAGTTCAGCAGGGGACATTCTATAAGGTGCTATGGATATAGGTCCAGTACCAGGGATAAGGTCTATAGCAAATTCTATCTCCCTCTCAGGTGGTAGTCCGAGAACGTCATCTGGAAATACTTATGGAAATTCTCTCACTATAAGCAAGGAGTCAATGCTAGGAATGTCCTTAGCTTCCATAGAAAATAACATCACGTACTTCTGAGAGTTACCACTAGAGGTAAATTGACTTTAATTTGTAGATACCATACAAGGTTGTTCAGGAAAAGTAAGGGTCTTACGGGAACAATCTAGTAAGATATGGTTAGCGGCAAGTCAGTCCATTCCTAGGATAATATCTAAGTCTTGCATAGGTAGGCAAATAAGGTCCACTAAGAAATCCCTATTCTCTATGGTGATTGGGCATTTAAGGCAAACAGAAACAGTAGTTAAAGGATCACTAGTAGGAGTAGAAACTACCAGTTTACATGGTAAAAAAAAAACAAGTAATTTCAAATGATCCACACATGCAATCGAAATGAAAGAATGAGTAGTCCTAGAGTCAAATAATACAGACAAGAGTTTACCAGAGACTAGGCACATACCTTATATCAAATCTGGTGATTGAGAGGACTCAGCACCCCTCACAGTAAATACTCTCCCCGTAGCCTGAGGTCTGCCTGTACCAGTTCCTCCTCCTCGTCCTGCACCATTCCCAGCTCCTCTTCCTCCACGTCCTCCTGCAGCAGGTCTGTTTGTGGCTTCTTGACCACTCCAGCAATACTTCACTAAGTGACCCATTCGTCCACACTAATAACATTGCTTCGACTCAACTCCACTTTCTTGCACGGTACAATCCTTAATGAGATGAGGACCTCCACACCTAAAACATCCCTGAGCTCTCACCACAGCTCTAGCACCTACAGTAGCATTAGGCTGCACCGGCCTGGTGTATGGCCCGGCTCTGCCCTGTTGCAATCTTTTGACATGGGAATTTTCTCCATTCTCGTGATGCGTTTCGTTCTCTCCCTCATGAACGTTTCTGGTAATCCGACGAGCCATGAAGTCTTGAAAAAGAAATCATTAGCTCAAGATCCATAAGATATAAAGAATCATAGAAGTATATGCAATATATCTTATGAATTCATAACTTGTCACCTTTATTCAAGGCAATAAAGATAACACAGACACTCTACCAAACTTCTAAAAATAGTCATATTCGGTAGGAGTACGACTAAACTCGGTCAGAATCAACATCCTAAATGACCACACAGTCCGGTTAGGGCCGAATTTCTCTAATACCACAAATGTAACACCCCGTTGTCCTATCTATGTTTTTACTATACATAATTAACCTAACTCGCTTGCTATATTGGGTATACGTGTATGATACGATAAAAGAGAGAAGGAACAAAAACTGAAAGCACAAATAGAACAACGACGTGTCATGGTGAAATAAACTAAGTGTCTGTAAAATATGTATATAGGTTTTCTCAAAAAGATGGCCTCATCGGTATGGCCTAGACTATCCGAGTGCAAAAGTAAGTGTAGTGTAAACAGTACTAATACAGTCATCCAAAATAGAACACCTATGAGGCTAAGTTACGTCTCATCTAAACACACCAACCCCAAACAAAACATCAACAAAAAGACTCATGGCCAAAGAGACTGAAAACCATCAATGAGGTGGACACTGAGAGTTCCCACTCCGAAATCCAGCGCGCCTGTAACTCAAAACTCTCCCAAACACGAATTTTTGGGGCCTGCTTCGACATCAACAGCATCACCAGGAACTGCTTCATTGGGTGAGGTTGTGGCTGCCTGGTCTTCCTCAACAAAGTCTAACACAGAAATAATACATATATACACAAGCATGCAAACATAGGGAGGTAAGAACAACACATCCACTAAAAAGCGGGAAATGCATAAGTAGAATGAGAGTAAGACAATCCACACAGATAATCACATATATAACAAATAGGATCTAGCTACCCTCTTCCACTTACCCCATGTCTCTCAATGAATTTGTGCATCTTGGCATCTTTTCTTTACTATTGTCACTATACTCCTCAAGCTCGATAGGAATACGTTTTTTGGCGAACCGCTTTTCCGATTAGGGTTCTTGGTAGCCACTTTCCCGATAGGGACTCCCGCCTCCCTTTTCCGATAGAGACGGGGCGACACTAGCCTAGTCCATGAGGTATCCCCCTTTCCCGATAGAGACCCTCCTCCCCTTTTCCTATTAGGGACGTCCGTTCCCCCATTTCCGTTAGGGACGGAGTGGATCTAACCTGCTGAGTGAGGTATCCCCCTTTCCCGTTAAGGATCCTCTCTACAACACATTCCCATTAAGAATGGAGTGGTTACTAATGAATCATGTGCATGCATCCAACTCCTCATAATCATATGCCTCACTTCATATTATGCTCACATACCGAAACTTAACCAATTCATATCATGTTATGCATTATATCAAACTCAAGTGCTACAGCATTTTACACAACATCTTATAACCATTTAATTTCACATGTGAACATAAGTATCACAACATCACATATTTCACAGGCACGTCATAAAACAATCCTAGACATGTTACTACCCTCATATGTCATGTACAACACGAATCACAAATAAGCATATTTATCAGACAATCATATTTAATAATAAATTATCCTAAGTTGGCTAATAAGTCTACCTCGCCTATCCTTAGATGTGGCACAACGTAACCCCTATCCTTTGGTGTTACTGACATCAACCCCTAGTAGGGCTTAGGTCACTTACATATGCCAAACAATCATTTCTACTGCACATAACCCAATGACAGTGCATTCTTTCTCCCACCTAGTATTTGAAGAACTCGAAACCACTAGCGGACACTGAACCACAACCACAGACTCACGAACAAGTAATCAAACACTCCCCACACTAAGTTCAGATTCGGCCAACACCATTCAAACACTAAGTTCAGATTCGGCCAACACCATTCAAAGGGTCATGGATTACCCAAAAATTCCACCGAGCATGCCAAAACGACCTATAATTAACCGAAAACACAAAAACGCGCTCGAATTAGAATTAGGGCAAACTATGGAATTACTAAAACACGAAGGCTCACGACCAGGTACTATCCAGGGGTCCCAATAACTTCAACTTACCCAAATCCAACTTTTGACAACCTCTCGCCAACAACCGGTACCCGTACTAGTACCGAAACCCTAAAATGCCAAGAACAATTAATTAGGACAATCTAAACCACTAAGGAAATCACGAAATCAGAATATAAGCATGGAGAACAGAGGCTCTAGTCTTTGTGTCGTGGTCCAAGGGATCTCCTCCGGGAGTTTCGACAAAACCCTAGCTCGTTTGGTACCCATACAGTCAAACTGGGGTCCAAAACACAGTCTGATTAGGGCTAGGAACTAAAACCAATTTGAGAACTTGAAATCATATTCTAAGATCAGAGGTGAACAGTAGAGGGTATAGGATTTACCTCGATGAAACGGCAATCGGAGATAAGCCCTAACAAGCCCGAACGGAAACAGACGAGTTTACACTGTCGGATTGATGAACCGATGTTAGAGATTGCTTGGATTGGGATCACAAAGCTTGGAGTACACCAAAAATGGTGGTTTCTAGTTGAAGACACTGCTCTGGAAGTGATTATGAAGGAGAAATGGAAAAAATATGGTTTACGGGAAATATTAGGCTTAAATAGGCAAAAAGTGATCACTGGCGCGCGTCCCACGCACGACCCAAGAGCAGCCTGTGCTGCTTCTCTATTTCAGCGCGCTTCAAGTGCGCTTACGCGCACCTGCATGGCTTGCTTCACGCTGAAGTAACCTTCTGTATGTGCACCATGTGTCAGAGCCAGCAAATAGACGAATCACAATGCGCCACGTGGCGCGAAAGGGACAGGAGACACTAGTGCACCATACACCAACGCGCGCGCGAGCTTCAAGGGCATCTCACTTGCTTTTGCGCTGTTTTGTTCGGTTTCGCGCGATTTCTTTGATTCCAATGTCCGTGCGATCCAGAACTCGATACCCTAACACTTAAACATGATTCCTAACACAAGAGAACATCAAAAGGACTCAAGTACAAAGATTCAAACTCTCATCTACTCGTCCAGAAACTCAACTTGCTTAAGGGTACGAACGCACAAAACTGTAGTTTCAACTCCGATGGTTCTCAAACTTTACGAGGCTTCTAAGACTCATACCAAAACCTTATTAAACACTATCCCATCCTTAAACAACATACCAAACCTCAAAACATGCTTTCTCGCAAACACAGGATCACACAAAAAACGAACAAACAGTTAAAAAGTCAAGTACACAGTCAAATACACACAAAATCCACCCAGGGCACACAAGTACACTTAGTCACGCATAAACACACACTAAGCAAGATTAGAAAATGAGGATGTTATAGTCCACTTGAAGAATCACTTCAGAGTTCTTCACAAACTTATCTCTAACTGTGTGATTCTGAAGGCTCGTTCAACAAACATAGTGAACTGTGAACAAAAGTTCATCATGAGACACTGTAAGGCTGGTACTGCAATCAATCTGCCAAGGTTGTTAATGAACACCTTGAAGAACGATATTGGGTCTTCAAGGACTGGGTCTGCTGTTTTTAAGCACGTCAACAAGACCATTCTTTATGCTATTCTCCTCATTGACCTAATGAGGAACCAGAAGATTGTTGAAAGATTGGAACAAATGGGAGGAGATGTAAAGGAGAAATATTTTGGCAAAAATACAACAGGAACTGGGGACTTTTTGGGAAACAAAACCTAGTCAGGATGGGTTTATGCACCTCTAAGTTGATTCGCAAGATCAAAGAGGGAGAAGAAGAAGAAATTGATGCTGCCGAGAAAACTATTACTCAAAGGAAAACCACCAGAAGCTCACCTAGGAGCTCTGCCTCTGGTGTGAAAAATCTGTTGAGCATCTGGTCACATCGACCAGAAGCAAAGTGCAGAAGAAGCTGCTTGCTCTGCCTAAAACAGATGATGACGATGACAAGGCTCCTATTAGGAGAATCCTTGAGAAGAGAAAAGCAGAACCTGCCTTAGAAACTTCTGCATCTGGTCCTCAGAGACAACCACCTGTTCCGCCTCCTGTTGGGATCAAACAGAAGCGCAGGCGACTCATCAAGGTGATTGAGAAGCCGCAGGTACTTGACCTTACTTCTGATGATTCTTTAATTGCTTATGATAAAGATGATCCTATCACTGCACCCCCACTATCTATCTCACCATCTCCTGTACCACCTACTAAACCACTAACACAAAAACCTCTTCATGCATAACCATCAAGACCAAACCTCATCCTCTATTTGGTGCCCTATAGATATCCAAATGCAAACTTTCCATTCCTATGCCCACTCCACAACAAAACATTCCATCATCTCATCTTCACTCCACCAAACCTACTGTAACCAAACACACAAACCCTCCATTACTACCACCTCCACCTCCACGTCTAAAGCCTTAACCATATATAAACCTTAACCTAACCCCTTTCCCATGGCCTCAAACACCTCAGAAATTGCCACATCACTGTCTCACCCCTTCAATCAACTATACTGCTTCCCTATCATTCATCAAGACTCCACACTCCCTTCCACTCAATCATCCATGCCTTCCACCACAGACATTGTTCGTCTTGGTCCTTCTAGATGCAGAAGAATACCCTCACGACTTGTCTCTATCAGAGAAGTAGAATATCACTCTGTATATGATCATCATTCTCTGTGGCATCTCAAGACATTCACATCTGGGGTCGCAAGATTGGAGATTTCCCCCACGATGTACCATAATTTCTAAATATGAACTTTGGCAGAAGACTCAGGCCTCCTCAGAACTGAGAAATCTTTCCCTTATCATTTGAGCTGCCCCATTCACTTCCCAGCATGAACTCTAACTCTAGAAGAATGCGGAAGATGGATTACTAATTATGAGAGAGCATTTCTTGTTCAGTCTCTAGAGATGAAGAGATACGAAATGGCTCTGCTCCACAGGGACCCCTCATTGGCCTCAGCGAAAATTGTGCCCAACAGGCAGAGATGGTTGTCATGGCCGATACTTGAGAAGAGGAAGAACAAGGTTCCTCAGAGGTATCCTAAAATACTGACTCTGGAACACTTGGAGAAAGCACTTAAGAAGTGCAAGGTCAAATTTTTGTACCTTATGCCAATTAAGGATAGATTTGAAAATCATGCCATGGAGTTCTACTTTCATAAGGTAAAAGTAGATTCCAGGGATACTGGGTCATCTGGTCTGATAGACTCAGAGAAGGCAAAAATTGTAAAAGTTGGCATTGTTCAATAAGACTGGGACTCCAACTTAGCCATTCAGCAATTTGATAACATGATGCAATGTGCTATGGTTCAACCACCTTCCTTCTGAGAAATAATGAGAAGAGAACAAGAGCACGAAGTTATCTGCTATAAACAAAAAGTTGCTTTCACTTGGGAGATTATGACTCTCAGATGGATAGAAAAAGCTCATTTTGATTAGTTGGATGCCATTCTAATGGTAGCAGAAGTGAAGCACGATCAGAGAATATGCTTCGAACTTGAAGAGGAGATCATTAGCATCTGCCTTACTGAAGCAGAAGCTGAGTTGAAGGCTCATGCATCAGAAGCTGAGCTGCTTTTGTTTGATACCACTGTGGATGCCTTTCTCAAAGCAAGAGACGAGAAATGGCTAGAACTCACTGACCCAGCAGAATTGGCATTTCAACGGGATATGAAGCTCGCCTTTGAGAAGGAGAAGCTAGGAAGTCTTATCAAATGGTGTGTGCCAAATGATAAATTCTACTTGACTGCTCAAGAGAAGAAGCAGAGATGCATTCAACTGGCTTAAGGAGTTATCCTAGAGCACATCAAGAAGCCTGTTTAGAGACGGCAAAAGGCTATATCTTGGCCTAGACCTGCTTTAGTTTCTGGTCCTGCTGAATGGGTTAAGGAAGAAGCTCTAATCTCTGCATATGCCTCCACTTCTGCACCTGCTTCAGATGATGATCCTGTTATCATCTCTCACTCTCTATTCAATCATTATGTGGAATCCTCTCAGAAAGTTGAGCGACTTGAAAGCATATTTCTAAGCCTCATGGAGCGTCTTAACCAAACTGCACCACTTCCTTAATTTTCTTTCCTTTTGAAAATACTCCTACTATTTTGTATGTTGTTTTGTCTTAACCAAGCTTTTGCCATTCCTATATATATGTTGAGCTGTTTTAATTTCAAAGTTTTATCACTTCCTTTCCTTTTTTTATTTTGACTGCGATGTTCTACATTCTTTTTGCCCGATGACAAAAGGGGGAGTAAAAGGGTAAGGATTGATGAACGCTAAAGTAGCACGTATCATGCATTAGAAATCATCATTAACTATGCTCTGATACATGTTTGATTAAGCATCTACTACTCTGATACATATATCATATCTTGAAGTTCTGATACTTAGATCATATGTTTTAGAAAATAAATGTTTATGCTTGACTGTTGGACTCAGGGGAAGACCCTTGTAGTTATTTTCTAAAATAATTTGTTCATCAGCATTAGATATTTGTCATCATCAAAAAGAGGGAGATTGCTGGAACCTAAACGATTGACAAGTTTAGACCCTCAATAATTTTGATGATAAGTCTTGAAGTGTGTAGGAGATAAAATTATCTACATTTGCAACATCACTCAAGCAAGAAGAAGAAGTTTACAAGAAAATGAGCACACTAGAAGTGTTTGCATCTGGTCCTATTCTCGCATCTGGTATATGCACTCAAGCGAGCGTCTGGTTATCAGAGACTACGTCACGTGAAACGCAAACGAAACCAGCGAGCATCTGATACATTTGAGCGAGCATCTAGTTGTTTAGTAAAATGTGCAAATCATTCTTGGTCTTATTGCTCTCTACCTCAGAGAATCCTAAAATAAATTCAAATCTAATTGTGCGCTTAATTTGATAGTACGAGGAATTAAAGGCGACACCTTTAGCTAAAGGACAAAGTTCGTACACTTTTCAAATTGTGCCAGGCTGCTAATGATTGGAAAAGGAAATAGTACAAATGGTCATAAAGATGTATTATTCGAATATTCTCATGGAAAGGGAATTTTGGATATTTTCCCATTTTACCTTAATCAAGAATTGGAGCTGATTGTTTCCACAACGGTAATATTTTTAGGAAGTCTATAAATACTCTAAATCCATCATTGAAGAAGGTTACAAAATTACGACTCAAGTGAGCAACCTAATATTCTGTGCCAAGCACTCTGAGAACCAGACAGAGAACAAGTCTTCAGCATCTTATTCTTTTTTTTAGAAAGTTATATTTTTTGTGCTTAAATTTTTCATCCTCTCGTGTTGAGAGTTACTTCTCTGTATTCAAAATCTTTTTTGTAAAACTTGTATTGCCTTGTGACAGTAGAATACTCTTAAGTGTTTTGTAATCAGTGTGATTATAGTAGAAAATCATTCAGGAACGAAGGGACTAGATGTAGCTACCAGTTGGTGGTGAACTACTATAAATCTCTGTGTCACTTTCTCTATTTCTTTAACTTTATTTATGCCTTACGAGGAAAAAAAGTTTTCACTAACTCTATTTTAGCGTCCAGTTCATTTTCAGCGTCCGGTATTAAAATATTCTTAAAAGAATTTGTTTCTCGAGTTGGTTTTATTCTTATGTTTGTAAAAAGTTTTCTACACAATTCAACTTCCTTTTTGTGTTCACGTTCAGAGTTGTCTAATGGCGGGTGTTTTTCTTATCTTTTTGTTAGAATAGCCAGGAGTCTTTAGTTTGAGTTGTGATAACCTTTTTAGTGAGGCGTGTGTTAGCCTTCTAGATGTATATTGATGACTGTATATATTGCTACGCTTCTTTTCTTTTGCCATTCTGATGTACGTAAGCCCTTGGAGGGGCCACAAAACTCTATACCGATGCATGTATTGTAAATTTCTACGTATCTTTTCGCTGTATTTATTAACACTAAGATAAATGATTAAGGCTAATTAATCAAAGGTTACTTTGATGGGACGAAGGGTGTCTCATTTGGTGGTATCAGAGCTGTTCGGCACTAACCGGACTGTGAGGTTTAGGATGTTACTCTCTCCATGTCTAGTTGGCCCCCACATTGGGCACCTGACTTTGTTTAGAAGTTGGGTAGAGTGTTCGTTTTTTGTAGTTATATGAATTGCTTACAATAAGGATAACTATTTCGTATATTCATAAGATATATTGCATATACGTCTATGATTCCTTATGTCTTACAAATACTGAGTTATGGATTTCTTTTCAGGATATCATGGCTCGCAAGGTTGGTAGACCGACTCGTCATGGAGTCAATGACGAATAGCATGGGCACGGGGAGACTTCTCATATAGATGGTAGAGGAGTCTTTAGAGACTTTGTGGTCTGTGAGAAAGTTGGCTACAGCGATGCTGCAACAAACTCAACTGCAGAGCACTATGGAGCAACAGCAGAGACAAGAGACTAGAGGGGAGGATGCTGGTTTGACCACTTTTCTGAAGGGTCAACCTCCTTAGTTTGATGGTGAGTTTAACCCAGAGGTTGCTGAACGCTAGATTCAAGAGCTGGAGAAGATCTTTACGGCGATGCACTACCGTGAAGATAGGAGGGTGGTGTATGCTTCTTTCCTGCTGGTGGGAAATGATGAGTCTTGGCGGAGAGCTAAGAAGAGGTTGTTAGAGGAACAGGGTAGGATTGTGATCTGGGAGATATTTAGGGATTGCTTCTTGGAGAAGTTTTTTGCTAGGCTGGCCCGTATGGAGAAAGAGAATGAGTTTGATAATCTGAAGCAAGGAGGATTGTCTATGGGTGATAATCTGAAGCAAAGAGAATGAGTTAGACAGCTGATTTTAGAAGAAGCCCATAAGAGTAAGCTTAGTTTCCATCTAGGCGCTACCAAGATGTACCAAGATTTGAAGATGTTTTATGAAGAAGGACATAGCTAACTATGTTTTGTCTTATCTAGTGTGTCAAAAGGCTAAGATAGAACATAGGAATCCGGCAGGTTGTTACAATCCTTAGATATTCCTGAATGGAAAAGGGATGGAATAGCAATGGACTTTACAGTGGGACTACCTGTGGCTCCTAAGAAGTTTAATGCAATCTTAGTAGTCATTGACCGGTTGACAAAGAGTGCACATTTCATTCCTATAGGAGAAAGATACCCTTTGAAGAGATTAGCTCAGATTTATATCAAGGAGGTAGTGAGGTTACATTATGTCCCTTTGAGCATCGTTAGTGATACAGACCCTAGATTTACCTCTAGATTTTGGAATGAGTTGCAACGAGCTTTAAGGATTAAGTTAATATTGAGTTCAGCTTATCATCCTCAAAAGGATGGTCAGTCAGAACGAGCAATCCAGTCCCTGGAGGACCTGTTGAGAGCATGCGTGTTGGAACACATAGGGAATTGGGATGAGTTTTTGCCTTTGATGGAGTTTACCTATAACAACAGCTTTCACTCGAGTACAGGTATGGCACCTTTTGAGGCATTGTATGGAAGAAAATGTAGGACCACTTTGTGATGGTTTGAGACTAGAGATAGCCAAGTGTTAGGCTCTGAGATGGTAGAGCAGACAACAAAACAAGTCAAAAAGATTAGGGAGAAGATGAAAGCAGCTCAGGATAGGAAGAAGAGTTATAGTGATAAGAAGAAAAGACCTTTAGCATTCCAAGAGGAAGATCATGTTTTTCTGAGAGTAACTCCTAGATCTAGAATCGGCAGAGCCATCAAGTCTAGAAAATTAACTCCTAGGTTTATTGGTCCATTCCAAATTCTTCTTCGGATTGGCCCAATAGCCTATCATATTGCCTTACCGCCAAACCTTTCCAATCTTCATGATGTGTTTCATGTATCTCAGTTGCGTAAACATTACCCCGATCTATCTCATATTATAGAACTCAAGCCAATACAATTAAGAGATAACTTAGAATATGAGGCACTACCCGTGAGGATCATGATCGAAGGATCAAGAAACTTCGTGGTAAACACATTCCTTTGGTTAAGGTTGTATGGGATGAGACTACAGGTGATATGACTTGGGAACGTGAAGAGGAGATACGACAATAATTTCCACATTTGTTTTCAGATACGTGATTTTGGGGATGAAATCTCTTTTTAAGGGGGTGGTAATGTAACATCCTCAATTTTCTAACCTTGCTTAATGAGTGATTATATGTGAATAAGTATATTTGTGTGTGCCTAAGTCTGCTTTCTAGTGTTTGACAGTGTGCTTGAGTGTTAAGTCGCGTATTAGTTTTCTGTGTGATCACGTGCTTGCACGGGTGTGAGTTATGAGGTTTTGAAGGTTGGATAGAGATATAGGAGGGCTTAATAAGGTTTTGATATGAGTCTTAGAAGACATGTAAAATTTGAGAACAATCGGAGTCGAAATTAGGGTTTTAGAGTGACATGTAGCCTAAGCACGAATGCGAGCATTCAAACGATCAATTAGGATTTGAAACCTTGACCTAAGGTCAATTAGATGCCTAATGTGCTTACAATGATGTTTAAGTGTTAGGATATCAAGTTTTAGATAGTACGAGCGTTAGAAACAGAGAAATCGCGAGAAACTGGACTAAAGCGCGTGGGGCGCCCGTGACGTGCGTGGAGCATGTATGGGATGCGTGTGACGTGCGAAGTCAAAGGTCAAAGGTCAAAGACTTATCCAGAAGGGACACGTGGCACTCTACAATTGGACCAACGCTTGGTCCAATGAGGTGTTGACATGTGGCACGCGTTGATTGGACCGCCTTGGGTGAGAGAAGCCTTCACCGTGAAGAAACGTAGTTCAAAGCACGTATAGCGCGCATGGGCACGCGCAGGGGCTCGTGGCCCGCACCAGGTAGCGCGTGACGCGCGCCCAGCGTGGTTAAAATCCTATATAAGGCCATTTTTCACCTCCATTGAATCCTTTTCTTTTTCCTTTCACCTTCACACGACCAGGGCATCAGAGATTCAAGGAAATCTGTAACACCTTGCTTTCGGAGCACTATAGTGTCTAATATAACTCTTTTTAAAGACTGCTTGCATGGTTTTCAAAATTATGGATCTAAATAAATTTTTCTCTCTTTTCGAAATCTCTTTTCAAAACAGCAATCAGAGTATAACAGCGTTTTCAAAGCATGATGCTCAAGTAACAATACAATACAATACAAATAACCATGCAACTGAAATATTTATAAAAGTCGCTCTAGGCGATCAATATATTTAAAAAAAAATACGAATACAACTCAATGAAATACAGTGAATACAAAATTTCTCCTACAGCTGGTCAGCACACTATGACACTTACTGAACTCTCTAGTAAGTTTAACAAATATGGCAAAAAGAAATACACAGAGAAATACTCGGCTGGAGTCCTCCTCAGCAATGCTCCTCTGTAGTCTCGACTACTCTGCAATCTTCACCATCTGGGTTGCATCCATTGAAATTGGAGAACCACGAGCAAGGGTCATCTTTCGAAAATAATCATATAATAGCAACAGCATAGACACAAATCATATTATACTAAGAAGTTATATCTAAACACACATAAGATCATGGTATATCAAACAGTCATTCATATGGTCAAACGTAAATTCGCGTACTAGGCTCAGTCTTGGATTAGAACTTAGGGCACGTCATTATGAACACTAGGCTCTTTCTCATATTCGAGACTATGCACGCTAATGCGGAACACACTAGCACTGGTTCCAAAATCCAGAATCCAGGCCAAAACCCTTGCACGCAATGCGAAACATTAAACTGGACCTTTGATCGAGACACTAGAAACGTAATGTTGAACACTAGTCTAACCTTTGATTCAGTCACTAGGTACGCTAAATAGTACACCAGGTAAGTTCCCAAGAAAGAGAGGTGGTGATGAACACGCTTAAATACCAAGTCTTTCCTTGCCAGAACTTTCCTAGACATGCACTATCTGATTTAATTTCGAAAACCTTTCTAAACCTTTTCCATAATAGTAAAAGACACTGGAAAAATCCTCCAGGTTAATAACCCAAAATTCAAATCGAAATCCAAAGCCAAAGCCTTCCAAAACCAAAATAAATCAAGTAGTACGATTGATATAATCCAAACAGGTTGCCATATAAGGCTAATCAATACGATCCACACAAGTAATAATACTACAAGCATTACTACAACCAATCAGTTCAATCAATCACACAACAAACAAGGCAAAAAGCTCAAACTCATCATGTAAGAATTTTCCTTATAATCCCCACAAAACATAGACATATATAAAGCAATAAATTGGAAGATGCCCTCACCTTAAGTGCTTTAACTATCCATGATAATAGTTAAATAGTCTATTCCCTCGACGCCAGAACCTCACTAAGGATGGCGCACTAAAAGAGAAGAGGAAAGGAGAAGAAAAAAGAAATTCCAAACTTTTCTCTCACTTTCTCTCTCTAGGATCCTGCTTTCTCTCACAAATCCAACTTATGAAAATAACCAAAGCCTTGGCCTTGTATTTATAGGCATATTTCAAGGACACGTGTCGCTTTCCTATGGTTCCGTTTATCTCAAAATTGTGGTGCCACGTGTCGAATCCCTACGGTGCCACTTGTCAAAATTCTAATGGTCCGACGGCTACTATCCACGTGTCACAATCTTATTGGTCCAAAGGAGATGAATTCATTTGTTCTTATCTTAATCTTAGTCAGCACTTAGTGGTCGATCCTATCCTTAATTAAATATCTCCGATATTTTCTTACCGACTAATCTCGTTACGCGATAGGTTTTTCACACATATAACTAATCTAACAGTAAAAAAATTTACTATTATATTTTCTTTTACCCAAAAATTATTATGACATATTAAGAATCTTCTTTGTCATGTCATCATTCCTGTGAATGTCATTTTTTGGAGCGCGTTCAATTTCTCCGTTGTTTAGCGATTTAAACGCTAGAAAATATTCTATAATATTTTCTTTCACCTAAAAATTACCAAATAAATTCTAAAAACTCCGAATAATGGAAAACACTAATATCCCGAATTTCATCAAAATTTGGTCACGTTAGGGTGTAATTTTGGGTAAAAACTCACCTAGTAGTGAAATTTGCGACGAAACTACGTCAAGATTTTTCGTAAACCTTTCAATAATTTTTCTAAAAATTGGGATGTTACAAAATCCACCATTTTTGAGTTTTTCAAGGTTTGGTGATCAAAATCCATGTGGTTCTACGTGTCGTTCATCAATCCGACCACATTGATTCGTCTGTTTCTGTTCGCGCTTTCTAGGGTTTATCTACGATCGTCGTTTCATCGAGGTAAATCCATAGACCTTTGATGTTACATGCTGATATCCAAATTTATCTCTTGTCATATTTTAGTTCTTAACTAAGGTGTTGTCTAAGTCGCAAAAGAAAAACTTAGGAAACAAACTAGAAGATCTGGTGGATATGCAACCCGTGCTAAGGTTGGTTCTCAAAAACCTTCCCAATGAAGCTCCTACATTGGAATTCTAGGGGAGTTGCCAACCCACATACGCGATTGACTCTCAAGAATATGATTAAGGCTCATAAACCAGATTTTATTTTCATCTCAGAGCCTTGGATTAACTACTCTCAATTTCCTCAGCGATTTCTTAGTAAGTTAAATTTAAAATTATTTGCAGTTAATGACAGGAACTCCTTAACTCCAAATCTTTGGTATATTTGTCATGTCTCTATTTCTCCCACTGTTATTATGTCTTCAACGCAACAAGTTTCTTTCTCTATCTCTTAGGAGGACACTTCTCTGTATTTTTCTGCTATTTATGCAACTTGTAATTATATCTCTAGAAGAACTTTGTGGCGTCAGCTGAAATCTCTTCATCAGAATCATATTGGGCCTTGGTGCTATATTGGGGACTTTAATACTATCTAAGGTGCTCATGAGAATAAAGGTAGGTGCTCATGAGACAGTACCGCCGACTCTTTGCCAGACGTTTAGGATCACGGAGTGGGAGTTCCCGTTATCCTACTTGATTAGGAGTTGTTTGATGGCGAGGGTTTTCTTATCTTTTTGTTAGTATGGCCATGAGTCTTTAGTTTGAGTTGTGATAACCTTTTTGCTGAGGCGTGTGTTAGCCTCGTAGATGTATATTGATGATTGTATATAGGCTAAATTGCACTTTTTGTTTCTTAACTTTATTTTAGTTTTCAATTTCGTCCCCTAACTATTTTACTTTTCATTTACGTCCCTTAAGTTACGAAAGTTATGCCAAATCATCCCTTCTGTCTGTAATCCCTTTATTGTGTGTGTATAGGTCATTGATACTCTATTTTTTTGTTCCATTACCTTTTATCATGTTACTTCATCAATAATAACTCTGATAGGAGTATGATTTTGACTTTATTGTTTAAAGGGATTACTGACGGAAAGGACGAACGTAGCGTAATTTTCGTAACTTAAGGGACGAACGTGGCGTAACTTTCGTAACTTAAGAGACGTAAATGAAAAGTAAAATAGTTAGGAGACAAAAGTGGCGTAACTTTCGTAACTTAAGGGACATAAATGAACAGTAAAATAGTTAGGGGACGAAATTAAAAACTAAAATAAAGTTAAGGGACGAAAAGTGCAATTTAACTTTGTATATATTGCTATGCTTCTTTTCTTTTGCCACTCTGATGAGACATTAGAGGGACCACAAAACTTTATACCGATGCATAAAGTGTAAATTATGTGTGTTGTATTTCACTGTGTCTTAAAGTTTAAATTTCTGCATATCTTTTCGCTGTATGTATTAACGCTAAGATAAACATTTAAGGTTAATTAATTAAACGTTACTTTGATGGGACGAGGGGTGTCTCAACCCCAACATCCATATGAAGGTTTTCCTAATGACAATGCCTTCCAAGCAAAATTGTACACGATGATAACTCTAAGGATTTTCCATCCGCACCAAATGGTATTGCTAAACCAGACCTTTACAAAACAACATAATAGAGAAAAGGGGAAAATGTACCATCTCAAACGTAATTTAAATCACACTGTAATCATGAATTCAATTTTTTCAAAACATTATTCAGTTTTATTCCCTTTCCTCTCCATCTTCTCACACCAATTCTAAAGCTGCAAAATACTAGATCAGTTCAAACATGGAAAGTCAAGTGGATGGACTTACACTTACTGGTTAAGAAAATCATAAATGCAGCAAAACTTGAAATCTCCATATTAAAGAATCCAAAAAGCTGAAAGAATGCTTGGGACCAAGTATTACTACCACCATATCTAGGACCAAAAATAATAATAATAGGAAAGCGGTGCGGGAAAGGCTTTCATTCTTCGAAAAGGGGGCTTCATTGCGATTGTGGAAGATGAAAATTGTGGAGCTATGACAAAAGCAATGGAAGAAGCAAGCGATGCTGTGGCCCATTATGTCAAAAACAAAAAATAAAACTCAGGGTAAGAGGGAGTAGTACTTCTTAAACGGTGGATTCTACGGTGCATAAGTGAAATAGGTATACCTACCGTGCATAATTATCTATAAATTGTTTAAAACTCTAACGACGACCGACATCTCCCTCAAAAGTAGAAGTTCTCGGTCCTCCTCGTCCTCACGACAGAGACGGTGACCTGATCGATGTCGATTTGATAAAAACCAACAAAAACGAGTAAGAATTGAGTTTTGAGTAAGTTTTGAGGCAATAATACTGGTTTTCGCTTGTTTTTGTCAAATCGTCACTGATCAGGTCTGGTCGTGAGGACGATGAGTACCGTGAGCTTCTACTTCTAAGAGACGACATCAATCGTTTTTGGAGTTTTGAGCGATTTGTAGGTACTTTGTGCACAGTAAATATACTTATTTCGTCACCTTTTTTAAACATAGGATAGACATAACTTAATTAAAAGTAACTTCTACAGCTTCTTTAATCAGTTTCCCGATAGTAACACATTTACCACAGTTACTTTAGGTAGTACTACTTCTCTGGAGCTACATTCATAGCTACGCCTTCCTATTAACTTGGGTTTCTGCGTCCACACGGCAAGGCACGGCAACCACGCCACACCAATATTTTCTACGTCCGCCACCAGAGGACCCAAGCTCGTGGGGTTTCCGATTCCATGAGCTAGCCATGTCTTCCTTCCCCAAGTACCACACTCGTCACGCCACCGCCTTCTCTTCTCGCAGACCCACCGGCACCGCCCTCCTTCTCCTCATCTCCGCCCTCCTCCTCTGCATCGCCGGTTTTCTCTTTTTCCGGCCGACTCAGGGATACAGATGCATCAACCCCCACCCCAGATCGGTGAGGGTCGTTTGGGAACACGCCAACGGCGCTAGTGCCGGCGGCCAGGGGGATTCCGATAGGCATAAGGTGATGGGTTTTGTGGGTATACAGACCGGGTTCGGATCTGTTGGTAGGAGAGAATCGTTGAGGAAGACTTGGTTCCCTTCCGATCGCCAAGGCCTTGAACGGTATTCTTCTGACTTCTATGCCCCCCAATTGAGTTTTTTTCCCTTTTTTTTGCTGCTAATAATGAATGTTGTTGATTTTAGTTTTTCAATTCATGGGTTTAAGAGAAAGTAATAATTCTTTTAGAAGAATTGAGACTCGTATAAATGCACCTAAAGTTTGGCGAATGTGCATGACCAGAATTTTAATTTGTGGTCGTGGTTGTGTGCCACGTTTTAATCTGATTTAGGCCAATTGCGGCAAATGCAGTCTACAGTAACTGCTGATGATTTTGCGGCCACTGCAAATGAGATGTTTCGGCTACATCATGTGGTGCAATCCTTAATTTAAAATCCCGATCATAAGTTTTTAGGAGAGTGAATAATTTTTACTGTGTAATGTTAATGTGTAACTCGCATGATTTGTATATGGAATTGTGCAACTTTGATATTAATGAATGAAAGGGAAAATGAACGGTGATGATGAGTAAGGTTTTCAGTCGCAGTCACGGTGGCATCGCGATATTTGATATTGCGGAGAATTGCGATTAAATGAGGCTTATGTGACCTCAATCGCGATTGCGTTGCGGTCGCTGCGACATCAAAAACCATGATGTTGCAGCGGACTTTTTTTATAACCTTTGTAATGACTAATGAGAATTATATAAGGAACTGTTTATCTTTATTGTGTAAGTAACATTATTAATATGCAAGGATCATTAGTTTACGTGAAAGTTTAATTGAGTCATGCTAGGTTCAGCTCTGTATTTATCTGTCCTGGTCTAGATTCCATTATGTGTAGGTTGCAGTGTAAGTTATTCAAAAATGGATTCTTTCGTGTTTTGTAGTGGGTTGGATATCTAGATGGAAGGAGGTTTTGAAAATGGTGCAAGTTTGTATTGTCATGTCATCATTTAATATTTGGCTGTTGCTTGCAGCTTGGAAGAAGCCACTGGCTTGGCTTTTAGGTTTGTCATTGGCAGAACAAGTGATAAAGCAAAGATGTCCGTGCTTCGGAAGGAAATAGCTGAATACGATGATTTCATTCAGTTGGATATCCAAGAGGAGTACAGTAAGCTCCCATACAAAACGTGTGTGCCGAGAATGACTTAATTGCTGAATTGTATCTGTAATGTGTTGCTAAATTGACTATTTGTTTATTACTAAGTTGACTATTTGTTTATTACAGGTTAGCTTTCTTTAAAGCTGCTTATGCTCTTTTTGACGCTGAGTTTTATGTCAAAGCTGATGATGACATATATTTAAGGCCTGGTAACTAAACCTCTTAAGGTTTATAATGATGGAATTCATTCTTTATGTGATTGCGTTTTACCCCTCTAATTAGGATTTATGCAAATATTTTCAATTTATTTCAGATCGTCTTTCATTACTGCTAGCAAAAGAGCGATCCCATCGTCAGACATACATAGGATGCATGAAAAAGGGACCTGTTTTCACTGATCCAAAACTCAAATGGTTAGCTTCATTTGATTGAATTTATTTTATCACTAAGATTTTTGTTTGGGTTATTCTCAACATGTTATTACTTTATTCAGGGGTGAGAAAATATGCTGTTGATAAGGTGCTCCTTTGTTGGGGTGAGATTAATATGTAGAACTTCCCGTCTCTACTTAATGGTGATGTTTGCTTGAGAAAGAGATATAAATAACTAATACTATTTAGTTGTAGAATTTACAAATGAACAAGAACAATTAATACGGTGAGAGAGCAAATGTCAGAAAACTAATTTGCATGCAGATATTACTTTTAATTTTCTGTGTCAGCCTGAACCTATTATTTTTTTAAGTACCTTGAGATATCAGATTTCTTAACTTCTTTTTTTTTTGTTTTTTTTTGGGGGGGGGGGGGGGGGCTGTACTAAGAACCAGGTTGGAGAATAGAACCTAAACTAGATCAAGTGTTTACATATTCATTCGAAACTTGATGCATGGTTGAAGCAAAATAAATATATAAGTTGTCAAAATCATTTGAATGTTACTGCATTTATATGGACTTCAAAACGACTGTCTCCAACTGTTATTTGCTGTCATTTAATTTTTTATTTTGTTTACTACAGATAAAACTTCTAAAATAATATTATCTAAGTAAGTGATGTAAAATTATCTTTGTTGAAACTATATAATGAATGTATCTACTCAGTAAAAATAAAAAATTGTAGAATGTATTATTTATGGTTTATAATGGAGGCTGATGGTGTCAATGATCTTTGTACTCAATCCCACTTAATGGGATAAGGCTTGGTTGTGTTGATGGGAAATTCACCCACAATTACCATTGTCAATTCTCGCAGTTGACTAAATTGAAACAATTTCTCACCTTGTGCTATTATGACACTTCAGTGCAACTTTTGTTTTGGGTCCTAAATTATGGTTACCCTTTTCTTTTTGAGTTGAAATTGTTGATGTAATGTGCTATTTAGCCTTGTGCTATAGTGACATTCGAAAGTTTCAATTTATATGTGGCATATTTTCTTTTGTTGCTTATGGAGTAATTATACTAATAAAATCTTGCAGGTATGAGCCACTATCACATTTGCTTGGAAAAGAGTACTTTCTTCATGCTTATGGTCCTATATATGCTCTTTCTGCTGATGTTGTTTCGAGCTTGGTTGCTCTTCGGAATGACAGGTAAGTTTACCTTCATCCAGAACTTCGCCACATGACTTTCAGTAGGCGTTAGGATCACAAATCATCAACATATATCTTTTGGAAATTGAAGGACGTAATACATGCTACACTTGATTTTTATATGTTGGATTTTACTTTTTATATTTTTTGGGTGGCCAATCCAGATGTAATGTTTTGTGGCCCATCCAGTGTATGTTTTATGTTTTGCGTATCTGCTTTTTCTCTATCTCATTTCACAGATTTCGAACATTTATTTGTGTGCTTGGGTTGAATAATCTCTGTTTCATATCTTTAAAAAATAAAGCAAAAGTTGATTTAATGCATTAAACTCTGCCTAGTCATGTTGATTTCTTTCACTGGTCCAAATCGATTGGGAGCTATACTCTCATTTTATCCATAATAACATTGGTTGGTAGACTTGTCTATGTCATGTGGTCCTTAAATTCATGGTTTGAACTTGTAAATGTAAAGGGGGTTAAGTTATACAATAATACAGCTGTACTCATGTTTGCTGCCTTTGAATATCATCATGGCCATTGAATCAATCCCCAAAATTATTTGTCTGTATGATATTTTACAAGTTTATTAATTGACTGCTTCTACAAAAATAGCCTCAAATATATCATTAAATTGGTTGGGGCTTATGAACTGCCTTCATGAGTTTTTTTTCCTTATGCTTCGGAGGTTACGAGGTCTTAAAATTTGTTTCATACTTTCCTCCTAATAAAAAGGACTGAAAATTACAATGAATAAACATAATGAAATGGACCTTATTCAGTAGTCAGTACCTATCCCCTTCCCAAATTGAATGTAATATTTGCATTGTTTCACAGTTTCCGGATGTTCAGCAATGAGGATGTTACTATTGGAGCTTGGATGCTTGCAATGAATGTCAACCATGAGAATAATCATCAACTTTGTGCTTCAGACTGTACACCCACTTCTATTGCTGTGTGGGATATTCCCAAGTGTTCAGGTTGGTGTTTCTCTTTGCCCAAAAATGTTACAGTATCAGTATTTGGAAGTTTGTATGATAGAATTCCCTTGAAAAGCCTCAGAAGACACATGAAATTCACAAATTTGGCTTACAACAAAATAATTTTTCTCTGTTATCAGTGGCCTACCTCATGATGAAAGATTTATTTTTTTCTAGTATCTCTAGACGCACATGGACACATATATAATGTAAACCTCAAAAGAAAATACATTATTTTTGTGAATGATATCTGGGTTATTGATTACTGCAGGCCTGTGTAATCCAGAAAAGAAAATGTTGGAACTCCATCAAAAGGAAAGCTGCTCTAAGAGCCCAACGCTGGAATCGGATGATGACTAGAATTTGTGGGTACATTTAGGGGGCAAAGTAAGCTCGGAAGTTAGGGATGGACGAATTGCTTGCCCTTGCTCTTTCTATTTCTTGCTATTCTTCTGGTTTGAAGATAGGTGATTGTGTTTTCTTTCTTTCTTTCTTTTTTTTCTCTCTCTATTTTCACCATATTTTTCCGTTATACTTGGAGAGGGTAGCATTGGATGATATGAAGTTTCTATAAGGAAGGCTTTTTGATTCAGCATAAGACAATAGATAGACTTCACGGATGAGATGAGATCAAGAGATCATTGTAGTTTACTGTTGTTTACTAATTTCCTGATTTTTGTCATCCATTCTTGGGATTATACATCTACAGGTTAATTTTATATTTTTTTAAAAAAATTGGAGTTCTGAATTGGTGTACACTCCTGGGCGTGAGTCATATGGTTACTCAAGGTTTATGAGTTCATCCGTATGTTTACCCTTCCCTCTTCGGTTCACAATCGATATGAATCAAACTTAACCCAGAAATTTGAAAGTTAAGTGGGGCGAATTCTGTGGTGTTGTACTTGGTAGGTGTTGCATTTTGCCTCACTTTAAGAGATACAGTTTTACTATTCGAATAAGCAATCCCACACGATCTTATCATATTCTCCGTTTCATCCCTCTCTCCTTGTTTGCGCTTTCTGCTCTTTTTGACACACCACTCTCATCCGTCCCACAATAACCGACATTACATTGACTACCCTTTCACAACCCATTTCCCTTCCCCTTTCCCTTTCCCTGTTCAAAAAAAAAAAAGTAAAGGGAGAATCTGAAAGGAGAGAGGGAGAGTATAAAAAACAAAAAAAGAGAAAAGGGCGAGGCGCCTCCATGCAGTTGCGCTGATGGCCACGAAAACTCTCGATCAGCATGTCTCAATCAGGTATCACGCTGGGTGAAGAAAATAGAGGGGCAAGATGGTAATCTTGTAAGTTGGTACCCTGAAAACTCTAATGGATCAGGCCTAGGCTACAAATACTATCTGCTGGTTTTATGGAAAAAAGGGCAAAGTCGGAAAAGGGATGGAGTCTTGATTGTTATAGTATTTCTGTTTCTGGGTGTTTTAGTGTTTAGCTTAGTAGTTTGTAAAGTTAGGAGCAACTCATGAGTTTAGGATATTATCCAAGAGTTTGCACATCCTATAGTCTGTCCTAGTAGTGAGTTGTTTATTGCACTTGGTGTAATATTTGGGGCCTTGCTATTATGAATTGAAATGTTAAACTTTTGACCCAAAGAAGTAATTTAGAACCTTGGTGATTTAGGTGAAAGAGGGATGGAAAAAGGGTGGCATTTATTCTAGGAAAGCACGTTTTCTTTCCTACCGTGAGAAAGGAACGCTGGAAGTCGTTTGTCGATATGCAGTGTAATTACACTTTTGGCCCACAATTTTTAAATATTACATATCGTGCCTCCTTTTTTGTTTTGCCATTTTTTCTTTCTTCTCAGTGAATCAAAATCGCGTTGTGTCGTCTCGCCGTAAGGAGAATCCTTCGGTGAATTCATGGTTCTGGAAAACTATTGCAGAAAAGATGACACCGTCTGTTACGGACCGGTCTTTGAGCCGAGCTCCCGTCTACCCACCAAACCAAGCCAATCCGGCCCCTATCCGACCGGCTCCGACCTTGACGAGCTATGTCCGACCCGGGACATGCCAAGCTCGTCCTCCGAGTATAGTCGCCCCGGGGTTAGCACCGAGCAGGTCAGGGCGAGCCGACCGGTGACTCTCGAACCTTCTGGAAGAGGATGCGCCTGGAGACGACGCTTGGGGTCGTTGCCACTCCGAAGATTGAGGAGCACGTAGCCAGTACGTGATGAACCTGGCGGATGCGAGATATTAGGAAGGGATGAGCTGATCCCTGAAGCTGGTGGGAGGAGTTACCAGGCGCAGGATCCGGATCGTTAGTTATCATCCTTATGCGAGACTCCACTATATAAAGGGGGCTTAACCCCCCAGGTTTGGATACTCTCTTCATACTCTGAAACCCTAAGCATTTAAGCTCACCTTCTCTTCTCTAAAAGCCATATCTGACTTAGGCATCAGAGTGCCTTTTGCAGGTACCCCCAGCCGTACCAGAGGAGAAAGGATGTTGCTCCCAAGAGAAAGAGAGCCCTGCCATTTTGTGCATTAACATTGGCGCCCACCGTGGGGCCCGACAAAACTAGCCTAGGCCTCAAGGATACCACCGAGCAAGGATCGTACACGCTAGAAGCACGGCGAATCGCAAGTCACCGCCGCCAAGCCACAACTCGGTCAGTCGGATTTAACGCCCGCCTGCATCTTGGCCGTGGAGCTTGGCGAGAACGAAGAATTAAGGTGCAAGATTGAGGAGGCTCTCGATCGTGAGAGGAGGATGGGCCACGAAACGCCTTCCAGAACGCGCCAGGAGACAAGGCGCGACGATGAGGGAGACTCATCGAGAACAGATCGGTCGAGCCAAACAGAAGCTCCTGCGCGCCAAGCGCCACCACCACCACAAAGACCGACCCTCGGAGGTCGGGCTAACGTTACTCCCCTTCAGCGAGGAGATCATGTCCGATCCAATCCCCAAGCATTTCCAAATCCCCAACATGGACGCTTACAAGGGTAAAACCGACCCTGAGGAACACCTCACCGCATTTAATGCTCGGATGTTGCTAGTGGGGGCCTCGGAAGGTTTAAAATGCAGGACTTTCCCATGCACCTTGAAGAGATCCGCCATGATGTGGTTTTCCAACCTCCCCAAAGACTCGACCGTTCCTTTAGCCACCGCCGAGCGATTCGTGGCCAGGTTCACCACGAGCCGAGCATTCAGAAAAATTCAACATGTCCGCCTGCTCAAGGCAGATCGACGAGACCTCAAGTCATTCATAGTGCGTTTCAACAACGAACGGCCCAAGTCAGAACCTCAAGATCGGATGTGGCGCTCCACGCCATAGTGTCAGCGCTAAAGCCTGGACCTTTCTCGGACTCCCTCGCTCGCCGCCCCGCCGAGTCCCTGGACGAGTTGAGACGCCGTGCTGTGGGATACATCAACATAGAGGAAGTCGTCGCCGCCAAAAAGGTGACTCAAGGTTGACAAGACAAAAGCAGAGAACCAGCCAGAGACCAAACAGACAGAAGGAACGACCGCCGAGGACGACAGGACTATAAAGGGCGACGCTTCACCCTCGACAAGAGGGAAGCGGACCGAGGCCAAGGAAGCCTACACAGGTAACCTCATTACCCTGCCTCCTCGGAGAGACTCCCCGCCGGACGCGGACCGCCAAAGGTACTGCGAGTACCACCGGGTCTATGGACACACCACCAACGAATGCCAGGCACTAAAGGTAAAAATCGAGAAGCTCATACAAGCTGGACATATGACAAAATACGTGGACAAAGGGTCGGCAGCAACCCCAAAGGGAAGTAACGAAAACCGCAGAAGATCCCGTACGCCCGAGCGCAGGCGCGACAGATCGCCGGCTCGAGGAGGGAGAGAGAGGCGTTCACCTACTCGGCAACGCAGGCAAGGGTCCGACGGAGGTAGTCCTTCACTTAACTTGATCAGTGGTTTTGCAAAGTGAGGCGAAGTCGAAAGCAAAGAATCAAGAAAACACTTGAGGTCCGTCAATAGCTCGAGCTCAACGACCGCCCCTCCCGCTGTCCTGCCGACCATTTCCTTCTCAGAAAAGGACTACCAAGGGATAGATCGACACCAAGACGACCCCATGGTAATCACTATTCACCTCGCTGGGTTCAACGTAAGGAGAGTGCTTATCGACCAAGGTAGCTCGGCAGACATCATCTACAAGGAAGCCTTTGATCGGCTTAAGCTGCCAAGCTCTATAATCAGACCCTATCGAGGTACGTTGGTTGGTTTTTCAGGTGCTAAAGCCCGAGTGACAGTGTACTTTGATGTCCTGCTCACCTTCAAAGCAGATATAGGAATCAAAACAATCGAAGCGCACCTACTAGTAGTAGAGGCCGAGTCGGCCGCTGACACTGCCTACAATATGATAATCGGAAGAACCGTCATCAACGGGATCGCAGCCATAGTATCCACCCCCCATTTGGCAATGAAGTTCCCATTGTCCGATGGACAGATAGCCACAGTACACGCCGACCAGAAGAAAGCCAGGCAGTGCTATGTCAACAGTCGCGGCTCGACCTAAATGACCCCTGTGGTCCCAACCCAAGTTAGCATAAAAACTTGGCGAGCTCACTCGCGGCTCGGAAGGTCTTGCGCAACCTAAATGACCCCTGCGGTCGCAAAACCAAGTTAGCATAAAAACTTGGCGAGCTGACTCGAAGCTCGGAAGGTCTTACTCGACCTCAATCACCCCTGTGGTCCCTAACCCAAGATTCACATAAAAACTTGGCGAACTCGCTAGCAGCGTAGAAAGTCGTACCCGACCTAAAGGTTTTGTAGGGAAACTAGTACTCGACATGTATCGGTGCGCGGAGAAAATGTTCCAAACTCAGTTGTAACAAGTTTTTTTCGGGGGAAGCCACCCGGGGCTACCCTAGCCGAGTAGCAGCTACCCGAGGACCACCCCATCCGAGTACGGTAACCAACAATTACTAAGTGAAAAACAAAGCAAATTTACGCGAACACTGTTTAAACTTAGTCAATTTCATTCACTTGAAACGAAAATACAAAAGGGGAGCTCCTAGAAGAGCGAGTACATCATCAAGGCAGAATGAAAGCAAAAGCAAAACAAAAAACAAATTACACAAGGGCATCCCCTTGGCCCTCAACTCAGGCCTCAACGACCTCCTAGGCCGCAACACTCTGACCGACAGCCTCCATATCGGGCGGGCTCTCGCCCCTCGCCACCAGGCTCCTTCTCCTGATCGACACAGTCTTCTTCCTCGTCCTCCTCTTCTTCCTCCACGATCTTCCCCTCCTTCACCACCTTGGTGAAGTCGAGCTCGGAGATGTCAAGGTCAGGGGCGATCACCTTCAGCTGCACAACGGCATTATCGAACCCTTCCTTGTACTGAAGGGCGCTGTACTCACAATACTCCTCGACTCGGGCAGCTTCGGACGAAGACTTCTCCTTCTCTTCCCGCAGCCGACCCAACAGAAGGTCATTCTTGGCCTGGAGTTCCTCCCGCTGCCCAAGCAGAGAAGTGTTACTCTTGTTCAAAGCATCCCTTGCCTCCGAGAGGCGAGCATAGTCCTCCTCCAGCTTATCCATTTTCTCCTCGAGCTCACCAAGTGCGGTGGCCTTGTTTTGGTACTTCCTCCTTGCCAACTCGGCCTCGGTGGCCCGCGCCCTTATCCGATCAGAAAGGAACTGGGCCATAGCAGAGGCACGGAGCCCATAAATGCCCAAGGCCTTGCATAAACCCAGCTCACCCGCCTCGGCCATGCACCTATCATCGGCTCGACGCATGATCTGGTCGATCTGATCGGAGCGGTCGATCCCGACGTTCCAAAGGGAATCCTCGGCGTTCTCACTTCAATCAGCAAATTCTCCGAGGTGGAGAAACCACTCGGAACCATTAGGGATATTCAAAGGTATCCCTCCATGAGGCCCCCTCGACGCCTTCGCAGGGGGATGGTCGGAGCCAGGGGTCGGGGAAGCGTGCGGTCGCTTTTTGGCAGCCTTGGCAGGAGAAGGGGAGACAGCAGCTTCGGAGGGTACCGGCCCAGGAGCCTGGGCGACCTTCTCTCTTTGAGCTTTCTTGAGCAGCTCGGCCATCTCCTTCTTGCTCATCTTCAGAGCCATCGCACCTGAAAAGAAAGTAAAAATTAGTACCCACGTTCGGGCCGAGAATCATACTGGAGGATGATAACAAAACTTACTTAAGTAATCCCTCCACTGTGGTGGGTCCTTTAGAGCTCGGGTAAGGAGAGGACCACAATGCAATGTGGGCAAACGGGCGAGGAAGTTCATTATCGTCTGGTCGGTGAACGACAACGAATTGAAGTCCACCTCTTTTATGGGGCGAGGATTGGGACTCCAGTAGAAAGGAAACAAGGGCTTGTTTTGAGCAGAAAAGAAAAAGGGATCCCCCCTCTGTACCCGGATTTTGAAGAAGTCATATTTCCAGTTCTTATAGGATTGATCGAAGAGCTCAAGAATATAGAAGCCGGGTATTTTGTTAAGCGAACACCACTTAAGTTGTTTGCCAAGCCTAAGTTGGAAGAAACTGAAGAAGAGAGCAGCAGAGGGGGTAACCCCAAAGTACTCGGACACGAGCTTGAAAGCTCGAATAAAAGCCCAGCTATTGGGGTGAAGTTGCGAAGGGGCTGCATCCAACCATTGGAGGACCTCGCACTCAAACCCACCGAGGGGAAACCGGAGGCCAACTCAGGTAAAGAAAGTTTTATAGAAAAAACAGAAGTCGGAAGAACTCGACTCACCCTTGTCGAAACACACTCGGTCCTCGGGAGATCAAGGAAGGCAAGTTACCTCCTCGTCTCGATCCCGGTTCCACGTAAAAGATACGCTAGACCGAAGAGCGGTCACACCAGTATCCAAAAAGATATTCGAGGCCACCCTGAGCACATCTGGGTGCACCCAAGCGTAAGGAGACCTATCGTCTCCCACTCGACGCTCGCCCCCTTGTGAAGTGAATACGAGGGAACAGAAGTGACGGGGGGAGAGGCTGGAACCTAGGAAACGGATCTGAGTCCCATCGTGTGGCAGAACGCCGAGTAAGGGTACGACACGTAGGGCGTAGCGCCCTAGGCAAGTAAGCTTCCGGGATACGCCCCCGACCTCGATAACGCTCAGCTCGGATACCGATCCAAGAGCAATAGGTAGACCCTATGCCCTTTCGTGCAAAGAGTCTAGGGGGCTTGTGTTACGGACCGGTCTCCGAGCCGAGCTCCCGTCTACCCACCAAACCAAGCCAATTCGGCCCCTATCCGACCGGCTCCGACCTTGACGAGCTATGTCTGACCCGGGACATGCCAAGCCCGTCCTCCGAGTATAGTCGCCCCGGGGTTAGCACCAAAGCGGTCGAGCGAGCCAAGGTGACTCTCGAACCTTCGGAAGAGGATGCGCTGGAGACGACGGCAGGGTCGTTGCCACTCCGAAGATTGAGGAGCACGTAGCCAGTACGTGATGAACCTGGCGGGTGCGAGATATTAGGAAGGGATGAGCTGATCCCTGAAGCTGGGGGGAGGAGTTACCAGGCGCAGGATCCGGATCGTTAGTTATCATCCTTATGCGAGACTCCACTATATAAAGGGGGCTTGACCCCCCAGGTTTGGATACTCTCTTCATACTCTAAAACCCTAAGCATTTAAGCTCACCTTCTCTTCTCTAAAAGCCCTATCTGACTTAGGCATCGGAGTGCCTTTTGCAGGTACCCTCCAGCTGTACCAGAGGAGAGAGGACGCTGCTCCCAGGAGAAAGAGAGCTCTGCCATTTTGTGCATTAACACCGTCCCTACCAAATATCCCTCATTTTAGTTATTATTGATGGTTCCACTTCCACTCTCAGAACAAAACCTTACTGAATCAACTATTTCACAAAAAAAAAAAAAAAAAAAAAACCTCTCTAATCCAGTTTTTCTACTTCGGAATCTAATTCCACAAACAAAAACAAAAGCAATTAAGATTTTCATTTGTCTTTGTTTATATGGTTGAGAGTCGTAGTTCACTGATCCCTAAATTCAACTCAATCATTTCAATTGCACAGTTAAATACATTTCTCTCTCTAGAAAATATCTGCAATAAACAGATCCGAACCCATCAAACTTGGTCTTCCAAGGATCCTCTCTCGGTGGACCATCGGAGTAGTGGCAAGGTTCTGTATTTTCTGATTTTTGTTCTGTTTTCTGATTTTTGAGGTAATGGGTCTTCGGTTTTTTTTTTTTTTTTTTTTTTCAAAGGGTTGTCTTTCCAACGGAGAAACACAGTAGGCCATTGTTGTCACTGCTATCACACCACCAATTAGGAACTCAAAGAATTCACAATAATCTTGTTCCCCTCCCTGTTTTTTTAATCTCGGTTTTCTAATTTTTTATTTGGGGAAAATTGATACAGAACTCTTGTAGTATACCTCGTGATGATTAGCATCACTCTTGTGCGAAAATAAAAAGGTCTAACTCTCAACCACATGGCATGGGCCCAGTTACTTCAACCAACGACCCAAATTAGTTTGTAATTTATTTCTTATATGAGACCTGCTTTGCAAATGTTGCTTTCATGCATAGAAATTGGTAGACCTGGTAACCGGTTTTTAATCTTATCCATTAAATATTTTAACAATAAATCAATGGTAATGAAGTGCCTTTCTAATGGTGGGAAAGAAATTCTGCTTTCCTAGATTAAACGCTACCTGGAAAAAGATCTAAAAGGTGAAAAACTTGAATATGGGAGTTCTCATTCCCGGTCAGGTAAATTGCACGCAGAATGGTAAAGGTAACTGATTAGGGATTTTTTTTTTTTTGGTTAAAGATTAGGGATTTATAATTTAGCTATGAAATGTGTGGTCACCTATTTTCTCTCACGTCAGAATGTGAGGGGTTGTCCAACCGTCCAAACACGCATTGAATTGGCCCACAACGTTGGTTGTAGAATTTTTTTTTTGAAAAAGTTGTAATGTGTTTCGAAAAAGATACGAAGTTTGAACCAAAAAAAAAAAAAAGATACGAAGAAAATAGAAAAGGACTGTTCGTCAAAAAAATAAAAATAGAAAAGGACTGGCTATGGCTACCGTCTTACGCTTAATGCATACAGAAAGGGAAGGCTATGATGTGTTATGACAATACGGTCCAATAGATGCCACGGTACTCTGCAACTTGCAGCACAGCATCATGAAATGGTATGCTGAATCTTGTACAAGAAACATAACCGTTAGGGGTGAAAATTGATTTAGCTTTTGAGAAATGGGAAGTTGGGTGTCGCCCCTGTCGTTTAGTTAGTGCAGTTTTAATTATCAACATGATTCAAGGATCGTTCTCTCAGTTGCTTCTACTTTTTTCTCTTATTGCATGCATGACATGAGTCATGTTCTCCAATCTGCTATTGATTTGATGATATTAATTTGTCGTAGCTGGTTGGGATTTCGTCAAAAACTTGACACATTGTTAGGAAAATGGAACATAGCATTATATTTTATCACTTTGCGATTGATCTCATTACTTGTGTGAAAATGGAACTCTTATGAAAAACCTGTAGTAGACACAACCCAATTTGATATTTTGTACGCAGGCTTTCTAATCTCATGCATTTCTGAAACGTAATTCTTCCTGTACTACAGAGCAGAAAGCAACTCCACCGACGCGTGCGGAAGATGCTTGAGTGTTGAGGAATTTTGGGACCTAACTTTTTGAAACTATTGTCTACACGTTCAGGACCATTGCTATTGGTTTCATAACCAAACACATCTTGGAACACGATTCATAGAAATGAACAAAAACTTATTCACAAATTTTAGCCTTTGATGTTGGAAGTCACAAATTACTTAGCAGTTAAGGATGAAGAATGATCAATATTTAACACATTCATACAAGTTCCAAGATGGGGCAGCTTCCAAAAGAAGAAATTATCAGGTAACAGGGAAGCTACGAGGAATATTAACTCCTGAGTTCAGACATCAATTCATCCAGATTTCCAATTCAAATTGACGGTCACCATTGTTATTTGGGGTAAAAAGTTAGAACCAAATAATCAGGCTCCACTTGCATATAATCGGGTCCATTCCTTTGCTGCAGATTCAAATGCCCATTTTAATAAGAAAATATGCATGTCACAAGTTTGATGTCATCAACTTATTTTTGATATACAAGTCATAGACAGAAAATATACCTGTTTCAACAGCCTCAGCCTCATTAGACTTCCAATGCTTGGCGATGTTCTCCGAAAGTGGATCATCTGGATTTGGTGCACTCAAAAGGGCTTGAATGCTACAAAGCCACCAAATTCATATAATCAGTAGTGGGTTAAATGAGTAGTTTCTATTGTGTGTGGCATTCTGTTTGGTCACACCAGGAGACAGATACCCCCTCCCCCCGGGTTCAAAACTAAAAATCTAAGATGCAGACAAATTTTGAAAATGTTCATTTTCCAGGCTTGCAAATTTGCACTCATACCCATTTGTGTTTTCCTATATATGTATCATCACATGTTCTAGGAAAATTCAACATAAATGTCAAGAATGTAATACAAAACACTATTAGTTCTGTCTCATTTATTCATTAAATAAATAGGCCCAAAAAATTATGGACATCGAGTAACCAGAAAGCTAAAAAATACCTCAAAAGAACGGTGCGTATCTGAAGGGCAGGACTCCACTTATCCTTCAGAATATCAAGACATATCCTGCCAAGCTAAATTAAACAAGAACTTGTAAGAGAAAAATAACTACTGAAGAAGAATTGAGACTTTTTACGGAAAGCAAAACACACCTTATCAATGTTCGGATGGTATATTTTTGTTAGAAACCTAACCTGCAAAAAACAATGAACATTTAAATCCGTTGAGAAGGTATCAAACCTTAATTGGCTGATAAAATAAGAGGTAAAGAGAATCGAAACTCACTACTAACAGAAAAAGAATGTAGATTTTCATTATCTTTTCAATCTAAATTCTGAAAATACAGAGGCTCAGTTTATATACAAGTGTTGGAGCTTGTTAGATAAGCTAACCAACTAAAACAGAAACCAACTCAAAACTAACTTGCTGAGTCAGCATTCAGCTGTAACAGCTTAGTAACTAACTTTTACAAAGCTTGAAAGCTATCATGTACTCTATTACTCCCCCCTCAAACTCAGGGTGGGAGCTGTGAATAGCTGAGCACCCTGAGTTGGTCCCTAAAAGCAGTGAACTGAAGCTTTGGCAAAGGTTTTGTGAGAATGTCAGCCACCTGCTCTTGAGCAGGAACATATGAAACAACGAGAGATTTATTCAGGACTTTTTCTCTGACAAAGAAAAGATCTAACTCCATATGTTTAGTTCTGGAGCGAAGCACTGGATTATGACTTAAGGCAACAGTGCTTTGATTGTCACAGAATATGATAGGAGTAGTAATGGATAGTTTTAACTCATGAAGAAGAGATTGAATCTATAAGACTTCAGAGGCAGCAATGGCAAGGCTTATGTACTCTGCTTGGCCAATAATGGTTGTTTCTTTGACCACCAGGAAATTAAATTAGGGCCAAGAAAGATGCTGGCACCTGATGTAGATCGTCCATCATCAATGTCTGATGCCCAATCAGCATCACAAAATGTCTTCAAGCTGAGGGGCAGCATGGGAGAAGCAGGCTGTAACATCAAACCAAGATCCAGAGTACCTTTTAAGTATCTGAGAATTCGTTTAACAGCAACCCAGTGAGTGTCCAACGGCTGTGACATAAATTGGCACACTTTGTTAACTGCATAGCCAATCTCTGGCCTAGTAATAGTAACATACTGTAAAGCACCAACAATAGACCGATAAATAGAAGGGTCTTGGAAATAGTCAGAACCAAATCTGGACAATTTAAGACCACCAGGCATAGGTGTAGAAATGCCTTTAGCATCTGACATATCAGCTCTTTGGGGAAGATCACGAATATACTTGGCCTGATTAAGCAGAAGACCACCAATAGGAGTAGTTTTGACCTCTATACCCAGAAAATACTCTAGATCACCCAGCTGCTTGAGAGAAAACACTGCATGCTGCTTGGAAATGAGTGTTTGAACCAGTGCCACTGAGCTCCCAGTGATGATAATATCGTCTACATAGATGAGAACATATAAGCATACTGCACCCTTGTTATAAACCAGAAGAGAAGGGTCACATCTGCTCTGCACAAACCCGAAACCAATAAATGTTTTGGTGAGCCTATCATACCAAGCCCTAGGGGCCTGTTTAAGGCCATAGAGAGCTTTTTGAAGCTTGCAAACCATGGTTTTATCACCAAGTTCAAAACCTAGGGGTTGTGTCATGTACACATCTTCAGTTAAGAACCCATGAAGGAAAGCATTATTTATGTCAATTTGTTTGATTGGCCATTTGTTTGTGAGAGCTTAAGTGAGAATAATACGGATTGTCACTGGTTTTACCACTGGTGAGAATGTTTCAGAATAATCACATTCAAACTTTTGATGAAAGCCCTTTGCAACTAGTCTAGCCTTGTATTTATTGATAGTACCATCGGGGTTTTCTTTAAACCAAAAAACCCACTTACAACCAATCACAGACCTGCCAGTGGGAAGAGGAACAAGTGTCCAAGTATTATTTGCCAAAAGAGCATCATATTCAAGTTGCATAGCATGTTTCCATTAAGGAATGGTAAGGGCCTGCTTGACACAAGATGGTTCAGTAACAGTAAGTAAGAGAGTGGGATTTAATCTAGGCTTGACAATACCAGATTTGGATCTGGTTTGCATGGGATGAATATTTCTGGTTGCTGGTGGAGGTGAGGGAGATACTGAAACAGGAGAACTAGGATCAATAGTGCTAGAGGCAGTAGAGGGGGAGACTCAGAAGAGGCAGAAGACTGCAAAGGAACAGGGGAAGCAGGGGTTGCATGCTGTGTGGAAATGCTGGGTGGAGATACAGGTGTAGCAGACCTGTCACAGGTAGGAGAACCAGCAGATGGGAGAACACCAAGAGAAATGGTAGAGGTTGAGGACTGAAAGTTGGAAACAGAAGCAGGGGCTACTGATTTAGGAAAATTAAATTCATTGAATAAAACATCTTTGGAAATGAATGGCCTCCCATTAGCATCCAAGCACTTGTAACCCTTATGATTTGGGGAATAACCCAAAAAGACATTCAGCAGAACGAAACTGAAGCTTATTCTTATTGTAGGGCCTAAGTAAAGGATAACAAGCACACCCAAACACTTTGAGAAAGTTAAAATCAGGAGTTTTATTAAAAATGGTGTGATAAGGAATAGCATAGTTATGATAGGCCGACGGTAATCTATATATGAAGATAAACGGCTGTATGAAAGACATGATCCCAAAAGGTAAGAGGGAGAGTGGCCTGGGATAGAAGAGTAAGGCCCATATCAACAATGTGGCGATGTTTTCTTTCAACAACACCATTTTGGTGATGTGTATGAGGACAAATAAGTCTCTGAGTTATGCCCAAATCAGCAAGATATTGTTTGAATGGCCTGAATTCTCCACCCCAATCAGATTGAAGGGACTTAATTTTCTTGTTTAATTGCAACTCAACCAAGGTTTGAAATTGCTTGAAAACTGAGAGAGTTTCAGCTTTACTTTTGATAAAATAGATCCATGTATACCTACTAAACGCATCAACAAAAGAAACATAGTAGGAGTACCCCATAGAAGAGGTCATAGGAGCTGGACCCCATAGATCACAGAAAATTAGCTCTAATGGCTCAGAGTAAGTAGATGTAGAAAGTTGAGATGGAAACTTGTGAGCTTTACCCATACAGCATGCAACACAGAAATCAGAGGAATTTTTATTTGAAATGGAGATATTACAAAGGTTCATTATATTATGTAGAATATGAGAATTCAGATGTCCAAGTCTATTATGCCATAGGGAAAAAGAAGTGGAGGTGCGTGAAGGTACAGTGTTAGGGGATATAGGGGAATTACAAGCAGTAGTAGTCAAAACAGAAGGTGCAGGAAAAACTAGAGGAGCTGCTGCTGAAGTCAGAAACTGAACTTGAGGATTGCTGAACTTGGAAGAAGTGGAGATTGGAATATGAATGGAATATAAACCATCAGAACTGAGATGACCTTGAAGAAGGACTTGATGGTTAACCTGTGATTTGACAGCACAAAATGAGGGATGAAATTCAAAGTATACATTATTGTCTTTTGCAAATTTACTAACACTAACAAGATTCTTAGTAATGTTAGGAACATGAAGTAAATTGTTTAAGTGAAGAGTGGTGGAAACATTAGAAGGAGAAGAAAAGGAGGTAGAACCAATGGATTTAATTGGCAAACCTTGACCATTCCCAAGGAATACATGCTCTTGTGAGGCAAGAGGAGCAGCAGTGGCCAAGTCATTCGGATTAGCAGTAACATGATGCGAAGCTCCTGAGTCAACAAACAAATTCTGAGATTGTTGTTGAGGTACTGCTGAGGCAAAGAAAGCCTGAGGTGGAACTGAAGCCACTGTAGGTGAAGGTGCAGCAATCACAGGCGCTGGTGTTACTGGTTGAGGAGTCCAAACCACAGAGTTCTGAGTAGGAACTGATGGTCGAATATACTGATATGGATTCTGAAAGTAACTCTGAAATGCACCTTGAGAATTCGGAACTTGCGAAGGAGCAAAATTCGCATTAAATCGATGATAGCAAATGGACGCATCATGTCCAAATTTATAGCAAACTTGGCACTGAGTATTGCCACGGCCACTGCGACCACCACGGCGACCGCCATGGCCGCCGCGATTACCACAACGATAACCACCAGAATGTTGAACACTAGAATTAGGAGCATGAGGATCAGATGCAGTGAGATTCACCTGAGGCTCCTTTCCAGAATCTTTCACAGAGGCAGAAGCTTGAGTAAGATTTAGAGTAGCAGTAGCAGCATTCAGCACTTCTCGTTGTTTGTTCATACGATTTTCATGTGCAAGTAGAAGTGATTCAATTTCACTGAATTCAAACCAATCAGACTTGCTGTTAATCAAGGTAACTAATGATTCATACTCAGAAGGAAGGCCATCCAGAATAACATCAAGTTGTTCTTGAGTAGAAACAGTTTCGCCAATTGATAACAGAGAATCGGTGATGCCTTTGATGTGACTAAGAAACTCAGCGATAGACTTCTCACCTTTCTTTGTGTTTCTGAGATCTGATCGCAATTAGCGCGCTTGAGCTTTAATCTTTGATTGACAATGGTGATGGATCTTGTCCCACAGTTGCCAAGAATAACGGCAACCAATGACCTTGGCTAGGATAGAGGATGAGAGCGACGCCTGAAGCCATGAAAGAAGAAGCTGATCTTGAATCTCCAACGACGAATACGCAGGATTCTCATTTTCTGTAATGCGATCGGATTCGGTCAAGAATTGCAGAGGAATTTGAGGCGAAACGCAAAATTTGTGAAGACGATGAGCGCGTAGAACAGGCTCAACTTGTTGAAGCCATAACAGGTAGTTGTCATCACCAAGTTTCTTGGTGATCTTGTAAGAATAGGTAGAAAACACTGGACCTTGCTGCGATCCATGAGAATTTAGTTGTGCCGGCGAATGCGACGGCGGAGCCATAAACGAAGGACGAAACGTAGGTCGCACCGGAGTCGACTGCGACACCGGAATTGGAATCGCTTGAGATGAAGAGAAGCGTGGAGAAGGAGGAGAATCGGAAGCCATGGATTAGGGCTTCAGAAGCAACTGATACCATAAAGAGAATCGAAACTCACTACTAACAGAAAAAGAATGTAGATTTTCATTATCTTTTCAATCTAAACTCTGAAAATACAGAGGCACTCTGAAAATACAGAGGCTCAGTTTATATACAAGTGTTGAAGCTTGTTAGATAAGCTAACCAACTGAAACAGAAACTAACTAACTCAAAACTAACTTGCTGAGTCAGCATTCAACTGTAACAGATTAGTAACTAACTTTTACAAAGCTTGAAAGCTATCATGTACTCTATTAAGAGGAAACTGAACAATCACACAATCGTGAGATAGACACATGAAAAACAAAACCCTGAAAAAGGAGAAAAGATACTCGAACAATGGAGAATTAAAATCCCAATCAGATATACGGAAGGGCAGTCCATTACTCTGAAATTAGAGATGGCCTCAATATGCTAATCAGTACCCTAGTTCTACATCCTAACGAAATACAGCAAATTATGACAGTATCTCAGACATAGGAATTTTGAACATTATGACGCCCTAAATTAGGTAAGATTTTAGTTTAAAAGGAAATAAAAAAAGACATTCAATAATGTTTATCAGTTCCAAGTTTCGACCATGTCAGTTTGAATTCAACAAGGGAAGGCAAGAAGGAAATGTTTGACTGGGGCAGAAGCCTATTAAATTAATTGCATAAGGGTCCTATCCTATTAGATCCCAAATACCAAAACTATAAGAAAAACAGAATTACTAAACATCATAAATTAGAACTTACAAGCTATCATACAGATATAAATGTTTTATAATTTAGTTTGATTTCTTCTTGGTATATAAGAAGTAAGCAGAACTTAACATCAAAAGAATGCGATGGTGTCGTTGGAAACTGTAAAATTATTATTAAGTACCTTTGGAGCAGCCATTGGATATTCTTCTGGCAAAAACAGTTCTAACTTAAAAACTCCTCCTACAAATATAAACAATAAAACACGTAAAATTTAAATTAATAAAAGCGTGATGGATTAGCATATTTGGAAGGGGGGTGAAAAGAAAAAAAAAGGAATTGTAAATATCATCACCATCACTAATATTATATTAAAAGTATATAAAACAATAAATGTCCCTTCCCGCATTCCCAAAAATAGAATCAAGAACAAAGGAACTAACATTGGATTTAAGAAAGCATTTCCGTGTAAGGCCCACCATCACCATGCAAAGAAAACACTTTAATGCTTTGTTTCAATATCATGAATATAACTAACCATGTTCAAAATATAGCCAATATAAGAAAACTACTCTTCCACAACAGGTAAACCACAATTCGTATTCTTTTCTTCTTTATATTATTTTGGCAAGGAACACACAAATTCAAGACTCTGTGAAGATAACCAAGTAGAATAAAAGTGATCATACATACCCTTAAAAGCCAAAGGTATTAAACTTTGCGGCTAGATAACCCCTGAAAGATATCTAAATAATAGAGGGGCAGGCAGAAAATAAAAGGCAAGCATCGGGTGCATAATGAACAATTTAGTTAAAGAAATTATGAAATAAGCCCGCCAAATTATTCATTCCACGTCGTCATTAAATATTGTTTAAAGAGAGACAATATATTATTAAACATTTTAAGCAAGTATGATCGTGTTGTTGAACTCAATACCACCTTCATAAGGTGACTGGGTCGGCCCAAGGATCATCACATTGAAATATCGCATATTCTCTTCTGAAGGGGAAGCACTAATTCCAGGTGCTGCAAAAGCAATCATCATAATATTAGAGACTGACGGGGGTGGAATAAAAAGAAAAGGGTATAACATAACAACCCTTGCATCAAAATTTGAAATATTAAATCATCATGGTAATAAACATTCAACGTATCTCAGAACCAATGTTTTAAAAACCGAACCGGGCATCAAACCTACGAGACCTCCGAGTCATGGTTCAATAGCTTTTAACTGCTCGAATCGGGACAAAACTGCGGTCGAACGGCCAAATAACCGGACCACTGATAGAGCCTGTTCATGGTTTAACCGGTTGAACCGTCCGGTTCAGTTTAGTTTTTAAAACACTGGTCAGAACACACAAAATAAATCCCAATAATACATGGAATAGGACTACTAATTCAGCTGAGGGCGAGCCACAAAAGCACTAAAGTCTAAACTCACGGTGGCAATTCTCAAATACCAAATAAAGCAACAAAGAGAAAGAGCGAATAAGAAGTTACCTGGCTCGCTGAGCAGACGCTGCGTTTCCTGTTTACGTCCACACACACAAAAAAAAAAAAAAAAGACTGATCAAAACATCCAGAGATCAAAATTCATATACAAAATTTACAACAAAAGAAAAACGCATAACTACAATTTGCTTGGAACGAAGATCAAAAGCAAAAGGGAAGTTGAATCCCCAATGTTTCACAACTAACATTCTTCATTTCACTATCTCATTTTGCAGCTGAATTTAAGCAAGACTAAGTGGAAAAGAAGCAATTTTGGCATCCACACAAAAATGACTGCACAGTTCTATGCCAACGCGATAGTGGCGAACAACTGAAAGCCAGTAAACCATGACCGGATTTCGAGTTTCTTTCGATTTCTGAGCAGCCGAACAAATCGAACGGAGAAATTGAAATTGAAATTGAAATTGAGATATCAACAAGGAAATGGATACGAACCTTGATGATTCTTCGAGGGAGGTTACTGTTCGCCATTATCGAGTTCGATTACAAAGCACGCAATAGGGTTTTGAGAGAGAGAGAGAGAGAGAGAGAGTTTCTCTCACTAATAATACAAAGGACAAAGGCTGGGTTTGGTTGTAAACTTGGGAGCTTGAAAACAATTAATTTTTAATTTTTTATAAGCAATAAGCAATCTTTTCTTTTATTAAACGGGGAGGAAAAATAAGGCATTTTTTTTTTTGAGGGAATTATTATTTTGTTGTCACTTTCGCTTTTATAATGGTCAGTATTTTATTATTCGCTTAATTACACTTTTGGTCCCTCAAGTATCAAGATTGTGCGATTTTGGTCCTCTAAGTTTCAATTGTGCGAATTTGGTCCCTTAGGTATTACGATTGTACAATTTTAGTCCCTCATGTTCCAATTGTGCAAATTGGGTCCTCTAATTATTGCAATTGTGCGATTTTGGTCCCTCTTGTCGTTCAATTTCTTAAAAAAAGTTGATGTATCACGTGTGGGTGTGGCCTGACACATAATTTGATTTAGGTGGCATGTTAGTTGGCTTAAAAATTAAAAGGTCTTTACAATATTTTCAATTATAAAATGAATGACAATTGAACTGAGGGGCCAAAATCATACAATTGTGATACCTCGAGGACCCAATTCGCTCAATTAGAACTTGAGGGACTAAAATCGCACAATTGTGATACCTGCGGGACCCAATTCACTCGATTAGAACTTGAGGGACCAAAATCGCACAAACGCCATACCTGGGGGACTAAAAATACAATTAAGCCTTTATTATTTCACCTTCTTCGTACAAAAAAACTCTGTAGTTAAAGTTGTTTTTTAATTAAATATACATATATCATGCACGGAAACATTTTTATAAACCTAATTAAAAAAATTTGCTTTCAATAATAAAATATAATAAATATTATGATAATAATTATTAAATATTAGTGATATTATAAAAAACCTAATATACGATACTTAAACAAATAAATATTAATTGAGTTGCATACAAATAAATCAAATTAATTAAAAAGTACTTTATTAAATTGATGAAAATAAGATAATAGTAATATGTAATTTATGGGTTAATACTACTTTATACATTGATTGAAAACAATTAAAAGAATTGATAAAATGAAATTTTATCATACTTTGAATATATATATAGAGATATATATATATATATTAATGTATTTAGAATATTTAGTTTAACTTATTTTTAATCTATAAATAGCAAATGTATATGAAATATATATTATTGGAAAAGTAACTTGTGTCATACACGAGTATATGATGTCTTTTGTGTATTTTTCTAAAAATTATATGTAATTTTTGGTTTAAAAGATTAATTCAAATATTTGTATGAGAAATTATCTGTCAACTATAAAAGATTTGTTTTATTTAAATGGTGAATGTCAAATTAGAATAAATTCTAATTTACTAATTACTAGTATTATTCATTATAAACAGATGGTTAAATAACTGACTATTTATCATGTTGAAAATAGACTACAGGAGAAAAATCAATATAAAATATAGCTGGTGTGGTGGAATAATTTTAACAATTGATCCGTAATTATATTTCTACCAAACTAAAGTTAAAGTGTTTGTATAAACAAAAATAAAATAAAACAACAAATTTTGAATTGAAATTTAAATATATGTTGTTCATAATTGCATAATACATGTAATGACTCTTGTCAATAGTTAGTAGATAACGTTTAACATGTACAAAAACATAATTATTAGGATATAAAATGTTTAAATCATACAAATATGTATGTATGGTATATATTCAACAATATAAATATGTATAAAATATAATATATGTAAAATTTAATATTTTTTAAACCACTGTAATTAGAGCCTTTGGCCCCTAGTGGTATCTTGGAGTATTCCTACGGCTTCGACTTTTTGGGCGGGTTATGGGACAAATCCTAAGTTTGAGATTTAGTCACAGTTATAGCTCATTCCCCCTTCCTAAGAGTGTGTTTAAGATTAGCATGTGTTGTCAACTCAGCAACACTCATTGGGTTGTAAAACCTAATGTTTGAAATACATGTTTAACTTCTTAAGCAAAAATAATGTTTTTGTTGCAATTTACGGTTTGAAGGCTTTCTTTTAGGTCTCAAACGCTTCAGATGTCCAATGTTTGGGTTTTGCATTCAAAACAAACACCTGTCACAATTGCAGGACAACACAGCTAGAAAACATTCTGCAAGGTAGCCACGCTCATTCGACGTTCGTTTTCCCAGTGTGTCATCGCCACCGTCGTCCATTACGCCCGTATGTGTGTTTGTGTGATGTGAACATGTTTTTAGTATATACAAAAGTTATGAGAAATTAATTAACAATGTATTTAAAAAATATTGACTCATATTATGCGCATTAAATATTAAAACAATATAAGTAAATAAAGAGTAATATGAATTTTATACAAAAATATGTCTAAAGTGCCCATAAAAGTTTATGAGGATTTTTGTTTCAAAAGTTATAAGAAAATCTCAATTTTTAGGGGAAAAATCATTATCTAGATACTATAAAAGAGTAAATAGACATTTTGATCCCTAAATATATGAGGCGTTGTCACTATAGTCCCTAAATGTATCAAAATTATAAAAATATTCTCAAATATGTCTTTCGTTAGTCAATTTGATCCTCAAATATGTGTTTTATTAGTCAGTTTAGTTCTCAAATGTATCTTCTGTTAGTCAATTTAGTCCCTAAAATTACTAACAAAATACACACTTGGAGATGTTTTTGAAATTTAGACATATTTAGAGACTATAGTGACAGTGTCTCACACATTTAGAGAACAAAATGACTATTTACTCACTATAAAATGGTAAAATAAATTTATATTTAAACATATCATATACAATTATAAAAATTCTAGAGTAATATATATCAAAAATTTGTATTTAAACATACATATGAGACATGAATATTCACAAGTATAATTTCTAACATAGCAATTTAAATACTAATATATTTTCATATAAAATATTTAATTCCCATGTTGTATATCATCACTTTATAATTTAAATAGGGGCCTAGCCCCTAGTGACCACCAAAAAACCTTATAATTTAAATATTAATATAATTTAATGTATTGTTTGATATATTTTTACTCCTAGCTTTCATTTTTTATTTACATTTACTTCTATAACTCACATAGTATAATGTTTTATTATAAAATTTTCTTTCTCTTATGATCCGTGTATTTAACACTAAATCTCAACAAAAAAAAAATTTCACGTGATTTACCCCAAAAAATGGTCAACAACTTAAATTTAAATTTGGGTGCTTTATATATTAAAGAATTTATATCAAAAATTTTGTGTTAAAAACACATATTTTATATTAATTAATTTATAATAATGAGTAGTTTGTACGTATAAAAATATTTATCCATTTTTTGATAGAAATATTTTGAGAGAAATATTTTCCTTGATTTTTATTGATATGATAAGTAAATATATATACAATCACTTTGGCTACAAAATCGTAACTGAATCCTGTGATTTTGTTGCCATGATTCCTAAATAAATACAATCACTTTGGTTACAAAATCGTAACTGAATCCTATGATTTTGTTGCCATGATTCCTAAATAAATGTACACCAAATATAAAAGATATTTACATGATTTCCTATGATTGTGTTACCAAATATAAAAGATATTGACAGATTCTAATACACCCCCGTAGTCGAAACTGAAGGTTGACAAATGTTGAGACTATCTCGAAAATCATCAAAGAGTTGCAGCGGAAGACCCTTAGTGAAGATGTCAGCAATTTGGTAACGTGAAGGAACATGTAAAACCCAGATTCGACCACGAGCAACCTTTTCACGCACAAAATGTATATCCATCTCAATGTGTTTAGTGCGTTGATGTTGAACAGGATTGCCGGAAAGATAGACTGCGCTTATATTATCATAATAGACTAATGTAGCCTTCGTGATAGGACAATGAAGCTCCAAAAGTAAGTTTCTAAGCCAACAGGACTCGGAAACTACATTAGCAACTCCACGGTATTCGGCTTCAGCACTGGATCGAGACAAGGTAGGTTGTCGTTTCGCAGACCAAGATATTAAATTGTCCCCGAGATATACACAGTATCCAGACGTAGACCTTCTGGTGTCTGGACATCCACCCCAGTCAGCATCAGTATATGTGGTGAGCTTATCAATGGAGGAGGGGGAGAGATGTAGACCGAAAGTAAGAGTACCTTTAACATAGCGAATGATTCGCTTCAAGGCAGTCATATGCTGGGTCCTCGGGTCATGCATAAACAAACACACTTGTTGAACGGCATAGGAGATATCTGGTCTTGTAAATGTCAAATATTGTAAGGCGCCGGCAAGACTCCGATATTCGGTTGGATCATGATATGGATTTCCTGAAGATCCACTGAGTTTGGCTTTGGTGTCCACTGGTGTAGAGGATGGTTTGCAGGAAGACATGCCTGCTCGCTCAATAATTTCTTCGGCATATTTGTTTTGTGAAAGAAAAAGACCTCCTGAATGTCTTGTAACAGATATGCCCAAAAAATAACTTAGGGGATCCAAATCCTTCATAGCAAATTCAGAGCCAAGTTTAGACATGATGGATTGACGGAGAGTATCTGAAGATGCAGCAATAATGATGTCATCCACATAGAGAAGAATATAAGTTGTGTCGTCACCTCGGTGATAAATGAATAAAGAATGATCTGAGACACTGTGAGAGAAACCCAACGTAGCTACAAAATCAGTGAATCGTTGGTATCAAGCCCGAGGTGCTTGTTTGAGGCCATAAAGTGACTTCTTTAGCAGGCAGACATAATCCGGGTGTTGGGCATTGCGAAAACCAGGAGGTTGGTGCATGTACACGGTTTCATCAAGATTTCCATGTAAAAATGCGTTTTTGACATCTAATTGGTGAAGACACCATGATTTAGATAAAGCAATGCTTAGTACCATCCTGATAGTAGCCGGTTTGACAACTGGACTAAAAGTCTCACCACAATCGACACCAGCTTATTGACCTGCACCATCACCAACTGATCCGCAGACCACTCCTTCTCTCAAACAAACCGATCCTAATCTATGGTCGCGTCTTGACGCCGTTGTCCTCCAATGGATTTATGGCACCATCTCTGATGATCTTCGCAACACAATCATTGAGCATGATTCAACCGCTGAGCTTGCTTGGAACCGCTTATTTGATATTTTCTATGACAACAAAAACTCTCGGGCTCTATACCTAGAACAAGAGTTTTCGAGAGTGACCATGGAGCAGTTTCCTGATGCTTCCTCTTACTGTCAGCACCTCAAATCGCTCTCGGATCAGCTATCTAATGTTGGTGCTCCTGTTTCAAATGAACGGTTGGTCCTTCAACTCGTTTCCGGCTTAACAGATGCTTATGCCACTGTGGGCTCCCAAATTCGTCATGGAGACTCTCTTCCTCCTTTTTACAAGGCCCGTTCTATGCTCGTTTTGGAGGAAACGGCACGGGCAAAAAGGGCGACAATCCCCACATATAACTCTACTTTTCTAATTTCTCAAGATGACAACTCTGCTGGAAATCGATCTCAACATCACAACCGCAACAACAACCATGGCAACAACAGCCGCGGTGGTCGTGGCGGTGCAGGAAGCAACCACGACGGCCGTGGTAGAGGCTGAGGAGGTGGTCGTGGCGGTCGATCACAGCAACACCAACCAAGAAAGACGGGCAAAGCGGCCTCCAACACAACAAAGAAGAATGGGTGTATCCTCCTTGGGCAAGACTGTGGCAGCCATGGGCCACACCACCGTGTCCATATCCTACAACAGGACACTGGCCGAAACCTCTCCCATCTCAGCAGGCCCGCCAGTCAGGAATTCTTGGGCCTAAGCCTCAGCAGGCCCATATAGCAGCAACCTCTCAACAAACACAGTCTCCATATGCACCTACCGATATCCATGCTGCCATGCATACTCTCTCCCTCTTTCCTCCTGATGATCAATGGTACATGGACACAGGGGCCACCTCTTACATGACTACAAATGGAGGTAATCTTACGTCTTATTCCAATATGAGTAACAATATTACTGTTGGTAGTGGTCATCATATTCCAGTTATTGGTTGTGGAAATGCATCATTACCTCACCCTCATCATCATTTAACCTTAACCAATGTCTTGCATGCACCCAATTTAATTAAAAACCTTGTCTCTGTAAGAAAATTTACCATTGACAATGATGTTTCTGTTGAATTTGATCCCTTCGGTTTTTCTGTGAAGGATTTTCAGACAGGGATGCATTTAATGAGATGTAATAGCTCGGGTGAACTTTATCCCATTACCACAAGACCATACACTACAACACCATCCACCTTTGCTGCTTTATCCAGAGAATTATGGCATAATCGTTTAGGACATCCGAGAGCTCCTGTTTCACATTCTCTTCACCGAAACAATTTTATTGTCTGTGATAAGTCTCGGAATAATTTCTTTTGTCATTCTTGCCCTCTTGGAAAACAAATTAAATTACCTTTTTATGAATCTTTATCATCCACTTTATTTCCTTTTGATATACTGCATAGTGATCTTTGGACATCACCTATTCTTAGTTCAGGTGGACATCGTTATTATGCTTTATTTCTTGATGATTTCACGAATTTTTTATGGACTTTTCCTCTCGCAAACAAATCTCAAGTCTATTCCATTTTTCTCCAATTTCGTAATCACATTAAAACCCAATTTGAAAGAGAAATTAAGTGTTTTCAATGTGACAACGGAAAAGAGTACAACAATGCGCTTTTTCATAAGTTTTGTGAACTCAATGGAATGACTTTTAGATTTTCTTGTCCTCATACATCTTCTCAAAATGGAAAAGCCGAAAGAAAAATTCGTACAATAAATAACATCATCCGAACTCTTCTTGCTCATGCCTCTCTACCACCTTCCTTTTGGCACCATGCACTACAAATGGCCACTTACCTTCTCAATATTCTCCCAAATAAAAAGCTTGCCCTCCAAACACCCACCAAAATTCTCTACCAAAAAAGTCTGTCCTACTCTTATCTTCGAGTTTTCGGATGTCTCTGTTATCCTCTTATTCCATCTACCTCTAGAAATAAATTACAAGCTCGATCAACACCATGTGTGTTTTTGGGGTATCCATCTAACCATAGAGGATACAAATGTTATGAGTTGTCGAGTCGAAAAATAGTTATTTCTAGGCATGTTGTTTAGGAGAGAGAGGGTCATCTCCGGCCATGAGGGAGGATGAAGGCGAGAACCTCCGCTGGCGGCTAGGCTAGGTTAACGTGAGAAGGAGAGGCTATGGAAAACCTAAGCTTACTGATACAATGATAGAAATATTTTGAGAGAAATATTTTCCTTGATTTTCATTGATATGATAAGTAAATATATATACAATCACTTTGGCTACAAAATCGTAACTGAATCCTATGATTTTGTTGCCATGATTCCTAAATAAATGTACACCAAATATAAAAGATATTTACATGATTTGCTATGATTGTGTTACCAAATATAAAAGATATTGACAGATTCTAATATTTTTTTTGAAGGAAAAAATATTTATCCATAGTAACTTAGATATTAATTAAAGCTGACAAAATGGACTACTCGCGAGCCAGCCTGCTTCGGGTTCGGGCTTTATTGAGCCGGGCTAAAAAACCCGAGTTGAAAAACAAGCTCTGAAAAAGATGCCCAAGCTCGGCCCTATGCGGGCTGCGAGCTTATTCGGGCCGCCCGCATAATTTGAAAAAAAATCAATTGCAAAGGTTCTGTTTGTATACTATATTACAATTAGATCTTCACAAAAAAAATATACTACAATTAGATAACGACTATGAATCGGTAACACCCAATATTTTCATGTATTCGTTTCCATTATTAATTAATAGCAATTAGAAAATTAAAAATGTTCCTTTGCTTTGTGATTTGTAAAGCTAAACTATGCCACGTTCGACCTTTTAAACGGCCCTGTCTTAGATGAGGTTAGCACCTGCTACTTACTACGAGAGTGCTGTCCACTTCCACTAGAGGTTGTTTGGTTGGAGTCCATTTAATTTCTCCCTCTATTAGTGCATTATGGTATGAATCTGGAATTTCATCTCCAGAGCCAAATGGTAAGCTGCAAAAACTGCATACTAAACCACATGCTTTACCTTTTTCAACTTATGCTTTCAGCTGATTATCATTTCACTTTGGGCCTGAGTGTTAGTAGCCCATCTTTTTAATGTTTTAGTATTATATTATGCGGGTTGTGGGTTGCTCGAAGCCTAGTCGGGTTAGCCCAGTACGGGCTTAGGCTTTATCGGGTCGGGACAAAAGGCCCGACTACAAAAATGGGCTCAAAATTGACTACCCATGCCCTATGCATTTTACAAAATTTTCAATACATATTGTCACACTGTAATTTAAAATAAAATAAGTTTTTATATAGATATAAATTCACTTTTATAAAATTAGATATAAAAGACCTTCAATCAATTAAATTTAACAAACTATAAATATAATCGGGTAAAAAATACAAACTTACTTTTTTATGCAAAATTAGTGTGTAAAAACATCACTGTGCCTACTGAAATCCGAACTATGTTGGCATTGACTACATGAAAAACAATCAGATTCGGTGAGAAGATAATAATTGAGAAAGAAATATATTTATTCTAATGTTATATAACAATGGATTAAAAAAGTTTTAAAATCAAAATAATGTATAATTTTCTTCTAGCAATGACATGTTAATTATGTTTTAAGTAAGATGCTCATTTCTGTATATTAAGTACAGTTTTTTCCTTAGTGTATATTCTTCTTATTGTTTTCTTGTAAAATGTCAATCCCCGTGTGTTACAAATAAGAAAATAATATTAATTTCCCTAAAAATTATAAATATTTTCAAGCTTCAATTTGTAAGGAGAAGATAAAAAAAATATGTATTTAATTTTTTTATTTAATTAGTTTAATTAAATTAAATAAATTTAAAAATTATTTAGATAAATAATTCAATAATGAATTACATTAGAAGAGTAATAAATAAAAAATAGGTATATTAATATTAAATGTTTAAAAACAAAGAATTTTAGTTTGGATGGACGATAGTTGGTGGACCTCACCATCTTAGATAATAGATCCTCAAATTATAATAAAGTTAACGTTTCTAGTAATTTATATCCAAATATTTATTTTCATATATAACGGATATTTTCTTCTATATATTTTCATTTAAAACTTTTATTTCCGTTTCTTGTAATTTTATTTTTTAATTTCTAAATGAATCTATTTATATAATAAATAATAATAATAATATTAATATATGAAATAAAATTAAACTTAACTCATACAAAACAAAATATTATAATAAATTAGTTCGTCCAGAAGATAATAAATAAATAGAGTTTAAGACTTTTCAATATGCTAATGTTGAAATTATTAAAACAATAAAATTCAAATAGACACTTATACTACAACGTCGTGTGATTTTTCGTAGCAATTCATATGCGCAAATATTTTTATGTAAAATATTGATTCCAGTATTTTATGTGTAGTTTTCCCTACATATTTGTGTGAAATATTCATCTCTCTGTTATATTTTTATTTTACAACTTTTGTGTTAATAAACTTCGATATAGATATTGTATAAAAGATAATTCAAATTGACCCATATAAAAAATACATTTAATAAATTAGTTAGGTGATATTATAATAAATAAAAAATGAAAAGTGATTTTCCTAATATTATAAAGATTTTAAATTCGATTTGCATGGAAAAGATAACAAATTTACAATTCCCATGCGTCAAGATTTTTAAAAACTTCATAACATATTAACATGATACTTGTTGTAATATGACAGCAATAATTGAAAAATCGGCAAGCCGAAGAAACTATAGTTTTGATTGAAGAATTCTTCTTATCGCACGCAAGGTAGCAATTATAGTTCTGCTCATCATTGTTGGAATCAAGTGGATTCAAAAACAATGACCCTTAATTATTTTTATGATAATAAATAGTTAATAAAACAATTTATCCTCTAATGTGTTTGTTAGTGTGCAGAAGTCACTATTTATCAGAAGGAATTATATTAGAAGACTAAGTGAAAATATGTATTTCACTCCCAGTTTCATAAATCTGAGTATGACATTAATCCTCTGAAAATTGTTGACGTCATCGTCTAATAGCCTCACTTTGTCTTGGTCAACGCTCTGTTGTCAGTCAACGCTCTGATAGACCATGCTCTGGTGAGACCAGGCTCTGTCTTGGTCAACACTCTGTTTTTTGTCAACGCTCAACAGATTATGAATAGACTACTCAGTGGAAGCCTTCGTCTGTTTCTACAAGACTTTGTTATATGAAAGGCCAACAAATTCAGTACTGAAGAACTTGCCTCTGTTTCAAGTTCACTCTGGTGAACAGAGTATCTCAGTAACAAGCATCGTCTGTTTGACAGATGCTCTGATTGGAAATCAGACTGAGTGTTCATTAAAGACTACTTCATCTATTAAAGAGACCTCATTGATAAGTATTTTAATGTACGAGGAATCAAAAGCCAAAGAGAATGTTAACGGATATAATCATCAGAAAACTTGCTCAAGAAGTGTCTTATTTTCAAAAGACCATAAGGGACAAGATTCTGCAAAAGCCTGCTGTGTCAGTATGTAAGAGCAGAGTGGAAAACGACGTGACTTGCTAAAAGCCACAAAGAGGGGATCTGAAGTTTTGTTCTTTGGTAAAAAGAGCTGTTAGGTCACAACGGCACTATTCACAACCCTAGCTATATGTATCTTACTTCATTCACTGAAGTAGGTTAACGATTGAGAACGCAGTGAAACAAAGTGAGCAAACAAGATTCATTCCAAGTCTCTGAGATCACATTGAACAAGCACTTAAACGTTTTATTCTTTCAGTTTGAAAGTTATTCTTTGTGCTTGAGTTTTTCATTGTATATCCTCTCTGCTGAGAGTTATTTGATATTGTTTCAAACTACTTTTGAACACTGTTGTTATCACCAGAAAATACCAGCCATAGCCGATGAAGGGAATAGCCGATGCGTGAGATAAGCCGATCAGATTTGTAGCCGAAAACTGGTCCCATTGAACCGAGGCTAGAAAGGAAAATGTTGGAAGTTCAGAGAGCATCGTGAGGCCAGCCGATTACTAAAGAGTTTAGTCGGTGTGGATAAAGGAAATATCCGATTATTATGGCCTCATCGGCTGAGCTATTGTTGATTAACATGGAGCTTTGAAGCTCGACCAAGGGTTAAATATGTGAAAGTCATGGACTTTGGCGCCAAAATGATTAAAGCTAGCTCTTGAAGGCCTTCAATGCATTTAACACGTGATAAATCGTTTGCCCAGCCGATGGGAGAGCGGTTAACCCACGATACGCATAAGGAAGCAGTTGAGGGATACTCACGACCGCTTGTTGTCAGCCATGAACGTGCGGAACGCATAATGGCCAATAGGGGGCGGTTACATTTTTGTTTTTCTTTTGTATATATATACCTTCGCTGAGAAATGTAAAGACACAGACAATCAATCAAACAACTATTTCTCTTGCAATTTATCGACTTTACAAAGATTTATCTTAGCCGATTCCATGTATCTTAGTCTTAGCCTTAGCATAGCGTAGATTCGCCACACTCAACGCTTTACGAGCGGTTGGGGAACCCATAATCGAGAATCGAGTTCCGCTTCGGTGTAATCGCTTAAACAGGAATCAATTTGTTTGGTGGGCGTTAGCCGAATCCTCTACGATTTTTTCCACGCAAACAAGTTTGGCACGACGGTGGGACCATAGGTGAATTGAAGGACATGTTTGATTCTCCAGTATGTGATCACGCTTGGCGTATGGACCTGAGGGCCGGAAAGAAACTCAACAACAACATGGAGTCGAGTACAAATCCCAAAAGAACCCCACCACGCAAGAACAACGAGTCAGCATACACCTTGGGTATGCCCACAACGGGTGAAGACATTCCAGCCTCTCGCACCACCTGCAGAAATGAATAACCCAGAGAATACCGAAGCCCCAGTGGTCATGACCACTTCTTTCATCAGGCAGCAGATTGATATAGGGATTCATGACATTATGTACCAAGTGTCAAGGCGGTTGGCGATATTGTCGTGCCCATGGTGCATAACGAGGTTCAAGAAAGAGACATGGAAACCAAATGAGGACAAAGAATGTGAACACTCGGCTAGTTCTCTGCTGGTTGGGAACGGCAAACCCAAAGATGCACAAGGCAACAAACCGGCACCACCGAATGTGGTTCGGGATCGGGCCTTTTTCAGCACAACCAATCCCACTACCGGTAGGCCACCAACCCGCACGCAAAGGATCAAGAGAATACATGGGTACCACCCATGCCGGGGCAAGTGATGCCACCTGATCAAGCGAATCTGCAGTATGGGCAGATCAACATGGCCCAGAGGCCAGTTAACACGGTTGGACACATTGGTCTGCCGCCAGTAATCTCGTATGCTCCAAGGGATGGCCCTACTGCGTGCGGTGCAAACACATATGGACAACCAAATTGGCAGCCGATGGCTCCTGGTTATGGTTCAGGGAAGCTATCTTGTAATTGGAACCTCAACAATCCACCATTCTGCCAACCGCAACCAGTCCCCACGCCATACCCTCCAATAAGTTCAAATATACTACGAACTACCGGGCAACTATGGGGAGAGCGCATGGAACACCTGCTCCACCTTTACCCTGCACGCATCTACTGCTCCAGGACTCGGTCGGAGGTTTTGGGAATATGGTCCAGAGCAAAGAATAGAATACCAATCCACCTCTAGGCCAAATACCTTCAACCTTCGTAATCCGCTCCAACAAAGCTTCACCCCGAGACCGGGTCGAGTGCGCCACCGAATCCAAGAAGATAATCGGCAGGAGCCTCCCATTTGATAGACCCGTAAATGATTGCAAGTACCATCAAGAAGTACTTCGATACAATTAAAGCCGTTGGACCGCCTTGTTTACAGAAACCGCACTGGATGGGTGGATTGGATGGTTCCTCTCCCTAGGGGATTCAAAACTCCAGATTTCACCATATTCTCAGGGGAAGATGGCAAGTCTACCATGGAGCACATAGGGCGTTTCACAGCCCAGTGTGGTGAAAGCAGCTAGAATGAGTATCACAAGCTTCAACTTTTCCCATTATCACTCACTGGGACAGCGTTCACCTGGTATTCCTCCCCGCTCCAAACTCAAGATGCAATTGGGCCGACATGGAGAGGTGCTTCCATGATAGATTTTACTCGCCTCAACCTCAAGTTACTGTGAATCGATCTAACTAGTCTCAGGCAAAGCAAGTTGAGGAGCTTCTTGATTATATTGAAAGGTTCAGAAGAAAGCAGGAAATGTTCTGTGCAATTCCCTGAAGCGAATATACCTCCATGGTGATTAACAACATGCACCCACAAATTGAAGGAGAAGTTAGTAGGACAAGCCTGGCATGCATTTGAATCAATCTAGCGTAGCGGCTATCCGAAGTTGAGCAATATATCCAGGAAAAGGAAAAGCGAAGGGCTAGCCGAGGAAAGGGTCCCCATTTAGTCTCTATCATAGAGGCAGAGGAATCTGACTCCGAAGCGGTTAACCTCACTGCTGATATGATGGTAGCCGAGATAGTCAAAGGGAAGAGCTATTCCTGCCAAAGATTGAAGGCCGCCAAGGCCAAAGAAACTGAATCAACAGAGGATAGGGCAGGGTACTCCTTTGACATAACCAAGGCAGACTGCAGTTTTCGATTACTTGCTCAAGGACAAGCAAATTCTGGCCGCTAGAGGGCATCGGATTCCACCTCCTCAAGAATTGATGAACAAGAAATACCGTAAGTGGCACAACTCTTATAACCATTCTACACTAATCGTGTAGTTTTCAGGAAGGCCATACAAAAGGCTATCAAGGAGGGTAGGTTCAAGCTAGCCGATAAGAGCATAGCCGAGATGTCAGTAGACACCAATCCATTCCCAGTTGTAACCATGGCCATGGTGTCTTTCTCAAGGCCTGATTAGCCCAGGCCAATAAGAGGGGAACAATCCATCAGGAGTGTTTGGATACCCAAAGAAGAATCCAAAAGAGACCAAGAGGTCACTAGGGGATCTGTGTTTGACAGATTAGGAAACCCACCAGTGTCACCGAAAAACGCTGTGGGCCAACCATCTTCGAGCCGATTCCATGGTAAACCTCCTGCATCTGACGTTTGACTAACGAGTTGATCAACCAAGATCTGCAACATGCACTCAAAGACTAAGAGAACGCAAAGATGCTCGGAGATCAAGCGCCAAAATCAATCGGGAACCTCACCAAGCCCACCGATTATGCCCAGGATCATTGAGGACCCTCTCCCAAAGTCTAAGAGAAGGGTGGCGGAGTTCAATGTCGAAGGGGAATGTCCTCTTCGCATAACAAGAAGGGAATGATGATGAACTCAAACCACAGAGGATGATCAAGCCAGCTGCAAATGTCAAAGAAGGGAAGTGGGTGGTTAATCAACCTCCGAAGAAGAAAGAGTTCAAGCCAGTCACACTGACTAGAACGCAGAAAAGAAGGCTGCAGAGGGATAGATCCTTGCAAAGAATGAAACAAACCCTGCAGATGATAGCCGATGCCAAGACAGCCGATAAGAAGGAGATCCCAGAAGCTAAAGTGGCAGAAGCCATTGACAGGGCTTTTGGACCTTGCGGTTTGGAGCCTGACAAAGTTGAAATTGATCAAGCCAAGGAGGCCCCAATGACAATCACGGTTGCCGTGGTGGACATAGGGCAGCCTGAAGAAGGAAAAGGGGAACCTGATAAAGAGGAAGGGCATATTCCCACATACACAAACTGTTTGAATGGTAATGACGAGCCGATCTTAGAGTCTGGTTACCGGGAAGATTCAATTCTGGACTATCTCTCAGATGAGAGTGAAGCCGGATTGATGGCCGCCATTGAGGTCGTTAGCCTGATCCCAAGCGAGTTCTGAGCTGGTTATCCCCAGATTGAACACTTAGAAGGAGACGTATGCGTGGAAGAGGCAGAATGGGCAACTTTAGCCGATGACACGACAAAAGATGCTTTGAGTAATGTATTTGGTAGGCCAACTGAAGACATGATGAAGCACTTGAAGCCCTTGTATGTGAGTGTAACGACCCGTTTCCGGACCGCTACCGAGCTCAACATACCGAGCTCGAGTTACCGAACTCAGCACACAGAGCTCAACTAAACCTGTATGAGATGTGTTTTAAAACGGTACTCTTGTGCCTTTTAAAAAGTACGGTCTATTTTTTTTTTTTTTATAAAACCAACTCGTGCACATCAGAGTAATTACAGCTTTTCGAAAACATGGTGCAACTAAGACACAAGACATAAATTCTAATAAAACATACATGCATATATACCACTCGACTAGTAATGTATACAAAATACAGAGTAGTAAATGTACAAAGAAAATACACCTAAGGTATGACGACTTCAAGAGAGCAATCATACCCTGGGGGTACTTCCGGCACTTCCCACGCAGGTCGCTCCAAAAGTAAACCGCCGCCTACCAGCAGCAACAAAACATAACTGGCCCAAACTGGTCACGACCTCTGAACATAAAGAAAAACAAAGTACAGTCATCAGAAAAACAAACATCCAACAACATAATCAATCACGACAAATAGAGGTCGTCGCCCTGCTCCTCGTCGAGCTCCTCCCCGCCATCGCTCTGCCGAAGTTCCTCGCACTCGACATCGCTCGGGTAACCGCTATGGATTGAAGGCACCACGGAAAGTGGTCAACTTCTCAACAATACAAGATAAGCACGGCATAAAGAAATGAGCAAACAAAGAAAGTATAACATTCACCAACGTGACTCGACCATCTCACTCTAACTCGACACAACTTGCAATCCATTTTCTCTCGACTCGACAAGTTTTCCGCAATGCACACGCCGGACCGGATGTCGGCACGGCCAGCCGAAGCCTTGGGATCCTCGCTCTCCCTAGGACAATCAACTCAGGTCCCATAGCGTGGCGACGTCTAGTCAATCTCCCGTAAACAAAAGGGGACCTAGCACCCTTAGTTATCCGGGTCACGGCTCAAAAACGTCATACGACTCGCCTAGCTCGCTCACTCGATGAACAATTCGCCGCATACGACATTCAAAGAGTTATACACAAGATATTCAACCGCATGTCAAATAAAAAGAGCAAGCTCGACATGAAGAAACGCAATTCAACATGCAATACACAATTCACAACATATATTCAATCACATATTAAATACATGCAAAAACCCAATCATATCACAACATTTCAAGCTCGACACAAATCAGGGAATCCATTCACAATAACATATAAACTAAAGTCTTAATAATGTCTAAAAGTTGCCCTTACCGAACTCCGAGCTAACGCTGCTCGACAACGACCTCGACACGGCTGTCTTCAAACGAGCTCGACAACGACTTCTCTTACTCGATCTCGACACGTACGCTTTTCAGTCGACCTCGACACGTACAGCTCTCGATCTGGATCCCACTGCTTCCACGTCCTCGGGTTCGGAAATCACACGATCTCGGGAATCAGACTTCCTAAAACAAGCACAACTCAGTTCGATCTATGGGTTCTAATAACACTTAGCTCTCATCCCAAGCTTAACCACAACCCAGTAAACATTACAAAATAACTCCTTTCATACATCTCAGACAAGACCATTTTTCCACTAACACAAGGTTAGGGTTTTCGATCAAAAGTTCATGAAAAAGGTTTTCTGATGCTACAACAGATAATCGACAACAACAACAACCAGAAGCAACAACGACAAACTAAAACAAGAACTCGAAACAACCAAAAATGAAGGGTTTCTGGGCACTGCCTATTGTAGAAAACAGAGGAAGAAATTTGTTTTACAAGCCCAAATAGTCGGTTAGAAAGGTCGGTAATATTATGAAGAAGAAAACCCATCAAAGTGACATGTTTTGGAAGCATAAAACTGGCTAAAATGGAAAGAAGAAATAGCGCTAAACAGTAGCATGAAGAAGAGAAAAATCTGTTTTTCCATACCTCAGATGGTGGTCGAGATGGTGATGTATATCGAGAGGATGATGAGAACCAAGGTTGATGAAGAAAGTTTATGCAGAAGCTCGATGGAACTCAAGGTTCTTCGATGGAAGTTTTGGAGAGAAAGAGGAACTCAGAGAAGGAAGGAAGAAGAAAGAAGCAAAGAGAAAGTGAGTGTTTGTGAGAGGGTTGATCGATTATACAGCTGGTGAGAGAAGGGCATTATCGTAACTACAGTTATGAGATGCCAATCCCATCAGTCAATCTACCCATCTAATCGCTCCTCTCTCATGATTACCCTCTACTCTATAGGTCAGAGATCTAGACACGGCGACGAGACCGCAGTTTACAATATAATTATTACAAACAATATAATAATAACGCTGAATAACGTTCGTAAGAATACGAGTTATCATCTCGACACGATGTCGACCAGGGTGCTCGTGCAAGCGCACAAGGCTCTAACACGAGTTCGTGCACGCGGCCTCCTCAGTTCGACATGCGACCTCCTCAGCTCGGTGCGCGACTTCATCAACTCGACACACGATCTCCTCAGCTCAGCAGCTAGTGCACGCGGTCTCCTCAGCTCAGCAAATGACCTCGGCACGCGATCTTGGCACGGGATCTCGACACAAGGTCTGGGTACGAGGTCTCGACACGAGATCTCGACGCGAGGTCTCGATCCGACGTCCTAATACGAGGTCGATCTCGTCCTCAGGTGTTACAGTGAGAGCCTACATCAATGGCAAGGCCTTCAACCAAGTGTTCGTTAATAATGGGGCGGTATTGAACGTGATGCCGGTGGCCACCTTGAGGAGTTTGAACAAGTCTGAAGAAGACCTGATCCCAACTAACATGAAAATAGCTAGCTTCATGGGAGAGGATTCGTCTGCCTTGGGAATCCTGATAGCCGAGATCACTATTGGCCCCAAGAGCATCAAGTCAGATTTCTTCGTGAATGATGGCAAACCATCTTATGCAGTCCTGCTAGGGAGAGATTGGATTCACACCAGCCAGTGCTTATCTTCCACCATGCATCAAAAGCTCATTTTTTGGGAAGGGGATAAAATTGAAATAGTCTCAGCCGATGACAATCCATTCCCAGCTGAGGTACAAAATCTAGAAGCTTTGTTCTACTCTCCCTCTGTGGCTCCCATAGCTGTTACTGAGGAATACGAGGAAGGATCCTGGGAATCTTGTAACTTGACACCCCAGGGATTCAAGATCGAGCAATTAGCCGAACCACGGCTAGCCACGGAGGTTTGTTATGTTTAAAGACACCCAAGTGGTGCAGGACTTATGGGACCGGCTAGAAGCTTTCAGGATTGAATCTCACGTAGCTGAGTCCTTGCTGATAGACAAACAACAAGGCGATGGCCTCACATCGGCAGACGAGATCACGGAGTTGCCGATGGAGTTTGAATCACCTATTCGGAGGACTTTACCAACCTTTGAATCTCAAGACCCCTTGGAGGACCTCAATTTGGGAACTCCAGAAGAGCCTCGGCTAACGCAAATCAGCGGATTGCTGGGGAAGAGGATAAGAAAGAGGTGGTAGCCCTGCTGGAAAAATATAAAGACTGCTTTGCATGGGACTATCATGAGATGCCTGGGCTAGCACGAGAATTGGTGGAACATAGGCTACCGATCAAGGAGGGATTCAAGCCACATAAGCAGCCACCTAGAAGGTACCATCCTCAGCTGATGCCACAAATCAAAGCAGAAATCGAGCGTTTGCTCAATGCTGGGTTCATCAGAACAGCCAGGTACGTAGAGTGGTTAGCTAACATAGTACCTGTCAAGAAGAAGAATGGCAAGATTCGAGTTTGCATTGATTATAGAGACTTGAATTTAGCCACTCCAAAGGATGAATATGTGATGCCTGTGGCAGACATGTTAGTCGATGCAGCTGCCACACATGGTATTTTAACCTTCATGAACGGGTACTCGGGCTATAATCAAATATTTGTAGCTGAGGAGGACACTCACAAGACTGCATTCAGGTGCCCAGGGGCACTGGGAATTTATGAATGGTTGGTGATGCCATTCGGCGAAGAATGTCAGCCACCTACCAAAGAGCGATGAATGCTATCTTCCATGATCTAATCGGCAAGACTATGGAAGTATACATAGACGATGTGTTGGTAAAATCCAAAGACTTCAAAGCCCACTGGCCGATTTGGAACAAAGCTTTGCAGAGGATTGAGGTCCATAACTTGAAGATGAATCCTTCAAAGTGCATGTTTGGTGTGTATCACCGCAACTTCCTTGGTTTCTTGGTGCATCAAAAGGGCATTGAAATAGACCAAAACAAAGCCAAGGCAGTGATGGAGGCAAGACCACCCAGGAACAAAAAGGAATTACAGAGCATGCTGGGCAAAATCAACTTCTTGAGAAGGTTCATAGCTAATTCAGCTGGTAAGATGAAGGCTTTTTCCCCTTTGCTGAAGCTCAAGAACGCTGAGGAGATGGTGTGGGGTCCTGAACAACAAGAGGCCTTTGGACAAATAAAGAAGGCTTTAGCTAGTCCACCAGTTTTGGTGCCCCCCATGCCAGGGAAGCCTTTGAAACTTTACATTGCAGCTGCTAAAGAATCTATCGGCTGCCTGTTAGCACAGGATGCTGAAGATGGAACTGAAAGAGCGGTGTACTTCCTTAGCCGAAGCCTCAATGATGCTGAAACCAGATATACTCCCTTGGAGAAGTTGTGCCTGTCTTTGTTCTACGCTTGTACAAAACTCGAGTATTATTTAATGCCACATGAAATATTAGTTTTATGCAAAATTGACATTGTTAGGTACTTGCTTAATAGGCCTGTCTTACAAGGTCGCTTGATGAAGTGGGCCATTAAGCTCACTGCCTTCGCGTTGAAATACATCCCATTAATGGCTGTCAAGGGTCAGGCCCTAGCTGATTTCTTGGCAGAACATCCCTGCGTGGAAGTGGAGGACCCTTAGGTATCTCCAATTACTTGTATAAACCTATTGCCTTGGGTCCTAACTTTTGATGGGTCCAAAACCCAGAAAGGAGTGGGAGCCGGAGTGACAATTACCAACCCAAATGGGAAAATGTGGAGGTTTGCGTATCGGCTAAACCCATGTTTAACTAATAACCAAGCCGAGTATGATGCCATGATCATAGGGTTAAAACTGTTAGCCATGATGGGCACTGATTACATTCATGTAAAAGGCGACTCCCAGTTGGTGGTCAGACAGCTAACCAAAGAATATGGGTGCAACAACGCAAATCTGTTGGCACGTTATGCAACGGCTGACAGATTGATTCACCAATTTATTGATGCAAAGGTGTCATACATCCCCAGAGGAGCTAATATGGAGGCCAACGATCTGGCCCAAGAGGCCTCCGGATATAGGAACTCTTTGTTGACTTTGGAGTACGACGAATTACCAGCCGAGGTCGCAGACCAAATCGATTCATGGAGGAACGAGTTGATCGAGTACTTACAGGATCCTTCTAAGTGCACTGACCCCAAAGTTAAGAGACGGGCTCTAAGGTATGTGCTTCTTGATGATGAATTGTATAAGAGAAGCATGAATGGGGTATTGCTAAAGTGCATAGATAAGAATGAAGCCCTAAGGGTTATAGGTGAAGTTCACGAAGGCATATGCGGCTCGCATAGGGCTGGGCCTGTTATGAAATGGTTGATTTATCGCCATGGGTATTATTGGCCTACCATCACAGCCGATTGCTTTCAATACGCCAAAGGATGCGAAGAATGCCAGCTGCATGGTCCCATTCAAAGGGTACCAGCTGAATTGATGCATCCAGTGGTGAAACCTTGGCCATTTAGAGGCTGGGCCATGGATTTGATCGGCAAAATCCATCCACTATCTTCCAAAGGACACAATTTCATTATTGTGGCAACCGATTACTTTACTAAGTGGGTGGAGGCTCAGCCGATGGTCAAGGTACAGCAAGATGACGTTATCCGATTCATTCAACACCAGATCATATACAGGTTTGGGATTCCAGAGACCATCACCATGGACCAGGGAACTATGTTCACTGGAGATAAGGTGGTTGCCTTTGCTCAGCAGTTTGGGATTAAATTGATACATTCATCCCCATATTATGCACAGGCTAATGGGCAAGCCGAGGCAACCAACAAGATTATTGTGGACCTGATCAAAAAGAATTTGGAAAACAAGTCCAGAAAATGGCATTCTCTGGATGAGGCTTTATGGGCCATAAGGAATTCCAAGTCAACGGCCACTGGCACAACTCCATATCGGCTGACTTACGGCCAAGATGCGGTTTTGCCTTTGGAAATCAATGTCACTTCTCTAAGAGTGGCGAGACAGAATTTCTTAAGCCTAGAAGAGTATCAGCAAGCCATGCTTATGGAGTTGGATCAGTTGGATGAAAATCGGTTAATGGCCTTAGAAAGAATTGAGGCAAGCAAACGCAGAATGGCTAGTGCCTACAACAAACATGTTAAGTTGAAGAAGTTTGTTGAGGGTGACCTAGTTTGGAAAACTATTTTACCAATAGGAGTCAAGGACCCTAAATTCGGTAAGTGGTCACCAAATTGGGAAGGTCCATTCACGGTTAGTCAAGTGTTCGCAGGAAACGCGTATCGGCTAGTTAACAAGCAAGGCAAAGAACTGAACAGAAGCATAAATGGCAAATATCTGAAGAAATACTACCCCACGGTTTGGCAAAGCATACTAGAACAATAAAAGAGCTATTTATAGACAAAAAAGAAAATTGTTCTGGTGACCACAGGCCGGCCACCTAGCCAACAAAAATACTTAAAGACAATCGGGAAGAACTAGTCTGTTGGGTCAAGAGTGGCTGCAACTGGGGGATCGGCAACCATAGCAGATTTGGCTGTTTCAACCTGGTCAGGGGTACCGATGGGTTCGGCTGCCTCTTGAGGATCAACATTTTCAATAGGATCGGCTACTTCTTGTTGGTTGGAGGCTTCAATCGTGCGATGCGCGCCTGCAGCCTACTGCCCTTGCAATCTCGGCTACATCCACGCCCATGTCTTCCTAGAAGGAAGAATGGCGATGGGCCCAGTAACCCGATGCCTCGATGGCCACCACATCGGCAGGGGCGCTTTCCAAAGCAGCACTAGCCGATTCCTCGGCTGACCGTACCGCTTTGGTGGCGGTGTCGAAGGTTGTTCCATCGCTTGATTCAGCAGGAGCCGCAGTTCATCCCACTGATGGTTCGCCGAGTCTATGCCTTCTCTGCCCCTCTGCATATCCTGTTCCAAGCCATCTTTTTGGGTGGTAAGTCGTAAAATGTCAGGGTCCAGAGAGGAAGCCTGAACATATAAACTGAAACGCCTCTCCGTGTGGGTTTCCAGTCTCGCGTCAAGTTGCTCAAGTTGGGGTGTTAGCTCTTTGATTGCGTTTTGAATCCGAGTCAACTCCGAATTCAGCTGAGCTAACCGGTCTTTGAGTTCACCTTTCCTAGCTAGGTCTGCCTGCCGCTCTCTGTCGACTGCCTGATAAGAGGACAAGAAGGAGGACCTTTGAGCTTGGAGATCCCGGAGGCATTGCAGGTCTTGAGTGGCGTGATAATAATTCTCCCTGCACATCAGGAGAGTCGGATAGCTTGAAGAGGGAAGCCCTCAAATCGCCCACCCTACCCTTATCTGTGGGGATCTCTCCCATCAAGGCCTCGTCCACCTTTTCCAGGTGACTAGAGGAGGGTGAGGAGGCTTTTTGCAACGTGTTGATGCTAAGAATGGTAGAGCTCTACTCCTCCTTGGGATTGAGTACTCCCTCTTCCAGAGTCCAAAAAGGGGGTGGTACCTGCAAAGACACTCCGATGCCTAAGTTAGATAGGGCTTTGGAGGAGAAGGAGAACAGGGTGGATTAGGGTTTAGAGTCAGTAGTGAATATGCAAACCTGGGGGGTCAAGCCCCCTTTATATAGTGGAGTCGCGTCGAGGGAGGGTAACCATCGATCCGGAATCAGCGCGCGGTAACTTCTCCCTCGCGCTTCAAGGATCAGCTAATCTCTTCCTGATATCTCGCACCTGCCAAGTCCATCACGTACTGGCTACGTGATCCCCAATCTTCGGGGTGGCAACGACTCCAAGCATCGTCTCCCGGTGTATCCCTTTTTAGAAGGTTCGAGGGTCATGAGTCAGCTCGCCCCCGACCTGCTAGGCGTTATCACTGGGGCGATCGTACCGGGGGATCAGTTTGGCACCTCCGGGGTCGGATGTAGCTCGCCGAGCTCGAAGAAGGTCGGAACCGAGCCGGGCCGGCTCGGTTTGGTGGACGCTGAGACTCGACTCGGGACCGGTCCGTAACACAAGCCCCCTAGACTCTTTGCACGAAAGGGCAGAGGGTTTACCTATTGTTCTTGGGTTGGTATCCGAGTTGAGTTATTGAGGTCGGGGGCGTATCCCAGAAGCTTGTTTATCTGGGGCGTCACGCTCCACGTGTCGCACCTTTACTCGGTGTTCTGCCATGTGATGGGACTCAGACGGGACGTTTACTCAACCGTTCCTCTTCCCACCGTCGATCGTCTGATGCGGCCTGGACCGCTAGATCTACATCCGATTTCGTAAATGGAGGGCTCGGATTGGTTCGCCCCTTCATTTTTCTCCCGCGGGGGTTATAAAGCCACCCCCTCTTCTTCCTTCTCTCTTTTTCGCGTTACGCTTCTCCCTGACGCTTTCGCCTGGCTATCCTTCCCTGCATTTGTGTTCTGGGCGGCCGTTTCATCCCCGTTCCTTCGTGTTTCCTGGTAAGTCTTGTTACTGTTCTTCATTAATGGCTTCTTCCTCTTCTTCTCGTCGTCCCCCTTCCCCCATACCTTTGAGTTTTGGGAGTGGCTCGTCGTTTGAAATGACGAGTACGTCTTTTGACCTTTCGACGCCACCCTACGCCGGAGGCTCTGGCCACAAGGGGCTCCCCTCCGACGGTGGTCGTGACCCAGTGCCTCTCCAGGTGGTTCCTCCCACCTCCTGGGTTTCACCTTCTCCCCCCATCGCGTCTGTTCCTTCGTACTCACTTCATAAGGGGGGCGAGCGCCGAGTGGGAGATGCTAGGTCTCCTTATGCCTGGGTGCACCCCGATGTACTCAGGGTGGCCTCCAACATTTTTTCAGACACTGGCGTGGCCGCTCTTAGGTCTAGTGTGTCATTTACGCCGAACCGGGATCGAGACGAGGAGGTAACTTGCCTCCCTTGCTCTCCCGACGACCGAGTATGCTTTAACAAGGGCAGTCTAGTTCCCCAGACTTCTGTTTCTTCTACAAAACTTTCTTTACGCGAATAGGCCTCCGCTTCCCCCTGGGTAGGTTTGAGTGCGAGGTCCTCCAATGGCTGGATGCGGCCCCTTCACAACTACACCCCAATAGCTGGGCTTTTATCCGGGCTTTCAAGCTCGTGTCCGAGTACTTTGGGGTTACCCCCTCTACTGTTCTCTTCTTCAGTTTTTCCAACTTAGGCTTGGCAAGCAGCTTAAGTGGTGCTCGCTCAATAAAATACCTGGCTTTTACATTCTCGAGCTCTTCGACCAGTCTTATAAGAACTGGAAATCTGATTTCTTCAAGATCCGAGTACGGAGAGGGGATCCCTTTTTCTTTTCTGTTCAAAACGAGCCTCTGTTTCCCTTTTACTGGAGCTCCAGTCCTCGCCCCATAAAAGAGGTGGATTTCAATTCATTGTCGGTCACCGACCAGACGATAGTGAACTTTCTCGCTCGTTTGCCCACATTGGATTGTGGTCCTCTCCTCGCCCGAGCTCTAAAGGACCCACCCAGTGGAGGGATTACTTAAGTAAGTCTTGTTATCATCCTTTAGCGTGATTCTCAGCCCGAACATGGGTACTAACTTTCATTTTATTTTCAGGCACGATGGCTCCGAAGATGACCAAGAAAGAGATGGCCGAGCTCCTAAAGAGAGCTCAAAGAGAGAAGGTCGCCCAAGTTCCTGGGCCGGTTCCCTCTAATGCTGCCGCTTCCCCTTCCTCCGCCAAGGCTACCAAAAAACGAGCGCGCGCTCCCCCGACTCTGACCGGCCCCACCGCAAAGGAGCCGAGGGCCTCATGGGGGATTCTCTCAATATCCCCGACGGCCCGAGTGGTTCCTCCACCTTGAGAATTTATCGACCGCGAACGCCGAGGATTCCCTTTGAATGTCGGCCGACCGCCCGACCAGATCGATCGGATCATGCGAGGTCCGACGACAGTGCATGGCCGAGGCGGGCGAGCTGGGTTTGTGCAAGGCACCTTTGGGCCTCTATGGGCTCCGCGCGCTATGGCCCAGTTCCTTTCTGATCGGATAAGGGCTCGGGCCACTGAAGCCGAGCTGGCGAGGAGGAAGTACCAAAGCAAGGCCACCGCACTTGGTGAGCTCGAGGAAAAAATGGGCAAGTTGGAGGAGGACTATGCTCGCCTCTCGGAAGCGAGGGATGCCCTGAACAAAAGCAACACCTCCTTGCTGGCTCAGCGAGAGGAGCTCCAGGCCCAAAACGACCTTCTGTTGCGTCAACTGCGGGAAGAGAAGGAGAAGTCCTCGTCCGAAGCTGCTCGGGTCGAGGAGTATCGCGAGTATAGCGCCCTTCAGTATAAGGAGGGGTTTGACAATGCGGTCGCGCAGCTGCGGGTGGTTGCCCCCGATCTGGACATCTCCGAGCTCGATTTCACCAAGGTGGTGAAAGAGGGGAGGATTGTGGAAGAGGAGGATGAGGAAGAGGGCCGTGCTGATCAGGAGGAGTCTGGGGGCGAGGACGCCGGAGTTGGGCCTGACTCGGAGGCTGCTGGTCCAAGTGTTGCGACCGAGGAGGTCGTTGGGGCCCAAGCTGAAGACCAAGGGGATGCCCTTGCGTAACTTGTTTTTTAGAATGCTTTGCTTTGTCTTGACAATGTACTCGCTCTTCTATGAGCTCTTTTGTATTTTTGCTTCGAGTTAATGAAATTGACTAAGTTTAAACATTGTCTTCTCTGTTTTCTGCTTTAGCAATTTGTTGGTTTTTGTGCTTGGATGGGGTGGACCTCGGGTAGCTGCTACTCGCTAGGGTAGTCCCCGGGTGGCTTCCCCCGAATAAAACTTGTGTCAACTGGAGTTGAGACAATTTCTCCGTGTCTTGCAGATAGGCCGAGTATCAGTTTTCTTACGAAACCTTTAGGTCGGATAGCGAGCTTCGGATCTTCTAACAAGGTTACCAAGTTTTTATGCTAACTTGGGTTTGAGATCGAATGTATCGTTTAGGTCGAGCAAGATGTTCCGAGCCTCGAGCTGCGAGCGAGTTTGGGACCACAGGGGTCGAGTTGCGAATGAGCACACCAAGCCTTTATGCTGACTTGGGTTTAGGACCACGGGGGTCGAGCTGCGAATGAGCCCACCAAGCCTTTATGCTGACTTGGGTTTGGGACCACAGGGGTTGAGCTGCGAATGAGCCCACCAAGCCTTTATGCTGACTTGGGTTTAGGACCATAGGGGTCGAGCTGCGAATGAGCCCACCAAGCCTTTATGCTGACTTGGGTTTGGGACCACAGGGGTCTGTTGGTCGGTTAAGACCTTTCGAGCTCGGGACTCGGTGATTTTTAGTTAAAACACTCTGAATGCAATGGGGGTTGACTTTTATTAAATGGGGAAGAAAGGGAAAGAAGGATGCGCCTCGTTAAAACCTTTCCAAACCAAAAACCCAGTGGGAAAAAAGGGTTTGCAAAGGAAAGAGTACGTCATCCGTTTACAAGTGTTTAACTAAAGTAGAGCTAGAGGTGCGTGGCATTCCAGGTCCTTGGTATTGCTTTTCCGGATAGTTCTTTTAGTCCGTATGCGCCGTGTCGGTGCTCTGATCTGATGCGGTATGGCCCTTCCCATGTCGGCCCTAGCTTGCCCTGCCTTACGTCTTTTCGAGCCAGTTCAACTTTCCGGAGGACCAGGTCCCCTTCTTTGAACGTTCTTGGTCGGACTCTGGAGTTGTATTGCTTGGCGACGCGCTGTTTAGTTGCAAAGTTTTGTACTCGGGCAAGTTCCCGAGTTTCTTCAAGGAGATCGAGCTCAACTCTTGCCTCCTCTGGCGCCAATGCCTGAGCGTGCTCTCTTTTTGCTGAGGTGGAACCGAGCTCTACTGGCACCATGGCCTCCATTCCATACGTAAGCCGGAAAGGTGTTTCATTTGTTGCCGACTGGGGGGTGGTGTGGTATGCCCACAGCACGCCGCAGAGTTTTTCCGCCACGCCGCCCGCCCTCTCCGGTAGCCATGAGGCCATTTAGGATAATTCTGTTCGTGGCCTCGACTGACCATTGGTCTGTGGATGCTCGACGGAGGCGTAGACGAGTCGGATTCCTAGACTTTTGCAGAAGTCCTTGAACACCGTGCTGGTGAACTATGTGCCGTTATCTGTGATGATAGTGTGGGGTAAGCCATGGCGGCAAACCAGGCTTTTCCAGACAAATTTTTTGATCCTCCCGGAAGTGATGGTCGCCAGCGGACACGCCTCTATCCACTTGGAGAAGTAGTCTATGGCGACTACGATGAACTTGAGTTGGCCCGGTGCAAGGGGAAAGGGGCCAAGTATGTCAAGCCCCCAGGTATTGAAAGGCCAAGGGGCGATGACTTCGTGCAGGACTTCCGGTGGAAGGTGGTCTCGTTTGGCGAACCTTTGGCACTTGTCGCACCTCCTTATGTATTCCAGGCAATCCGATCTGAGCGTCGGCCAGTAGTAGCCTGCTCGTAGGATTTTAGCTGCCAGGGTCCGGGTTCCACAGTGGTTCCCGCAGATACGCTCATGCAGTTCCCTCATAACATACTCGAAATCCGATTTCTCTATGCAGGCGAGTAGTGGCTGTGAGAAACCTCTCCTGTAGAGTCTGTCTCCGATTAGAGTGTAATGTGCGGACTGCCGTTGGACCCTGCGTGACTCTGCCGGGTCCTCGGGCAGTCTTCCCTGCTTCAAGTATTCAATGATGTCCTTCATCCAAGAATCCGAGCTGATCACTGCGTAGTTTCCGGCTGTCGCGATGCTTGGTGATTTTAAAGTTTGGACGACCACTGTATGGAGCTGTCCCTCGGTCTTCATACTAGCTAACTTTGCCGGCAGATCTGTCTTGTTGTTTTGTTCACGAGGGATGTGTTCGAGTTGGACCTCTTGGAAGTTCTGAATCATGGCGTTGACCCTTTGAGCATACTGGGCGAGTATGTCGTCTCGGCACTGGTACTCGCCCTTGACCTGGTTGATCATCAGCTGGGAGTCGCTCCTGACTCGGAGCGTTTGGGCGCCCAGCTCCCATGCGAGTTTGAGACCGAGTAGTAAAGCCTCGTACTCGGCTTGGTTGTTGCTAGCTTTGAATTGGAACCTGAGTGCCTGTTCGACGCTGATTCCTGCTCCGCTGCCTTTGGAATTGGAGGAGCCGTCCACATAGAGTGTCCAGTACTCGACCTCAGGGGTCGGTGTTAGCTCTGCAATAAAGTCAGCCAAAACTTGTGATTTAATGGGTCCTCTGGGCTCGTACCTGATCTGGAATTCGGAGAGTTCTACCGCCCACGCCACCATTCGCCCTGAGAGTTCGGGCTTCTGCAGGATCCTTTTGATCGGATAGTCTGTTTTGATTACCACCGTGTGCGCCAGTTTCTCTACCTTCTGGTACCTTAGCTCCGCCCCGTGGAGGACTTTGCTCACGAAGTAAACTGGGCGCTGCTCGGTCTCTCTCTCTTCTATCATGGCCGAGCAGATCGAGGTGTCGGTGGCCGCCAGGTGGAGGAGGAGAGGGGCTCTTTTGGTGGGCCGTGTAAGGACCGGTGGTGACGCTAGAAACTCCTTGAGCCTCTGGAAAGCCGTTTCACACTCGTCGGTCCATTCGAACCGAGCCGGTTTCTGGAGTACCTGGTAGAAGGGAAGCGATTTGTCAGCGGAACGAATTACGAACCTGGAAAGGGCTGCGATGCGACCAGTGAGCCTTTGCATTTCCTTGATAGAGCTCGGGCTTCGCATCTCCATTACTGCTCGGCACTAGTCGGGGTTGGCTTCAATGCCTCTGTGGGTGATCATGAACCCCAAAAACTTGCCTCCGAGCACCCCGAACGAGCACTTCTCGGGGTTTAGCCTGATGTCATATTTTCTCATAATGTCAAATACCTCCTGGAGGTCTTGGTAGTGTGCCTCGAAGCTGGAGGTCTTAAACACCATGTCGTCCATATACACCTCGATCGTCTTCCCGATCTGCTTGGCGAAAACCTCATCCATCATCCTCTGGTAAGTCGACCCTGCGTTCTTCAAACCAAAGGGCATAGTGACGCTGTAGAAGTTGGAGGTTTCCGTCATGAAAGCCGTCTTTGGCGCGTCGAGCGGGTGCATCTTGATCTGATTGTACCCTGAGTACGCATCCATAAAACTGAGCACCTGGTACCCTGACGTGCCGTCTACCAGAGCATCGATGCTCGAAAGGGGGTATGGGTCTTTAGGGCAGACTTTGTTTAGGTCGGTGAAGTCAGTGCACATCCTCCACTTACCGTTGCTCTTCTTGACCAATACCACGTTGGAAAGCCAAGTCGGGTACTTGATTTCTTTGATAAATCCGGCTTTCAAGAGCTTTGAGGTCTCTTCTCGGGCTGCCTGCTTCTTTTCCCCTGCAAGTCTTCTTTTGCACTGAGCAACGGGGCGAGCGCCATGCTCTATGGCTAGCTTATGACAGGCCACTTTGAGGTCTATTCCGGGCATATCCTCAGGGCCCCACGCGAACAGATCTGCGTTGTCGAGCAAGACCTTCGTCAGGGACTGTTCGCTCTGCTGGGGCAGTTGTGTCCCGATTCGTATGCTCTTGCCCGATCCTCTTACTTCGACCTCCTTGATGTCATCGATCGGTACTGGCCGAAAATCACTCTCGCCCCTCAAGTCGAGCTCAATCATGCAGTTCGACTTGGGGCGATCTCTTCTCCTGTTATCCCTTAGACTGTTGACATAACACTGTCTCGCCTCCTTCTGGTCGGCGTGTATCGTAGCAATCTGCCCATCGGATAGGGGGAACTTCATCGCCAAATGGGGGGTAGAAACTATGGCCCCGATCCCATTGATGACAGTTCTGCCGATTATCATGTTGTAGGCGGTGTCCGCGGCCGACTCGGCTTCCACCACCAGGAGGTGGGCTTCGATTGTCTTGACCCCGACGTCCGCCTTGAAGGTGAGCAAGACGTCGAAGTACCCAGCCACCCGAGCTTTAGCACCTGAAAAACCGACTAATGTACCTCGGTAGGGTCTGATAATCGAGCTCGGTAACTTGAGTCGATCGAAGGCTTCTTTGTAGATTACGTCCGCCAAGCTTCCTTGATCGATGAGCACTCTCCTCACGTTAAATCCAGTGAGGTGTACTGTGATCACCATGGGGTCGTCTTGGTGGCGATCTATTCCCCGATAATCCCTCTCCGAGAAGGATATGGTCGGTAAGGCCGCGGGTGGGGCCGATAGCGACGTGGAGCTATTGACGGGCCTCAGGTGTCTTTTCCGACCGTTGCTAGATTCGCCTCCCCCTGCAAAACCACCTGCAATTAAATTGAGTGAGGGGGTACCTTCGTCTTGGCCCTTCCTGCGTTGACGGGCGGGTGAAGGCCTTTCTCGCCCTCTCCGAGCCGGCGATCGGTTGCGCCTGCGCTCGGGTGAACGGGATCTTCTATGACTTGTTTCGTTTTCTCTAGGGGCCGCCCCATTCCCTTTGTCCACGTACTTTGCTAAATGTCCTGCCTGTATGAGTTTTTCAATCTTTACCTTTAATGCCTGACAGTCATTTGTGGTGTGCCCGTAGATTCGGTGGTATTCGCAGTATCTCTAGCGATCCGCATCTGGTGGGGAGTCCTTCCGAGGGGGCAAGGTAATGAGGTTGCCTGTGTAGGCTTCCTTCAAGATCCGGTCCCTTCCCACCGTCAAGGGAGTGAACCGCCCTATGTAGTCTTGCTGCCCTCGGCGCTCGTTTCTCCGCTCTGCCCTCTCTCGGGGCAGATCTCTATTCCTGTCTTGCCGATTCTGGGTTTCCCTTTTGGCGGCGGCAACCTCCTCCATGTTGATATACCCCATCGCCGGCTTCACCGCCCGCAGATCCCGCAGTCGGCGAGCGAGGGAGTCCGAGAAGGGACCAGGCTTTAGTGCTGACACTATAGCGTGGAGTGCCACATCGGTGCTGAGATTTCTGATTTGAGCCGTTTCGTTGTTGAAACGCTCTATGAAGGACTTCAGTGTCTCGTCCGACCTCTGTTTGAGCCCGACCAGGCAAGTGGAGTTTCTCCGGAAGGCTCGGCTCGTGGTAAACCTGGCCACGAATTGCTCGGCGAGTTGCCTGAACGAGTGGATCGAGCGTTGTGGGAGGTTAGAAAACCACATCATGGCCGGTCCTTTCAGGGTGCAGGGAAAGGTCCGACATTTCAGGCCCTCGGATGCGTCGATCAGTAGCATCCGTGCGTTGAAGGAGGTAATGTGTTCCTCGGGGTCGGTCTTACCCTCGTAAGCGTCCATGTTGGGGATTTGGAACCGCTTCGGGACCGGATCGGCCATAACCCTCTCGTCGAAGGGGAGCAAGGTTAGTCCGATTTCGAAGGGTCGGTTCTCACGCTGCGGCGTGTGCCGGGTGTGGCCCTCTCGCCTTGGGCTCTCCGTGGCGCTGGATGCGTCCGATCTGGACGAGTCCCGGTTGTCTCTTCTGGTCCGCGAGGGCGTCTCGTGGCCCCGTCTTTCCTCACGATCGCGGGCTTCCGCGATCCTGCGCCTTAACTCTTCGTTTTCTGCCCTGAGAAGCTCCAAGACAGGGTCGGGTGGTGGGCGTTCACCCTGACTGGCCGAGTGATGACTCAGCGGTGGCGATCTGTGATTCGCCGTGCTCCTGGTGCGCACCATCTTGCTAGGGGTATTCTTGAGGCCTGGGTTAGTTTTACCGGGCCCCACGGTGGGCGCCAATGTTGATGCTGAGAATGGTAGAGCTCTCCTCCTCCTTGGGATTGAGTACTCCCTCTTCCAGAGTCCAAAAAGGGGGTGGTACCTGTAAAGACACTCCGATGCCTAAGTTAGATAGGGCTTTGGAGGAGAAGGAGAACAAGGTGGATTAGGGTTTAGAGTCAGTAGTGAATATGCAAACCTGGGGGGTCAAGCCCCCTTTATATAGTGGAGTCGCGTCGAGGGAGGGTAACCACCGATCCGAAATCTGTGCGCGGTAACTTCTCCCTCGCACTTCAAGGATCAGCTAATCTTTGGGGTGGCAACGACTCCAAGCATCATCTCCCGGTGTATCCCTTTTTAGAAGGTTCGAGGGTCATGAGTCAGCTCGCCCCCGACCTGCTAGGCGTTATCACTGGGGCGATCGTACCGGGGGATCGGTTTGGCGCCTCCGGTCGGATGTAGCTCATGAGCTCGAAGAAGGTCGGAGCAAGCCGGTCGACTTCGGTTTGGTGGGCCAGGGACTCGACTGGGGCCGGTCCGTAACACTGTGGTCGGTCGAAGCAAAATACTGCTACAATTCTTCCTCTGAAACCTGGATAGATGAAGTCGACTGACGAGGAGGAGTCTTATGGGCAATAGGGGATTCATCCCTAGCCGACTGCAGTGCAAAGCACAAAGAAGTTAGGGCCAAACCAACATAGATGAGCGATCACAATGAAAGAGATAAAAGGAGATACTGTGTTGGTGTGAACCTCGGCTATTGGAGAAGCGAGGAGCTTCTTGCCAGTGCCTCGGATTGAGGACCAGAAGAAACCCCTCGTGCCCTTGGAGATTGGGAGGGGTAACCTTGTGGGGAGTCGACCATGGAGCCGAAATGCGTTGTTTCTAAAGTCAAAAGCAGTAGGGTCAAAATTATGACAAAGCTTTGAAGAAGCGAAAAAAAGCAGGTACTTACCTTTATCTGTTTACCCTTGCCAGCGGATACCGTCTTGGTTTTCCTGGAGATAGGAGTTGCAGAAGAGGGTTCATCAAGACGAATTCCCCCAGATCTTGTTCTTTTCTTCTTATTCAGAGGAGGAGAGTCGTCTATAATGACAACTTTAGGAGATGGATTGGCTGCCAAGAATGCAGTTAGTTTGCCGATGCATTTGCACAATAGAAGAAAGGAGAAGCAAAATGAGACAAGGATACTCACCCTTCATGGCAGCAGAAACCCTAGTCTTGTGTGTCGGCTCCGACCTTACGATCTTCAGAGGGGGAACAGTCACCGCCTCATCTTCATCATCATCCTCATCACTTTCATCATCGGGACTGCTGTCGAGAGGCAGGACGAGCCTCATGGAATAATTAGACAAAGAACATTGGAACATCTTATCCTTAGCCGAAGGCCACCAATTAGCAAAGGCAGAAGTTTCCCCGGCCGATGGGTTAAACGAGGCCCATTGGAAGCTGTTCAGTTTTTCCAAGTTGAAGGCTGCCAAGGTCTTCACCTCTTCAGCCGATAGGCTAGTTCTCCCTATTCTTTGGTACTTTCTTTGAGGTATGGCCAAGGGCGTCTTTGTAATAACCCGAATCAAGAGCCACACAGTTAGGGTAATAAAATTCGGTTGTGGTCTTGTTATTTCTGGAATTGGGCTTTAGCCCACCAAGAATGTCTCTAGCGGTCAAAACACGGCTCCAATTGAGAACCATAGTTCCATGCGCTTCCCGAGAAATGCTTTGGTCAGCCGTGGTGAATATCCAATCCGGGCCAATTCGTCTTTCAAAGATCGGCTGCCAATCTTGAGAAATTCTCGTCAAGACATGTACTTTCTCTACCACGTCAAAGGGAGCCACTTGCTTAAGTGGAGTCAGCCGCAAATGCTCTGGGCTAACGCCTCAGACTCAAATGGAAGAGAGTGAATGCTGAAAGAAGGTTCAACAAACTCTGGGAAATAAAGGGTAATCCATAGTTGCAGGAACCATAAAGGACCTGAAGTGTTCTTCAAGTCGACACCTTGGTGCAAATCGATCCAGCATATTGAACAAAGCCCTATAAAGGTAGCAGAGGAAGAGTGATCCCCAAGCAACCTCGCCAACCCGATATAGCTTGGGCCACGTACACTTGGAGTTCTTGGGCGATCGCGATAGAGCCAGACAAACGAAGTACTTACTAAACCAATACAAGAGGAAGACACACGGTGCTCGGCGCCGAAACCGCGATGCCTCTTCCCTTTTGATTGGCTAGAAACGGCGCATAGCCGGAGTTGTTCGATCATGGACAATCTTGATATTGGAGGTTGAAATGTCATACGATTCTGGCTTCTTGACCCGGCCGAGTAAACCTGTAATGGCCGCCACGTCAAGAAGAGTAGGTGGCCATTCCCCGAGGAACACAAAGGTATTGGTGGTAACGGACCAATAGCCGAGAAAGCCGAATATCGGACCGATGTTGAGATGAAGGTCTTTAGTCGGCGACATGATGGCGTCATAAAGACCCATTCTTTTCCTCCTCGCCGCTTTGCCTCGGCCATCGCCAGAGTGCCAACTCGGTGTCGGCGATGGTGCGGGGCCAGGGCCTTATGTTGGGTGAGCGCTTTAATGGTAAACCAATCGCAAACGATTGGTAAACCATATGTGTCCAGGAGAGGTATTCTCTAAGGTACATTTTGCCACCTGCCAGGTTGGTGGGCCGGTCATGAGTGAGAGAACCTTGAATCGAATAGAGAGGAGGTATGATGCCTTGGTGACTGGCCGCTCTCTGAGTTGAGGAGTGAGAGTTGGTTGAATGAGAAGACTCGTCCAGGGAGTCATGGCCGCCGTAGCTATGTTCACGATTTTGAGAATCGGACGCTGAAGACATTGTCGCAAGAAGAGAATGTGCAGAAAGGAAGCTAGGGTTTAAGGGTTCAAAGGAGTTCAAACTGCCTGAGTAATAAGAAGAACGAATGGAGCCAGCTATTTAAAGAGGAGTCATGCGCACGACCTACGATAAAAATTGTTGAGATATTATCGGATAGCAGCGCAGTCATCGGGTATGGGAAAAGTAGTCGTTCAGGTCATAATGGATGACATTAAATGCACATAAAGTGACTAGCGATTGCCGTTTTCAGAGATTCGAATCTTATCCGATACATCAATCCAGCATTTACAGCTGAAATGATGTAGGGGGCAATTGTTATCACCAGAAAATACCAGCCATAGCCGATGAAGGGAATAGCCGATGCGTGAGATAAGCCGATCAGATTTGTTGCCGAAAACTGGTCCCATTGAACCGAGGCTAGAAAGGAAAATGTTGGAAGTTCAGGGAGCATCGTGAGGCCAGCCGATTACTAAAGAGTTTAGTCGGTGTGGATAAAGGAAATATTCGATTATTATGGCCTCATCGGCTGAGCTATTGTTGATTAACATGGAGCTTTGAAGCTCGACCAAGGGTTAAATATGTGAAAGTCATGGACTTTGGCGCCAAAATGATTAAAGCTAGCTCTTGAAGGCCTTCAACGCATTTAACATGTGATAAATCGTTTGCCCAGTCGATGGGAGAGCGGTTAACCCACGATACGCATAAGGAAGCAGTTGAGGGATACCCACAACCGCTTGTTGTCAGCCATGAACGTGCGGAACGCATAATGGCCAATAGGGGGCGGTTACATTTTTATTTTTCTTTTGTATATATATACCTTCGCTGAGAAATGTAAAGACACACACAATCAATCAAACAACTATTTCTCTTGCAATTTATCAGCTTTTTACAGCATTTATCTTAGCCGATTCCATGTATCTTAGTCTTAGCCTTAGCATAGCGTAGATTCGCCACACTCAACGCTTTCTGGAGCAGTTGGGGAACCCATAATCGAGAATCAGAGTTTCGTTCTCGGTGTAATCGCTTAAACAAGAATCAATTTGTCGGCTGGACGTTAGCCGAATCCCTCGGCTGATTTTTCCACGCAAACAACTGTATTTAGCCCAGTATTGGCTGCATTCCTTAGAGGCTTGACTGTACTAAGTCGTTCTAATAAGTTGTGAGTATAGTCAGTTTGTCAGTAGTATACTCTCAAGTGTAATCAGGTTGATTATAGTGGAGAAATCCTTCAAGTGTGTGAAGGGACTAAACGTAGCTATTAGGTGATAGTGAACTAGTATAAATCACTGTGTCATTCTCTTCTCTTGTTTTCATTACTATTTTGTTAAAGAGTTGTTTTAAAAAGGTTTTCAAAAATACACAAGTTTTGCAAAATAATTTCTAAAACCCAATTCAAATCCTCCTTCTTGTGTTTTTGTCACGTTCAATCATGCCTAAGTGAAGGTGATAATTTTACAACCTTTTCAAACCATGTATTTACGGAATTCTTAGCATCAAATTCAGAAGATGCCAGCAAAAAATCCGAAGAGATAGTTCAACCCGCATAGACAATGGTTTATCTCTAGGATGGAGAAAACCAATGCAAATGGCAAGGGCTTGCAAGTAGGTCGCTATCATCATTGCATACAAAAACCAACATCAAAATTATGCCCCATACACTACTTGGATTGAATAAATTTAGTTTTAAATAGTTATTACACTTGATGCTTATTAAGAATGGAAATAACTAATTTCATTGTCACAAAGCACCAGAATGAACACACACAGCCAATCAGCCAATGGAATTGAAGGTCCATGGGTGATTTGATGTTAAGTAGTGACTTCTTTATGCCATCAAGAGCCGGTGCCTCTTCAAGCTATGCCAGAGCATCCAGTTTGGTAACAAAGTTACAAAACCATCTTCCCTGGTTGGTTCTATCACAGCATCAGCTAGATCACTTGATTACAGAAAGGGATCCCACAGCTGAATCATGAAGCCCAAAAAGTATAGTACATTAGTATAAAAGGCACAAATCAATATATGCCAAATGTATCCACTTTTCAGAAAAAAAAAAACAAAAAAAAAACAAAGTGAGTATACATTGAACTCTTATACATGAATTAATTGCATCATCAGATTGTTACTTATTACCATAATTATACATCGAAAAATGGTATCAGTATATGCTTTTGATGCCCTAGACCGGCAATTGCATAACTTAGCAGTTACAAACCTGCGAACTCGAGTCCCTAAGGTGTAGCTCAAGTGGTTGAGCTGGGACATTTGAAGGAGTTGAAAGAAGGAAGTCCAGGGTTCAAATCCTGGTTACTAACATAATTTACTAACAACTAACATTTGCCTATAAAAACAAAAAACCGCGAACTCGGCATATTATTTGTAAAATACATATGCAGCTTCATGAGATTCAAATTCCATATCATTATGAGGTTCCGAAATTGTGTTAGCATGACAACTAAAGAATCCATAAGATTTCATATCCACCCAACTTCGGAAACCATGTTTCACATGTCCAAAATATGACCATATAAAAAGCTACTACAACTTCTTTTTTTTAATATAAAAAGTTACAACAACTTGCCTCAATTATAAATCCAGTAACATGAGAATGAAATTGGAGTCAATAGTATATAAATGTACCCTGAAACTGAATCTGTCATGTTGCACCTCACATGGCTGATTTTTTTTCCTCCTATTTTGGAGCTAAGCTTTCCAGTCGCATATAGCTTCACATATTTTATGATGAAAGAATTCATCAGAAAAAGGTAAAAATGATTACAAAGAGTTGGGAGAAATCATAGGGTAAAATACTAAAATCAGAAACCATAGTTAGGAGTTGTGTTCTTTGCAGTTAGCACTAAGGAAATCATATGGTAAAATTCCAGATGAGCAAACCAAGACACACCTAAAGCTTCTGAGGATAATTAGTCATGGCAACCAAGTGAGCAGGACATTTCACAAAAAGTCAGCACAATCTAAAAATAAATTATCAAACAAATACAATTGAAGGACCAAAGCTATCCATATTCATATTCATGTAATATACAAACCTAAGCATGTTCAAATTTAATACCTGCTTTCGTCATTCTTCAGTTCCTCAGACTCGGAGCTCAGATTTGGATTCTCGGTTAGAATTTGTGCGATAGATTAGTCTGAGTCTGATAAGGGCCCGTTTGTTACGGCTTAAAAAAAAAGTGATTATGTTTTAAAATAATCTAGAGATTATTTTTTATAGATTTTAAAAAAATCTGAAGCTAATTTGTGTTTGTTTAGGATTATAAAAATCATTTTTTTAACTCTGATGAATGAAAAACTACTTTTTTCAGCTTTTCATTTTTAACCTAAAAATCATTTTTTTAAAAAAATCATTTTCTAAAAAATCTGAAACAAACACAATTAAAATTAAAAAAATGATTTTTAACATAAAAAAAGTGATTTTATTCTAAAAAAAGCTGTAACACCCCAAAATAATACGTAGTGGATAAACTATTCGTAACACCCCAATTTTTAAGAAAAATTGTTTTAGCAATAAAGTCCAGTTACTTGAAGGTAAGTCGTAGAGATTGATCGCCTCAATGATTTACTGAGAGTACGAGGAATTATTTTGACGTATTTTACATAATTTATTTATTATAAATAATTATTATTTATGATGTCAATTCAAATTAATAGACAACGCAGACGTATGCTGCTTTTAAGGTGAATCCAACAATTAAACTTTATATAAGTTTTCTGTCTGACGTGGTAACTCATATTTTTGTTGACTAAGAAAGTGATTGAATTAAATCAAGATAAAATTTAATTTAAGAATTAATATTTAATATTAATTCATGGTTCAAAACTCGTCGAATAATTCTAACGAAGTTTCGCCGTATTTTGAATCGCCGGGTAATTTTTATCCGCATTAAAATTTAAAACGAACTCCGATTTCGATGAAAATCGAATCGTAACTTGTTGTGATTATGATTGAGTGTTTTCAATTATTTTTATTATTTATGATAAATTATTATCACGTGGTGAATTAATTTCTAAGTAAATTAATTTTCGCGATTTGATCGGCGAAAGAATTAATCAGTAACGCGATTACTCGACGCGGACACTCAAAACTCTAGGATTATGGGGTAATCATGAGAAGAGAGGGATTAGATGTTTAGACTTGGTGATTAGATTAGAATCTTGCTTTTTAGTGTCTAGGTGTCAAACTTTTGGTGATTTATTTGGCAGTTCTTATACTATGATTTCTTACATCATTCTTCTTTTAATCACGTCCTTTTAAATCATGACTCATGGTGCACTAGTATTTATTTAAAAGCACCCAATTTCCCATCCAAATCCCACTTCCTTCTTATTTTTCTCCCCGTGTGATTTCCCTTCCTTTTCTTAGACCATGATGGACCATTATTCACTTAAATCCACTCAATTCCTACCTAAAATACTACTTCTTCCCTTCTTTCTCATCGGGCCGAGAGCCCCCATTCTCCACACTCTCATTTTATTTTCTTCTTCTTGTTCCAATTGTGGGTGAAAAGGTAAGAAAGGAGACAAGCTTCCATGTCCTTCTTCTTTCTCTCTTTAGCGTGACCTTCATCCACCTCCACCATCACCATTTGCTTCCATCTTCTTCCTCTAATTTCCATCTTCATCTTGGTCTGGAATTTTAAACTAAGATCAAGCTTTTCCCCTTTATTCTTCTTACCCAAAAATTGTGGCACTTAATCTAGGAGTAGGGGATGTTTCTTTTGATTCTTTTCTTGTTTAATGATTTAATTATTCGTTGATAATGATCATGAGTTAGATGATCAAAGTTTCTCCCAAATTTTGGGAACCCTAGGCCAATTGGTCCAAGGGAAAGGGGCTTTGTGATTTCTCAAGTGAATCACTCAATTAAATTGGGATTCTCACTCCTTGATATTTGTTGTTGTTGTTAATTTTGGTTTGATCAAAGGATATGTCTAATTTTGGGAAAACCCTTGAGTACTTGAAAGCCATGATAGGGTGATGTATGGAGTAATGGTTTTGTTTTGCAAAATTTGATGTCTTGGGAAAAGAATTAGGTGATTGAATGATGTGGTTTTGATTAATTGAAAATTTTACAATTTGTTCCCTATTTTGGGTGTGTTGGCCGAGAGCTCCTAGGGAGTTTGGGAGGAAAATTATTTTGTGTCTTGACTTAAATAAATGATGTTGGAGTGTTGTCTAAAGTTTGAAAAATCGTGGAAAGAATTTGATTGGGATATTGGAAGTGTTTTTGATTTTAAGGCGATGAGACACTTAGGTGAATTGGATTATTTGTGATCCTAAAACCAAGTTGAGCCTTGATTCCATATTGTTATGAAAAGGAATTGATTTTTGTGTCGTTCCGTGTTTCAAAAACAAGAGAAAAAGAATTGGAGTTTTAAAACTTTTACTTTCCAACTTGTGGGTTATTTCAAGTGAGATTTAGTTTTAAAAACATTTAATTTCAATGGTTATCATTCCAAGTGTAAGTGATTATTAAAGAGATTTTTGGGGATTGAGAGCCTAGGGGTTAGAATTGAATCTATGCCTAGGAGATTATTTTTGGGTGAACTAGAATGGTGCTAAGTTTGGTGTGTTGTTTAGGATCCTTGAGGATTGTTCGTGCTGAGTAGGTTGTGACGTGCTTTGACACGTGAGCTGTTGACCTTTGGTATGGGCTACTTCTAGATATAATTAGAGTTCTGTTGTTAAATGCTGAAATGTGGTTGATGTTCATATGCTTATGTTTGTTGAATATGGAGTTGTGAGTGTAAGTTGATTGGATTGCTGATTGGGTGTGTTCTGAATTTATTATATGACATGATGGATATTTGGTTAATTCATGTGGAGATATACATATATATTGTTGGTGGTATTGGATAATTAAATAGTTATTTAATATTGGATAGTTGAATATTTATTTGATTATGCCTGGTTGAAATATCATATGCATGATATGTTCATTTGAGTTGGTGGAATCCATTGTCATGCATTGTGGTGTAACTTCGACCTGAATATCCTGGGGTGATAGATTGCCTCATAGCCAAAGGAATTCAGGGGCGTCGTTAGTCGAACCATCTCATGGGCAAAGGCTCGCTCGCACGCATAAAGACGATCAATTATAGCGTATAGAAATCCGGAATCATAAATAGTGGCATATAGTTGCATCTGCAGGCATTGTGCATATTATTGAATTGTATATGATGTTCTATCTGTATAATATGAATTGCTATTACACATGTTGTTGCTATTATATTTGTTTGTGTAAGAAGTTGAACTTTGCCCGTAGTTCTTTCAATCAATGATTGTATCCCAGATTATGAAGATTGTAGAGTGTGCGAGGCTGTTGACAAGCGTAGCTGAGGATAGTCCCATATGGCTATCTGTCTTTGGTGTTTGGTTAAAACTTACTAGAGGACTAGTAAGTGTTGTAGTGTGTCGACCAGTTATAGGGTGTGTACTGTTTTTAATTACAATGTTGTAATAAGTGTATTTTAGTTTCGAAACTTGGATTGTCATATATGCAATGCTTGAATAAATGGGTGAGTGTGATTATTGTGGTTTTATTTTGGTGTCTTTACCTATTCACCGTCATGTTTCTAAAACACTAGAAGAAAACACGCGGATACCGATGACCTATGCCCGTCGCAAAAACGTGCCTTTTTCGACGGTTTTAGCCGTCGGTAACTTTATCGACGGTGGAGGCCGTCGATATTCCCATACCAAGTCCGACCTTTCGTTCCCGCCGTCGGATTCACTCCCAGTTTTCAAATACCGATGGGCACTCCGACGGCTCTGCCTGTCGGTACACATACAGACGGCGTCGCCCGTCGGTAATGCTGTATTTTTGGTACCAACGGCATTAGGCAGTCGGTAACATTAAAAAGGTCGTCGGTATGCGACATATTGTTGCAGAACCAAACCCCTTTCCCTTTCTTCTTCTTCTTCTTCTTCTCTTCTCTATTCCCTTTCTTCTTCTTCTTCTTCTTCTTCTTCTTCTTCTTCTTCTTCTTCTTCTTCTTCTCCGGTTCCCTTTCTTCCTCTCCCTTTCCACCACCGCGCCACCACATTATTCAACTGCCACCACCACACCACCACCTTATTCAACCGCCACCACCGTGCCTCACCTCCATCGTGCCACCACCGCGCCTCTCCCCTTCCACCACCGCGCCCTACTCTCCCTCTTTAATTTCTGAAACCATTCCCTCCCAACCATTCCCTCTTTAATTTCTGAAACCCTACTCTCATTCCCTCTCCTTGTAATCAACGCTGCCACTCTCATTCTCATTGCAACCCAGCGCTACCACTCTCCTTTGTTGTCCTCTCTGTGGGTTTGAGAAATCTCAGGTAACATCTTCCTCGCAACGGGTTTCGATTCTCGCTATTTGTTTCTCACTTTTCAATTCTCACATGGGTATTTTGATTAACTCCTCTATCTCCCTTCTCGTTGGATTTCTGCCACAACCTTATATGAGCACTGTCGCTGCAGCTTCATACGTAGCACTGCTACCCTACCTTGCTAGAAAAAGCCTTCATCTGAGCATTGCACGTTTTTACTCTAATTGATTTTATGTTATTTGATATTCATGAAATCCTAAAATCATTCTTATCAAAACTTTTGTGTTTGGTCTGAACTTACTGTCTTTTGATTGTTGAAACTTTTATGTTAGGGCTTGATAATGGGAAAAATTAAAAATTTAGACAAAATAAATTATGTGTGAAAGTAGAAGGCTTTAGAATGTATTTTGAGTGCATACAAATTCATGTAAAGAACTTATGATTTTTATTAAATCCTTAGGTTAGAGGTTGACAATGGCTTATGTTAATAAATTAGAAAACCAAGAATATGAATACAGGTAAAAGGGAATGTAGCTTTAGGATGTATATATATTGTTCGAGTAAGTAAAGGGATGTAAAAAGTTCATAGTTATGGACTATTATATTATGAATTACATTTTTGACATGGGTGGTGATTAATATAGATTTAGCAAATATAGAGAATGTTATAAAATACTGAAAAATTCATGCAAAGTATAAACTAGATACTTTATCAAATTGTAAAAGAAGTAGGATTAGAAACTGATTTCATATGATGCTTGTTATCTAAAATGTTTGTTCACTGCATCACACAGCTTCGCCTTTTCCTTCCTCCAGTTTGCCGCACGCCACAGTCTTCTTTTCTGCAGGTATGTATTAATTTCTTTCCTTTAGTAACATGTGAACCTTAGGTTCAAGTTAGGGATTTTGAATACCCTTATGAAATAAAGCTTATTATTATTGATTTGATTGTATAGTGGGTCTGGTAAAGAGGTTGACTTCCTGCCCCCAACCCCCCATAACTTGTATGTTTGATGTTTGCTCCTTTATGTGCTCCATTGAGCTCCAAAGGTATGAGTGTGATTATGTGTTGTCCATTATCTTGGTAAGTTTTAAGGCTTGACATAGAGCCCTAAATTCATAGTAATGATTTATGTTGAATTCCTTGATTTCCTATTTAGGGTTTTAATGCTATTTTTGTTGCATAGAAAATGCTCTCAATATGAGGATTGTCACTCTGATTTCACGCGCTGCTTGGTTGGATTTTCCATTGTGTTAAACTTTAACTTATGTGCTGATGTAAAAATGATATCAAATAGTTTATGAGAATTTGAATTTTATAGATCTGAGCTTGCATGGAGTATAAAATTCAAAGTGTTGGTTTTTTATAGAATATACAAAATTTCCATGTTTACCCCGAATTAAATAGTTGAGACTTGAGAGATCCAAAGAAAATGTAAAAATAGGGAGATTAGTTTGCGTTTGATATGTACTGTGTCATTGAGGAATAAGTTTTAGTAGTAAAAGGATAAAAATTTCTAAATAGTCCCATGTTCTAAAAGATGTTTAAAATTAATGTTCGGTGATCCTTTTTATAAGAAACAAACATGTCCTTTTTTTGTTTTTATTATAAGAAACATACATCAATTTTCTAATGTATTAGTGCCTGTTTGGTTCTCACGTTCTAAAAGATGTTTAAAATTAATGTTCGGTGATCCTTTTTATAAGAAACAAACATGTCCTTTTTGTTTTTATTATACGAAACATATATCGATTTTCTAATGTATTAGTGTCTATTTGGTTCGCCATTTGCATCTTGTTAACGTCCGTTGCTGCCGTAAAAGAACGAACACCAAGAGAAAATATTGAATGAAATCACAGAAGGAATAAGAACAATTTTTTTTTTAAAGATAGTGATCGAAAAGCACTATGCTGTTTTTCACATTGGGCTGTTCAAAAGCGCGTATTGGGAGACATGCTCTTTTTGTGTTGATTCGATAGGTGCATTATTTTTACATGTAACTTGTAAATATCTAATCTAATTATATATAATTAAATAAACTTGAAAATTATTAAACATTAATGACAGTAAATTATATGTATATGCCTAAGTTTAAATATTATATTTTTTTTAAACGAAATGGTTAGTAAAAGAAATTGAGAAAGAAAAAGTAATTAGGGGTTCAATGATATTATTTATTCTTAAAAATAATTTAATATTTTTTTGGATTACCTTGCAAATTCAATTTTTTTTTATTTTTCTAACAAAATAATAGAAAAAGAAATAATATTAATAATACCCTTTTCGATAATTACACATTTAAAAGTAGAGTTTAAATATTATTATTAATTTTTTTAACAAAGCGAAATAAAAAATAATATTCATACTAAGTTATAGAACTAATACCCTTTTTAGTAATTACACATTCAAAAGAACTTTTGACTAATATCATCTAAACGACGTTTTAATTTTTTTTAAACGTACATCAGCGAAAAAAGTATCCAAACAGAAATCACGTGACAATAAACTCATTTTTAACAAAACGTCCGTTTGTAAAATGACGTTGAATCAAACGTCCTATTTTGATAATATACTAAGCCGTAAGTTCAAGTTAGCGCATCCTAGGGCATTTTCGCCTAGGATGTTGAGTAACTAATATGATGAGTTACTTGTGTGCATGCTTCATTGGCTGCAATTTGCTTTGCACATCTCTCTGTACTTCTTTCCCATGCCACTTCTGCTTGTCTAATTCTATCATTTAAAAGGATGTCAACTTCCAACCTGTTTCTTTTTAAATGACCAACCTATCTAATTCGATCCCCGTACCTCTCTCATGCTAAGCGAGCGCTCTACCATTTGAGCTACATCCCCGAATTGTAGACTTTTGATTTTTAGTGAATCATTTGCTTTGTATCTTTCTTTACATGTGAATCGTGCATAGAAACTTAACTTAGTTATTATACAAAAATTGTTATGTTAATTATTGATGAAATGGATGTTTGATTATTGTTATTAGTATCGGAGAAAAGCCTTAGCTTCCCGTTTGAGGTTCAATGTATTATTGAGTGCATGTACTCTTTTAGGTACCACGTGCTCATTGTATATTGAACCTTGAATTGTCCAAGTCAGACAGTTTAGGAAATTTTTTTTTTCTTTACTCATATAATAGTTGTTGCTTAATTCTTGTATCTTTATATTTGATGAAATTTCGGTTTAATTCATTTCCTTTTGTTCTTTGGGTGCATACTTGATCATGGTATTCTTAACTGCGATCATTTAGTGTACTCAGAGACCAATGAGAAATGCTGCCGAACTTTTCTCAAGTATAAGATATGAGAATTAAGGAATGACTATTATATGAGTTCTGAAAAAGTTTTTCCTCGAATGGGATAGGGCCATACCATTTAAAGAAAGAGAGCAGTTGTAAGAACATCGTGCTGCTGAAATTGTCATTTTTTGAACATGTAGAAGATGAAAATTTTTCCTTCGAGTCGTAGTTGGATGTACGATAGGTTGTATCCGGAGAGAGGGGATTTGAAACAATCTTTTTGCGATGGGGTTGATCACTTTGTCCAAGCCGCAATGGCACATGAAGATTTCGAAATTAATGGAGGGATTAGATGTCCGTGCCTTAATTGTGATTGCAGAAGGATCAAGAGCCCAGGTGAGGTCATATATCACCTGCAGAGAGTTGGATTTAGGCCTAATTACTGGATTTGAACTAGACATGGTGAAGAGTTTCCTCGGGTTGATTTAGGGGTTGGCGATAATTGCCCAGGTGCTTCAAGCAATTGCGTAGATACGGGATATGGTGAGTAAATTGAATTGATGCAAGATATGGTTTGTGATGCCTTGGGGGTCACCGTATCATTCGAGGAGCAACAATATGATGACACAGATGAACTTCCAAATGAGACAGCATAAAAAATTTATAATCTCTTGTTAGAAACAAATAAGCCGTTGTTTGAAGGGTCTGCAGACTCTAAGTTATCAAAGTGTGTGAGGCTTTTAGCTCTTAAGTCCAACTGTGGTGCTATGGATGTGTGCTTAGATCTCGTAACGAAGATGATGTTGGACGCGTCACCTATCAGAGATGGTTTGTCAAAAAAGTTATTACGATGCTAAAAGCTTAGTGTCCAAGTTGGGCTTGGAATCTAAAAGGATTCATTGTTATGTGAGAGGGTGTATGTTATATTACGACAACAAATTCGGTAAAAATGATGGCGTGTTGGTTGAATGCAAATTTTGTGGTGAGCCAAGGTATATTTCACACACTGATAATGGGAAGGGTAGACAAAAACTAGTTCCACGAAAGGCAATGTTTTATTTACCAATTATTCCAAGGCTCCAGAGAATGTTTGCATCAACACAGACTGCAGACAAAATGACGTGGCACTATGAGAATAGAAGCACTTCAGGTATGTTGCGCCACCCATGTGATGGTGATGCTTGGAAGCACTTCGATTGTGTGCATCCTGAATTTGCAGCAGATCCACGTAATGTACGACTTGGCTTATGCTCTGATGGGTTTACCCCAATGGCGAAACCTTATTCTTGCTGGCCAATTATTGTTACCCCATACAATCTTCCTCCCAAAATGTGCATGTCTAAGCCTTATATGTTCTTGACTTGTATTATACCGGGTCCAGATAATCCAACAGATGGTACTGACATCTACTTACAAATTTCCTCATCGACGCGATCTCAAAAGGTTGTGGAATGGCGTTTTGACTTATGATATTGCACGAAAGAAGAACTTTACAATGAGAGTAGCTCTTATGTGGACCATTAATGACTTCCCTGCATATGACATGTTGTCTGGTTAGGGTACTCATGGTAAAATGGCATGTCCCCATTGCATGGAGCATACAAAGGCCTTTTTCTTGAAATTCGGGGGGGGGGGGGAAGAGTTCTTAGTTTGACTCACATTGCAGGTTTTTACTAGGTGATCATCCATTTAGACGAAATAAGAATGCCTTCAAGAAGGGGGAAGTTGAATTAGATGGCCCGCCCTCAAGATTGACATCCGAACAGATTTGGAGCAGAGTTATGGATCTGCCAAAAATCACATATTTTGGTGAATTGGGTCGATTTGAAGGATATGGACAATGACATAATTGGACTAAAAGAAGTATTTTTTGAGATCTGCCATATTGGAAAAATAATTTATTGAGACATAACCTTGATGTTATGCACATTGAGAAGAACTTTTTTGACAATGTTTTTCTCACAATGATGAATGTTAGAGGAAGAACGAAAGACAACGATAAGACCAGACTGGACTTACCACTTTACTATAGGTGAAAGAACTTGTATTTGATGACTCGTTCGGATGGGAAAACCCTGAAACCCAAAGCCTGTTACTCTTTAACTGCTGAGGAAGCAAGGTCAGTCTGTCGGTGGATAAAAGAACTTCGAATGCTAGACGGTTATTCTTCTAATTTGGCAAGATGTGCCGATGTGAACAAATGAACCATGATTGGGATGAAAAGCCATGATTGTCATGTATTCATGGAGTGTTTGCTTCCTATTGCATTTAGTTCTTAGCCGTCAAATGTTTTAAATCCACTTACTGAACTCAGCCAATTTTTTAAAGATTTGTGTTCTGCTGCATTGAGAGAGGATGATCTTATAAAGATGAAGTAGAACATACCAGTCATTTTTTGTAGGTTGGAGAGAATATTTCCCCCTGGTTTCTTTGACTCTATGGAGCATCTCCCAGTGCATCTTGCACATGAAGCTAGGCTTGGTGGACCTGTTCAATACAGATGGATGTATCCATTCGAAAGGTAATATAATAAAATATTCTTTAAAATAAATATTCACTTGAAGGGTTAAATGTATCAATTTTTATCATCAACCTTGTTATTTTGTAGATTTATGGGTGACTCAAAACGATCGGTGAAAAATAAGGCCAGGGTTGAAGGATCTATTTGTGTAACTTACTTACACCGTGAGACAATCCATTTCTGTTCCCATTATTTTACGAACTTCATGCTGACACCAACAAATAATAGGAATGAAATAGAAATTGAAAGTGAAAGACACCCGCTAGCTTTATTAGTATTTTGCCTTCCCGGTCGTCATGCTGGAAAGGAGCTGACTTACTGGTTAATGGGAGAAGAGTGGAAGCCAGCCCACGTTCACGTGTTGATCAACTGTGCCAAAATATCACCATATCTTATGTATGTATCATTTTGACCACTTTCAATTTCTTTTATCTACAACTACTCATGATCATTTGTTTGATAATGACTTGATCAGGGCATTCTTGTTAACTAAGCCCACAAGCGAACAAGACTCTTCTGCCTATATTCATGAATATTTCTTAACGTGGTTTATGAACCAGGTATGTATTTTTAGTCATATTTCAACTATTTATTGTTTGAAAATACAAAAGATTGTTTGAAAAAAGGAACCATAAATCACTTGTGCATGTGTATACGCAAGTTTACAGTTAGTCAAAATCGCCTAAAATCGAACACTTGAGAAATTTATCTCATGGTCCTAAATCACGTGTAAAAGAATGGCACACGTTTTTCGTAAACGGATACAAATTTCAAACCCAGTCAAAAACAGAGGGGAAAACAACAGTTAATAGTGGAGTTTATGTAAAAGGTGCCACAGATGAAGGTGAAGACGACTTCTACGACGTGATTCAACATATATATGAACTGGCATACAATACTTTAGACTATACTAAAAGAATAGTGTTATTTTATTATAATTGGTTTGATCCGTTAAGTAGAGGCACAAGAGTGGATCGAAAATATAATACTGCTGATATATGCTTGAGCAGAAGATACCAAATGTTTGATCCGTTTATCATGGCACAACATGTAAAACAAGTATATTATGTCCCTTATCCATCAACTCGAAGGGACAAACAAGGTTGGTGTGTTGCAATAAAGACAAAACCAAGGGGTCGCATTGAAGCAGATGATCCATAGGAAGAAGTGGCTTATCAAGTGGATGAGATGTCTCATATCAACGTAGTAAATGAAGTGGAACCCATTTCTCGACTACGTGACGATCCAATCACATATGAAGATGTAGATGGAGATGAGGAATTAAATGAAGAAGTGGCAGAACCATCAAGATCTGAAGACATTGCCGAAGCAGAGTGGGCAAAATGGGCAGAATGAAATTGTTTAACTTTTTACAATTAGAGAAATTAATGTCTAACAATTTATTTTAATTTGTCAGTTATTTTCATATAACTTGTTTATTTTTATCGAATTCATTTTTAATATTGTTATGTTTAAATATAATATTTCATGACTGTTATTGTTGAATTGCTCTATAGACATATATGGCATCAGGAGGTCCAGGATCCGACCCCCAGACCACCCACTGGTGGTAAATGGAAGGGGAAGAGCATCGCCATCGACCCCCCTCGTCGTCGGAGGCCGAACATTATTAGGATTGATGATGCTGGCTATGCGACGTTGTCATCCACACAGCTTTTGCATACATCTACGCCTACACAGGCTCCAGCGCGTTCGGCCCCTACACAGCCTCTAGTGCGTTCGGCACATACACAACATCCAACACCTTCTGCACCGACACCTGATTTGCCTCCCATTTACATGGTCCCTACCCCGGGGTTCCAGCAGACACTTGGCGCTTCTTCCTCCCATTTTGTGCCTGAGACGGTGCCTGATACTCATCTGTCCGATCATGAGTATAGTACAGGCCATACACCTGATCAGATCGGGGTTGAGCAGGACAAGGATGAGCAGGAGGAGGTTCAGCAGCAGGAGGTTGACCAGGAGGTCATTGAGGATATTCAAATGCTGCATGATGGCCGAGTTGCTATCAGGCCGACTGGTAAAGGGTAAGTATTTACATTTTTTTTCGAGTTATTAATAATTTACATGTGTATATATATATATATTATATTTTTTTAATTTGTTTGACATCTTGTTATTATTCAGGTTCCTTCCCTCAGAGCCAGCTGCGACGGCTATCACAATAGTAATTGAAGATAATTACCACACGTTTTGGCCCACCTTGGGGAAGTTGAAGGAGGGGGAGCGGAATCATATGTTCAAATCTTTCAAAGTAAGTTGTAATTTTTATTTTGTTGCATATTATATTTTTATTTCATAAAATTCAATTATGTTTAATAATGTATTATATTCATACAGGAGAGGGTTTCTTGGAAGGAAGGGGATGAAGAGCGGATCGAGAAGAACTTCCATATGAAGGCCTCCCACCGCCTCTCTGATATGCTTAGAGATGCCCGCCTCAATGGACAAATTTGGATAGGGATCGACTCTGGCGATGGCTGGCGCACTGGAACTCCCCTGAGTTCAAGGCGGTAAGCGAGAAGGCGAAGAAAAATAGAGCCTCTGAGAAGGATGGGAGCTTGCACACCGGAGGTTCGGTCAGTCAGGCGCAACACGCAGCTCGACTTGTACGTTTTATATTATTATTATTATTGTTAGTTACTATTTATTATTTATTATTTAGTTAAGGTTTTTTATTAAATAATTACAGTCGAAGCGGTTGGGTAGAGAGATACAGTTGCACGAGCTCCATCGTGTAACTCATATTAGGAGGAGTACCAGTGATTTCGTCGATGAGCGGTTGAGGCAGACCCAAGTAATTATAAAATATAATGAATAGTTTTTTAATAATGTTTATATTGTTTTATTACAAAAAAAATTGACTTATTTGTTTATGTTTGACAGGAGGAGTTTGAGGCGAGGATGTTTCAGATGATGTCTCAGACATCATGTTCCTCCTTTCAGAGCCCTGAGGATCCATCGAGTAGTGGTACTGCCACTGGTCGCTCTGCCGCAGATGAGCAGGAGATAGCCGAGCTGAAGCGGGTCGTGGCCAAGCAGCAGCGGGTGGCAGCAGCGGGTCATGGCCCAGCAACATGAGGAGTCCCGTCGGACGAGTGCCATTTTGGATCAGGTGCTGGCGTGACAGGAGCAGATGTACCAGTTGTTAGCTCGCCAGCAGCCTCCTCCACCGCCTCCGCCTCCGCCTCCGCTTCCTAGTACTGATGATCATGCCGATGATGCAAATGGTGTAAAGCACCTCGATCATGATCAGGACTACCAGGACTATTAGTTCTGTTTGTACTTATATTTTTTCATATTTCCGGATATCTTTTTAGTTACTGATCTTTGTTCGTCGGATTTTTTTATTTATGTATTACGTTTCTTTTTTTAATTTGTTTTTTAATTTACGTTATCACATTTTTAAATATGAGAATAAATTAATAATTAAAAGTAATCAATTAAATTAAATTAAATTACTAGTAATAGTTAATTAAATTAATAAATAAATATTTTTTAATATGGGAATAAATTATTTTTAATAAATAAATAAATTAATTAAATAATTTAATAGTTAATAATTTAATTAATTAATTTAATAAATTAAATTGATTTAAATTAATTTAAAAAATAATTAAATTAATTAATTATTTTACAGAAGTTATTTTTTAAAATTGAATAAATTAATTAATTAAATTATTTACAGAAATTAACTAATTAAAATTAAATATAAAAATTAATCAATTAATTTAATTATTTAAAAAAATAAATTCGGGTTTATCGACGAGCTGAACCGTCGGAAAAAATTTGCGGCTTTACAGACGGGCATGGCTGTCGAAACTCTACCGAAGGGTCTAACCCGTTGGAATATACTGACGGTTTTCGACGGATCTTTACCAATGGTTTAGCCCGTCGGTAATACCGACGGTAAAAAAAAAGCCCGTCGGTAAGCATTTGCCAAGCCCGTCGGTAATCCATCGGAAAAATCACATTACTGATGGCTTTTGGGGTTACCGACGGCTTTTGGCCGTCGGTAATCCCGAGTTTGCTTGTAGTGAAATCACTGTAATACTCTGACTGCCCTTTTAAAAGAAATTTTTAAAGAAGGAAAAAATATGGAACCACGTTTTCAGAAACTATGCAAGCAGAATATTTCGTTTTGCAGAAATATGTTAACTTTTGTTAGAAATATTAGTTTAGTAGCGCTCCAGGAATGAGGTGTTACAAAGGTGGTATCAGAGCGGTTCGGTTCAAACCGGACTGTGAATAGGGAAACTATAGTTGGTCAAGTGTCGGGTTTTGTAGAGAACAGATTGTGAGGGGTCAAATTGTGCTTTTGTGTTTTGCTTGTTCCTCAAGTGGAGTAATTCTGCTTGAAAACTTGTTGGTTTGTTTCTTAATTGAAGCAATGTGTGCTGACACACCAAAAATTGTTGTGGGGTTCTAACTAGGTTGTAAGACCTCGTGGGAGTCCAATACCTCAGAGACAAATGATTCTTTCTGTTAAAACTGATAATTCGGATATGATTAGAGGATTCAGATGGCCAAGCTGTAGTAGGGACAGTAGCTGCTGTTGCTCAACAGACTACTCCATAGAATCAATGTGAACTGCTAGGATAGCAGGGAGAAGAGCAATCTGCAGAGACCAAGGGATTGGTTGACCTTTGTCACCATGAACCTCTTAAGTCATTCGAAAAATAAGAGATGAGATTCCGGGATTATTATAGGAGACGCTGTTGTTGTTGTTATTATTATTATTATTATTATTATTATTTAGTATGATCTTTGGAATATTAGTGGTTCTAGATATAAACCACAATGTTTGATGTTTGAATTATTTTGATATATATTAGATTTGAAAATCAAAACTATTTCATGATTTTCAGAGTGTGACATGTTTGCCACTAACATATGTGTTTTTGCAGTAGTGTATTTTTGTACTGCTGTGAATATATGTGGTTGATTATGTGATTGTTTAATTATTTTCAGCGTGTTAATATTTTCCCAATGAAAATATTATACGCAATTATTTCCTAGCAAACATTAATTAAATATCTTGTGACAATTTAATTTACGCGAGCTCCATTTAGTGGGAGTGCCAGTAGTGGTTCAGTGCGTGACAAGTTGTCTAGCTAGTATTGGGTAGTACCTAAAATTTTTACTAAGCCTTATCCTTATTTCTTTGAGTCATGGAAAATTTTCTTTAAAGGAAAGCTAAGTATAGTGGATGACTTATTTTTCACTTTTCTCTTTCTTACTTGACCGACCACTCACTCATAAAAGGGTGCAGGAGAAAATATTCCATTTTTTTCTTAGCGTAAATAGATGCCTTGGACCAAGATTTTGTGAGTCTCATCCCTTTTTCTTTTAGACCCGTGACCAGCCAACTTTTGGTTAAAAAAAAAATCCTACAAAATCTTATCTTGATCTCAAGACATTGATAACTAGTAGAATTTTTGGGGTGCGGGTCACTTTTCCCTTCACTTCTTCCTTGGCTGGTTCCTTTTAATAATAGAGGGGAGAATAAATTTTGTGTGTGTTGGTGTTGGTAGAGAACTTCAACTTCCTTCCTTTTTCTTCCCTTGTGAATCGTGAGGCATTTTTGCTCAAAGACCACCATTTTTCCTTCATCATTCTCCTAACTTGTGCTCAACCGTGTGGTGCTAAGATGTGTGAGAAATCTTGAGAGTTTAGAGTGTTGGGGAGTGGTATTGCTTGCTTTGAAGCCACAAGATTGTGGGAGTATTAGAAATTGATTTTCCTTCCATTTCCTTCTTGAGAAACCGCGAGCTTTAGGATGATTTTTGGGATAAATCCTCTTTCATTTCCATAGTCTGAGCCGTAAATCTTAAGATGGATACCACTTGGCATTTATGGTTGATTTTGTGGGTGATTTTGTGTTTGGTGATCGTGAAAATTTTTCTTTCTCTTTTTGTCTTCAGACCGCGGGGTTCCTGGGAGATTTTAGGTGAGTATTTCAATTCTTTTGCTTTCAATTCTTGTGTCATTGTAGATGATCTTGTTGATTATGATTTAATAGCAAAGATTTTCCTTCCTTTTGGTTGTATAAAACAAAAAATGTTGATGATTTCAAGTTTTCTTTGAAGGTCTTTTGTCAGAATTGTTGTTGAGAAGATTGATGTTGGAAAAATGTTTTTGATCTTGTTTTGTTGGAAAACGAAGTTTATGTGTGTGTGGTGTTGAAGTGAAAATTGAAACGTTTGGTGTTAATTTGGGGGCGTGAACCCGTGATCACATGCACCTATGTGTGAGGTTTGATTTCAAGTTTTCTAACTTAAATCCTTGGTGATTTTGAGTTTAGTTGTAATATAGAAGTGGTAGAGAAAGGTTTTACTGTTAATCCTTTTGTTAAAAAGTTTATGTGTGAGTTAAAATGAGTTTAAGAAATAAAATTTTGAGTGGGTAGTGCCTTAAGAAAAGTGAAAAGGAAAATTGTGTTTTGAGAATCCTTGATGCTTGAAAGCTGTGATAGGAGCAAAGTAATTAGTGTAATGGTTTTGATTTGAAATCTTGATTGTTTGGAAAAGAATTTAGGTGTTGTGTGTGTAAGTTTTAGTGATTTGGAAGTTTTACAATTTTTTCTAATTTGGGAGTGGTGGTCGAGAGCCCTAGGAAGAAAAGGAAAGAAAAGTTTTGTGTTTTTGGACTTGAATCATGTGTCTTTAATTGTTGTAAAGGTTTGGAAAATTTTGGAAAGAATTATATTAAGTTTGAGTAGTTGATTTGGGTTTCAAGACAACGAAACACTAAGGTTGAAGGGAATCTTTGTATTCCTAAACCAAAGTGGAGTCTTGGCAATTTAGTATTAAAGAGTATTTGATTTAGCTTTGTTGCCTTGTGTTTGACTAAGAAAAGAATTAATTTTTGTACTCCTTGAACTTGAATCAAGTTATGATAGGAAAAGAAGTTTTAGGGATTTGAAGTTTTAGGTTAATTTATTTAAAGTTGTGAGAAAAGATTTTAGTATAAATGTTGTTAACTTTGATTTAGTGTTTTAAGGCTATGAAACACCCAATGTTTAAAGAAATCTTTGTGATTCTTGAACAAGGTGGAGCCTTGAAAAATTAGCGTGCAAAGCCTTTTATTCTAGTGCAATTAAATTTATTAAACCCGCGAGGGTAATTAGTAATTTTAATTGTTAACCTAAGTTTTACTTGATTAATATGTTGGTGCTTGTTAATTAGTTATTTTAGAAGCATAGTATTTGTTTTAGTTTTTGAAAGAAAATAATTTTCTATTGTTTAAGGTTAAAAGTTTTATTAATTTGTTATTTTGAGTGCTGTTTAGAAAAAGTGATTGATTTGAGAAAAAGAATTTTAACTTTTTAGAGTTTTAAGTGACCTTATATTTTGATGTGTGTACCCATGACTAGGTGTGTGTTGTGTAGTAATGTTTGTGGTGGTAGCATGTAGCCGTAGTCGTGTTCGTGTTCCTGTTCGTGTTTGTGTTCGTGCTCGTGTTCGTGATCGTGAATAAGCAGAGATCGTGGCTCGTGAATCAAGCGTCAGTAGATCGTAAGGGTTTCCTCGTCTATTAATCTACGTGTGTAATTCTATGTGATATATATATTTAGTGTTATTGAGTGTGATTGTCATTGTGGCATGCTATGCTATGATTGCAATATTATGTATGTAGCTATAAATATTATAGTATTGCGTATATTAATATGTACTGTAAATGCCTATGTGTGCAAATTATTTTTATGGATTTGAGTAAAGTAATTTTCGTATTTTAATACCCGCGTAGTTTCGAGGATGAAACTATTTTAAGGGGGTGATAGTGTAACACCCCAATTTTTAAGAAAAATTGTTTTCGCAATAAAGTCCCAGTTACTTGAAGGTAAGTCGTAGAGATTCATCCCCTCAATGATTTACTGAGAGTATGAGGAATTATTTTGACTTATTTTACATAATTTATTTATTATAAATAATTATTATTTATGATGTCAATTCAAATTAATAGACAACGTAGACGTATGCTGCTTTTAAGGTGAATCCAACAATTAAACTTTATATAAGTTTTCTGTCTGACGCGGTAACTCGTATTTTTGTTGACTAAGAAAGTGATTGAATTAAATCAAGATAAAATTTAATTTAAGAATTAATATTTAATATTAATTCATGGTTCAAAACTCGTCGAATAATTCTAACGAAGTTTCGCCGTATTTTGAATCACCGAGTAATTTTTATCCGCATTAAAATTTAAAACGAACTCCGATTTCGATAAAAATTGAATCATAACTTGTTGTGATTATGATTGAGTGTTTTCAATTGTTTTTATTATTTATGATAAATTATTATCACGCGGTGAATTAATTTCTAAGTAAATTAATTTTCGCGATTTGACCGGTGAAAGAATTAATCAGTAACGCGATTACTCGACGCCGTATTTTTAGGACACTCAAAACTCTAGGATTAGGGGGTAATCATGAGAAGAGAAGGATTAGATGTTTACACTTGGTGATTAGATTAGAATCTTTTGGTGATTTATTTGGTAGTTCTTATCCTATGATTTCTTACACCCTTCTTCTTTTAATCACATCCTTTTAAATCATGACTCATGGTGCATTAGCATTTATTTAAAAGCACTCAATTTCCCACCCAAATCCCACTTCCTTCTCATTTTTCTCCCACTGTGATTATCCTTCCTTTTCTTAGACCATGATGGACCATCATTCACTTAAATCCACTCAATTCCTACCCAAAATACTACTTCCTCCCTTCTTTCTCATCAGGCCGAGAGGCCCCATTCTCGACACTCTCATTCTATTTTCTTCTTCTTGTTCCAATTGTGGGTGAAAAGGTAAGAAAGGAGACAAGCTTCCATGTCCTTCTTCTTTCTCTCTTTAGCGTGACCTTCATCCACCTCCACCATCACCATTTGCTTCCATCTTCTTCTTCTAATTTCCATCTTCATCTTGGTCTGGAATGTTAATGTAAGATCAAGCTTTTCCCCTTTATTCTTCTTACCCAAAAACTGTGGCACTCAATCTAGGAGTAGGAGATGTTTCTTTTGATTCTTTTCTTGTTTAATGCTTTAATTATGTGTTGATAATGATCATGAGTTAGATGATCAAAGTTTCTCCCAAATTTTGGGAACCCTAAGCCAATTGGTCCAATGGAAAAGGGGCTTTATGATTTCTCAAGTGAATCACTCAATTAAATTGGGATTCTCACTCCTTGATATTTGTTGCTGTTGTTAATTTTGGTTTCATAAAAGGAAATGTCTAATTTTGGGAAAACCCTTGAGTACTTGAAAGCCATGACAGGGTAATGTATGGAGTAATGGTTTTGTTTTGCAAAATTTGATGTCTTGGGAAAAGAATTAGGTGATTAAATGATGTGGTTTTGATTAATTGAAAATTTTACAATTTGTTCCCTATTTTGGGTGTGTTGGCCGAGTGTTCCTAGAGAGTTTGGGAGGAAAATTATTTTGTGTGTTGACTTAAATAAATGATTTGGAGTGTTGTCTAAAGTTTGGAAAATCTTGGAAAGAATTTGATTGGGATATTGGAAGTGTTTTGATTTTAAGGCGATGAGACATTTAGGTGAATTGGATTCTTTGTGATCCTAATTGATTCCATATTGTTATGAAAAGGAATTGATTTTTGTGTCGTTCCATGTTTCAAAAACAAGAGAAAAAGAATTGGATTTTAAAACATTTACTTTCCAACTTGTGGGTTATTTCAAGTGAGATTTAGTTTTAAAAACATTTAATTTCAATGGTTATCATTCCAAGTGTAAGTGATTTATTAAAGAGATTTTTGGGGATTGAGAGACTAGGGGTTAGAATTGAATCTATGCCTAGGAGATTATTTTTGGGTGAACTAGAATGGTGCTAAGTTTGGTGTGTTGTTTAGGATCCTTGAGGATTGTTCGTGCTGAGTAGGTTGTGACGTGCTTTGACACGTGAGGTGTTGACCTTAGGTAAGGGCAACTTCTAGATATAATTAGAGTTCTGTTGTTAAATGCTGAAATGTGGTTGATGTTCATATGCTTATGTTTGATGAATACGGAGTTGTGAATGTAAGTTGATTGGATTGCTAATTGGGTGTGTTCTGAATTTATTATATGACATGTTGGATATGTGGTTAATTCATGTGGAGATATATACATATATTGTCGGTGGTACTTGATAATTAAATAGTTATTTAATGTTGGATAGTTGAATATTTATTTGATTATGCCTGGTTGAAATATCATATGCATGATATGTTCATTTGAGTTAGTGGAATCCATTGTCATGCATTGTGGTGTAACTTCGACCTGAATATCCTGGGGTGATAGATTGCCTCATGGCCAAAGGAATTCAGGAGCGTCGTTAGTCGAACCATTGCATGGGGTGGTGCCTGTTCTGGTACGCACAGAACGACTGACCATAGCGTATAGAATTCCAGAATCATAAACAGTGGCATGCAGTTGCATCTACAGGCATTGTGCATATTATTGAATTGTATATGATGTTCTATCTGTATAATATGAATTGCTATTACACATGCTGTTGCTATTATATTTGTTTGTGTAAGAAGTTGAACCTTGCCCGTGGTTCTTTCAATCAATGATTGTAACCCAGATCATGAAGACTGTAGAGTGCGCGAGGCTGTTGACAAGCGTAGCTGAGGATAGTCTCATCTGACTATCTGTCTTTAGTGTTTGGTTGAAACTTACTAGACGACTAGTAAGTGTTGTAGTGTGTCGACTAGCTATAGGGTGTGTACTATTTTTAATTACAATGTTGTAATAAGTGTATTTTAGTTTCGAAACTTGGATTGCCATATGTGCAATGCTTGAATAAATGGGTGAGTGTGGTTATTGTGGTTTTATTTTGGTGTCTTTACTTATTCACCGTCATGTTTCTAAAATCGTTGTAATACTCTGACTGCCCTTTTAAAAGAAATTTTTAAAGAAGGAAAAAAAATATAGAACCACGTTTTCGGAAGCCATACAAGCAGAGTATTTCGTTTTGCAGAAATATATTAACTTTTGTCAGAAATATTAGTTTAGTAGCGCTTTAAGAACGAGGTGTTACACTATTGTATTGTGGGTCTTAATGAGTGCTGAGGGTTCTGAAACATTGTGATTTTACACTACATTATCTGGAAAAGCTGATTTTTTGCACGATGCTTGGTTTCATTTGCTTCTAAATATTTGGAAGCAACACTGATTGACTGACAAGAGTTTTCACATTTCTCTGGCGAATCAGAATGCTTCATGTACCTTTATAACTTGCCTCCAAATTAAAATAATTGGAGATGACATGGGTCTGATTGCCAAGTTGGGAAAACCTTTCGCAAGTTGGATTTATGATTTATCCAGAATTTTACTTCTTCCTAAAAAACAGAACCATTGTCTTCGACAATCAGTGGAAGACAAAATCATAGTTGGAAATAGGATAAAAATGAAAGTTGAGAGTGAGAGTGAGAACTTGCTTTGGAACTCGTATAATGCTAAAACCATTTTTTTTTTCACCTTACATTAAAGGATAATAGTCAAATTCTCCGAAGTTCTTTAATCATGAAATCCTAGAAAAACTTGTAAATAATATTTAAGTAACAAACATAATTGTGGAAATCAATATATGAAATTACAAAAACACAAAAAATTTTCAGAGTTAACTCCTCCATTTTAAAACTAAAACACTTCTAAGATATTATATAAAGTACTGAAAACAAATAGATGAATAAATAAATAAATAAGTGAAAGAAATGCAGTTGAAAAAGTAGAAATTTAGCAGTAATAGATAAAGAACTTGTTAATCAAGCATTGAGAAGTTCACAAAAGCATATGTCTCTTGATGCATGTTTAGTAATTAATGGAACTCTAGTCATCAAATCATCAGATGTTTTGTGTCGATGGAATTTGCTTTTGAACTTGACATAGATGTTTCGCCATTAGATGTAGAGCTTGACTATCTCTTGCAAACTATATGCTTCATATTGCCTTCATTGTTTTGGTCACCTATAATTGCAAAGAATAAAATAAATACTCAAATTGTTATGAGAAGATTGTAAAAATCAATAGCACGAATAATACTTCAACAAAATATTACAAATACCAGATAGTCTTCTTTGCTCATGATTAGCTTCAAAAACAGCAGGCATATACTTGCAAGATTAAGCAGTTGAAAAAACTGAAAAAACACATATCATGGTCAAATTCCTGGAGTATTTAAACCATGTTTAGCGAATACCTTGGTTGATAGTAATTGATCACTTGATCGAGCATTTCTTCAGAAGCCAAATGACTTGTGCTTCTCCTCCCTATCCCTAAATAACCAAATGCCACATGTCAATCGAGCAAGAGCTCATACGCGTTGCACCAGTTCACCAAGTTAAATAAATCACAAATGTAAAATCTCAACTAAAAATTACCACCATCATCATCATCCTCCTCCTCCTCCTCAAAGGGTGGGTCTAAAACATGATGTTTGTGTATATAAAGAAGTTTTGACCCTCATCGGCAATCAAATATACCTCTCTTCTAGGATGAAAAGGAGTATATTTTTCAAATTTTGGAATAGCCTCCTCCAAAACAATAAGAGCAAAGGATTCCCTATTCAAAACCTCAAAAAGGGTGCCACAAAACTGTCATATATAATAACAGGAAGACATTCAATGGTGTTAAGTACACCTGGTACCAAAAACACTTGAATTATTGAAAGATAATCAACAATGCAATTGAACTAAACGAAGTAAATCAGGAATTTATACGAAAGGTATGGAAATTTTAGAGGAAAATTGTGATATTATCTCGGCATTTATTGGATGATGAAAGGTCTTTCAATAATAATGTTAATGGAAATGCATTACAAATAAAGTAAAAAAAAGGATTCTAATTCCATGACAACACAAAGCATCAATATAAAGCAATACGTTTTTAAATAGAAGAGGGGAACATGCAGATCCAGATAAAAGAGTTTGATACTGTTACGGACCGGTCTCCGAGCCGAGTTCCAGCATACCCATCAAACCGAGCCGATCCGGCCCTATCCGACTTGTTCCGAGCTTGACGAGCTACGTCCGACTCGGGACACGTCAAACCCGTCCTCTGAGTATAATCGCCCCAGTGTTAGCACCGAGCGGGTCAGGGGCGAGCCGACCGATGACTCTCGAACCTTCTAGAAAAGGATGCACCTGGAGACGACGCTTGGAGCCGTTGCCACTCCGAAGATTGAGGATCACGTAGCCAGTACGTGATGGACTTGGCAGGTGCGAGATATTAGGAAGAGATGAGCTGATCCCTGAAGCTTGGGGGAGGAGTTACCACGCGCAGAATCCGGATCGTTGGTTATCCTCCTTATGCGAGACTCCACTATATAAAGGGGGCTTGACCCCCCAGGTTTGCATACTCTCTACACACTCTGAAATCCGAAACACTTAACTTGCCTTCTCTTCTCCAAAAGCCCTATCTGACTTAGGCATCGGAGTGCCTTTTGCAGGTACCCCCCATCCGTACCAGAAGGAGAGAGGACGCTGCTCCGAAGAGAAGGTGAGCCTCACCATTTTGTGCATTAACATTGGCGCCCACCGTGGGGCCCGGTAAAACTAGCCTGGGCCTCAAGGATACCACCGAGCAAGGATGGTACTCACTAGAAGCACGGCGAATCGCAAGTCACCACCGCCAAGCCACAACTCGGTCGGGCCAACAGATTTAACGCCCGCCTCCCGACCCGGTCGTGGAGCTTCTTAGGGCTGAAAACCAAGAATTAAGACGCAAGATTGAGGAGGCTCTTGATCGGGAGAGGAGGATGAGCCGCAAAACGCCTTCCAGAACGCCCCAGGAGACAAAGCGAGACGATGAGGGAGACTCGTCGAGAACAGATCGGTCGAGCCGAACAGAAAGCCCCAAGCGCCGGCGTGCCCACCACCACAAAGACCGACCCTCGGAGGTTGGGCTAACACTACTTCCCTTCAGTGAGGAGATCATGTCCGATCCAATCCCCAAGCATTTCCAAATCCCCAACATGGACGCTTACGAGGGTAAAACCGACCCCGAGGAACACCTCACCGCGTTCAATGCTCAGATGTTGCTAGTGGGGGCCTCGGAAGGTTTAAAATGCAGGACTTTCCCATGCACCTTAAAGAGATCCGCCATGATGTGGTTTTCCAACCTCCCCCAGCACTCGATCCATTCCTTTAGCCAGCTCGTGGAACAGTTCATGGCCAGGTTCACCACGAGCCGAGCATTCAGGAAAAATTCAACATGCCTGGTCGGGCTCAAGCAGAGATCAGACGAGACCCTCAAGTCATTCATAGAGCGTTTCAACAACGAAACGACCCAAGTTAGAAACCTCAGCACCGATGTGGCGCTCCACGCCATAGTGTCAGCGCTAAAACCTGGACCCTTCTCGGACTCCCTCGCTCGCCGCCCCGCTGAGTCCTTGGACGAGTTAAGACGCCGTGCTGTGGGATACATCAATATGGAGGAAGTCGCCGCAGCCAAAAAGGAGACTCAAGGCCAACAAGACAAAAGCAGAGAGCCAACCAGAGACCAAAATGACAGAAGGAACGACCGCCGAGGACGGCAGGACTATAGAGGACGCTTCACCCTTGACAAAGAGGGATCGACCGAGTGTTGAAGGAAGCCTACACAGGTAACCTCATTACCCTGCCTCCTCGGAGAGACTCCCAGCCGGACGCGGACCGTCAAAGGTGCTGCGAGTACCACCGGGTGTATGGGCACACCACCAACGAATGCCAGGCACTAAAGGTAAAAATCGAGAAGCTCATACAAGTTGGATATCTGACAAAATACGTGGACAAAGGGTTGGCAGCAACCCCTAAGGGAAGTAACGGAAACCGTAGGAGATCCCGTACGCCCGAGCATAGGCGCGACAGATCGCCGGCTCGAAGAGGGAGAGAGAGGCATTCACCTACTCGGCAACGCAGGCGAGGGCCCGACGGAGGTACTCCTTCACTTAACTTGATTGCAGGTGGTTTTGCAGGCGGAGGCGAGTCGAGCAGTAGCCGACGAAGACACTTGAGATCCGTCAATAGCTCGAGCTCAACGACCGCCCCTCCCGCTGTCCTGCCGACCATTTCCTTCTCGGAAAAGGACTACCAAGGGATAGATCGACACCAAGACGACCCCATGGTAATCACTGTACACCTCGCTGGGTTCAACGTAAGGAGAGTGCTTATCGATCAAGGTAGCTCGGAAGACATCATCTACAAGGAAGCCTTTGATCGGCTTAAGCTGCCAAGCTCTATAATCAGACCCTATCGAGGTACGTTGGTTGGTTTTTCAGGTGCTAAAGCCCGGGTGACAGGGTACTTTGATGTCCTGCTCACCTTCAAAGCAGATATAGGAGTCAAAACAATCGAAGCCCACTTACTGGTAGTAGAGGCCGAGTCGGCCGCTGACACTGCCTACAACATGATCATCGGAAGAACAGTCATCAACGGGATCAGAGCCATAGTATCCACCCCCCATTTGGCGATGAAGTTCCCATTGCCCGATGGACAGATAGCCACAGTACACGCCAACCAGAAGGAAGCCAGGCAGTGCTATGTCAACAGTCTCAGAGATAGCAAGAGCAGGGATCGCCCTAAATCGGGCTACATGATCGAGCTGGACCCCAGGGGCGAGAGTGACTTTCGACCAGTGCGAGTGGACGACATCAAGAGCGTTGAACTGAGGGGACCAGGGAAGAGCGTACGAGTCGGGACCTAACTGCCCCAGCAAAGCGAGCAATCCCTGACAAAGGTCCTGCGCGCTAACGCTGATCTATTCGCATGGGGCCCAGAAGACATGCCTGGGATAGATTTAAAAGTGGCTTGCCATAAACTCGCCGTCGAGCCAGGAGCTCGCCCCGTCGTCCAGCGCAAAAGGAAGATTGCAGGAGAAAAGAAGCAAGCAGTCCGGGAAGAAACCTCCAAACTCCTAAAAGCAGGATTCATAAAGGAGATCAAATACCCTACTTGGCTTTCTAACGTGGTACTGGTGAAGAAAAGCAATGGCAAATGGAGGATGTGCACTAACTTTACCGACCTAAACAATGTCTGCCCTAAGGACCCCTATCCACTTCCGAGCATAGACGCCCTGGTGGACGGCACGTCAGGGTACCAAGTGCTGAGTTTCATGGACGCATACTTTGGATACAATCAAATAAGAATGCACCCACTTGACCCCCCGAAGACAGCTTTCATGACAGAAACCTCCAACTTCTACAACATCACTATGCCCTTTGGGCTGAAGAACGCAGGCTCAACCTATCAGAGAATGATGGATGAAGTCTTCGCCGACCAGATCGGGAAGACGATCGAGGTTTACATGGACGACATGGTCGTAAAAACCCCCAGTTTCGACGCACACCATAGGGACCTTCAAGAGATATTCGACATCGCCAGGGCGTATAACATCAGGCTCAACCCCGAGAAATGCTCCTTTGGGGTACTCGGGGGAAAGTTCTTGGGGTTCATGATCACCCACAGAGGCATTGAGGCCAACCCCGATAAGTGCCGAGCTGTAATGGAAATGCGGAGCCCAAGCTCCATCAAAGAAGTGCAACGACTGGCTGGTCGAATAGCAGCTCTTTCCCGGTTCGTAACCTGGGCTGCCGACAAATCCTTTCCTTTCTACCAGGTACTCAGGAAGCCAGCTCGATTCGAGTGGACCGAAGAATGTGAAACGACCTTTCAACGGCTTAAAGAATTCTTGGCATCGCCACCAGTCCTTACTCGCCCCACTAAAGGAGCCTCCTTGCTCCTTTACCTGGCAGCCACTGATAGCTCGATTAGCTCGGCCATGGTCGAAGAAAGAAATTCCGAACAGCACCCTGTGTACTTCGTAAGCAAAGTCCTTCATGGGGCAGAACTCAGGTACCAAAAGGTGGAGAAACTGGCACTCTCGATGGTGGCCTCTGCAAGAAGACTAAGGCCCTACTTTCACGCCCATCCGATGATAGTCAAAACCGACTACCCCATCAAGAGAACCCTGCAGAAGCCCGAGCTGTCTGGTCGGATGGTGGCCTGGTCAGTAGAGCTTTCCGAGTTCCAAATCAGGTACGAGCCCAGAGGACCCATTAAGTCACAAATTTTAGCTGACTTTATTACAGAACTAACACCGGCCCCCGAGGTCGAATACTGGATACTCTACGTGGACGGTTCCTCCAATTCCGAGCGGCGGGCGGTATCATTGTAGAAAGCCCTACGGGAATCTGTGTCGAGCAAGCACTCAGGTTTCTGTTCAAAGCCAGTAACAACCAAGCCGAATACGAGGCATTGCTGATCGGTCTCAAGCTCGCATGAGAGCTAGGCGCCCAAACACTCCGAGTCAAAAGCGACTCCCAACTCATGGTCAACCAAGTTAAAGGCGAGTATCAGTGCCGAGACAATGTCCTAGCTCGGTACGCCCAGAAAGCAGCTGCCATGATCCAAAATTTCCAAGAAGTCCAGCTCGAACACATCCCTCGAGAGCAGAACAACAAAGCTGACCTGCTAGCGAAACTAGCCAGCATGAAGACCGAGGGACAGTTACACACAATCGTTGTTCAAACTTTGACATCACCAAGCGTAGAAACAGCGGAAACCAACTCGGTGAATCAGTCAGAATCATGGATGGCAGATATCATAGAGTATTTACAGCAGGGAAGGCTACCCGATGACCCTATAGAGGCACGCAGGGTCCAAAGGCGGTCCACACATTACACTCTGGTCGGGGACAGACTCTACCGGAGGGGCTTCTCGCAGCCGCTACTCGCATGCGTGGATAAGTCAGACTCCGAGTATATCATGAGAGAACTACATGAAGGCATATGTGGGAACCATTGTGGAACTCGGACGTTAGCTGCGAAGGTCCTCCGAGCTGGATATTACTGGCCAACAATCAGATCGGACTGCATGGAATACGTAAAAAAATGCGACAACTGCCAACGGTACGCAAAGTGAGACCACCTCCCCCTGAAGTCCTTCACGAAGTCATCGCCCCCTGGCCCTTTAATACCTGGGGGCTCGACATACTCGGCCCCTTTCCCCTCGCACCAGGCCAACTCAAGTTCATTGTGGTCGCCATAGACTACTTCTCCAAGTGGATAGAAGCGGATCCACTAGCAACTATCACATCCGAGAGGGTCAAGAAATTTGTCTGGAAAAACATAGTCTGCCGCCACGGTCTACCCCACACCATCATTACGGATAATAGCACGCAGTTCACCAGCTCGGTATTCAAAGACTTCTGCAAAGGCCTTGGTATCCGGCTCACCTATGCCTCGGTGGAACATCCACAAACCAACGGTCAGGTCGAAGCTGCAAACAAAGTCATCCTAAGAGGCCTGCGCAAACGCCTAGACCAAGCCAAGGGAAACTGGGCAGAAGAGCTCTGCGGGGTGCTATGGGCATACCCCACCACCCTACAGTCAGCAACAAACGAAACACTTTTCCGGTTAACATACGGCATGGATGCTATGGTACCAGTGGAGCTCGGCTTGACCTCAACCAGGAGAGAGCACATGCAGTCGCTGGCACAGAAAGAAAAAGCCAGAGTAGAACTCGACCTACTAGAAGAAACTCGGGAGCTCGCCCGGATACAAGACTTTGCAACTAAACAGCGCGTGGCTAAACACTACAACTCTAAGATCCGACTAAAAGGATTCAGGGTAGGGGACTTAGTCCTCCGAAAGATTGAATTAGCGCGAAAAGATACAAGGCAAGGAAAGCTCGGACCAACTTGGGAAGGACCATACTGTATTAGATCGGAACATCGCCATGGAGCTTACAAGCTGGAAGAACTGTCCGAAAGGGAGATACCGAGGACATGGAATGCCACGCACCTTAAGCTTTACTTCAGTTGATAACATATGTAAACGGATGGCGTACTCTTTTTCCTTTGCAGACCTTTTTTCCCACTGGGTTTTTGGTTTGTGAAGGTTTTAACGAGGCACATCCTTATTTCCCTCTTCCACATTTAATAAAATCCATTCCCAATTGCATTCAAAACATCATTCATGTACATCACCGAGCTCACTCGCGGCTCGGAAGGTCAACTCGACCTAAATGACCCCTGTGGTCCAAAACCCAAGTTAGCATAAAAACTTGGCGAGCTCACTCGTGGCTCGGAAGGTCTTGCTCGACCTAAATGACCCCTGTGGTCCAAAACCCAAGTTAGCATAAAAACTTGGCGAGCTTACTCATGGCTCGGAAGGTCTTGCTCGACCTAAATGACCCCTGTGGTCCAAAACCCAAGTTAGCATAAAAACTTGGCGGGCTCACTCGTGGCTCGGAAGGTCTTGCTCAACCTAAATGACCCATGTGGTCCAAAACCCAAGTTAGCATAAAAACTTGGCGAGCCCACTCGCGGCTCGGAGGGTCTGGCTCGACCTAAATGACCCCTGTGGTCCCAAACCCAAGTTAGCATAAAAACTTGGCGAGCTCGTTAGTGGGTCAGAAAGTCACTATTCGACCTAAAGGTTTCGTAGGAAAACTAGTACTCGGCCTGTACTAGTGCGCGGAGAAAATGTCCCAACCTCAGTTGAAACAAGTTTTTTTCGGGGGAAGCCACCCGGGGACTACCCTAGCCGAGTAGCAGCTACCCAAGGACCACCCCATCTGAGTACGGTAACCAACAATTACTAAAGTGAAAAACAAAGGAAATTTACGCTAACAATGTTTAAACTTAGTCAATTTCATTAACTTGAAACGAAAATACAAAAGAAGAGCTCATATAAGAGCGAGTACATCATCAAGACAGAGCAAAAGCAAACCAAAAAACAAATTACGCAAGGGCATCCCCTTGGTCTTCAACTCGGGCCTTAACGACCTCCTCGGCCGCAACACTCTGACCGGCAGCCTCCAAGTCGAGCCCAACTCCGACCTCCTCGCCCCCAGGCTCCTCCTGATCGGCACAGCCTTCTTCCTCGTCCTCCTCTACCTCCACAATCTTCCCCTCTTTCACCACCTTGGTGAAATCGAGCTCGGAGATGTCCAGGTCAGGGGCGATCACCTTCAGCTGCGCAACGGCATTATCAAACCCTTCCTTGTACTGAAGGGCGTTGTACTCACGATACTCCTCGACCCGAGCAGCTTCGGACGAAGACTTCTCCTTCTCTTCCCACAGCTGACCCAACAGAAGGTCATTCTTAGCCTGGAGTTCCTCCCACTGCGCCAGCAGAGAGGTGTTGCTCTTGTTCAGGGCATCCCTTGCCTCCGAGAGGCGAGCATAGTCCTCCTCTAACTTACCTATCTTCTCCTCGAGCTCACCAAGTGCAGTGGCCTTGCTTTGATACTTCCTCCTCGCCAACTCGGCCTCGGTGGCCCGCGCCCTTATCCGATCAGAAAGGAACTGGGCCATAACAGAGGCACGGAGCCCATAAATGCCCAAGGCCTTGCATAAACCCAGCTCGCCCGCCTCGGCCATGCACCTATCATCGGACCGACGCATGATCTGGTCGATCTGGTCGGAGTGGTCGATCCCGACGTTCCAAAGGGAATCCTCGGCGTTCTCACTTCGATCAGCAAATTCTCCGAGGTGGAGAAACCACTCGGAACCGTTAGGGATTTCAAAGGAATCCCTCCATGAGGCCCCCTCGACTCCTTCGCAGGGGCCGATCGTAACTGGGGTCGAGAAGCGGTCGCTTTTTAGCAGCCTTGGCAGGAGAAGGGGAAACTGCAGCATCGGAGGGAACTGGCCCAGGAGCTTAGGCGACCTTCTCTCTTTGAGCTTTCTTAAGAAGCTCGGCCATCTCTTTCTTGCTCATCTTCGGAGCCATAGTACCTGAAAAGAAAGTGAAAATTAGTACCCGTGTTCGGGCCGAGAATCATACTAGAGGATGATAACAAAACTTACTTAAGTAATCCCTCCACTGTGGTGGGTCCTTTAGAGCTCGGGTAAGGAGAGGACCACAGTGCATTGTGGGCAAACGGGCAAGGAAGTTCACTATCGTCTGGTCGGTGACCGACAATGAATTGAAGTCCACCTCTTTTATGGGGCGAGGATTGGGACTCCAGTAGAAAGGAAACAAAGGCTCGCCTTGAGCAGAAAAGAAAAAGGGATCCCCCCTCCGTACCCGGATTTTGAAGAAATCAGATTTCCAGTTCTTATAGGACTGGTCGAAAAGCTCAAGAATATAGAAGCCAGGTATTTTATTGAGCGAACACCACTTAAGTTGTTTGCCAAGCCTAAGTTAGAAGAAATTGAAGAAGAGAGCAGCAGAGGGGGTAACCCCGAAGTACTCGGACATGAGCTTGAAAGCTCGGATAAAAGCCCAGCTATTGGGCTGTAGTTGCGAAGGGGACGCATCCAACCATTGGAGGACCTCACACTCAAACCCACCGAGGGGAAACCGGAGGCCAACTCGGGTGAAGAAAGTTTTATAGAAAAAACAGAACTCGGATGAACTAGACTCACCCTTGTCAAAGCACACTCGGTCCTCAGGAGAGCAAGGAAGGCAAGTTACCTCCTCGTCTCGATCCCGATTCAGCGTAAAAGATACGCTAGACCGAAGAGCGGCCACGCCAGTGTCCGAAAAGATGTTTGAGGCCACCCTGAGCACATCGGGGTGCACCCAGGCGTAAGGAGACCTATTGTCTCCTACTCGGCGCTCGCCCCCTTGTGAAGTGAGTACGAGGGAACAGAAACGACGGGGGGAGAGGCTGGAACCCAGGAAGCGGGGGGAACCACCTGAAGGGGCACCGGGTCGCGACCGCCATGGCCACCGTCAGAGGGGAACTCCTTTTGGCCAGAGCCTCTGGCATATGGCGGCGTGGAAAGGTCAAAGGACGTGCTCGTCGTTTCAGACGACGAGCCACCCCTAGAACTCAAAGGTATGGGGGAGGGGGGACGACGGGAAGAAGATGAAGAAGCCATTAGTGAAGATTAGTAAAGAGACTTACCAGGAAATGCGAAGGAATAGAATAAAAATGGCCGCTCGGGATACAAATGCAGAGAAGGGTGGCAGGAGAAGCGTCGCAGAGGTAATAGAACGAAGAAGAAAGGAGAAGGAAGGAGAAGGAGGTGGCTTTATAACCCCTGCTGAAGGGAGATGAAAGGGCGAACCAATCCGAGCCCTCCATCTTCAAAACCAGATGCAGATCTAACGGTCCAGGCCGTATTAGATGATCGACGGTGGGAAGAGGAACGGCTGAGTAGGTGTCCCATCCAAGTCCCATCGTGTGGCAGAACACCGAGTAAAGGTTCGACACGTAGGGCGTGGCACCCCAGGCAAATAAGCTTCCGGGATACGCCCCCGACCTCGATAACTCTTAGCTCGGATACCGACCCAAGAGCGATAGGTAGACCCTCTACCCTTTCGCGCAAAGAGTCTAGGGGGCTTGTGTTATGGACCGGTCTCCGAGCCGAGTTCCAGCATACCCACCAAACCGAGCCGATCCGGCCCTATCCGACCTGTTCCGAGCTTGACGAGCTACGTCCGACCTGGGACACGTCAAACCCATCCTCCGGGTATAATCGCCCCAGTGTTAGCACCGAGCGGGTCAGGGGCGAGCCGACCGATGACTCTCGAACCTTCTAGAAAAGGATGCACCTGGAGACGACGCTTGGAGCCGTTGCCACTCCGAAGATTGAGGATCACGTAGCCAGTACGTGATGGACTTGGCAGGTGCGAGATATTAGGAAGAGATGAGCTGATCCCTGAAGCTTGGGGAAGGAGTTACCACGCGCAGAATCCGGATCGTTGGTTATCCTCCTTATGCGAGACTCCACTATATAAAAGGGGCTTGACCCCCCAGGTTTGCATACTCTCTACACACTCTGAAATCCTAAACACTTAACTCGCCTTCTCTTCTCCAAAAGCCCTATCTGACTTAGGCATCAGAGTGCCTTTTGCAGGTACCCCCCATCCGTACCAGAAGGAGAGAGGACGCTGCTCCGAGGAAAAGGTGAGCCTCACCATTTTGTGCATTAACAGATACCTTAATAGAGAAAGAGGATGAAAATGGGCGTTCATATGGAGGATTGAATGCTGAATGCGAAAGGGTTCCGCCGTAACTACTCCATCGTTGAAGCCTTGTTTTTCACTCACGACATCACTAACCTCAAACTGAGGACTCTTTTCCTTTAAACCAGATAAATAATGCCTTCTAGGGTAGCGATTAGTGTCATAGTAGGTTTCCTATTCAATGAGAACATCAACACAAAAACAAACTGGTTTCAAACAAAAGTATTATTGAATAAAAGAAAAAGGAGAAAAGAATTGGGAAATGACGATGACAAAGTAAGAGAGAGATGGAATCCGTTGTGATTGCGGAGAAGCGAGCGTTGGGATTGGGAGGTCGATACATTAACAATGCAGCTCTATTATTCTGCAATGGTACATATCAGTGAATGCTGAATGTGGAAGAGGATCCCGTAATTTTTCAATTGAGGATGAGGATAGAAAAATAGAGCCACAGTTATTGACATTCACTAATTAAGCGCAAGCAAAAAAAAATTTGGGGAGAAGACCAAGACCACTGATGATGATGGACGCATTGACTGGAAAAGTGAGTGATTCAGGGAATTTGTAACCCCTATTTGATATTCTGAACGGTTTCCACAAAAAATTGATTTTAGCACATAAACATAAATGGAAATTAAACATTGATTTTGAATTTGAACATTCAATCGACTTTTATTGAAATGCAAGAAGGCCAGAGACACATTCCAATCAGGCAATAATTGCAAATCACTCTTTGATTTTGATAGTCAATGGATGAAAATCGTAAAAATTATATTACAAATGAGTGACAGGTTCGCAATGTTTTGGTTTACGATATTAGAGCATCCACAATGGGAGGATTTTGTTGGCATCTATCCTATGTGGAAGGAGATCTTATTTTTATTTTTTAGCATTGGAGACTGTCTATGTGGCAGTGAAAGAGCTCAAAATTTTGATCTCAGTATCCATTTCTAGACACCATATCTTAGCATTAAAATACCATTGTATCTCTTTCTTCAACAACAGAAAACACCGCGTTGGCACAGATCTCAGATTCAACAACAGAAAACAACAAAGACGGAGGCGCGACAGTAACGATGGGGTGCTCTGCAATGGCGGGCTTGCAGGTGCGGTGGTGCGTGGATGGAGGTGCGAAGGTGCACAGGACGGCGCGAGGTTGATGGCGGTGTGCAACTGGGTGCGCAGTTGATGGCGGCGTGCGTCTGAGAGCGAGGGGATGGTGGAGGATGAGGCCGAGGGAGATGAGGAAGGAGAAGGAGATGAGAGGAACGGAGGACTAGGAGAAGGGTTCTGGAGATGGTGGAGACCAAGAAAAGGAAAGTAGTGGTGTGTGAAATAAAATAATGAGAGATACAAATTTGTGAACCCACTATTAGGTTCCTTAGCGCTGGAGTAAAAACTTGAGTTAAATAATTTGAGTGTCTAAAACCTAGTGGCTAAAGAAGGGCCCACTTATTTGGGCTAAGAAATTTGTTAAGCTCCCCTGCGTTAATGATGCTCTTAATGACCCTTATAAATTTGTAAGTTACTCATAGAAAATCAATCGCGTATCTGGATGATAAATTGGTCTCCATTAGCTTTTACTTTTCATTTTACGGTCATATAGTTTAGGAAAGTATTACAAATTGGCAATTTATTTAAGTTAATTGCTGCAATGCAGCTTTTGAATTTGAATATAATAAATTATTTATGATTTGAATTGATGGCGTGTATTACCAGTCAAAAAAAATTGATGGCGTGTATCAATGATTATAGGTTTGGTATATGTCAAAGCTAGCAACCGAAGCTTAAGATGATTATTAGGTTTGGTATATGTCAAAGCTAGCAACCGAAGCTTAAGATTTTTACACCTGTAATCCGAACTTATTAGCTTTCAATTAAACACGCCGCCTGTATTTTTCCTGTTTACCAATGCTACTAATTTCGACATGTGGCATCCGAGCCTATTAACTGATTTCTAAATGTATTGTTTATGATTTCATTTTTTATTTAAATTATGTTTTCATTTAATTTTCATTTTTAAATTTTAGTTCAATTTAAAAAAACTCATTCACTGACCATATATTCACTAAATATTATCATTTGCATATACATATAACTTATAAATAAGATAACTACTCCTTCGGTCATTTTTATAAGAAACACATAATTTTACATGTTAGATAAAGAAGATAAAGAAAATAGTTTTCTCTTCAAGTCCTTTGGGATCTCAAACCTAACTACAGGCTCATACACCTGATTGAGGTAAGGATGGCCACATTTCCTTCCAAGACAAAGTGCTAAGCACTCCCTCCCCTGGTTAGGGAAACCATTGATTGCTCACTCAAAACCTTGTCTATATTGAATATGAAGGAGGAAATAGGCTCCACCTAAATGTCCATATTGATGAGAGTATGTTCAAAGAACTTTGCAATCCTTAGGAAGATCTCCTCATTATCAAGCTTTTAGGGAAGAATGTGGATAACGGTTTCTACATGGTCAAGCTAAATCTCCAGGAGGATAAAAAAAAGGTCACCAAAGGGGGTTCTTGGATGATCTTTGATCACTATCTTGTTGTCTCTTAGTGGACTCCTAATTTCATCTCTCCAAGTGACAGAGTCAATTGTACCATGTTTGGATAAGATTCTTAGTCTCGGCTCGGTGTACTACAACGAGAGTTTTCTCATGGCTATGGTCTCTGTTGTTGGGCACCCTATAAAGGGTTGATCAAAATACGTTGAAGGTAGAGCGAGGCAAGTTTGCTAGAGTTTATGTTGAGATGGAATCTTACACAACTTATGGTTGCCAAAGTATAGCTTAACAGACACTGGTACAACGCGGCTTACGAGGGCCGCCATCTGATCCATACCTCATGCGATGTGGATGCTACAGTCATGTAACTCGTAACTGCAACTCAAAGTCGCTGCAGCTGGTGGTATAAGAGCATACTACGATGGGGAGTGTCTCACCCTTGATAGCGGCAACAACTGTTGGAACCTAAACGATTGACAAGTTTAGACCTTCAATAATTTTGATGATAACAAAATATCTATGTGAGAACAATTTACCTTCTGATAAGTCTTGAAGTGTGTAGGAGTTAATATGTCAATATATTGGAACTTCACTCAAGCAAGAAGCAGAAGTTTGCAAGAATACTAGTGCGCTAAAAGCTAATTTGAATCTGGTTCTACCCTTGTGTCTGGTTATTGGTCGTAGCGAGCATCTAGTTTTCAGAGAATGTGACACGTGGAACGGACTCAAAACTGGTGAGCATCTGGTACAGTCTAGCGAGCATTTGGTTCATTAAGCAAAGCACGTGTGAAGCACGCATGATTTTCTGCTCTTTGTCTCAGCGTATCTCTGCAGTAAATTCAAATATTCTTTTGCGCTCAATTTGATAGTACAGGGAAATAAAGGTGATGCCTTTAGCTAAAGGACAAAGTTCGTACACTTTTCAAATTGTGCCAGGCTGCCAATGATTGGAAAATGAAATAGTACAAACGTTAATAAAGGTGTACTATTCGAATATTCTCATGGAAAGGGAATTGTTGATATTTTCCTCAATTACCTCAATCAATGATTGGAGTTAATTTACCTCACAATGATAACATTAAAGCTGCCTATAAATACTCCAACTCTATCATTGAAGAAGGTTGCAGAATTACAATTCAAGTGAGCAATCTAAGATTCCGTGCCAAACACTCTGCGAACTAGACAGCGAATAATCTTTCAGCATCATATTCTTTCTTTTAGAAAGTTACATATTTTGTGCTTAGTGAGTTAATTTTAGACAGCATCATTTCTTTCAGCATCATTTTCAAATCTCTGTACTCAAACCATTCTTGTAAAAACTTGTATTGCCTTGAAAAAGGCTGATTCCTCAAAGACTCGAACGTACTAAGTCATTTTGAAAAGTTATAAGTATTGTCAAGTTTGTGACAGTAGAAAACTCTTAAGTATTTTTGTAATTAGTGAGATTATAGTGAAAAATCATTCAGAAAAGAAGAGACTAGACGTAGCTACCAGTTGGTGATGAACTATTATAAATCTCTGTGTCTACTTCTTCGATATTGCTTCTTATTTACCTTCTGTTGTACGAGAAAAACAAGTTTTCACAAACTATCTTTTAGCGTCTGGTATCTTCCTACACATTCGGTGATAAAAGGATTTTGAAAAGTACTTGGCTTTAATCGTAAGTTTTCAAAAAAATTTCAACACATTTCAATCCTCATTCTTGTGTTTAGCGTGATATCTAGTACTCACGATCAAGATAATTGCAACAAACAACATTGCATTACATCAGCTCCTAAGATCGTGGAAATCAAACCGCATGGTGATTGGATAAATGTGGAAAGAAAGAAAAAGCAATTTTCTACTAACAAGAATCCTCCAAATAAGGAAACTTCAAAAATTAGTAACGACAGATTTTCCAAGATGTCATCTAATCATTATTTGAATTCAAATTTAAAAGTAAATATTCCACAAAATCTGGTTTCTCTCTCCTTATCTGTTGGTCCAAGCAAGTCAATGCATGTGTCCAACATGGGATAATATTGTGAGCAACCAACACCGATGGAACCCAGCGATGCTTTAGTTCCTTTTGCAGTTTTTATTTATTCATTCATTGCTAATTGCTCTTTGGTTCCATGCTCCTCAACTTTCCCTTTGTCAATAATCTTTTACTTATCGTTGTCAATTCTTGGAGTCAAGATTCTCTCTATTTCTCAAAAGAAATGGAGGGTCCATTTAGGAGAGAGATAGACACAAAAACTTTAAATGGTTTAAATTTTTTTAAATAATAATAAAAGTTTGTTGCATCAAATCACAATAAATCTCTTCTTTGTGTCTATCTCTCTCCTAAATGGACCCTCCATTTTTTTTGAGAAATAGAGAAGATCTCAACTCCAATTCTTGTAGGCCAACTATTCTTGTATCTCCGGCTTCTGAAAAAGAAAAGAGATTTTTATGGTTGTACAATTGATCATATTGTCAATTTATATATTAGTCTAAAAATAGAGAGATAAACAGAAGGGTGGGGAGCTTAGTCAGATATTAGAGGAGGTATATGTATATATGTAATTATTGTAAATATATGATATTGGGCCCATTGGTAGTTACGTGTCTACTCGGGGATAGGGGAATGAATAACTAAACATTGTAAGGATGACACAAATTATGACTTGCGTTTAATTGAGCATTTAGACGAAGGAACTACACGGTAAATATGGTTGTTGTAAGGTTAAAATCGGATCACCGGTTTTTCCCGTTAATTAGGTAGCAATGATACATTACTAGATGCCGCTCATTATTTATAATATTTAATATTAATTTAATATTTAATATTATTGCCAACTTAATGTGAACCTATAGGGTCACATGATAGAACGGTTAATTGAAATCAGATTATTTAATTAAATATGAAGGAAATGAGCACGTAACATATGAGGCCCATTAGGGCAACAGAAAGAGAGGAGCGCATAAGAGTAGATGCTCTGCGCCCCAACCCTTAGTGAGACATTCTCATTTTAGGTGCCTCCTTCATGTAGCCGTCAGCTAGTGAGACGCATTTTGAGGCAATCGTTCGTGAGAACTGAGTAGAGACACCACGAGATCGTGGTGTTGGTGATCAATCTCCTCTACGCTTCAAGAGGTAAACGCTACAAACCAATAGTGATTTTTGTGCTTACGTGATCCTTGGAAAGGAGTTATTCCTCTCGGAGACTATGTCATTTTGATGGTTATCTCGCGAAACCCCAACAATGGTATTAGAGACATTGTCGTTTTTGCCTTGTTTCCTATGTGTTTCGTGTGTTCTTGATAACATGATAGTATAAATGTGATTTATATGTTTTTGTATGTTATCGCTTTAAGCCCTTTTGATTTCGATAACATGATTACGCATATGAATATGTTTCGATGTATGTGTATGTTATCGTTCTTGAGCTTTCGGTTTTGATACATGAGATGTATGATCTGTGTTAAAGCATGCTTATAAGATTAATTGTTTTATAAAGATTGGATCTTTATATGAACCTTTTGCGAAATATGAAATTTGATTAAAAAATTATCGTAAAAAATATGTTTCGACGTTTTTGGAGATGGTTTCGAAATTCAATAGATCCTGTCATAAAGTTTTGGATTTGTATCAAAAGTTTGAGCATATTTTCTTTTAACAAATATCAAGCGTGATATTGAATACGGAAATGATCGTGATTTATTTGAATTGATATGCATCAATTATGATTATATGATAACAAAAGGTAATTAAATGAAAAATCAATTACTTGATATGCATCTGTGTTGAAATCCATCACGTGATTTTATGATTGGGTTTTGAATTTAATTATTATTATAATTCTTGTAATTCAAATTATGTCATGTTTAAACTTATTTAATGATGATAGTAATAATAAAGAGTTATTATTATTATTATTATTATTATTATTATTATTATTATTTATTAAAAAAAATTTCTGTGTTGAATAATTAATTTTAATTATTTAATTATTAGATGTATATAACTATGGCCTAGTTCTGTCTGTTTTATTTTATTTTATTTTATTTTATTTTATTTAAATACGGTCTGCGTGCCGTAGTTTATTTAAAATGCGGTATGTGTGTCGTAACTTTATTTATTTAATTTATTATTATTTAAATAAATGTAATCATTCTGCCACACGGTAACACCGACAGAAATGACTTATGAAGTCAGCTCAATGCGAAGATTGTAATTTTAATTATTTTCTTTCGTTATTAAGATGCTATAGCTATACTACCACGAGTTGTATGAGATGCGCGCACGCGCACACATACACACAATATAGTCAGTCATAACATGCTTATATACGGGAGGGATCAAATTACATCGGTGTAATACTTGGGTATTGTTTCAATAACTTTGTAATGGAAACTTGTATTACAAAATTTACCGTTGGATTGAAAGACACTATCACATAGATCATATCATATCTACAAAAGTTAACATTAATCTAAAATCATTTGATATGTCATTGAGATGCATCAAGATTAACATTGTTTAATAAAATTGTATAAGACCTTAATATTGATGTATCTTAATGACATATCAAATTAATTTAGATTAATATAAACTTTTGTAAATATGACCTATGTGATAGTATCTTTCAATCCAACGGTGAGTTTTGTAATACAGGTATTCGTTACAAAGTTATTGAACATTGTAATAGTACCAAAGTATTACACCGGTGTAATTTGATCTCTCCCAAAACCCTAAACATTATATATATGTATGTATGTATGTATGTATGTATGTATGTATGTATGTATGCTGAGAGACGTTTGTATGAGATACAAAAGCAAGTGAAAATCCCTCGAATTTAAAATTAAGTTTAATGCCTTCCGATGCGTTGCACTTGTCAAGGCCAGTATCATATAGTGTGGGTCATGCCATAGCTGAGCGCACTATTCTATATCGGTGAGGTGCGACAGGATAAGATCCGACTGCCGACTATTGGGTCTAACTTAACTAAGTCGTATTCAATAGGATTGAAATGGTCTCAAAGGCAAAAGGGTTGGATTTTAATTCATAAGATGAGTTAGAACAAAAAATTGTTCACCTAACTGATCCAAGAGTTACATGTGATGTAATTGGAATAGAGTTTCCTACCTAAATAGCCAAATTTTGGGTGAATCAGCTCAGTAGTTTAAGAATGAGGTAAAACATGGATCTTGGCCCGCTAGAAAATCTTCCAACGGGATTTTTTGAATCAATAATGAGGGTTATTGGTTTTAGTAAAATAGTGGGAGTGTATTTGATAAAATACCTTATTGAATATGTTTATGTTATGATGCTAATCTTCTACATGTTTTTTGTATTTTAGATAAACCATGTCTGCAAATGTACCAAAAAATTTGTCACTGCGATCGATCCTTGAGAAAGAAAAATTGTCTGGAACTAACTTTTTAGAGTGGCAGAGGAACCTGAGAATTGTTTTCAGGTAAGAGAGGAAGTTATATGTTATTGAACAACAACTACCTGAGGAACCTGCTGCTAATGCCCGCTAGGGCTAGGGATGTCAACGGGTGGGGCGGGCACGGGTATTAGTCCCCCTTACCCACCCTGCCGGATAAAATGCAGCCGTACCTTCCCCCACACCTGTACGGGTACCCGCTTGACGGGTTTTTAACGGATTTGCATATATCCACGGGTATTCATGGGTATCCATGGATATTTATTATATCTTTATAAAATTGCATTTCTATAAAAAAATATGATTTTTTCATACTTTTAGTACCGCAACGTGTATACATTTTCAACGAAATAAATACCAATTAATTTGAAACCAATATGATCACAATTTACATATAATTTTTGTTGTACACACTACATTTTCAACTTAAAACTGAACAATATATAAATTTTAGATATGTATATATATGAGTAGAGGACATTTAAGTTATGTTACTGTGATTACGGGTACAAATACCTAATTACCCGCCCCTGCCCCATTGTTTAATGGTTAATGAAAATACCCCTTTATTTTACCTGCGGGTACCTGTTAAGCTACCTGCCTCGTGCCCGTCGCAGATTTTATCCGCTGGTACCTATGGGTATGAGTTTTTTTGCCATCCCTAGCTAGGGCGGATCAAGATGCTTTCAAAAGGCATCAAGATGATGCTCTGGACGTCGATTGTCTCATGCTTGCTACCATGACTCCTGAGCTGCAAAAGCAACACGAGAACATGAATGCGTATGATATGATCATGCATTTGAGAATGCTCTACCAAGAGCAAGCAAGACATGAGATGTTCGAAGCTTCCAAAGCCCTTTTCAACTACAGGTTGGCAGAAGGGAACCTAGTTGGTCCTCATGTGCTCCAAATGATTGGGTACATTCAGAACCTTGGAAGGTTAGGATTTCCTTTAGGTCATAAGCTGACTACTAACCTTATTCTGCAATCATTGTCGCATAGCTACAGTCAATTCGTAATGAACTACAACATGAACGAATTTGACAGGCCATTGCCAGAGCATGCTGGAATGTTGAGGGTTGCTGAACAAACCTCAACAAAGGAAAGGGAAATGCCATATTGATGGTCAACAAAGGGGAGGGCAACAAGCAGTCTAAGCCTTGGGCCAAAGGGAAGGACAAAGGTAAGAAAAGTTCAAAATCCAGCACTTCTGCCCTAAATCCTAAAGGCAGGGCTGCCAGGAAATGCGCATACTACCATTATGGCCTGCCTGGCCATTGGGAGAGAAACTTCCACAAATACCTAGAAAACAAAAAGAAGTAAGGAAGTGTGACTTCCACTCCAAATATTTATGTTATTGAGGTTAATTTGTCTATTTTAGCATCATGGGTATTAGGTACTGGATGTGGTTCTCACATTTGTTACTAATGTACAAGGACTAAAGAGAATTATACATTGTCCAAAGGTAAAGGCAACCTACGCGTTGGAAATGGAGCAAAAGTTGCTGCATTAGCATTAGGAACTTATAGTTTGACTTTACCATCTGGATTGTTATTGGAACTTGAAAGTTGTTATTTTGTTTATGCTAATAGCAAAAACATTATTTCTGTTTCTTGTTTGGACAAGAAAGGTTTTATATTGCAATTAAGAACAAATGTTGTTCACTTAATTTTGATGATGTTTTTTATGCTAGTGCACCTATGATTAAAGGACTATATGTCTTAGATCTAGAAACGCCCATTTATAACATAAATGAGAAAAGGGTTAAACCGAATGATTTGAACCCTACTTATCTTTGACATTGTCACTTAGACCATATAGGTGATAAGTGCATTTCCAAACTCCATAAAGATGGATTGTTGGACTATTTTGATTATGAATCATTTGAGACATGTGAATCTTGCTTATTGGGAAAGATGAATAAGACCGAATTCACTGGTCAAGGTGGAAGGGCTAGTGATCTTTTAAGCTTAATACATAATGATGTATTCGGGCCCTTAAGCAAGACTACCAAATGAGGTTTTCTATACTTCATCACATTTATTGATGATTTCAGTAGATATGGATTTGTGTATCGAATGAAACACAAATATGAAGCCTTTGAAAAATTCAAAAAATTCAAGCATGAAGTAGAAAACCAGCTTGGCAAAAGTATTAAAGCCCTGCGATCAGATCGGGGTGGTAAATACTTAAGTTACCAATTTGACGACTATCTAAAAGAGTTTGGGATAGCATCCCATCTCACTCCTCTAGGAACACCCCACTGGAATGGTGTGTCTGAAAGGAGAAATCGCATTCTGTTGCACATGGTGCAGTCTATGATAAATCAGTCAGATTTATCGGACTATTTCTGGGTTATGCTATCTTCACAACAGCTTTCACCTTTAACTGTGTTCCATCTAAAATGGTAGATAAGACACCATATGAGATATGGAATGGGCGAAGACCCAATGTGTCTTTCATGAAGGTTTGGGGCTGTCAGGTTTATGTGAAACACATGTTTTCAGATAAACTTGGACCCAAATCTGATCGATGTATTTATGATGGGGTATCCTAAGGAAACTAGAGGATGCTACTTCTACAATCCCTCCGAAGGCAAAGTAGTTGTCGGGAAAACTAGGGTATTCCTTGAAAAATAGTTTATCTTTAAAGGAACCAGCGGGAACAATATAGAACTTGAAGAAATTCAAGAACCACAAACTACTGCCTGCCTGTAATGGAACAAGAGTAAGCTCCACAAGAGATTGTGGCTCAACCGTGTGTTCAAGTAGAACAAGAACCTCGTAGGTCTGCCAGGCCGCATCACCAACCTAAGAGATATGTACTTCTCCTAACTCAGGAAAGTGATGTGCTGCTCATGGATCAAGATGAGCCTGCAACCTACCAGGAGGCCGTGATTGGCCTAGAATCTGAGAAATAGCTTGAAGCCATGGGATTCGAGATGGAGTCCATGTACACGAACCAGGCATGGACCTTGGTTGATGCACCAGTGGGTTTTCAAGAAGAAAACTGGCATGGATGCTAAAGTTAACACCTTCAAAGCACGAATGGTGGCAAAAGGTTTCTGGCAAATTCATGGCGTAGATTATGATGAAACCTTCTCACCAGTTGCGATGCTTAAACCTGTTCGGATTCTGCTTGCTATTGAGCAAAATTATAACTATGAGATCTGGCAGATGGATGTCAAGATTGCATTCCTTAACAAGAAACTTTTCGAGGATGTGTACATGGCACAACCCGAGGGTTTTGTCGATCCAAAGGATGTTGGAAAGGTGTGCAAGTTGCAAAGAGCCATATATGGATTAAAGCAAGCTTCCAGAAGTTGGAATCTTGGATTTGATGAAGCTGTAAGACAATTTTGATTCATCAAGAACGAAGATGAATGTAACGACCCGTTTCCGGACCGCTACGGAGCTCAATATACCGAGCTCGAGTTACCGAGCTCAACACACCGAGCTCAACTAAACCTGTATGAGATGTGTTTTAAAACGAAACTCTTGTGCCTTTTGAAAAGTACGGTCTATTTTTTTTTATAAAACCAACTCGTGCACATCAGAGTAATTACAGCTTTTCGAAACATGGTGCAACTAAGACACAAGACATAAATTCTAATAAAACATACATGCATAACATACATATATATATATCACTCGAAATAATAATATATACAAAATACAGAGTAGCAAATGTGCAAAGAAAATACACCTAAGGTACGACGACTTCAAAAGAGCAATCATACCCTGGGGGTACTTCTGGCAGACTCCCACGCAGGTCAGCTCCAAAAGTAAGACCACCAGTACCCTCAGAACGACAAAACATAACCGGCCCAAACTGGTCACGACCTCGAACACAAAGAAAAACAAAGTACAGTCATCAGAAAAACAAACATCCAACAACATAATCAATCACGACAAGTAGAGGTCGTCACTCGGGTCCTCGTCGAGCTCCTCCTCGGCATCATCTGCTGTCGAGTTCCCTGCGCCCTCGACATCGCCTGGGTAACCGTCATGGATTGAAGGCACCACGGGAAAGGGTCAACTTCTCAACAATTCAAGATAAGCACGACATAAAGGATATAAGCAAACAGCAAAGTATAACATTCACCGACGTGACTCGACCATCTCACTCTAACTCGACACAACTCGCAATCCATTTTCTCTCGACTCGACAATTTTTCCGGAATGCACACGCCGTACCGTATGTCGGAAAGTCCAGCCGAAGCCTTGGGATCCTCGCTCTCCCTAGGACAGTCAACTCAGGTCCCATAGCGTGGCGACGTCTAGTCAATCTCCCGTAAACAAAAGGGGACCTAGCACCCTTAGTTATCCGGGTCACGGCTCAAAAACGTCATACGACTCACCTAGCTCGCTCACTCGATGAACAATTCGCCGCATACGATATTCAAAGAGTTAAACACAAGATATTCAACCGCATGTCAAATAAAAGAGCAAGCTCGACATGAAGAAATGCAATTCAACATGCAATACACAATTCACAGCATATATTCAATCACATATTAAATACATGCAAAAACCCAATCATATCACAACATATTAAGCTCGACACATACACAATAACATAAACACGTAGAATATGAGGTGCCCTTACGCTAGCATACTATGAAAGTATTAATGTGAAGCGCCCTTACCGAACTCCAAGCTAATGCTGCTCGACAACGACCTCGACACGACTGTCTTCAAATGAGCTCGACAACGACTTCTCTTACTCGATCTCGACACAGCTGTCTTCAACGAGCTCGACAAAGACTTCGACACGTACCGTCCTCAATCGACCTCGACACGTACACTTCTCAGTCGACCTCGACACGCATTCTCGATCCGATCCCACTGCTTCCACGTCCCCTGTTCGCTCTCCGCACACCTCGAATCGGAAATCACACGATCTCTGAATCGGACTTCCTAAAACAAGCACAACTCAGTTCGATCTATGGGTTCTAATACACTTAGCTCTCATCCCAAACTTAACCACAACCCAGAAAATATAAAAACTCAAGAACTGAAATATATTTTTCCTCTAACACAAAGTTAGGGTTTTCGATCAAAAGTTCATGAAAAAGGTTATCTGATGCTACAAATGTATATATCGACAACAACAACCACCAGAAGCAACAAACGAAAAACAAGAAATCGAAACAAAACAAAAAGGAAGGGTTTCTGGGCACTGCCGATTGCAGAAAAACAGAGAAAGAAAATTTGTTTTACAAGCCCAATTAATCGGTTAGAAAGATAGGTAATATCGTGAAGAAGAAAACCCATCAGTTTGACATGATTTGGAAGCATAAAACTGGCTAAAAATGGAAGGAAGAAATAGCGCTAAACAGTAGCACGAAGGAAGAGAAAAATCTGTTCTTCCATACCTCAGATGATGGTCGAGCAGGCGAGATATAGGTCGAGAAGATGATGATGAACAAGATTGATGAAGAAAATTTGTGCAGAATCTCGATGGAACTCAAGGTTTCGCTGATGGAAGTTCTGAGAGAAACAAGGAACTCGTGAGCGAAGGAAGAAGAAAGAAAGAAGAAAAGAGAAAGTGAGTGTTTGAGGAACCGGTCGTGGTATACACCGGTGAGAGGCGGGTATAATCGTAACTCAGCTATAAGATGCCAATCCCATCAATCATTCTACCCATCTAATCGCTCCTCTCTCATAATTACCTCTACTCGCCGGTCAACGATCTAGACACGGCGAGGAACGGCAAGCCGACAATATAATTATTACAAACAATATAATAATAGCGCTGAATAACGTTCGAAAGAATACGAGTTATCATCTCGACACGATGTCGACAAGGGTGCTCGTGCAAGCGCACAAGGCTCTAACACGAGTTCGTGCACGCGGCCTCCTCAGTTCGACATGCGACCTCCTCACCGGCTCGATGCAGCGACTTCATCAACTCGACACGCCGACCTCCTCACCCAGCCTAGTGCACGCGGTCTCCTCACCGGCAAATGACCTCGGCAAACGATCTTGGCACGGGATCTCGACATAAGGTCTTGGTCGAGGTCTCGATCTGACGTCCTAATACGATGTCGATCTCGTCCTCAGGTGTTACAATCTCTCCCTCTAAAAAAAATTTCGTCCTCGAAATTGCAAATAAGATTCTTACCTCGGAAAAGTTCAGGGTACTGAGTCTTCATCTTCTCCTCCAACTCCCAAGTCGCATCTCCCGTATTCTGATCCCACACAACTTTGACAAGTTGAATCTCTTTGTTCAGAATCGCTTGGCTTTCCGATCAACGATCCTTGCTGGTGATGCTTCAAAAGATAAGTCGCCCTTCGCTTGAATTACATCCGCTCGATGACATGAGAGGGTCGGAAACATACTTCCGCAATTGTGAGACGTGGAAGACGTCGTGGATGTTCGACAAGAATGGTGGCAAGGCAATCTGATATGCCACTGGACCGATACGACGAAGAATCTGGTAAGGTCCAATAAATTTAGGGGTAAGTTTCTTGGATTTGATCGCTCGACCAACTCTAGTAGTGGGGGTGACTCTAAGAAATACATGTTCTCCTTCCTCGAATTCGAGTGGTCGACGTCGTTGGTCTGCATAACTCTTCTGGCCGACTTTGAGACGCTCGCATCCTATCTCCGATCAAACGGATCTTCTCGGTGAGTCCGCCGGATCATATCTGGTCCTGACGAGCGTAACGCCGCCGCCCTGGTACCAACAAAGAGGCGTCGACATTTACGCCCATACAAAGGCTTCAAAAGGTGCCATTCCAATACTCGCATGGAAACTGTTATTGTAGGTAAACTCCACCAATGGTAAGACGTCGTCCCAACTTCCTCGGTGATCTAACGTATAAGCTCGCAACAAATCTTCAAGTGATTGGATCGTTCTCTCAGTCTGACCGTCAGTCTGTGGATGATATGCCGAGCTAAGCCTGAGCTCGGTTCCCATCGCTCCTTGCAATTCCCTCCAAAAATGAGACGTGAACTTCGGATCTCGGTCCGACACGATCGAAGAGGGTATTCCATGAAGTCGTACTATCTCCACGATGTAGATCTCGGTCAGCTTTTCCACGTTGTATGTCGACCTCACTGGTAAGAAATGAGCAGATTTGGTCAATCGGTCGATGATCACCCAAATCAAATCATTCTTCTTCTGCGTCTTCGGCAAACCTACAACGAAATCCATGGAAATACTATCCCATTTCCATCTTTGATGCGTCAGCGATTGTAGCATTCCCGCAGTCGTTGGTGCTCCATCTTCGCTTTACGACACGTTAAACACGGCTACGTGCTCGCCACTTGCTTCTTCATTCCTGACCACCAAAAATGCTTCTTCAAGTCTTGATACATCTTCGTAACTCCTGGGTGAATACTAAAGTTGCTCTTATGCGCTTCGTCGAGAATCAACTTTCGGCTCGGATCGTTAGATACGCATACTCGGCCATTGCATCTCAAGATGTCGTCCGCTCAGACTTGGAATTCGCCGACTTCCCTTGCGCTATCAATCAACCTTCTTCGCGTAAGCTCGTCATGAACTTGCTGGTCTCGGATCTCGTCCAACAATCTGTTAGAGATGGTAAGCATACCAAATCTCGCCTTCCTGGTGAAACTTCGACACTCAACTTCAAGTCTCGGAACTTCTCGAGCATCTCTAACTCCTTGATCATCATCGCCGAGGTTAAAACGCTCTTCCTACTCAACGCATCTGCTACTACGTTAGCCTTACCGGGATGGTATTCCAACGTAAAGTCGTAGTCCTTGAGAAATTACGCCCATCTACGCCGACGCATGTTGAGCTCTTTCTGGTCGAACAGTACTTCAAGCTCTTGTGATCGCTAAAAGCGAAGAGTGCTCCCATAAAGGTAGTGTCTCCATATCTTCGGCCAAAAACTATCGGGCCGGCTCCAAGTCGTGAGTAGGGTAGTTCCTCTCGTGAATCTTAAGTCGCCTTGAAGCATACGCGACCACCTTCCGATGTTGCATCGGACGCATCCCAATCCCTGGTGTGACGCATCACAATACACCTCGAAAGGCTCTTCGTTGAGGCAAAATCAGCACAGCGCCGCTGCCAAAGCTCCTTCGCCTTTGAAAACCGGCCGCACTCCTCGGTCCAGGCAAAGGTTGATCCTTCCTCGTCGATCGTAAGAGGCGCGACAATCTTCGAGAAACCTTCAATAAATCTTCGATAATATCCTCGCTAAGCCGACAAAACTCCCGATCTCGTGAATCGCCTTCTACTGTTCCCACGCTAACACGCCTTCAATCTTAGTTGGATCCACAAATATCCCTTCTTTGGAAATCACGTGACCAAGAAAATTCACCTCTTCAAGCCAAAATTCACACTTCGACAGGTTGGCATAGAGTTGCTTATCTCGTAATATCCGCAGACTCGACATAAGTGTTCTGCGTGCTCTTCTCGGTTCCTCGAGTAGATCAAGATGTCGTCGATGAACACTACAACAAACCGATCCAAGAACGAATGGAAAATCCTGTTCATGTAGTCCATAAACACACCGGGCGATTCGCTACTCCAAACGGCATCACCAAGTACTCGTAGTGACCGTATCTAGTCCTGAAAGCTGTTTTGGGGATATCTTCCTCCTTCACGCGAATCTGGTGGTAGCCCGACTTCAAGTCTATCTTGGAAAGATCGCCGCTCCACGAAGTTGATCCATCAAGTTGTCAATACGGGGTAACGGATACCGGTTTCCTCACAATAACCTTGTTGAGCTCGCGATAGTCCACGCACAGCCTTGATCGTCCATCCTTTTTCTTAACCAACAACACCGGAGCTCCCCACGGTGACACGCCTGGTCGTATGAATTGCTTCGACTCCAAGTGTTCGATCCGGGACTTCACTCTTTCATCTCGGCAGAGACATCCCGTATGGCGCCTTGGAGATCGGCCCCGCCCTGGAATTAGGTCGATGGAGAACTTCGATCTCTCGTGACCGTGGTAACCCTGGCACGCCTTCTGAAAACGTCCTCAAAGTCACACACCACCGAACATTCTTCACGCCGATCTGTTTGGAAAACTTCCGAACTAGCGGATACATGTATTCCCTAGTTCCTTCTTTCAAAGAAACTCCAATACGTTGCGAGAAAGATAATTGGAGATTCCAAGGTCCTGAAAAATTACGCTTTACGGCACACCCAAGAGGACATGGTGGTGTGACAACCAATCCATCCCGAGAATGATATCTAAGCCCTTAAGAGGCAAACAAACCAAATTGACCACAAACTTTCTACTCTGAATAACCACTACACAATTAAGACATGCAGTGTTTGTGACTAAGGTTTTAGCAGCTGGGGTTGTAACTACCAATTTAAACGGTAAGGCAGTCACAGACAAGTTCAAATGGTTCACACAATCAGAAGAAATAAAGGAATGGGTTGCACCCGAATCAAAAAGAACGGATAAGGATTTACCCTCGATTTCACATTCACCTTGAATAAGATCTTCAGCTCGATCTGCTTCCTCGCCACTCATGCAAAAAACTCTGCCTTTAGCCACTTGACGCTTCCCTTTGGCCTTTGCCGCAAGCATAGTCGGTTCAGCTTTAGGTGTAGGACAATCCTTGACAAAATGTCCTGGCTTCTTACAGTTGAAACACACCTCCACCCTCTGAGTACAGTTATTGGCGTAATGTCTCGTCTTTCCACAACGGAAACAAGTCACCTCGACACCGGTCTGTCTCCGCTTCTGCACTGGGTCATCGGACGACATCGTCCCTCGTTGTCGTTCTCTGAGGTCGGTCGTAAGGCTTCTTCGCGGTTGTTTCCCTTTACGTGCAAATCTACGCCCCGCACTCGGGTCTCACCGGTCCGCCTACAACAGTCTTCTTCTTGTGGCTTCTTACTCCTTCTACCTCGACCGCACGATCTATCGCCTCTTGGAGATTTCGAATCCTCAACGACACCATCGACTTCAATGTCGAATCTCAATCCTCGTTGGAATCTCTCACTTAACCATCTTTGGTCAGCCGATCACGAAATGGACTGAAATACCTCGCCAACGACTCGAACTTGGTCGCATACTCGGACACGCCGAGTTGCCTTCTTCTGCAGATTGAAGAAACTCTTGCTCCTTCTCGGCTCGTGCGATGTCTGGGAAGTACTTGTCCAAGAACCTTTCACGGAAAAGCTCCCGGTTCATCTCGCGACGTTCGCTATAAATGTTTGCTTCACTCCTCTCCACCAATACTCTGCGTCTCCTAGCGATAAGTAGGTGGCGTGGTCGACCTTCACGTTGTCCCGCAATGAAGTGCCTCGAAAATCTTCTCGATCTCTTGCATCCAAAGATCGCCTTTATCCGGGTTTGGCTCACCATAGAACTTGGTGGATCATGCTTCCTAAAGTCCGCTAATCCTCTCGCTTGACATTTCGCTCTGCTTCGTTCTTTGTTCTTTGCAAGTTCTGAGTTAACGCCGCCGTCTGTTGAGCCATCGCGTTAACTGTTGAGTTGCAGCGGTGATTATTGAGCCATGGCTGCCGCCATCTCGGTCATAGCTTGAATTGCTCGTTCCATGTCGACGTTCTCGATTCTGGTGTCGTATTCCTACGAGGTGGCATTAGATTCCACAAAGTTCAAAACCACTGTCGAATCTCACAACAAGGATGTGTTAAAACACCTTTGCTTCAATCAAGAAACAGTTCAAACAATTTCTCAAGCAATAAGTGCTTCACTTAATCAAACAAAGAATCAACATAATACAACTAGGTACCCAACACACATAACCCGACACGGTGACGGTCAAATTTCCTATGCACACTCGGTCGAACCGAATCGCTCGATACCAACAATGTAACGACCCGTTTCCGGACCGCTACCGAGCTCAATATACCGAGCTCGAGTTACCGAGCTCAACACACCGAGCTCAACTAAACCTGTATGAGATGTGTTTTAAAACGAAACTCTTGTGCCTTTTGAAAAGTACGGTCTATTTTTTTTTATAAAACCAACTCGTGCACATCAGAGTAATTACAGCTTTTCGAAACATGGTGCAACTAAGACACAAGACATAAATTCTAATAAAACATACATGCATAACATACATATATATATATATCACTCGAAATAATAATATATACAAAATACAGAGTAGCAAATGTGCAAAGAAAATACACCTAAGGTACGACGACTTCAAAAGAGCAATCATACCCTGGGGGTACTTCCGGCAGACTCCCACGCAGGGGGCTGCTCCAAAAGTAAGACCACCAGTCTACCCTGTAACGACAAAACATAACCGGCCCAAACTGGTCACGACCTCGAACACAAAGAAAAACAAAGTACAGTCATCAGAAAAACAAACATCCAACAACATAATCAATCACGACAAGTAGAGGTCGTCACTTGGGTCCTCGTCGAGCTCCTCCTCGGCATCATCTGCTGTCGAGTTCCCTGCGCCCTCGACATCGCCTGGGTAACCGTCATGGATTGAAGGCACCACGGGAAAGGGTCAACTTCTCAACAATTCAAGATAAGCACGACATAAAGGATATAAGCAAACAGCAAAGTATAACATTCACCGACGTGACTCGACCATCTCACTCTAACTCGACACAACTCGCAATCCATTTTCTCTCGACTAGACAATTTTTCCGGAATGCACACGCTGCATCAGATGTCGGACAGTCCAGCGGAAGCCTTGGTGTCCTCGCTCTCCCTAGGACAGCCAACTCAGGTCCCATAGCGTGGCGACGTCTAGTCAATCTCCCGTAAACAAAAGGGGACCTAGCACCCTTAGTTATCCGGGTCACGGCTCAAAAACGTCATACGACTCACCTAGCTCGCTCACTCGATGAACAATTCGCCGCATACGATATTCAAAGAGTTAAACACAAGATATTCAACCGCATGTCAAATAAAAGAGCAAGCTCGACATGAAGAAACGCAATTCAACATGCAATACACAATTCACAGCATATATTCAATCACATATTAAATACATGCAAAAACCCAATCATATCACAACATATTAAGCTCGACACATACATAATAACATAAACACGTAGAATATGAGGTGCCCTTATGCTAGCATACTATGAAAGTATTAATGTGAAGCGCCCTTACCGAACTCCAAGCTAATGCTGCTCGACAACGACCTCGACACGGCTGTCTTCAAATGAGCTCGACAACGACTTCTCTTACTCGATCTCGACACGGCTGTCTTCAACGAGCTCGACAAAGACTTCGACACGTACCGTCCTCAATCGACCTCGACACGTACACTTCTCAGTCGACCTCGATACGTACAGCTCGATCCGATCCCACGCTTCCACGTCCCCTGTTCGCTCTCCGCACACCTCGAATCGGAAATCACACGATCTCGGGAATCAGACTTCCTAAAACAAGCACAACTCAGTTCGATCTATGGGTTCTAATACACTTAGCTCTCATCCCAAACTTAACCACAACCCAGAAAATATAAAAACTCAAGAACTGAAATATATTTTTCCTCTAACACAAAGTTAGGGTTTTCGATCAAAAGTTCATGAAAAAGGTTATCTGATGCTACAACAGATATATCGACAACAACAACCACCAGAAGCAACAAACGAAAAACAAGAAATCGAAACAAAACAAAAAGGAAGGGTTTCTGGGCACTGCCGATTGCAGAAAAACAGAGAAAGAAAATTTGTTTTACAAGCCCAATTAATCGGTTAGAAAGATAGGTAATATCGTGAAGAAGAAAACCCATCAGTTTGACATGATTTGGAAGCATAAAACTGGCTAAAAATGGAAGGAATAAATAGCGCTAAACAGTAGCACGAAGGAAGAGAAAAATCTGTTCTTCCATACCTCAGATGATGGTCGAGCAGGCGAGATATAGGTCGAGAAGATGATGATGAACAAGATTGATGAAGAAAATTTGTGCAGAATCTCGATGGAACTCAAGGTTTCGTCGATGGAAGTTCTGGAGAGAAACAAGGAACTCAGAGCAGAAGGAAGAAGAAAGAAAGAAGAAAAGAGAAAGTGAGTGTTTGAGGGAACTGGTCGTGGTATACAGCTGGTGAGAGAAGGGGTATAATCGTAACTTTAGCTATAAGATGCCAATCCCATCAATCATTCTACCCATCTAATCGCTCCTCTCTCATAATTACCCTCTACTCTGTCGGTCAACGATCTAGACACGGCGACGAGAACGGCAAGCCGACAATATAATTATTACAAACAATATAATAATAACGCTGAATAACGTTCGAAAGAATACGAGTTATCATCTCGACACGATGTCGACAAGGGTGCTCGTGCAAGCGCACAAGGCTCTAACACGAGTTCGTGCACGCGCCTCCTCGATTCGACATGCGACCTCCTCGGCTCGATGCAGCGACTTCATCAACTCGACACGCCGACCTCCTCATTTCGGCTGACTAGTGCACGCGGTCTCCTCAGCTCGGAAAATGACCTCGGCAAACGATCTTGGCACGGGATCTCGACATAAGGTCTTGGTCGAGGTCTCGATCTGACGTCCTAATACGATGTCGATCTCGTCCTCAGGTGTTACAATGAACCTTGTGTATAGTGGGAGCATAATAGTGTTTTTGATCTCGTATGTGGATGACATACTGCTCATAGGAAATGACATCCCTACATTATATACCGTGAAAACATGGTTGGGGAATTGTTTCTCGATGAAGGACTTAGGTGAAGCTACCTATATGTTAGAAAATCAGAATCTATAGAGATGATCGTGGAAGCTTCTTGGCCTAAGTCAAAGTACATAAATTGACAGAGTGCTGGCGAACTTTGGTATGCATGATTCCAAGAGGGGATTCTTGCCTATGTCACATGGCATAAACCTGTCCAAAGGGCAGTGCCTGACTACATCAGATGAGAGGGAACCCATGTGTAAGATACCATATGCTTCAATAATTGGATCTATCATGTATGCCATGATATGTATTAGACCATATGTCTCGTTATGCCTTGAGCATGACGAGCATATACCATTATGATCCCGGTGATGGTCACTGGACCGCAGTCAAGAACATCTTAAGTACCTGAAAAGGACTAAGGACTCATTCTTGGTCTATGGTGGTGAGGAAGAACTAATTGTAAAAGGTTACACCGATGCTAGCTTCTAAACAAATCATGATGGCTTCAGATCACAATCTGGTTATGTATTTTGCTTGAATGGTGGGGCTGTAAGCTAGAAAAGTTTGAAGCAAGAGAAAATCATTGATTCTACTACAGAGGCTGAGTATATTACTGCCTCCAATGCAGTAAAGGAATCAGTTTGGATCAAGAAGTTCATCATCGAGATTAGCGTTATTCCTAGCATTGTTGATCTAATTGACCTTTATTGTGATAATAATAGTGCAATCGCGCAAGCAAAGGGACCTAAATCTCACCAGTGATCTAAACATATACTTCGGAGCTTCCATCTCATTCGAGATATTGTCGAGATAGGAGATGTGAAGATATGCAGAGTTTCTACCTTGGATAACATTGCTGACCAGCTCACGAAACCACTTGCTCAATAGATGCATGATGGTCACACTAGATCAATAGGCATTAGGTTTATGCCTGATTGGCTCTAGTGCTAGTGGGAGATTGTTAGAGTTAACCCTAGAGGCTAATGCTTTTCCTTGAGCTTTTATTTGTATCATGACATTATTATTATTATTATTATTATTATTATTATTATTATTATTATTATTATTATATTAGTATTAGTATTATTATTATTATTATTATTATTATTATTATTATTATTATTAATATGAGGCATTTCATATATTTTGTGTATTCATATTGCATAATAAAGTCCTTAAGATAGTAAGTTTGCTCAATGAAACATTAAGTGCATGACTTAATCATGAGACCCCATTGAACTATAGGACATTATCTTTAAAGCATCCATAATTAACATTACTATTAACTAGGACGACAGTAATGCATAGAGACAATTATTTGAATAGATTGATGACCACATCTCACGGGTCATGAATATGAGATATCAGGTCTTCACATAGGTATAAATATTAAGAGTAATGTTTATACTAGATTGATCCGCTATGAGAATGCTACATAATAGTTATGTCAGTGTCAATAGCCATTCTCATGCGACCGTAGTGAGTAGTTATTCAACTTGAAGTTACTATGATTCCTACAAGAGTAGTTATAGGATTTAAGGACATCAAACATTATCTTTGACCAGATAATCATAAAGGTGGCTCTTGGGCCTGTAATGAATCATGTGGAGGAATATGAGTGACGTAGATAGGATTCGTCCCTCCTACTATGTCTTGGGCCACTCGATAGTGAGACCGTAGAAATGCATGACCATTCTAGAATGGGCCAAATATATGATATTGGGCCCATTGGTAATTACGTGTCTACTGGTGGACCGAGGAATGACTAATTGAACACTGCAAGGATCACACAGATTATAACTTGAGTTTAATTGGACATTTGGACGAAGGGACATTTACTACACGGTAAATATAGTCGCGGTAAGGTTAAAATCGGAGCACCTATTTTTTCTGTTAATTGGGCAGCAATAATGCATTACTAGATGCCGCTCATTGTTTATAACATTTAATATTAATTTAATATTTAATATTATTACCAACTTAATGGGAACCTATATGGTCACATGGTAGAACGGTTTAATTGGAATCAGATTATTTAATTAAATAATGATTTAATTAAATATGAAGGAAATGAGCTCATAACATATGAGGCCCATTAGGGCAACAGAAAGACAGGAAGGGAGTGCATAAAGACCACATGCTCTGCAACCCAACCCTTAGCGAGACTGACTCATTTTTTGTGCCTCCTTCCTGTATCTATCAGCTAGTGAAACGTATTCTGAGGCAACCATTCGTGTGGACTGAGTAGAGACACTACGAGATCGTGGTGTTAGTGTGTATTTCCTCTGCGCTTCAAGAGGTAAATGCTACAAACCAATAGTGAGTTTTGTGCTTACGTGCCTCTTGGAAAGGGTTATTCCATCTAGACACTATGCCATTTTGATTGTCCTTCACGCCGAGTTTGATTCCATCGTGTCAGCCAAGCGTCCAATAGCTTTGATGACAGCACAATCACTCCTACTCGTCATTTCTTCCTACTCAGACAAATAGAAAAACGAATCAGTTTCTAAAAATGAGTCCTAATATCTCATATTATAATATATTCTAACATAGACAATCATACAAGAGTGCACAAAAAACCTATAATAGACACATACATAGTCCGATTAGGGCCGAACTACTTTGATGCCACTAAATGTGACATCCACTACCTTGTGAAACGAGTTAAGCGTAAACATGCGGAAAATACTTTGGAAAATAGTAATTTATTTATATCGTTTAAAAAGATGTGAATATCACTTCAACAAATAACAAATGCCAAAATGCGGAATAGTAAAAGAAATCAAAATCAAATAAACGAATCAAAGGTAAAACTCAAAATCCCGATGTCACATGTCTCAGAGCTTTACCCTATGTTCATTACATCAAATAAAACAATAATCAATAACTATCCACCGACGTAAAATAAAATACTAAGCTAAACAGCAGCATGTAGCCTACTTCTCATCATCCACATCAACGTCGTCACTTGCAAGCTCATCATCTACCCATACACCGTGGTGCACAAGTAGCCACAAAGGAAAGAAGAGGTGAGAAATCACATTCATATAGGTCACTCATGGCAAGGTAAATAGCCAACATGATGCGCACAACTAATCATAACATTTCATTTATCAGTACAACATATGCATAGCATAATATACTACTATCAACCAGTAAATGCAAGACTCAAGCTACCATATGCTCCGTCAATGCATGTGTGTCCATCTAACTTCGGGTGGGCGAATAGGAGTGCTCTCGCTATTCATAGAGACACGTAGCGTCTAATCAGGGGTGACCCGGTATATCTATGGGACGCCCGACAGTGTTCCACCTTTACATAAGACCTTATTACTGGTAACTACTCGCAAAGCTGAGCTAAGTTCATCGTGGCCGTCACCACATTGTTCTAACATTTGCTCACCACCCTGATGACACGACATCAATAATGCATGGCATACTAGCCTAAGTTTCATATAACAACTAGTAATTAACTCTCGACCAAATTTGGACACATTAACATGTCCTAACATAACACGATACTTTTTGATCATATTACGACAAGGTTTCCCCCCAAACACGGACAAGTCTGCTTAACAAATAGTAACTAGCTTAAACTCTAATTAGTAATCATTACCCGTCTCTATCATAACTAATCAACAACAACTAACTCCTAACAGAGCTATTACTCATCAACTCTAACTAACTTACTACTCAGTTACTCGGTATAAATTCGACACTCATTCTCACTAACGGTGTAACCCAATCTAATGCTGAAAACATTTAATGCTCACATGCTTTTAGTACAATGTACTCTTCTGTTGTTCGCAATGGACAGTAGGAGTAAATTTTTTTTTCTTTTTTTCTTCCTTTGAAACCCCTTTTCAAAAATGAAACATGAAGAGTACTACAATTTTTAAATAACGAGTAATCAGTCTTTTGTCAAACATCAGAGTATAACACATCATATTGAATGCATCTGATACAATAAACATACCATAATCATTTCGCACTGAGGCAAGGTTTTCTGAAAAGTGTAATTAAAAAACAATAGATAATTATGCAATTAATAAAGTCATGCTCTACTAATAGGACAAGAGACAAGACAATACCCTAAGCTGGCCAATAACTACGACTCTTAAGAAACCATTCAGCAAGGTCAGAACTGGAGCACTAGGAGAAATCTTCCTCCATTGGCTCATTTTCCAACGCTCCTGGAAAAGACGAAACTGCAGTAGCAATAGGAACTCCATCTAGTGGTGACATCCATGAGAATTTCCAATCCAATAATGCAAGGGTAAATTCCTTGTCAACGAGTATATCACAGGCTAGCCGCATGCAAACAAGATACATATACATAGTACAATAACATGCTTTATCTATATACATATATAGCTTAATAGACCGCAAGCATCAGTATGGCATATCAAGCAGTTTGCATGTGAACATGCAATTCAATCAGCAGATCAATAATCCAGTCATCAAATGTTATAATGTAGTCAGAATGCATGCCAATGCATATGAACAATTTTGTGTGCACCATTGCAGCCTTAAACAAGGACAACAACCCAAACACTGGAATTCCTTTTCCAGGTCCGTCCAATTCCCACATCAAGGGATCTACAATCTAATTGCCGCACATTAGACTGCATTGCCAACCACAACCTTTGATCACCATAAGGACCTTCGGGTATCTGGCTGAAAACGATTACTCGCCTTTGAAATTCAACATAAGACTTTCAATGCTACCAGTATCGATGCTCAATGGTTAGTATGCATCAATCCAATTCTTTAGTACGATCCACTCACCATCGGAGTGTCCGAGAGATCTTTTAATTAACTAATGCGAATCGATGAGTCCTCAACTCTCAACTTGATGAATTCCATTCTCAGTTCTTGTGTCACTCCTATGTACTACTGTATTTGAAAATACTCTTTAGTTTTAGGTCGTTGGAACCCAAGTTGTGCTAAATAATACACTAGGAGGATTCCCAGGAAAGAGAGGTGGTGACGAACACGCTTAATTACTAAGTCTTTCCTTGCCAGAATTTTTCCAGACATATCATTTAACTCAATCGTTTTGAAAATTTAACTGTTTACCTTGTGTCCTTTACTTAGTATGGTTTCATTGAAAAATCTTACAACTTTAACTAGTTTTACTAGAACTCTCTCACTTGCTTTCAAATAAAAAATCCTTTAACTTTTCATTTTTGAAACTTTTAGTTTGACTGGTGGAATCACATCAGACTTACTGGTGTAAGCCGTCAAACCAATTTACAGTCGATCTTCGTGTTATTAACTAATTCATGATCATCATGCATACTTAAACTATATCATTCCAAAATTAAATCATCATACATGATTTAAATCACACAATACAATTCAGTCTTGCCATGCAGGGCCAAATCAAACCACTGCAATTCATACTATCACATAATAATACTACACGTATTATCACACAACTATTCAATCATTCAATCACACAAACAATCAAGGCGAAAAACCTAAACTCATTATATAAAAATTTTCCTTACCTCGAATGCGTTCCAAAAGAGGTAATTCCAAATTGTTGTTAAGTCGAACTTCGCACGAACCTTAACAATACACCGATCAATTTAATTAGAACTAAAACTCAAGTGTTCTACCCCTAGGGAAGGCACGGGTTTAAGGTTCCTAAGGCCTAGGAATTACTCAACTTAATCCCATTTTGATCACATCTAGCCATATGCCATGAAGCAAGTTCAGTACATGCAAGTTCTTAAGCTTTTAAAAAAAACTATCACACTTGGAAAACACCTAAACCAAAACTTACCACTTGGAATAGTGTTTTACCAAATGGATTAGTGTTTTTACTAATTGGAATAGTGTTTTCAAACTTTGAACAATTTATTAATGTGTGAAGCCTGAGGCTGACGAGGGCGGGGAGTGAAAGCCGGTGCATTGAGCACGAACAAAGAGCGGCTCCTGGAAGCTTCTAGGCTAGGGTATACGTGAATGAACCGAATCCACACCAGAATGAGGGGGATCCTAAGGCTGTGCAGGTATGAGACTGCATAGTTGAAGGAAGACTTAAAAGAATTGATTGGTCCAATAAGATGCATCTTCTTTTCGGGAGCCCAGAATGTAACATCCTGATTTTTTGGATAATTGTAAATAATATTTTAACTATATTTAGATTGGTGATTGAGTGATACATGAGTATTAAAAACCTGAATTAGGGATAAAATGGGCTTAAATAGGACCCAGAAACCCTATAAAGAAGATAAAAATTATCAAGAATAGTTTAGAATGTCCTAGAATATCCTAGAATGCCCTAGAAAGGTGTGGAACATCCTAGAACCTTTTAGAAAGAAAGAAACTATAATTTTCTAGAAAAGGAGGATCGCGACGCGATGAAGGTTAGTACAAAGTGGCTCGCGATGCGAGCAAGGTCGGTGAGTAAGTCGGTGATCACATGTGTTCGATGCGTGACATGTATCCCAGCTCGCGATGCGACGGTACTTATGTGCAATGGGCATCACGACGCGATGGATAAAACGCATGATTTCGCCACGTGCGCATCTTGAAGGGTGCGAAATGCTCAGATCACGACGCGATGGATCGCGACGCGACCGAACCGACTTACTTCACCTATAAAAACCCTTCATCTCCTTCATTTGCAACTCGCCCCAAACTTCCCTCTCTCTTTAGTTTCTTTCTCTAGGAGCTTCTAAGGAGTAAGTATGCTCTGTGCTTGCCGCTAACGAGGATCTGGCACAACAGAAAACCCTTAGTAAGTAATCATTGAGATTGAGAAAGGAATTGAGACTTAGAGGGCCACTAAGAAGCAAATATGCTCTGTACTTGCCTCAAGATAGGATCTTATGCAATAGAAAGCCCTTAGTAGGAAATCCTCTGAGAGGGAAGGATAAAAGCGGCCTAGTAGGCTAGATAGGAGTGTCCAAAGGTAGAAGTTAGAGTAGCAAGAGCGGCGAGGACACGAAGAGTGGCAGCTGTAACACCCCGTTTTCAGAGCGCTACGGTGTAACCCAATCAAAAATTATTAATCAACTAAAATGTCCCCAAAAATATTAGAAGTATTTCTATGAATGTCGCTTTCTCGATTTACGAGATAAAAAGTTACTGTTAGGTAGTTTCTAGGCGTAGAAAATACCTTATATATTTTCTGATGCCGAAAAATTTTCAAAACATTTCAATAAATCATAAATATTGGAAAATACTTAAATGTAAAATTTTATAAAATTTGGATCACGTTTGGGTATGTTTCAGTTAAAAACTTACCTAATAGCCTTATAACAACAGAATTACTACAACATAGTAAAAATTGTAAATTAGTAATAATTACTAATTCTATTTTTTCCTATCATCAAGAATAATTTCAAGCAATAAAATTATCCATAGAAAATTATTAATAGAGAAGTCGTATTAAATACGACAGAAAACAGTCAATTAGTAATTAACTAAACTTCGAAAATTTCAAACTGTGACTTAAAAATATTTATTAAGTCCTAAAAATTATTCCACCTTCAATAAAATAATTTCCATAAAAATTGGGGTGTTACATTACCACCCTCCTTAAAAAATGTTTGTCCCCGAAAATTCACTCACAAACCAAATCAAATTTAAAAGTCTGGAAAATCATAACATAATACCAAAAGTATATCATAAATTTGGATTTTGAAATTTAACACAATAGCAAAATACGTCTAGGAGTCAAAATACCCATGTGGTCTATACTTAGAACCACACATACAAATAATTACAGTAACTTTAAAATAAACTAGAGTAAAATTTACAGGCATAATAATGACGGTTTGTAGGGCAACAGTAGTTGCCATCCCGACCATGACTCGGATTACTTGATTCATCTCTGGATTCCCAGCTCCAGCAGAAAGAATCGTTCGTCTTGGAGACATCGAATTTATACAAAGTAAACTAACCAGAACCCCAAAACGAGATCAATCATCTGAGATAATTGCACACAATTTCACACAATGTCACACATGTTTTAACTAGGAAACATTACAGACAATCACAAACAGAATGCACATATCCTAGGCATAACAAACTTATACCCGACAATCCCCGACAATCTAGGCCAGCTTAAACAAAAGTGGTCCGGTTAGAACCGAACTGCTCTGATACCACTATTGTAACACCCCGTTTTCGGAGCGCTACGGTGTAACCCAATCTAATGCCGAAAACATTTGATGCTTATATGCTTTCAGTAAAATGTACTCTTCAGTTGTTCACAGTGGAAAATAGGAGTAAATTTTTTTCATTTTCTTTCCTTTGAAAACCCTTTTAAAAAATGAGACATGAAGAACACTACAATTTCAAATGATGAGGAATCAATCTTTTATCAAATATCAGAGTATAACACATTATATTCAATACATCACATACAATAAAACATATCATGATCATTTACAGGACAATACCCTAAGCTAAGCTGGCCAACAACCATGACTCTTACTGAAAAACAATATGGACATAGAGCTCTCAGAGGAATCTTCCTCCACTGGCTCATTCTTCAAGCTCCTGGGAGGAAGGAACTACAGCAGCAATGTGGAACTCCATCTGGTAACATCCATAAGAATGTCTAATCCAACAATAGTACAAGGGTAAATTCTTTTTCCACGAGTTTATCATAGGCTATGTCGCGTGCAAACAAGATATATATATATATATATATATATATATATATATATATATAAAATACAATAACATGCCTTTATATACATATATATACTTAATAGACCGCATGCATCATCATGGTATATCAAACATTTGCATGTGAACAAACAATTCAAGCAGTAAATCAACAATCCAGTCATCACATGTTACAATGTGGTTAGTTATGCATGTCAATCCATTATGAACAAGTTTGTGTATACACCTGCAGCCTTAAACAAGGATAGCAGTAGACGAGGAAGTTTGTTTTCTAGGTCCAAATAAATTCCCCTACCAAGGTTAAAATGGCATTGTGAACAGCCTCCAGGCCGGACACTAGGAACAACCTCTAAGCCCAAAAAGTCCTAGAACACTGGGAACCTCCTCCAGGTCAGAAAGTCCAGGACACTGGGAACGGCCTCCAGATTTGAATGCTTCATGATTAGTATGCATCAATCCAATTCTTTAGTATGGCCCACCCACCATATGGAGTGTCCGAGATATCTTTTTAATTAACTAATATGGATCGACGAGTCCTCAACTCTCTCAACTTAGTGAATTTCAAATCTCAGTTTTGGTGTCACACCTAAGTGATATTGTACCAGAAATAGCTTTTGAGCTTTAGGTCGTTGGAACCCTAGTTGTGCTAAATAATGCATTAGGAGAATTTCCAGGAAAGAGAGGCGGTGTGAACACTCTTAATTACCAAGTCTTTCCTAGCCAGAATTTTTCCCAGACGCATCATTTAACTCAACTGTTTTTGCAAATTTCATTGTTTATTCAAGTTCTTCTTCCATTGAGAAAATATATTTTCAAGCTTTGGCTAGTTATACTAAAACCCTCACACTTCCTTTTAAGTCAAAATGCCCTTAATATTTCATTTATGAAATCTTTTCTCTGCTTGTGGAATCGCATGAGATTTTTCGTTGTGAATCGTCAAATCAATAACAGTCGTTCGTCGCATTATTAATTAATCCATCATCATTAACATTATTATGCATACTTCAATCAATTTCAAGTTCAAATCAAAACAATCATACTTAATTTAAGACAAAACACAATTCATTGTTGCCATGCAGAACAAAAAAACATGCTACAACATCTCTACAACACATAGTAATACTACAAGTACTACCACACAATTAACAACCAATCAAACCACACAATAAACAAGGCGAAAAGCCCAAACTCATTATGTAAGAATTTCCCTTACCTGGAATGCGTTCCAAAGAGGGTAAATCCAAAGTGTCGTTGAGTCGTACGCTGCACGAACCAAGAAGTTTGATGATGATTGATCAAAGATTAAGAGGAAAGGAATGGAGATTACAAGCTTAATCTCTAAGTTTCTTCAAGAACACCAACTTTCTCTCACTAGAATTTTTCTCCACCAAAGCATCAATGAAAAAAATATGAAGGGGCTGGTTTCCTATTTATAGAGATCTCAAGGGACAAGAAAGGGATAAAAATTGTTCATTTAGTTGGATCTTAACCATTTAGTTACAAGCTAACTAAGTAAATTAACTACCTCTCCTATTTATAGAGATCTCAAGGGACAAGAAAGGGATAAAAATTGTTCATTTAGTTGGATCTTAACCATTTAGTTACAAACTAACTAAGTAAACTAACTACCAATTACACCTAAGCCAATCAAAACATTCCATTTGCCCAAGGTGGGTCCCAAGCATGTGTCTTGACTCCCATTGGTCTAAAGTGGCCGACATCCCAATTAAAATATCAAAGGGTTTCTCTTTGACGCGTTATCGATCAACCGGGTGCGCGGCGTTTCGCGTTTATTAGGGTTTTTGTACCAAAAACTCCAAAAATAAATATAATAAATTCCTCCATAATCAAAAACTAATAATCAACCAAAATGTCCCCAAAAATATTAGAAGTATTTTTATGAATGTCGCTTTCTCGATTTACGAGCTAAAAAGTTACCGTTAGGTAGTGTCTAGGCGTTGAAAATACCTTATATATTTTCTGATGCCCAAAACTTCCCAAAAAATTTCAATAAATCATAAATATTGGAAAATACTTAAATATCAAATTTTATAAAATTTGGATCACGTTTGGGTATATTTCAGTTAAAAACTTACCTAATAGCCTTATAACGGCAGAATTACTGCAACATAGTAAAAACTGTAAATTAGTAATAATTACTAATTCTAATTTTTCCTATGATCAAGAATAATTTCAAACAATAAAATTATCCATAGAAAATTATTAACAGAGAAGTCGTATTAAATACGATAGAAAACAATCAATTAGTAATTAACTAAACTTCGAAAATTTCAAACTGTGACTTAAAAATATTTATTAAGTCCTAAAAATTATTCCACCTTCAATAAAATAATTTTCATTAAAATTGAGGTGTTACAGCAGCAGCTGCAATGGTCTTCTAACCAGGTAAGGAGACCTGAACCCTATCCACTAGAGATTGTCGGATTAGAATAAATGTATAATTAGGCGTAAAGTGACCTTAGCACTAGTAGTGGTTGATAGTAGCAGCACCTTAGGAGAGGGGCTATGGCCTGTGATAACTAAGGACAGTTGTCAGAGGTCTATCAACCATAGGAATAATCTATTGGTAACTGTGATATATGATATGATGCTGATATCATATGATTGTTTTATGGTTGTATGTGTGTGATTGATATAACATATTAGTAGCAGGTCGCCTGAGCGACACTAGGATTGATCCATATTGTTGGACAAAGATGGTTGATATTGGTGATATGTTGATTAATCTATGTGTTAATGGTTGGTGTTATGTTGTGTACTGATAATCGTGCTGAACATATGATGAGCTGTTTATCTAAGATATGTTTTTTATAATAGCTGAATTAACAATAAGTTGATAAGTTGAGACTGATAAAGCATGATTTAAGAAGAGATAAGAGATTAATGTTGGCTGGGCAGATGAATTGATGAGAGCAGACTGAGTTGTGTTATTGATGGTGGTAGAGCTGGTAATATCAAAGTGGAATAATGAATAATGAAGTGTTACGAGGAAAGGTTCCATATGCATGGTTATAATCCACCACCGTGTACATAAGCTGTGCATGTGGCCAGGTGCCAGAGTGCAGGCACGATATGTAGCATATAGGACATATCGATCCTTGGGGATAGTGTGAGTCCGACGAGGTTCCTAAGTGACGAATGGCCAGCTACCATTCTGTCGGGACGATCGGATAGCTCCATTATCCTGACGGGCTACGATCATATCACTGTCCATGGTGCCGATCCCGCGTACCGCCCCGACACCTGTTCCTAATGTCAAAATTGGGGAATAGGGATGTACTCTTAGGGGTACGATGAGTGGGATAGGGGGATGGACAACTGGCTTGACCTGTCCACATGTCGGTGGAAGGTTGTTGAGGAGGTACAAAGGGCGAAGTGGCTAAGGTGGGGCCCTCTACCATTCATGGAAGTTGTGTGGCCACGTAGGCATGTAGAACTATAGGTGCATGAGTGCGAGAGTGGTTGATCTACTTATATGTGTAATTACTAATCTACTTATGCGTGTTTACTGAATATGTCTTTGTGTGAAATTGCCTTTTTATACATAAGTTCTAAGTCCTATTTTCCCAATTAATAGTGCGTATAGTGTGTTCTGAGCCTCCTGTTCTATTTCTTGTTTCGCATATATCTGCCTTTGAATATCAACAGGTGTTAGAAGATTTCAAAAGAGAGAGATTGTTCAGTCAATACACAGCCAGTGAGTCAAAGTTGGTAAATAGAGAGTCTATATAATCATGTACTTTGTACAGTTAAGAGCCTCAAGGGAGGGTGTCTTTAGGTACATTTGTACACATCAGCTTATATTAATGAAATAAATTATTTATCATAATATTATTATATTTAATAAATTGGGTTAATTATTTTAGGATGTCACACAGAACATAAGAACTCCATAGTTAAGCGTGCTTGACTTGGAGCACTCTTGGGATGTGTAACACCCGTATTTTTACGGTACGTTATTTAGCGTTATTATAGTGTATTTTGGTCGTATTGTTGGAACCTAAACGATTGAGAAATTTAGACCCTTATTAATTTTGATGATAACAAAGTATTTTCAAGAAGAACAATTTATCTTCTAACATATCTTTGAGTGTACAGGTATCAAAACTTCATATATATGTACAAAACACTCAAGGAAGAAGAAGAAATTTACAAAAGAATTGAATACAATCCACTAATGTCAGCATCCGAACTCACTCCAGCGTCTTGCTAACAGCAAGCGTCCAGTAGTGTTACTCTTGGACACGTGAAATACTCAATTGCTGCGAGCGTCCGTCCTCTGTTCTGAGCGAGCGTCTGATCTCTTTAATGAAGCACGTGATGATCACATTTTTGCTCTTAGCCTCAGACTGTTCTGGAACAGAATTCGAATTTGATTTTGTGCGCTCATTTTGATGTACGAGGAAGCAAAGGTGACACCTTTAGCATAAGACAAAAATCGTACAAGGTAATTGCAAATAGTAGATAGTACGAAAATGGTAATGTGTACTATTCTGATATTCTCTGGAAAGGAAGAAAAGGACTACATTTCAAATTACCTCACTCAATGGAAAGGAGCTATTTTTACTGCAACGATAATACCCTTGAAGACTCCTATAAATACCCCAAGGTATTCATTGAAGAAAAGTTGGAAAAACTATGAAGAAACTTCATTCTAAAAGCAATTTTACTCAAGTGAGCAATTAAGCTTCGTGCCAAGTTTCTGGTCTATAAAGAACTGAACTCAGCGTCTTATACTTTCTTTTAGAAAGCTATTCTGTTTTGAGCTTAATCTTTTCATCCACTATGTCAGAATTATTTTGATTGTATTCAAAAGTATAATCTCTTTTGTAAACTGTATTTGGCCTAGTTAAGGCTTTGTTCCTCAAAGGCTCGACTGCATTGAGTCGTTTTGAGAAGTTGAGAGTATTGTCAAGTTTGTGACAGTAGAATACTCTTGAGGAAAATTGTAATCAGTTGACTATAGTGAAAAATCCTTCAGGAATGAAGGGACTAGACGTAGCTACCAGTTGGTGGTGAACTAGTATAAATCTCTGTGTCTCTTCCTTTACTGCTTTACATTTATCTTTACCTTGCTCAGTAAAACAAGTTTTCATAAGCGGTTTATTTTCTGCATCCGGTTAATTTCTCTGCATCCGATATACAAACAGTTTTGAAAAATCTGTGTTCGAAGTGTTTTTTACGTAAAGTTTTTAACACAATTCAACCCCCTTCTTGTGTTCACGTTCACGTATTTATGCTATAATAAGCAATTTCTTGTTCGTTAAGTAAGTGATTTAAATAAATCAAGATCAAATTGAATTTGAGAATTAATATTTTATATTAATTCATGGTTCGAATATCGTCGAAAAATTCTAACAAAGTTTCGTCGCATTTTGAATCGCCCGGCAGTTTTACCGCAGATAAAATTTTAAATGAACCCCGATTTCGATGAAAATCGAATCGTAACTTGTCGTGATTATTTTTGAATGTTTGATAGTGTTTTTATTATTTATAATAAATGACATCACGCAGTGAATTAATTTCTCGCTAAATTAATTTTTACGATTTTATCGGCGAGTAATTAATCGGTAACGTGGTTATTCGACGCCGTGTTTTAGAAACCCTTAGACTCTAGAATTAGAGGGTAATCATGAGAGATGTAAGATTAGATGGGATAAATTAGTTGACGAGATTAGAATCTTCACTTTGTGAGAGGTGTCACTTAGTGGGTGATTAGTTTTTTTATTACCTTTTACTTAACCCATTTTTAACCAAGTGTTATTAAGTGATAATTTTTTTTATTCTTCCATCCCCTTAAAACAGCCCCATGCAGCCCATCCCTCTCTCTACCCTCATTATTCACTTCATCTTCAACCTCTCGAAAGAGAAACTCCAAGCTTCCATGGAGATCACTTCCTTTCTTAGTTCGTAAGCTACCTCACCTCCATTGTTCCACATCTTTTGTTACTCATTTCTTCTTCTCTTCATCATCATCTAGTTCATCACCCAAGCAAGGATTGAGAGCACCATTTCTCCCCCACAAATAGCCCCTTGGCCGCGAGCTAGAGGAGGAGTAGGTGATGGTTCTTCCACTTCCATTTCTTGTTCTTATGTCTTGCTTTATGTTTAATTTATGCTTGATTGTGATCAAAAGAGGAGATAATCACTTCCATCCCTTTTTCCTTGGAACCCTAGGCGAGACCTTAAGGGAAAGAAGAGGGTTTGTGTGATCCTTAGTGAATCAAGAAATTAATTGATGATTGTGAGCTTAATTGGTGTTGTAGTTGTTGTATTTGTTCATAGTTTTGGAATTAGAAGTTGTTTGGGTAATTTTTATGATGAACATCTATTCTTGACAAAGAGGGATTAGGGGTAATTAAATTGTGAACCATGAAATTAGTTGATGATTCTTGCTTAATAAATGATGTTATTGTTGTTTTAGCTACTAGTTTTGGATTAGGACTTTGATTGAGCAATTTGTTGTTGAAAACCTATTCTTGAAAAAGGGTTGAATTGGGATTGATCATGAATTAGCTTTTGTTTTATAAAGTGGTTTGTTGTGTGTGAAAGATTTGGCATATAAAATGATGTTTTGTTATTAAATTTGAAGTGTGCAAATTTTTGGAAAAAGGGGAGGTGATGGCCGCGAGCCCTATAGTGTGGTTGGAAGGAAAATTATTTATGCAAACTTGTTTATAAGGATTGTATTGATGTGTTATCAAGCTTTAGAAAATTATAGAAAAGATTTGGTTTCATTTGGGTTTGTTTTGAAGTTTTAAGGCTACGAAGCATATGAGGTGATTTGGGTTCCTCGAGACCCAAGGTACCTAGTAGAGCCTTAACTTAAAGTTTTAGATAAAATAAAGTTGATTTTAGTATTGAATTGTGTTTCAAAATTTTGAAGGACTTGAACTTAGTTAGTAGAACCTTATTTTTCCAACTTATGCATATTTCAAGAAAAATAATGTTGTATTATGTTTTAGTTCTCAAGAGATAATTCTTTGCTCAAATATTTCAAATATATGACTTAGTATTTTAAATTAAATTCTAAGTGGGAGTGTTTGGTTTAGGAAAGGGTTAGGTTTGAGAGCCTAATGTTTTGAGTTAAGTTTTAGCTTGTGCTAAGTTTACTCGTGGTGATAGGAGTTGCGAATCCGGAGATTGTGCGACGTGGACCCGAGGCTTGCGGTACCCCGTTAGCAAACATCTGCGGTAAAGGCAACTTTAGACATTGATAGGAATTTAATCTTTAGCCTTATGTGAAGAAGTCTGAAAACCTCAAGGTTCGAAGTGAGGGTCTCGTACCCCTTCGACTTTTATTTCTTAAAATTGTAATTATGATTAGTTAGTGGGCTTGTCTGCAAGTGGTTGGCAGCTGTCCCCAACCCCCCACACTTGTTTGATTTCCTCTCTGTTAACTCCACTAAGTTGCAGAGGGATGAACTGAATTGTCAATTTGCGTTGTTTGTTGAGTTGTGATTGGTTGAAATGAATTGCTTATACCGCTAAACTATTTCGCACTATATTGAGCTTGGCATGAATATTATTTGATATGCGGTTAAATAATTATTCAATTTGCTTCGTGAATTATCGTATGCGGCGACCTATTCATTGGAGTGCGAAAGTTTAGTCAAGTGATTGAGTTGTCGTGACATTTTTGAGCTTCGATCCGATTAACCTAGGCTGTTAGGATCCCCTAAATGGCTCCGGTTGGTTCTTCGGCAGCTTAGCTAGACGTCGTAGCGTCAAGGAACCTGAGCTAAATGTCCTAGGGTGAGCGGAGAGCCCAAGGCTACGATTGGTATTCAGTGGATGGATCGGCGTTACTTTCCGAAAATTGTCAAGTGTCGTGAGAATATGAGTCTTGAGTGGAGTCTTGTGAGAGTCTTGAGTTGCGTCTTGAATGTTGTGCATATAGTTGTTTTTGCCTATTGTTATGATTGTATTCCCTGATTTATTGAGAAGCTGACCTTTTCCTGTGGTGCCTTCAACCAATGATGGTGACCCAGGCGATGACGAATAGCGTGCTGATACTGGCGATGAGGACATCGTCGGAGATCATCTTTGATTTTCCAGACATTGAGATTCTCGCGGCGATGGAGTTCGACCCCATCTCCCATTCGCATTGTTTATAGATGGGATGTTGTACAGAGCTTTCGAGAGGGTGGTATGGTAGTGAGACAGGAGACTTCACGGCGCACAGTGAGCTTCCCGATTCGGATGATGCAGGTGGTGGACGCTTGGCGAGCTATTCAGGGAGAGAGGACTATGCCAGCATCATCTTCCTCACCAGAGGGACCCCTCGAGATCCCGAGGCGTACTGCTTCCCAACGAGGACCAAGGGTTCGATGGACCACTCGTAAGAGCGTGATCAGACGTGGGACTGCAAGAGCTTCTACTTCCAGGGTGGCTGTTACTCCAGAGTTCTTTGGCAGAGCCTGAGCCAGAGCCAGCAGCAGAGCCGGCCTCCCCCATGCTTGATAAGACCCTTACTCCGCCGGTGGACCCTCCTCATGTGTGTAGTGTGTGCGGAGAGTTGGGTTGTAGCGGTGTAGGTGCTGCAGAGGACGTGCTAGTAGGAGAGGATGTGCCAGAGGACGTACCAGCGGTTGTACCTTTTATTGATTTGACTAGCGAGGACCCGATGGACGAGGAGGAGGAGGAGGATCCGTCTAAGGATCCGGATAGCTATCTGTAGTTGTCGTGATTGTTTGACTGTTTGTTATATTATTTTGGATGACTGTAGTATATGCTCCTAGTGTACAGTTTGTTTTGGTGACCAGTCGGGCTTGGCGAATTGTCTTTTGTATATTGCAGGGTAGACTGGTGGTTTCCTTTTGGAGCTGCCCCTGCGTGGGTGTCTGTCGGCAGTAACCTCGGGGTATGATTGCTCCATGAGGGTCTTCATACCATAGGTGTATTCTCTCGTACATTTTCATGCACTGCTTTATTTTGTACGTACTGTTTATGCAGACTTGGTTATGTATATATGTATGTATTTCCAGTGCTTAAGTCTTGTGTCTTAGTTTGCACCATGTTTCGAAATGCTGTGGCAACTCTATGTGTACTTTGCGGATGTGACTGTTTTAAAAAAAAAAAAAGAAATAGACCACATTTTCCAAAGGACACAAGAGCACTATTTTAAAAATGCATCGCTTACAAGTTTAGTTCTAGTTTAGTAGCGGTCTGGAAATGGGTCGTAGTGGTATCAGACCAGTTGGGTTCTAACAGGACTGTGCATAGGAAATTTGGAGCTGGTCACCGTGTCGGGTTATGTTTGTCGGGTAATTAGTCGTGTTGTATTGTTATTGTTTGTTGAGTGAAGCATATTGTTGCTTGAAAATTGTTTGAATTGTTTCTTGATTGAAGCAGTGTGTGTTAACACATTCTTGATTTTGAGGTTCTGACAGGTTTTTGGACCTTGGAGGACCCTTATGCCACCTCGTAGAGACCCTACGATAGGATCGGTTAACCCCAACATGGAGCAAGCAATTCAAGCAATGACGGAGATGGCAGCGGCTATGGCTCAACAATCGGCTGCTGTGACTCAATAATCAAACGCTATGGCTCAGCAGACTACGGCCTTGACCCAGCTGAACCAGCAACAACAACAGAGAGCTGAGAGGAATGTGAATGCTAGAGGATTAGCTGACTTCCGTAAGCATGACCCACCAAAGTTCTACGGCGAGCCGAATCCAGACAAGGCAGATCTTTGGATGCAGGAGATAGAGAAAATCTTCGAGGAACGCCATTGCCTAGGGAATGTTAAGGTGGACTATGCAACCTACTTGCTGCTAGGAGATGCCAAGTACTGATGGAAGGGAGTGAAGCAGACTTTGACGGCAGAGTGTAGTGAGATTACTTGGGAAGTTTTCCACTGGAAAATTTATGGACAAATATTTTCCTGATACTACACGAGAGAAGAAAGAGCAAGAGTTCCTCCGACTATAGCAAGTTGCCACAAAGTTCATGTTGACATCTCCTAAGGAGATTCCTAATTGTAATAGTCGTGTTTTCACTATAGTTCATTTCATGTTGCTGTGATTAATTGTGATTATTTGTGATTTATTGTGCGATTATTTGTTGATTGTTGATTGTGATTTAATTTACGCGATTGATCGCCGAAAGACCAATCGGTAACGCGATTATCCGATGCCGCGATATTGTGATGCCGAGACCCATTTGACTAAGTCAAGAGAGCATCTGGAGTAGGTGAGAGTTGTTGGAGGGATTATGGTTGTGTGATGATGTGTCACTTGATTATTGGTTAAAGCCTAAATATCTTACCTAAAGTATGGTCATTTCCTTGTTTTAAGGATAGCCAGTATTGAATCAAGATTTTTCTCTCCCTCCTTGGCCTTATGAAGCCGCGGCTACCTCCCTTTTGTTCATCATCCATTTATTTGTTTTGTGTTCGAAAATCTAGTGTAAAGTGCTCTAGTTTTCTAGTAAGAGGTCAGGAGAAAATTCCTCTTCCTTTTTGTTGCTTGAAGCCGCGACCATAAACCCCCTTTTTTCTTCTTCATCTTTGTTGTTTCATTTCCTTGATGAAAGCCAGAGAGAACTTAGGAGAAATCTAGAGAGTTTGAGAGAGTTTGGAGCTTGTTTTCCTTTGCTTGTCTCCCTTGTAAAACTGTGACCTTGTTGTGAGTTTGGGTGAGGATTTCTTAACACTTTTGTTTCTATTTATTTGTTGTTGTTGTTGTTGTTATTGTTGATGATTTTGAAATTTTTTCCTTTCTTTTGTTGCCTTAAAACCGTGAGTTCCCTTAGGGTTTTTGGTGGGTATTTCAACTTCTTTTACTTCTATTTTTTGTGATTTAGTTGGCTATTTGTTAGGGTTGTTGTTGATGTTGTTGTTGTTGTGAAAGCTATAAGTTTCTTTGAGAAATAGGAAGATGATTTCAAGTTTTAAAACTTGGTTTTCTTATGATTTTGTTGTTGTTGTTGTTTAGGAGTTGTGAAGAAAGTTTTGGTTTAAAAGATTTTCAAAGAGAAGTGATTTTGTTGATTTAAGTTGTAGATTTAGCTTTAATCTTTTGTTTAAAATGTGTTTTGATGTTTTTAAGACAATGAGAACCTAATCTTAAAGGAACCATATTGTTCTTGAGAAGGTTGAGTCTTGAGAGGAAAGTTTTGTTTTATGCAAATTAGTTCTTGCTTTGTGTTGTTAAAAGTTTCAAAAGAGAAGAGTTTTGGTGTTGATTTTTGTATTGAAACCGCAAGGTGTGTGTGTGTTTGTGAATGATGTTGTTTTCAAAATTTTCTTGAACAAAAGGTGATTTGATCTAAAAGTTTTAAAAGAAGTGTGGGTGAGATTTAAGTGGTTTACTCTATTAATTTTTGGTGATAAAGCGTAGCTGTGGCCTAGCATTTGTTGATAAATATTGTGACCGTGTTCGTGATCGTGGTTGAGTAGAGGTTGTGACTTTGGAGTAAAGTGTCAGTGTAAGGGCTTCTTCCAAGTTGTGACTTTATGTGTGTTTGTGTTGTGTGGTTAATTGTTTGGAGTTGATTGAGATACTACGTTAAGTATGATTCTTATGTGGTTATGATTTCGTGAACTGATTATGTGATGTTGTTTTGTTTGGTGGGTGAATGGTGAGTGATGAGAGGATTCTTGTTGTAGATAGGTGATGAGTTACAAAATGTTTTTATGGCTCTGAGAGAGAGCTAGAGTTAGCTTTGTCGAAAAGATTTTCAAATAAACCTACTGCATAGGGGTAGTTAGAAACATCTGCGTAGTGCCGAAGTAGCTTGCGTGGTGCTTATTTACTGTGGTATTTAAGTAGTCACATGGTACTAAGGTAGCTGCGTGGTGCTATAACTATTCTGCACGGTGGTAAAAGCATCTGCATGGTGCCAAACATTTTGCGTGGTGGAGATTAAAAAGTAGTGGTCTATCCTAAAGCAATCATACGGGACCAGGTATGCCCATTGGTATGGGTAGGCGTTGTTGTTGGAATTTCGGAATGAGCGATTTAATGTTGAGGGACCCTAGTTGATAAGTTGAACTGAAGGTGTGTGGGCGAGATGAAAAACTGATGTTTTGATGATAAGTTGATGATTGTTTAGTGTGCTATGAATGCTAGTATATTATGATATGTGTGCATATATACTATTGTTGTATATATTTTATTTGAGAAGTTGACCCTTGCCCATGGTTCTCCAATTTCAATGGATGATACCCAGATGATGGAGACTGCAGAGCGATCGAGACTACTGACAAGCAATGCTGAGGAGGATTCTTTTCAGTTGTTTATTTGGATTATTGCTTTCTTAAACTTACTAGAGAGTTCAGTAAGTGTCATCGATGCTGACCAGCTATAGGAGAGATTATGTTTCCATTGTATTTTCAGTTGTGTTGTAATTCGCATTTTCAAAACATTGTTCGCCTCGAGCGGCCTTTATATATATTTCAGTTGCATGGTTATTTTTGTTGTATTTTGTGTTGTTAGTTGAGCATCATGCTTTGAAAATGCTGCCATACTCTGACTTGCTATTTCGAAAAGTGGTTTTGAAAAGTTTTTTTTTTTTAAAAAAAAGAAAAATTTATGTCCACTTTCTGTGAAAACCATCCAAGAAGAGTAATTTAAATAAAAAAACATTTCCGCATTTAGAGTTGGGATTAGAGAAGTAGCACTCCCGAGAGTCGAGGTGTTACACTAATGGTCTATCAAGTCATACTTAGAAATTTGAAGTTCTTTATCCTAAGGGATTAGGATTCTTTCCCTAACATTCAAAATACAAATCAAGTAACAAGGTACTACACATGACATAAGGCTTTACTGATTTCCTACAACTTAGCATAGGAAAATCTTAGGTGTTTCATTGACCTACACAACTTGTTCTTCCAAACTCTCAGGGCAACACTTAGTTTTTAACACACTAATCCACCTAATTTAAACACTAATCACAACCTTAATTAATTATTAAGAAGGGTAAATACCGCTTTTAGTCCCTGTAATTTGAGCGAAATCCGGTTTTAGTCCCTATAAAATTTTTCGTTTAGATTTTGTCCTTGTAATTTAAGATTCTTCCACTTTTAGTCCCTGCCGTTAAATCTCTATTAAAAAATGCTGACGTGGTTAATAGAGAGGTTTGATGGAGGGACTAAAATTGGAAGAATCTTAAAAATACAGGGACAAAAAATGGAAGAATCTTGAAACTATAGGGAAAAAACTCAACGTTTTTTATAGAAATTTGACGACAGGGACTAAAAGTTGAAAAATCTTAAATTACAAGGACAAAATCTAAACAAAAAAATTTTATAGGGACTAAAACCGGATTTTGCTCAAATTACAAGGACCAAAAGCGGTATTTACCCTATTAAGAATTCAAGTCTAGTGTCCTATTAGTCCTTAACACTCAATTACATCAAGAACCTATCCAAAACAGCGAACCTAAAGCCCAAAAACACACGGAAAAAAAAATGAAATGAGGTTAAAAAACTTGTCGTGGGCACCTGGGGCCTCACAGTTGGGGTGCCATACGCCCTGCCTCTGACTTCCGAAATTAAATTCGGCCTTCGGGCAGGTTCCGGGGGTTTTTCGACACATCCTTATGTTCCTAAATTTCTAAGAAACACTATTCTAAAGAGAACCAAGGGGAAGTCCCTATGAATTTATAAAATTCGTTCTGTGATCAAATAGCTTAGGTACATTAAATCGAAATACTCTTTGACAGCAAAATACTACATGACCACTATTCCTAGTTCAATTGGCACCTAGAAACAGTAGCAAATCAAATCTTAAGGCATTGGAAACCATCAAGGGTCATTCCTGACTCATCATGGTTTAATCCCTAACCATTTAAAGGATCATAACCCATGATCACAATGATTCAAATAGGTACAAGGCATAGTTTCAATGATGAGACATGCTTATGCATCAAATCAACAAGTCAAGCAACAAGTCATGAATCCAATATTCATTCAACAATTCAATTATATCAATAAGCAATCCATGAAATCAAAATAGTAACATATATATTCATATATAAGTATTTCACATGCAAAAGGCATTAGGAATATCACACTATGGGGCCCAAGGGCAACCCTTTCATCTATTCCCTTAAATACCCACAACTACAATATCACCCCTTACTTATGAGTAGAATTTCAATTTGTTAAGAGAGAGAGCAAGGGAGATGGAATTTGACTTCAGTCCTTTGGAGAAAGGTTGACTACGATATGAGAGGATTCCAAGGAACTCACTAGAATTCAGTTTTGACACTAAAACAATAACCTTCAAAAATTTAGATTGAGAATCCATGGAAGACTTACCAAGCTTTTGGATTGAGAATAGCCTTTCTAAGATGCAGAGTGTTGAGAGGATCACACTTAGGCAGAGAATCAATGGAGATAAGGTTTCTCATCTAATGGAGCAAGGGTTTTTGAAAGAAAAGATAAGTGCTGAGAGGAGAGACTTAGGTCAGCCAAAATGGTGTTTAGAATGTTTAAAATATGGGTCTTAGGTCACTTAGGTGTTTATACCCGAGTTAGGCCTTAATGGGTCCCAAAACATAAAGCCTCACTTGCCAAAACGCAACAAAACATAAAAATAGCATAGTGTAGAGTTGGCGGGGCGCCCTGCTCTCTGTCAGGTCCAAAGCTGGGCACCAGGTGTCCCACTCTAGGGCGCTTTATGCTACAATTTTAGCTATAACTTGAGCTATGGGTGTCCCATTTGGAAGTTCTTGGTGGCATTGAAAAACTAAGAAAATTCCGTACAATATCATATTTCGCGATCCTTTCGTAAAGCAGACTCTAACATGGTCTAAAATCCTTTTGAAGTTTAGTCAGGCGTTTCCAATTCTACACTCGCATTGCGTTGACTCTGGAGAACATATCCATAGTTTTAGGTATCAAAATCGAGTTAAACCAGAGCCAATTAAAAGATAAGAGGTAAGGCTACAACTTTCATGAAGGTGATTTATTCCATTCAATCTTTAAAGTGCTCTAATATGCATCTAAACACATATTCAAACATAATGACGCACATCAAACATCATTTAATCATGAATAAGAAAATGACGGTTGTTACATTTAACACTTAGCAATCATGGATCATCACATAATATCATACATGTAATATTGCAACTATATAACTCACTGCTCCTACAATGGTTTTAACATCATTAAACACATCCAAACAAGTTTTCCCATTGCTCATACAATGATAATTCATCGATTACATGTAGTGCGAGACATAGGGGTCATGAGGAACCCCAATCATGTCAATTAAATCCCTAACTACCCGTTTCCTATATGAATCATCCACCATCTTCTTTCCTAGGTCCAAATCGCATGTTCCAATGGTGTAACACCCCGATTTTCGGAGAGCTACTAATCCAACATTTCCTTTAAAATTGTTGAAATACTTTTGAAAATGTAATACTCTGCTTGCATGGTTTTCGCAAAATGTGAGTCTAAATTTTTTTCTTTTTTCTTTTCAAACTTCTTTCAAAATAACAATCAGAGTATTGCAGCATTTTCGAAACGTGATGTACAAATTAGAACACAATAACCATGCAAATAAATTTGTATAAACATTTGTACAAAGATGATACGAGTTTTCAAAAGATACATTATACAACTACAACCCGAAAGAAATACACCAAGACACCTATAGCTGGTCAGCCCTACAATGCTTACTGTGTCCTACAACAAATATAGTCAATCATGACTTCAAGAAATCAGATGGAGCCCTCCTCCGCACCGCTCGCCGACCTCGAGTGAGTACTACTCCCCGACTTACACCATCATCTGGGGTGACATCCATGAGAATGCCCATATATAGAAAGGGCCATCTTCCAAAAATAAACATATAATAACAATAGTGCATACAAATATACAAATCACAACTTATCAACAGCTCATATTCATTTACGACATTTCAACACACCAATCAATTAGCACTAAAAGGATGTACCACATATCTATATTGATTAGTCTACATGCTAATGTAGATGACTCTGGAATTCCAATAACAAGGCCTACCCATACCAATAGGCATTAATGATTTTCCCATGCCAATGGGACCATCACGCAGATGTTCTACCACCACGCAGATGTTTTCGCACCACGCAGATGCTCTAGCACCACACAAATGCGTTTGCACCACGCATATGCTTTTCAATTTCTAAACCCCTCCTTTTTATTTAGAACCCCACGATCTCGCCTCGAAATTTCACCTTGCATTTTCACTGAAATCCTCTCATCATCTTGAGATTTCATTTTGTATTTCTTAAATGACCCTCTTCCTTGTGAAAATCCCTATTAGTTAAAGAAGAACTTCGTTTGAAAATTTAACTATTAGTTCGGAAACCATTATTATTTTCAGTGATTCTAACTCTCACTTTATTCTTTTAGAAAAAGTGATTAATCCTTTACTAATTGAGGGTATTTAGAAAAATCCACATTTAAGTGTTGTATTGATTTTACATAAAAATCCTCTTAAGTTTATTCGAAAAATACTTAACCATCTCAACACCATAGCTCTCATCACCCTCCGGTTATTGAACATACACACATGATATATTCAACAACATAGCAACAACAATATTTAATCCATTGAAGCATATCCACACAAAAAATCACCAATCAAATTATCATCACCAAAATAGAGTACCACATCATCATCAACTCAATCATTCACACTATCATGAACACATATCAAACAATAAAATGGAAGATGCCCCTGACCTTAGGCGCTTTTGCGCTCAAGCTTTCCTACCAATATCATCAACGAACAAACCACGCCTCACCCACAACACGATCATTAGAACCATAAATCAACAAACACTAATGTTAGGGCCACGGCTCAAAGGCCACAACTAGGGTAACACCACTCTAAAATCTCTAACTTACTACTCACACTCCAACTAATTAAACAATGTTTAAAACAAAGGTTTTAGAAACTTCAAAATACTCAATCACAAAGGTTATATGTAAGAATTGAAATGTGTCGATCCCATAAATGGAAAGCTCACAACTTGATCCTTTTGGACAAGTCTTTGTTTCAAATTCTTTTAACACATATTAGGCTCATCCATTTAAGGAATTCATTGCCCAAAACCTTTAAAATTTAAAACTATAATCTCTAATTTATCAAAACCATTTCTTAAAACCTTTTGGAAACCTTTACAACTTTAACTCTAAAAATCTTTAAACTTTTAATCAACCAAAACCATCTCTTTTCAAGCAAATTCTTGGATCTAACTTTCAAAACACCTAGTTTTTACACTACTAACATTTTGATCAAATAAAAGTTTTAAAATTAACCCAAAAACCCTAAGTACCCTCACAGTTTTACAACCAACAACATCAATTCTAAAATTTTTCATTTTTCAAACCTTTCCAATGTAACACCCCAATTTTTAAGAAAAAAATTGTTTTAGCGATAAAATCCTGATTACTTGAAGGTAAGTGCAGAGACTGATCACCTCAATGACTTACTGAGAGTACGAGAAATCATACCGAGTTGTTTTCAATAACTATTATTTACGGTGTCAATTCAAATTAATAGACAGCATAGATGTATGCTGTTTTAATGTGAATTTACCGACATAATTTTTCTGTAAGTTTTCTGCTTGACGCGGTGACGCGTATTTTTGTTGCTAATAAAAGTGAGTGAAATTTATCAAGATGAAATAATATTTGAGAATTAATATTTATTATTATTAATATTTATTTAATCGCATTTTGAGTCGCGGGGTAATTTTTACCCGAGAGAAAATTCTTATGAATTCCGATTTTGATGAAAATCGAATAGAGGCTTGGCATGACTGTGTATGATTTAATTAGAGTGATTTTTTGATTTATTGACAAAGAAATTATGTGAGAATAATTTCTTAGTCACGTGTTGAATTAATTTATCGGTAAATTAATTTACACGATTAATAGGTGAACGAATTATCGGTAACGCGATTACTTGAAGCCGTGATTTTTGTGACGCTGAGACTTATTTGACTAATGAGTCAAAGGTGGTCATAGCGTTAGTGAAGGGAGTATGGGCTTATGCTTAGGTGTCATTGTTTAAGTGGCTTAAAACTTAATATCTTACCTAAAGTTAGAGCCAGGGTATGGCCAAGTGTGATGACTCACATTTTTTTTTTATGTTTTTTCCCTTCCTCTCCTTGTCTTGGCCGGTCGTAGATTTTAGTAAAGGGAGGAGGAGAGTTCATGTAACACCCCGTTTCTGGAGCGCTACTGGGCAACCCAATCTAATGCTGAAAACATTTGATGCTAATATGCTTTCAGTAAAAAGTACTCTTCTGTATTTCGCAATGGAAGTTAGGAGTGAGTTTTTTTCTTTTTCTTTCCCTTGAAACCCTTTTAAAAAATGAGACATAAGGAGTACTACAAATTTTTAAATGATGCATAATCAGTCTTTTTCAAATATCAGAGTATATCACATCACAATGTATGCTTCAGATAACTTAAAACATAACATAATGTTTCGCACTAAGGTGAGGTTTTCTGAAAAGAGTAATTACAAAACAATGGGTAATTATGCAAATAACAACGACAATACCCTAAGCTAAGCTGACCAACAACTATAACTCTTACTGAGAAACCACTCAGTAAGATCCGAACATAGAGCACTCATAGGAGTCTTTCTCCACTGGCTCATTCTTCAATTCTCCTGGGAAGGACGAAACTGCAGCAGCAATGTGATCTCTATCTGGTAACATCCATGAGAATGTCCAATCCAACAGCAGTGCAAGGGTAAATTCTTTGTCCACGAGTTTATCATAGGCTATGTCGCATGCAAACAATATATATATATATATAATACAACCATATGCTTTTATATACATATACATACTTAATAGACCACATGCATCATCATGGTATATCAAGTAGTTGCATGTGAGCAAACAAATCAATCAACAGATCAACTATCAAGTCATCACAATATCAAACATTTGCATGTGAGCAGACAAATCAATTAACATATCAACGATAAGGTCATCACATATTACAATGTGGTTAATTATGCATGCCAATGCATTATGAACGAGTTTGTGTATACCTTATAGCCTTAAACAAGGTCAGCAATAGACGAGGAACTTGTTTTCCAGGTCCGAACAAAATTCCCCTACCAAGGGTAAAATGGCACTGGGAACAGCCTCCAGGCCGGGCACTAGGAACGACCTCTAGGTCCATAAGTCCTAGGACACCGGGAACTACCTCTAGGTTACAAAGTCCAAGACACTGGGAACTGCCTCCATATTTGAATGCTTAATGATTGGTATGCATCAATCCAATTTAGTGAATTTCAAATCTCAATTTACTTAGAGTTCAAACACAGGACACAAGGTCCATGTGTTCAATTGCGGAACACGAGTCTCAATCTTAGATCAAAACTCTAGGCACGTAATGCGAAACACTAGTCTCAATTTTTAGGTTGCGATACTAGGCACGCCATACTGAACACTAAGTCCAATCTTAAATCAAGAAAATGCGCATGCAAGTAGGACGTCAAGTCCCAGCATAGGACACATGGCCCATATGCTCTAGGAACACTAAGTTCCCTATATTTTATTCTTTAGAAATATGGATCTTTGGTATCTTTGAAAATCCCTTTATCAGTTCTTGTGTCTCTCCTTTGTACTATTGTATCTGAAAATGCACCTTAGGTTTAGGTCGCTAGAACCCTAGCTATGCTAAATAATATGCTAGGATAATTCCCTGAAAAGAGAGGCGGTGGGAACACTCTTAATTACCAAGTCTTTTGTAGGCAGAATTTTTCCAAACACAATATTCAACTCAACCATTTTCGCAATTTACAATGTTTACTCAAGTTCTTTTCCTACCATGTTTCCATTGAAAATTCTTTTTAAGCTTTGGCTAGTTGTACTAAAACCCTCATGTTTACTTTTAAGTCAAAATACCCTTAACATTTAACTTATGAAATCATAACTCGGCTCGTGAAATCGCATCGGATTTACCGTTGTAAATCGTCAAACCAATAACAGTCGATCAATGCATTATTAATTAGTCCATTATCATCAACAATATTTTGCATATTTCAATCAATTTCAAGTCCAAATTGAATCAAACATGATTTAAAGCACACAATACAAATCATGGTTGTCACGCAGGGCCAAAACATGCTACAGTATTTCATAAAACACATAACAATTCATTACACTACAACATTTCATACAGCGCATAGTAATACTACAAGTACTACCACACAATTAATCAACCAATCAAACCAATCAACAATCAAGGTGAAAATCCCAGACTCATTATATAAGAATTTCCTTTACCTCGAACGCATTCCAAAGAGGTAATCCCAAGTTGTCGTCAAGTCGAACCTCGCACAAACCTTAACAACACCAGTTTAATTCAATTAGAACTAAAACTCAAGTTCAAAGCCCCTAGGGCAGCCACGGGTTTAGGGTTCTCTAAACCTAGGAAATACTCAACTTATTCCCTATTTGATCACACCTAGTCATATATCATGAATCAAGTCTAAGTTATGCAAATTTTGAAACTTTTCCAAACACTACACACTTAGAAAAATGCTTAAACCAAAAATTACTAATTGGAATAGTGTTTTACCACTTTGAATAATGTTTTCCTAACTTTGAACCATTTTTCAAAGCACTAAAACATGTCCCAAAATTTTAGAAATAATTTTATTACAAGTTCAAAACAATTCTTGAAACATAAACCAGCACTACAAGAAAACGTGGGCTTACTGACGGCCAAAAGCCGTCGGTATTGTCAAAAAACCGTCAGTAACGTAGATTTTTTGATGGATTACGGATGGCCAACATCTGGTTGGTAAATTGGGCATCGCAAATGATTACCAACGGGCTAAGCCATCGGTATAAACAGGCGGTAATTTCTGACGGATTAGGCCGCCGGTAACCAGACTGAGATTACCGACGAGTAAAGCCGTCGGTAATGTTATTTTTTTTAATTTAATTGAATAATCAATAAAATTAACTGATTAATTTGTTAATATTAATTTAATTAATTAATTGATTGATTTATTTTATTTTTAAATTAATTAATTTCTTTAATTAATTAATTTAATTCACTATTAAATTGTGGATCTAATTATTTGAGCTTATATTCTCTTAAAGTAGTGTTATTTAGCCCGAAAGGCAATCGCACGATTAGCACGAAAGAATCACGTCATTTATTTTAGATAAACTTTGAAACGATGTATCAGTATGACTTTGACAAAATACAAGTGTGGATAACATACTCAAAATTAACCCATATTGTTGATTGTTAATTATTACATAACCAGCAAAAAAAGCGAACCACAGAGGCAATAATTGGAATGCTCCATTTTACTTCATATCATCATTGTCATCTCTGCATTAATGATTGCAAGAAAATGCATCCTCAACTTCTCCATCCAAAGAAAATACATCCTCAACTTCTCCATCTTCTTTAGAACCCCCATCATCAGCATGACTACTGGCAGAAGAAACCGCATCATTGCGTTCATGTTCCCTCAGTTAGTCCATTACCCATGGGAATCTTAAACTTGAAACGAGCAGAACCAATGTATGAAGATCGCACCAGAGCGCCTGCCGCGATCATATAAAAACTTCTTATACGATTCGTTTCAATCAATAACCATGGCCGCTCCTCTACAACATCTGCGTAACACATAAAGGAGTGTCCCAAATTTATGTCTTCAATGGTCGCTCGCTCGGTGAGTTCATGCCGCCAACGATAATAAAACCAATAAGGAATTTTAATACCATACTAATAAAAACCAACAAGTTGTTAGAGGAGCCACAATGTTAATTTTTAACGAACAATCATTGATACAAAATAATGTTAAAAAAATTAAACTTACCTCATTAGCATGAATTGCAGCCTCGAAATGCCTTAATGGATCCATATCAAAAGCGTTTCGTTTGAAGAACACCACTATCAACACAACAAAAATGTGAATAAATCAGATAAAAATAGTATAGCTTCTCCTGTCCAACAAACACCCAGGCGCCTAACACGTAAATACATTACTGTAAACCATGGTACTGTAAACCATTAATTTCATTCATCAATGCAAGTTGTAATCACTTTCTTTACAGTGAAGCAATAACACAGTATTTGCAATTCCATTCCATTTGATTGATTCCATTACAATTTCTCATATAACAACAACATAAACCAAACATTAACTTAAGAAGTCTAAAAAGTAATTTGGCCAAAAAAGCTATACACCTCAACCAAACAATTTTAAGAGAAGTCATCTTACCATGCTAAGCAGAAAACAACAAAGCATATCAATATCACAACTCACAATAAAATAGAAAGAACTGTGAAATACTTTAAAGTCTAAACCATAACTTAGAACCTAACTCATTTATGATCAACCTCATAAGTTGCAGAAAACAACTGTGCTCTTTATTAGTCTACAACAATTAATCTTAGGAATAAACAAAATTTATAAAGAGCTGGACAAATTGTATATAATTAGAAGCATAGTGGCCACTTCAAATCAACACAAACCAAAGCCAAACATGTGCAGCGATTTTTAGCAAGTAATTTGCATACCAAAAAGCTTTAATTCACTTCAAATCAACACAAATCAAAGCCAAATTTAACTTCAATTCAACACTAAAAACACCAATTTTAAACATCAACTACCATTCTTGCTTATCAACAACAACACTATAACAATACTATCACGATAACAATGTAACAATACTATAACAACAACACAATCCACTGATCTACTCATACACCCTAAGATGGAATTCTCTCACATCCTCAATACTAGACAAGTGGAAAAGACAAGCAGAACATAATACACTTGATTTTTTAGTCATTAAACTATACATAAAGAGAGGAAATTAAAACAGAGAAACAGGTGAAGGAAGAACAATTAAAACAAGTTCCAAAACAAGTTCCAAATCAAAAGAACAAAGAAGCAGGAGCTGGTATTGCAATTCCAACAATAATAGCACAACTAAAACAACAGACAACCACACATAGGAAAAAGAAATTAAGACTTCTGTCAATGTACAGTTATAGTCACGAGACAGACCTATCCTACTGCGATGGAGAACTTACTCGAACACCTGTTTTGAACAGAACCCCCAAAATCAAACAATCAGCAAAATACGATTCAGAAACGGGAAAGTAAAAGGAAATATACACAACCCGCAAAGACTCTATTCTCTATTTTTTTCAATTTTCATAGGGTTTACCTTCTGTTCTAGCTTCTAGTCTTTTGCTATGGCTTCTAATAGTCTGCTTTCAGCAACAAGTTTTGAGCCTCTAATCAAACCGCAATAAAAAATGAACCATGAAGGGGAGAGGGAGGACCAATCGGATGGCGTGGTGGCAGCGGACAGCACGGTGGAGGACGGATGGTGGCGGCGGCGGTGTGGTGGCCGAAAACTTCCATAGAGAGAGAAAGAGATAAGAGAGCGCAGAGAAGGCTTTGTGAACAGTGAAGGGGAGAGAAGGTTGCGTTCTGCTTCATAACGAAGCATATCGACGACTATAGCTTTACATACCGACGGCTCACGCCCGTCGTCACATGACACGGCGTTACCGATAGGCGAATTTTGAATACCGACGGCCTTGCCTGTCGATAATCTAAACCGTCAGTTGACCGTTTAGGTTACCGACGGTTAAGGTTGTCGGTATTCAAAAAATAAGCGAGAAACTAAAACGTGGTCTCGGGCATTTCGACGAGTTACAGTTACCAACGGTTGAAGCTGATTTTTTGGCGACGGGTTGTGACCGTCGGTATGCTCGCTTTTTCTTATAGTGCAAATCCTTTCCTAAAATCAAGCTTCTTTAAAAAGTTTTGCTAAATCAACTTACTAATCACTTCTTACAACATATTTTGGGCCTAAAACAAATTTAAAATCATGTTCTAAAACAACATAAGGCCCACGGTTTTAACGTTCCAAAACAACTTCAAATTTTCAAACTTTTAACATCAAAATGTTACAAACTTTGCTAATATGAATTCTTTTACCATAAACCAAATTCCAAATCACTTTGATACAATTTAAAACAAATTAGAACATCATCAAAACCATACAAAACAGCCACGGTTTCCAGCCCCATAAACCAAATCATTTAATTTCTCAAATCTTGGTTAACATGCATATATGACTAGATTTAAAGTGTACTAAGCCAAAACCCTCAAAGATCTAACTTCCAATCACTTAAAAACACAAAAATAGAACCCTAAGAACAGCCCCTAGGTTTGGCCTATTTCAGATCTAGGGGTTTCTCAATGTTTAAATTCATGAAACATACTTGATTTTGAAGGAAATTGATGGATCTAAGAAGTAATCAAGCTAATCTATCAAGATTTAACAATTTCTAAGCAAAAACAACTCTAAATCCAAGAAAACCCATTCATGGCAGCAAAGAGGAAAGTAATCAAGGATGATGATGATTGAACAAGAAGGAGAAGAAAGGAGTGAAGATTATAAGGTTTAATCGCTAAGTTCTTCAAGATCATAAGTTTCTCTCTCAAGAAAATTTTATTTCTCTGACCAACAATGGAGAATGAAGGAGTTGAAGTAAAAATGAGGAAGAGGGGTCACGAAATTGATGGGGAGAAGATGGGAAGAAAATTTGATCATTTAGTTGGATCATGACTAAATAGTTACAGAGTAACCACCTAAACTACCCACCATTTACTTAATTACTAATCACCATGTAAAACATGTCATAGAACCTTCCAAGCCCAAGATTCAGCTCCCCTAATCCCTGGATTCATCTACCCCCAGTCCCCAAAATATCTAGATTTTATTTCGTTGCGTTCTCGATCAATCGAGTGTGCGGCGTTTCGTGTTTATTAGGCTTTTTGATCCAAAAACTCTAAAAATAAATCTGATAAATTACTCCACAATCAAAAATTATTAATCACTCAAAATGTCCCTTAAGACATTAGAAGTATTCCTATGAATATCTCTTTCTCGATTTGCGAGCTAAAAAGTTACCGTTAGGTAGTTTCTAGGCGTAGAAAACACCCTATATATTTTCTGATGCCCAAAAATTCCCAAAACATTCCAATAAATCATAAATATTGGAAAATACTAAGATCTCAAATTTTATAAAATTTAGAACACGTTTGGGCATGTTTCAGTCAAAAACTTGCCTTATAGCTCAAATTCAGCGTTTAAAGGCAGAATTCAAACATCAAAAGAAAAACCTTAAATTAGTAATAATTAACAATCCCAATTTTTCTTATCATCTAGATATTATTCAAACAATAAAATTTTCAATAGAGAATTATTAAAATAAAATTCATATTAAATACGACTTAAAACAACAATTTAACAATCCTCCAAACATTGAAAATTAAGACCGTGACTTAAAAATATCTATTAAGTCCTAAAAAATATTTCTCTTTCAATAAAATAATTTTCCTTAAATCAAAAAACAAGTTTACATATTTTTCAGAATTAATTCATATTAAAAACAGTATACGTCTACACTGTCTGTTAATTTGAATTAATTACCGAAACAACGAATTGTTGACAACAAATCTTTGCAATTCTTCATACTTTTCACAAATCATTGAGGTGATTAATCTCTTTGATTTATTTCCAAGTAGTCAAAAACTATAAAATAATCTTCATAAAAATTGGGGTGTTACAGTTCATTTCATTTTTGTTCTTGTTACTATGTGCTAATGTGAGAAAGAAAAACAAAGTTCTTCTTCATTTCCTTCCACATGAAGCCGTGAGCTTCTTCTTCAAAAACACTCCCATTTATTTGATTTTTCTTCTCCTAATTAGTGTTAACTCATTGATCTTGAGTGTGAGGGTGTGAATCAAGCTTTTCTCCCTTGTTTTCTAAGCCTAAAACCGTGAGGGATTGTGATTTTGGGTGAGAAATTCTAGCTCTTTTGCTTCTAATTTTTTTCTGTAGTGTTGACGATGATTTTGTTGTGCTCAATGGTTAATTTTTCCTTCTCCTTTTGAGCCTTGTTGGCCATGATACAAAGTGAGTTTTTGGGAAAGAAATTTCTTTGAATCACTAGTTGTTTTGTTGTTGTTTTTGTTGTTGTTGATGATTTTACGAAGAGAAAATGAGATTTTCTCCTCTTGGTAGCCTTGATTAGGCTGTGACCTTCAAAGAGAAAGAGGGGAAAGATTTTAAGTTTTAAAACTTGATTTCTTTCATGATTTTGTTGTTGTTGTTGTTGTTTAAAAGTTTTTGGAAAAGTTTGATTTAGTTTAAGTGTTGATTTAAGTATGCTTTGGAAATTTGAGACTATGAACACCTAAACTTTAAAGGAATCCTAGTATTTCTTAAATAGGTGGAGTCTTAAGAATTTTATTATAAAATCCTTTAGTTTTGATGTTGATTTTGTAGTTGGAAAAGGTTTGAAGTAAGAAAAAAATTAATTGATGCTGTTTTTGGTTGAAGCTGTGAGCTAAACCTAGAGTTTTGATGTTGATTTTCAAATCTTTACTTGATTAAAATGTTAGTAGTTTGATAACTAGGTATTTTGGAAGTTAGATCCATGATTTATTTTAAAAAGAAATGGTAGTAGTTGAATTAAGAGTTAAAAGTTTCGTTGTAAAGGTTCTAAGAAGTATAAGTTAGATTTTGGGTGTTTGAAAACAAAAACAAAAATAGTTTTGGTGATTTAGAAATTATGATTTCAAGATTTAAAATTTTTTAGTGAATTGTTGTTTCGAAGTGAACTAAGAGAAATCTTAGTGATCCTTTGTTTTTAATTCATTAGAAGGTTAGCATTTTTATAAGATTCAAAGTTTATTTTTATGATTTAGTGATTTAAGGTTTTTGGGCAATGAATTCCTTAAATGGATGAGCCTAGTACATGTTAAAAAAAATTTAAAACAAAGACTTGTCCGATAAGGATCAAGTTGTGAGCTTTCCATTCATGGGAACGACAAGTTTCAGTTCTTTACATACTAACCTATGTGGTTGAGTATTTTAAAAAAATAATGTTTTTATGTTGGGTGTTGAGTTTTTAAAACCTGTGTTTCAAATCTTGTTTAGTTCATTTTAAGTGTGGATAGTGAAGTATAGAGTTTAAGTTGTGTTACCCTAGTTTGGCTTTTGAGTCGTGGCCCTAATAAGTGGTATTAGTGGCTTAGGGATTGTTCTTAATTTTAGTGTTTGTTGGTTTAAGGTTGTAGAGGTCGAGATTGTATGCGAGTTCAGGTTTGAGATGGTGTTTGTGACGTTGACGTGGAAGGAAAGCTTTGAGGTCAAGGCATCTTCTAATTCGTTATTTATGTGTGTTTGTGACTGTGTGTGGAAGGTTATGGTTTGATGAATTGATGCATTGTGTTAATTATTTGGAGAAGTGCATTGGCATGCATAAGTGTACACCGACATTAGAAATCCAGTGTAGGACTAATGTTGAGTGATTGAATTTCCATTGGTATGGAAAAATAAGGCATTCTGATCTGGGAATCCAGTGTAGGACCAGAGTCGGTAAGTCGTGACCGGAGAATCCAATGTAGGACCAGTGTCAAACCTGGGAATCCAGTGTAGGACTAGTGCCATTAATGCCCATTGATATGGGTGAATGTTATTGTTAGAATTCCAGAATTATCTGCATTGGCATGTAGACAAATTAATAGAGATATGTAGTGCACCCTGATTATGCTAAGTGATTTGTGTGTTGACATGTCATGATTGATTATGAGTTGTTGATATGTTGTGATTTGCATTTTTATATGCACTGTTGTTATTATATGTTTATTTTCGGAAGATGACCCTCTCTATATATGGGCATTCTCATGGGTATCACCCCAGATGTTAGTGCAAGCCAGCGATGCGGAGGAGAACTTGACACGGATGTATTTTCTTGGGGTCATAATTGTGAGACTTGTTGTGGGTTATAGTAAGAGTTGTAGGGCTGACTAGATATAGAAGTCTTTACTGTATTGACTTCGAGTTGTATTAAGTATTTTATGTTTTCAAAACTTGGATCGCCTTTGTGCGAATGTTTATTTAAATTTATTTGCATGGTTACTATGATTATGGTTATTGCATTTTAGCTGTACATCACGTTTCGAAAAGGCTGCAATACTCTGATTGTTATTTTGATAGAAGTTTGAAAAGAAAAGTAAAATTTAGATCCACATTTTTGTGAAAACCATGCAAGCAGAGTATTGTCACTAAGTATATTTCAACATTTAAGAATTATATTAGATCAGTAGCGCTCTGAAGAGCTAGGTGTTACATTGTGGTATCAGAGCAGTTCGGTCCTAATCAGACTATGAGTTGGGTGGCTATAGCCGGTCAAGTTGTAGGGTTTTGTCGAGAGTGGATTTGTTGGGTGTCAAGTTGTCCTTATTTGTTTGGCTTGTTTCTTGAGTGAAGCAATTTTGCTTATAATTATTTGGGATTGTTTCTTAACTAGAAACAATGTGTGTTGACACACAAAATTGGTTATCGGGTTTTGATGGGTTTTGAACCTTATAGGAACCCAATGCCGCCCAAAAGAGAGATCCCTACTGCTAGAATTGGGAATCCAGAGATGGATTGAGTTATTCAAGTCATGGCTGATATAGCGGCTGTCGTGGCTCAGCAGACGGTAGCGATGACTCAACGTGACCTGCAACAGCGGCAGCGGGCTGAGCAGAATGCCGAAGCAAGAGGAATAGTGGATTTTCGCAAGCATGACCTGCCAAGGTTTCATGGAAAACCTAACCCAGAGAAGGCTGGCCTGTGGCTTCAGGAAGTAGAAAAGATCTTTGAAGTGATCTGTTGTCCAGAGCATTCCAAGGTCAACTATACATTGTATCTGCTGCTTGGCGATGCAGAGTACTGATGGAAGGGAGTCAAGCAGATGCTTGCATCTGAGCAACGCGGGGTTAACTGGGAGGTCTTTTGTGGCAAGTTTTTGGATAGGCACTTCCAGAAAAGCGCAGGATTGAGAAGGAGTAGGAATTCTTGTGGTTGTACCAAGGGAATATGACCGTAGCTGAGTATGTGGTCAAGTTTGAATCACTGGCTAAATACGTCTGATTCTTCCGAGACGAAGTGGATGAACGTTGGATGAGCAAAAAGTTCGAGTGAGGATTGCTCTATGATATCAAGAAGTCGGTGCTACCGTTGAGCATTCGATAGTTTCAACAGTTGGTCAAGAAGTGTATCCAAGTAGAGGAACATGAAGAATAGGAAGTCGAGGAAAGGAGGTGTTGGGGGACCTATTGGGTCAAGTCATCAGGATCAAGAATAACGTGGGAAGCAACAGGAGAAGCCCTACCATCATCCTCAAGAGGACCACTAAGACCAGTACCGCCCTGTGGCTCAAGCTTCAGGAAGTGGAGGTGGGGGCAACCGATCCCAGAGTCAAGAAAAACGTTGTTTTTGTTGTGGGGACGAAGGACACAAGGCGAACAATTGTTTTTATGGGGAGACCCTTTGCTTCAAGTGCAAGAAGCCTGGGCATTTTGTCAGAGATTGTTAGACAATAAAAGTGAAGCCAGTTGCCAATGATGTTAGAGCCGCACACCCAACTGCTGGAGGACGTGTCTACATGATAAGTGCAGAAGAGACCCCAAAGGATAACATTCAAGGAACGCAACATAGAGCAGACTAAGGAGGATTCGAGAAAGGAATGAAGATCGTCCTTAAATAAGGTTTATCGTGTAGTATGTATTTTGGTTTGTAAGTGGTTCTAAGTATAGACCACATAAGTATTTTGGATTTTTGGGTGTATTTTCGCTGTTGTAAAATCAAACTTATGTTATGATTTTGAGGTAATAATACATTCTATGTTACTATTTTATGGATTTGATTGAGATAAATTACAGTATTTTCTAGTTTTGGGACGAAACTATTTTAAGGGGGGTGGTACCAACAACAAAAGCAAGATCAAAACTAAAGATTTAATCACAAAATTGTTAAGATTCCACCTCCTTTAGAAATACAAAGATTTCTTTAAGGTTTTGGTGTTCATTGTCTTAACTTTTCAAAACATACTTAAATCAACAATTAAACTAAATCAAACCTTCTTCAAAACATCTTAAACAACAACAACAACAACAACAAAATCATAAGGAAAACCAAGTTTTAAAAACTTGAAATCTTCTCCTTTTCTTCCTTTTAGGTCACGGCTTCAAAGAGCTACTAAGGAGGAGAAAATTTCACTTTCTTCTTAGATTATCAACATCAAACTCATCAAAAACAACAACAACAACAACAATTTATCAAGTGAATTAAGTAAATTTTGCCCCAGAGTCTCTCTCAATGTCATGGCCTAATAGCTCATGAGGAGAGGGAAAATTTAACATTTTATCTCATCAAAATCATCATCAACAAACTATGTAAAAAATAGAAGCAAAGGAATAAAAAATTCTCACCCAAAAAACCCTAAGAATGCTCAAGGTTTGAGCAAAAAGGGAAATCTCTTGATCTAAACTCTCACACTCAACTCAAGATCTTATCACAATCTAGGAGAAGAAAAACAAGAAAAGACGGAGGTACTTTTTATGGGAGGCTCACGGCTTTGGGAGAAAGAAAATGGAAGAAGAAACTTTGTTTTTTTTTTTCAAGTTCTAACTCACCAACACGAAGACAAAATGAGAGAATGTCTTCTTCCCCTTCTAATTGAATGTGGCCGGCCAAAGAGGGAAAAAAAGAGAAAGAAATGAGTCATCAACCAAGCCATACAGTAGGCCATGCTTTAGGTAAGATATTATCTTCTAAACCAATAATTAAGTGACCCGTCATCTTAAACCCATGCCTTCTTCAACAACCCTAGTCAAGCTTAGACTTATTAGTCAAATTAGTCTCGGCGTCACAAAATCATGGCGTCGAGTGATTGCGTTACCAGTTGTTCATTCGATGATTAATTGCGTATATTAATTTACCGAGTAATTAATTCAATGCGTGACTAAGAAATTATTCTCGTATAATTTCTTTGTCAATAAATCATAAACTTACTCTAATAAAATCATACATCATCATACCAAGCCACGATTTGATTTTCGTTGAAATCGGGATTCGTTAGAGTTTTCTCTCGGGTAAAAATTACCCAGTGGCTCAAAACTCGACGAAACTTCGTCAGAATTTTTCGACGAGATTTGAACCATGAATTAACATTAAATATTAATTCTCAATTATCATTTTTATCAAAATGAATTTCACCCACTTGATTAACAGCAAAAATACGCGTCATCGCGTCAATCAGAAAACTCACAGAAAAATCTGTCGGTGAATTCACATTAAAAGCAGCATACGTCTATGCTGTCTATTAATTTGAATTGTCACCAAAAATAATAATTATTGAAAATAAATCAACATGATTCCTCGTACTCTCAGTAAATCATTGAGGTGATCAGTCTCTACAACTTTCCTTCAAGTATTTGGGATTTTGTTGCTAAAACAATTTTTCTTAAAAATTGGGGTGTTACAAATGGTTAGAGAGATGAGACAAATGTTCTGTCGCCAGTTCCTACCGTCACGATGACCAGGGGAATCCAAAAACGAGCATTAGAATCCCAAAAACCCAAGTAGAAATTAAATCAGAAAAGAGGAAGAGCTTACCGAAGATTTTTCCTCCTTAGAAATAGGAAAGGGATGAGATTAGTCTATAAAGGTTCACGCTCCGATCATAGTCCTTCGAATGGGATTGAATTCGAGTGAGAGAGAGAACGGTGGAAAATGGCTCCGATTGAACTTAGGAATCTCTTAGCAGCTTGGAGATGAAACTAGACTGTATTTCTGAGCAGTTAGGCTTAGTTTTAGATTACTTAAGTGTAACGACCCGTTTCCAGATCGCTACGAAACCAAAAGAAGCCTATATGTGACGTGTTTTAAAAACGGTACTCTTGTGCCCTTTAGAAAAATGCGGTATTATTTTTCTTTTTTCAAAACAATAGTGCCCGTAAAGCACACACAGAGTACTTACAGCGTTTCGAAACATAGTGTAACTAGGACACAAGACTCAAATGCTGATAAAGCATACATGCATCAATACATAAGTCATATATATACAGGATGTGCAAAAGAACAGAGTAGAAAATGTGCAAAGAAATACACCTATGGTATGAAGACCCTCGAGAGAGAAATCATACCCTGGGGGTACTCCCGGCAGACACCCACGCAGGGGGCTGCTCCAAAAGTGAAACCACTAGTCTACCCTTGTGACAGTAAAAACATCACCCGGCCCAACTGGTCACCAACTCACCGTACACAAAAAGATGCATATACATACTACAGTCATCCACAAAAAGAAACACATCAGCAAACAGAGAAAATAGCAACTACAAAGCACTGTCCCGATCCTCTGAGGGATCCTCCTCCGCCTCATTCTCCATCGGATCCTCTCCCGTCAAATCGATGAAGGGTGCTGCCGCTGGAACATCCTCAGGCACATCGCTCGGCACGTAGTCTCCTCCAGCCATGTCGTCATCAGTCCGTGCACTAAGCAGTCTGCCTCCCCACAGGGCTCAAAAGGGTTGGAAAAATTCTGATTTTAAGTTCATTTAGATGGTTAGAAACATAGGTAATGGAATGGAGAAGAAAACCTAGCATTTATACAAGATTTGGGAACAAAAATAAAGCTTAAGTATGAAGAAGAGGGTCATGGTGTGATCTTTGATGAGTCAACTAATTAAGTGGTTAATTGTGTTGTTAGGGATTGTTTGATGCTTGTTTAAGTTATAGTTTTTATTAAGCATGAATGAAGTGTTGTTTTGGAAAATTTGCCTACTCTTGAATCCTAAGACATAAGTGGCTTTGATGTTAAATTTTGAGCTTAAGTATTTGATAACATGTTTAGGATAGTTTTGGAGCTATTGGAATTGTTTGATGTTAGTTGAATGTGTAGTTGAGATCAAATAAGCTTAACATGGTAGTTTAATCATATTTTTCCATTCTTGAAGCATGAAAATAAGAGGCTATGATCATTTGGTTATGTGTTGGTTATTTATTAAGTGTTTATAAACATTTTAAGATTGTTAGAATATGTATGCTTAAATTAGTATAGAACCTAGTTTATGTTTTGAGTAAAATTTGGTTCTTTAAGGACTAGAATAACATGTAGGAATGGATCATTTGATTTTGAAATTATTGACATGATGATGGTATGGTTTAATTGTTAAAGGATTTTTAGAATTGGACAAATTGATTGAATTCTTGTTTTGTTCTTGGAACTAATTTTGAGTAAGTGGTTTATAAAGCTTTATGAACTAGTTTTGAAAATAAATTGTGTTGAAAGAAAAGGCTATGGAAATGGCATTTCATTGTTGTGGAAATTGTTTTAAAAACAAAGTCTTGAAGGTGCTTGAATATGTTTTAGTTATGAGTTGTCTTAGGTGTATTAAATGTATTTGGTGATTGTTTGGGTTTAGAAATTATGCATGAAAATGGCTATCTAAAGAAGACTTTGCATTTTTTTTTTGTAAGGGATGTTTTTTTATGGTGAACTTAGATTAAATACTTGTATGTGTTATGTTTTAGGACTTAGAAATTTTAGGAAAAGTGTTTAATTGATTTTGTACTATGCTTAAGGTCTTAAGAAAAGAGTTCTTGAAAAATTAGCATTTTCTTGAATTAGATGTTATGTATTAACTTTACAAGAAAAATGATTTTTGAGTCAAAATCTTATTCTTTCCAAGCAAGTTAAGGTTTATAAATTGTTATGTGATAAATTATCTTTCAAAAAGTATTTTGATTTTTTAAACCTTATTTATTTTCAAGTAGCTAATAATTTAAATGCTTGAATGAGTTTAGTTGGAAAAAAAGGGTTAAGTTGAGAGCTTAAGTTTAGTTAGAATCTTAGATTGTGCTAAGTCGTCGTTGTGTTAGGCTCGAGTGATCCGAGATCGTGCGGTCACGGAAACCGGTGTACGTGGGCCTTGAGACTTGAGGATTTCAGAGCGACGTTAGCGACTGTTGGTGGTAAGGGCAACTTTAGATATTTTTAGGCTTTTCGTTATTTAATTGCTTTATTAAATACGAAGAAGTCTGAGAACCCAAGGGTTCGAAGTGAGGGTCTTGTACCCCTTCGCTTTATTTTTATATATGTTGATTATTTAGTGGGCCTGTCTGCAAGTGGTTGGTAGCTGTCCCCAACCCCCCACACTTATTTGTTCCTCTCTGTGAACTCCATAGAGTTGCAGAGAGATGAATTCTATGAGTTGGTTGTTGTCGGTTGTTATTGAGCTGTGAATTGTGTGTGCTGTTTGTATCATTGAATTGCGTTTCTTCATGCAAACTGCTTTTATTGCTTAATTTGCTGAATTGCGTTCCTTTATATTAAGCAGGCTCTTATTATTTGATATGCGGTCGAATAATCTTGCGTATAACTCTTTGAATTATCGTGTGCGGTGAATTGTTCGTTGAAGTGTGAGAGCTTAATCGTGTCGTTTAGAGTTGTCGCGTTTGTGGTAACTCTGACCTGAATAGTGCCGGAATGGAGATTCAGTGTCATCAGAGTTTTAGACCTGAATAGTGCCGGAATGGAGATTCAGTGTCGTCTGAGTGTTCTCGATCTGAATAGTGCCGGAATGGGGATTCAGTATCGTTGTTAGCCTGTCGTTGAGACGTTTTTGAGCTTGAGCCGATTCACCTAGGGTGCAAGGATCCCCTAAAAGGCTACGGCTGGTGTTCGGTAGGGAATGGCTAGACGTTAGTTTTGCCGGGACGTTTTTGAGCTTGAGTCGATTCACCTAGGGTGCTAGAATCCCCTAAAAGGCTACGGCTGGTGTTCGATAGGGAATAGCTAGGCGTCGTAATGCTAATGGAACCTGAGCTGAATGTCCTAGGGTGAGGAGAGAGCCCAAGGCTACGGCTGGTATTCAGTGGATGGATCCGCGTTACTTCCGGTTTGTGGTAAAAGTGTTGAGAGAGGGAGTTTTGATTTGAGTCTTGGGTCACACTTGTGAATTGTATACACTGTTGTTTGCCTACTATGTTATGCTTTGATTTATTGTGATTATTTGAGAAGTTCCCGTGGTACCTTCAACCCATGATGGTTACCCAGGTGATGGAGAAGAGTATTCTGATACTCGAGATGCAGACCTCATCGGAGATTGTATTCGACTTTCCCGACATTGAGCTACCTACTGCTATGGAGTTTGATCTTATCACCGGCCGCGTGGTCTACACGGGAGATGTTGTGCATACCTTTAGAGAGGATGGTACGATTGTGAGGCGGGAGGTGACTAGACGTACCGTTAGCTTCCCGATTAGGACGACGCAGATCATTGAGGCTTGGAGGGCTTCTCAGGGAAAGGAGGCCATGCCCGACTCTTCCTCGTCTCCCGAGGGATCGACTGACGTCCCCAGAGCGACAGTTCCCAGGCTTTTATCCCGCGGATGTGGTCGAGGACCACGGGTGATACAGACCGCTCGTAAGAGCGTGATTAGACGAGGTTCCGCAGGAGCATCGACTTCGAGGGCGGTTGCTATTCCGAGTTCCCCTCTTGTAGACCGAGTTCCCACCCCATCAGTAGAGCGGCCCCATGTTTGTTCGGTATGTGGGGAGGCAGACTGCTTAGGTGCACGGACTGATGATGACATGGCTGGAGGAGAGTACGTGCCGAGCGATGTGCCTGAGGATGTTCCAGCGGCAGCACCCTTCATCGATTTGACGGGAGAGGATCCGATGGAGGATGAGGCGGAGGAGGATCCCTCAGAGGATCGGGACAGTGCTTTGTAGTTGCTATTTTCTCTGTTTGCTGATGTGTTTCTTTTTGTGGATGACTGTAGTATGTATATGCATCTTTTTGTGTACGGTGAGTTGGTGACCAGTTGGGCCGGGTGATGTTTTTACTGTCACAAGGGTAGACTGGTGGTTTCACTTTTGGAGCAGCCCCCTGCATGGGTGTCTGCCGGGAGTACCCCCAGGGTATGATTTCTCTCTCGAGGGTCTTCATACCATAGGTGTATTTCTTTGCACATTTTCTACTCTGTTCTTTTGTACATCCTGTATATATATGACTTATGTATTGATGCATGTATGCTTTATCAGTATTTGAGTCTTGTGTCCTAGTTACACCATGTTTCGAAACGCTGTAAGTACTCTGTGTGTGCTTTACGGGCACTATTGTTTTGAAAAAAGAAAAATAATACCGCATTTTTCTAAAGGGCACAAGAGTACCGTTTTTAAAACACGTCACATATAGGCTTCTTTTGGTTTCGTAGCGATCTGGAAACGGGTCGTTACATTAAGCATTCCCTAGGTTTTTAAGTCGCAATAGGTATAATCAGGTCATGCGGGTCGGGTCCTGTGAAACCAACTACCCCGTTGCTCAACAAATGCATTAACAAGCATACAAGAATTAATATAAATACGTGGTTTATAAAGTCTTAACAAAGGTAAGCGGTCACATCATCAAATGTGGAAAATATCATTTTACTGAATGAATAAATCCATAAAATAACGTTGCAGAATAAAACCCATAAACCTCGATGTCACATACCTCAGAGCTAAATCTTTAGCCTTTAGATCGGAAATAATAAATAATAATAACTCATAACCGAAGCAGCATTGCATAGACTACTCCCCAGCATCCACATCCACGTCATCATCTGCAGTTTCATCATCTACTCGTACATAGGGTGTACAAGTAGCCACAATCACAGGGGGTAAGGAATCATACTCGTTATGAAAAGATACACGACATGGGAATAATAAAACATGATACACAAACATCAAAATCATAAATCACATCATCAATCCAATCACTTCGTACACTAGATAAACCAATGGTCCTACATCGGCAAACCAGCAAATGTGAACCTACCATCTACTCCGTCTAATCATGAGGATCCTTCCAACTCTGGGTAAGTGGATGAAAGTACCCCCAACATCCAAAGATACAAACTGAGTCTAGTCAAAGTGGTCTAGTGTATGAGTGGGACACCCCAACAATGTCCCGCCTTTATGTAAGACCCCCTACTGACAACTATTTGCAAGGCCGAGCAAAGCTTCTCATAGCTGTCTACGATTTGTCCTTCATAAAGTCGTTTTCTTACCACCCCAGTGACTCTACATCTAAGGTGCACGACAACTTGCCTAAGTGTTAATTAGTCGTGCGTGACTCAAAACCTGGAGTCACTAACTAATCACATTTTCGTGATCAGTGGGTCATCGGGTCGACTACATCAACAAACCTGTCGACGAGTTTCCCAAAGACTGAGCAATCCAACAAATCTGTCGGGTATGAAATCGAACCAAGCAACATCCACACATTGGTAACAAACTCGTGATCAATAAACATGCATTGAGAGTGATAAATCGTTACCCTCGAAATCTAGGTCAAATATCTAGCATATTAAAGGTCTAGATCATCATTACCCTTAGCCAACCCTTAAAAGTCATTTAAAAAGGTTTTAAAACAAGAAACAGGGGCATGAATCGATTCAAGGCCTATGTGAATCGATTTGGGTTGAAAACCTATTCTGCAAATCGAATCGAATCGAATCGAATTGAACAGTCCTGAATCAATTCATGACTTCAATTCATCAGTTCTGTACGCTGCTGTGAATCGATTCATAATCGATTCATGTAGGTATGAATCGATTCACAGACTTGCAGAAGTGCAATAAAGCCATTTTTCTGCACTTTCATGAATTGGAGACCTTTTCTAAGTGGTCCCACATCTAGGTAATTATTTTAAACATTTTTCTAAAATACCCCTAAGGTCTTTAAACATTGGTTTTAGCTTCAAACCTTTATCCAATCCTTTTAACCTACACTTTAACATTTAAATCATGTTCATTCAAGTTTTTCTTCCAATACCATCTTTTAAATACTAACCTTCTTATTAAGCTTATCCTTAAATTGTCCTTTACAGTGATTAATACCTTATACAAGTTATCAATCTAGTTATTAGCCCTTAACATCCTATGGTCCAATTACCTAATCATGCTTTTATGAACATCCTGTTATTAAGTTTTTGTGAACATGTTATGGTTTTTATGGATGAAGTGGTCGCTTGGCTTGCATATATGGATTGGTTACTGGTTTGACTATGATAATATGTCGATTCGATGCGAATACTTGAAGAACGTGGTTGTTCTTTATTGAAATATTGAATATTTGTTGTTACAAGCCTTGGTTGGGCTTTTGCCGTTATGCACAAAATATAGAACATTGTTCCTTCATATCTACCTTGGTTGGTAACTTGTTTATGCCTTTTGATTAGGCCAAGATAGTTCTAAATGGTTTCATGACTAGTGGTTGGTGATTTAGAATGTTGTTGTAAGCTACGATTGGGTTGAGATGGATTATGCAGGAAATTATCTTGGAATACTGTTTAAGCGCGAACCTTAGATTCGTGACTAAGATGTGAAAATTGAATAACTATAATGGTAGCATCATTAGGCACCTAATTTGGTAGACATTAGAGTTATGTTACAACGATGGGATGGACTAAGTGTAATTGTGGAGAATTTTCTGGTTGGGATTTTGGTTTAGTAACATCAAGATAGGCATGGTGATTGAGATTGGATGATCCTAAGAATGATCTCTTGGTTTAGACACCTTTAGGCCTTGATTCATACTTAGTTAAGAGTATTAAGATGCATCTGTTAGGCCCCAAAACCTATTAGAATGAAATTTAGGATAGGGTGACAGATGAAGAGCGTAGGGTGCCCATATAGGGCTATGAATGCTGCCTATATTCTGTCAAGGGGTGCTAGGTGCCTAGTTCCTGGCAACAGCCACCCAACGTGCTGATATCATTCGTCCGTTTTCGCGTAAACAACGCGTTAAGGTCCTGAAATGATACGTGTTCGATGATTTAGCAACCTTAAAGATTCCCAATGACAATTGAATGGCATGGATTAGTGGAATACACTAAGAGTTTATTCTAACTAATTCTTGAAAGGCTAAGTATGCAATGAAGGTGAGGTTAAGGGATGAGTGTTGGAACCTAAACGATTGAGAAGTTTAGACCCTCATTAATTTTGATGATAACAAAGTATTTCTCAAGAGAACAATTTATCTTCTAACATATCTTTGAGTGTACAGGTATCAAAGATTCACATATATGTACAAAACACTCAAGGAAGAAGAAGAAATTTACAAAAAGAGTTGAATACAATCCACTCGTGTCAACATCCGAACTCACTTCAGCGTCTTGTTAACAGCAAGCATCCGGTAGTGTTACTCTTTAACACGTGGAATACTCAAATTGCTGCGAGCGTCCGTCCTCTGTTCTGAGCGAGCGTCTGATCACTTTAATGAAGCACGTGATAATAACGTTTTTGCTCTTAGCCTCAAACTGTTCTGGAACGGAATTCGAATTTGATTTTATGCGCTCATTCTGATGTACGAGGAAGCAAAGGTGACACATTTAGCATAAGACAAAAATAGTACAAGGAAATTGCAAATTACAGATAGTACGAAAACGGTAATGTGTACTATTCTGATATTCTCTGGAAAGGAAGAAAAGGACTACATTTCAAATTACCTCACTCAATAGAAAGGAGATATTTTTTACTGCAACGGTAATACCCTTGAAGACTCCTATAAATACCCCAAGGTATTCATTGAAGAGAAGTCGGAAAAACTGTGAAGAAACTCATTCTGAAAGCAATATTACTCAAGTGAGCAATCAAGTTTAGTGTCAAGTTTCTGGTCTACATAGAACTGAACTCAGCGTCTTATACCCTCTTTGAGAAAGCTATTCTGTTTTGAGCTTAATCTTTTCATCCTCTCTGTGAGAGTTATTTTGATTGTATTCAAAAGTATAATCTCTTTTGTAAACTGTATTTGGCCTAGTTAAGGCTCTGTTCCTCAAAGGCTCGACTGCACTGAGTCGTTTTGAGAAGTTGAGAGTATTGTCAAGTTTGTGACAGAAGAATACTCTTGAGGAAAATTGTAATCTGTTGATTATAGTGAAAAATCCTTCAGGAACGAAGGGACTAGACATAGCTACCAGTTGGTGGTGAACTAGTATAAATCTCTGCGTCTCATCCTTTTCTGCTTTACATTTATCTTTACTTTGCTCAGTAAAACAAGTTTTCATAAGCTGTTTAATTTCTGCATCCGGTTTAATTCTCTGCATCTGATATACAAACAGTTTTGAAAAACCTGTGTTGAAGTTTTTACGTATAGTTTGCGAAAAGTTTTTTAACACAATTCAACCCCCCTTCTTGTGTTCACGTTCAGTTGGTACCAGAGCTCAGCCTCTTGGTTGAGCACTTAACAGTGTTAAGAGAAAAGATCCTATACTGTGAACATATCTACTGAAGGTGGTCATATGAACCGTCCTCCTCTATTCGATGGAGAAAATTTTGATTACTGGAAAGATAAGATAAAAGCTTTCTTTGAGACACAACAACTTGAGTTGTGGGATATAGTTCAAAGTGGTTACATTCCTCCCACTAATCATCGTGGTGTTGCTATAGCCAGAGAAGATTGGAGTGATGAGCAGAAAAAGAGATATCAAATCAATCAAAAGGCTAGATTCATTCTTATCTGTGCTATGACAGAAAAAGAATATGATAAATGTGGCAAATTTGATACTGCCAAAGAAATCTGGGACTCATTGGTTTTATCTTACGAAGGCTCTGCCCAAGTAAGATAAACCAAAGCTAGCATGTTGGTTCGCCAATATGAGTTGTTCAAAATGGAAGATGGTGAAAGCATTGAAACCATGTTTGGAAGATTCCAAACACTTGTTCATGGGTTACAGGCCCTTGGAAAAAGTTACACTACACCTGACCATGTTAAAAAGATCTTAAGAAGCTTGACTAAGCAGTGGAGACCCAAGGTCACTGCTATTCAGGAAGCAAAAGATCTAAATGTCCTACGACTTGAAGATCTTATGAGTTCGTTGAAAGCTCATAAACTTGAGCTAAATGAAGAAGAACCTGTCAAAAAGGGCAAGTCTATTGCTTTGAAAGTCGCGCAACATAAAGCCAGTTCTTCCAAAGCCCTTCAGGCTGAAGAAGAAGAATCAGAAGATGAAGCTTCAGAAGGAGATGTTGACACATCAGAAGATGAGCTCGCGTTTATATCCAGAAAGATACAAAGAATGTGGAAGAAGAGAAACTTCAGGAGGAAGTTTCAGAAGAAAGATACTAAGGACAAGAAGGAAAGCAAGGACAAGGCTTAAGTCATTTGCTATGAATGTAAAAAGCCTGGACATTTCAAGTCTGAATGTCCTAATCTTAAGGAGAAGCCCACAAGAAGTTCTTTCAAGAAAAAGAAGAAGAGCCTCATGGCGACATGGGAAGATCTAGATTTATCCACATCTGAGGAAGATAATGAAGTAGAACTAAATCTCGCTCTCGTGGCAGACACTGATCTTGATTTAGAAGAAGAAGTTGAAGAGGTAATAGTATATGATTCCTACTCTGAACTTCAACTTGCATTCGATGATCTTCTTAAGGACTCTGCCACCCTCTCTGTTGAGTATAAGAATTTGAAAAAGAAATTTTCAAAATTATCACAAGACTTTCAAGCTTTAAACAAAGAAAAATCTGTACTCAATAAAGAAAATCAGAAGCTGAAAACTGAAAATCAGCATCTGATGGATAACCAGCGTCTGACCGCTAACAAGCAACCAGAAGCTGAGAGCTCTCAAGCTGAAAGCTCTAAAGTTACAGGCAATCCTAAATGCAAATCAAATGATTATGAATATGCTTTTCAAAAGTTTCTTGCAGAGAGTGTAACTCGTAGCAAGCAAGCTTGAACGATTTGGGGTGTCAGTAAAACGACAACTCATGGCCTTGGCTATATATCAGATGAACCTCTTTTAGAAAATGATTCAGCATCTGATAAATCCAATAATCATAGTAAATGCTTGCATTGTACTTACTGCAATAAACCTGGTCATTTGAAAAGTGCATGTACTGTTTTTAAAACTGTGAAGGATAAGCTTCCTTCAAGAACTAACAAGAAAGGACCCAAAAAGATATGGGTACCTAAAGATAAAATAGTCTATGTTGCAGACATGCTTAGCAACAAAGTCAACACACCTATCTTGGTACTTAGACAGTGGATGCTCGCGTCACATGACGGGAGAAAAACATATGTTCCAAGAACTAAGGCCTAAAGAAGCTGGATTCGTTGGTTTCGGAGGAAACCAGAAAGGTAAAATAGTTGGAATTGGTCGCATTGGTAAAGGCTCTCTTCCCCTCTATTGATAATGTAGTATATGTTGAAGGACTTAAACATAACTTATTAAGCATAAGTCAATTATGTGACAATGGTTATGAAGTCATCTTTACAGAAACTAGATGTCTAGTAAAAAGCAAGAAAGACGGCTCTACTTTCTTTACTGCTAAGAGGAAACAAAATATTTACAAAATTTATATCTCTGAACTTGCAAAACAAGATATCAAGTGTCTCATGTGTGTTGACGAAGAACAATGGATTTGGCACAAGAGATTGGGTCATGCCAATTTGAGATTAATCTCAAAATTAAACAAGCACAGTCTTGTCAGAGGCTTACCAAATCTTAAGTATCAATCCGATGCTCTCTGTGAGGCATGTCAAAGAGGAAAACAAGTTAAAACTTCTTTTCATTCAAAAAATGTTGTTTCAACCTCTAGACCACTTGAGCTTTTGCATCTTGATCTTTTTGGTCCAACAAGGACAGCCTCTTTAACTGGAAAGAAATATGGGTTAGTCATTGTTGATGATTTTACTAGATGGACATGGGTTAGATTCCTTGCTCACAAAGATGAGTCATACAAGGTATTTACTGTATTATGCAAAACAGTTCAAAATGAAAAAGGAATTTGCATTTCTTCTATTAGAAGTGATCATGGGGGAGAATTTGAAAATGAAAGCTTTCAAAAAATTTGTGATGATAACGGCATCTCCCACAATTTCTCCTCTCCTAGAACACCTCAACAAAATGGTGTTGTAGAAAGGAAGAATAGGTCCCTCCAAGAAATGGCCAGGACCATGATCAATGAGGCTAACATTGCAAAACATTTTTGGGCAGAAGCAGTAAACACAGCTTGTTACATTCAAAATAGAATTTCTATTAGACCTATTTTGAAGAAGACTCCATATGAACTGTGGAAAGGAAGGAAACCAAACATATCATATTTTCATTCATTTGGTTGTACGTGTTACATTTTAAATACTAAGGATCAGCTTGGTAAGTTTGATTCAAAAGCTGACAAAGGAATCTTTTTGGGATATTCTGAAAGATCTAAAGCTTTTAGAATATACAATAAAGAAACTATGACAGTGGAAGAATCCATTCATGTCAAATTTGATGACAAGAAGCCTGACATAGCCATGTCAGAGCTAGATGAATTATTTTCAGAATTAAATATAGGTAATACAACAAATAGTGAACCTACATCTTCATCGTCCGGTGGTGACCAGACACAAGAATCTTGAAAGCTGAATTGAGAAGAAATTTGGAAGTACAAAGCCAATCATCCTAAAGATCAAATCATAGGAAAACCTAGAGATAGAGTAAGAACCAGATCCTGTTTTAAAGAGCATGCAGATATGGCACTACTCTCAGAAATGGAACCTAAAACAATTAATCAAGCATTGAAAGATGAAGGTTGGATTCTGGTCATGCAAGAAGAGTTGAATCAGTTCTAAAGAAACGATGTATGGAAGCTGGTTACTTTACCAGAAGATAAGCAAGCTATTGGTACTAAATGGGTATTTAGAAACAAGCTTGATGAAGATGGAAAGGTTGTGAGAAACAAGGCAAGATTGGTTGCTCAAGGTTATTCACAGGAAGAAGGTATTGATTTTACTGAAACATTTGCACCTGTTGCAAGGTTAGAAGCTATACGCATCTTACTTTCATTTGTTGCACATCATGATATAACTCTTTATCAAATGGATGTGAAAAGTGCTTTCTTGAATGGTTTTATAACTGAGGAAGTCTTTGTAAAACAACCTCTTGGATTCGAAGACATTGAATTTCCAGAACAAGTCTTCAAGCTTAAAAAGGCCCAATATGGTCTTAAGCAAGCTCCCAGAGCTTGGTATGAAAGACTGAGTACATTTTTGATGAAAAATGGCTTTACCAGAGGTCTAGTAGACACTACTCTTTTTAGAAAAACATCAAACAAGCACTTTATAATTGTTCAAATATATGTTGATGACATTATTTTTTGAGCTACTAATGAAAGCCTTTGCAAAGAATTTTCTAAGCTAATGCAGGCTGAATTCGAGATGAGCATGATGGGTGAACTGAAGTTTTTCCTTGGAATTCAAATCAAACAATGCAATGATGGTATATATATACATCAAAGCAAATATATCAAGGAATTGCTAAAGAAATTCAAAATGGTGGATTGCAAACCTATGTGTACTCCTATGCATCCCACATGCATTCTTGGTAAAGATGAAACTGGTAAAAAGGTAGATCAGAAGATGTACAGAGGTATGATTGGATCTTTACTTTATCTTACAGCTTCAAGACCTGATATAATGTTCGTGCAATGCGTGTGCTAGATTTCAATCGGATCCTAGAGAATCACACTTGAGTCTTTGTTAAAAGAATCTTTAGATATTTGCAAGGATCTACTAATCTTGGTTTGCTTTATAAGAAATCAAAGATTACAAGTTAGTAGGTTTACGTGATGCCGACTTTCTTTGGAGACCGAATTGAAAGAAAAAGCACAAGTGGAGGCTGCCAATTCCTTGGAGCAAATCTTGTATCTTGGTCAAGCAAAAGGCAAAGCACGATTGCACTCTCAACAGTAGAAGCTGAATATATTTCAGCAGCAAGTTGCAGCTCTCAACTTCTGTGAATGAAATATCAACTTGAAGACTATCTGATAAAAGAGAGTAACATTCCTATCTTTTGTGATAATACTTCTGCAATCTGTCTTACTAGAAATCCCATATTGCATTCACGAGCCAAGCACATTGAGATTAAGCATCATTTTATAAGAGACTATGTTCAGAAGGGTATTCTTGAAATAAAATTTGTAGACACTGATCATCAGTGGGCTGACATATTTACAAAACCCCTTGCTGAAGATAGATTCAATTTTATAAGAAGAAATTTAAATTTTCATCTTATAGAAGAATGATTAATCTCAGCGTCAGATAATATGCACAATCTCAGCATCTGGTATGACATAAGCATGTATATGAATAAGCATCTTATTTGTCATGTGCATCATAACTCATCGTCTGGTGAATCGGTTGCGTGCGTCCGAGCGCACCTACACGTGTCACACATGTTAAGGACTTAAGCGTCTCATCACACCTACTGAGTCATAATTATTTATGTCTTTCGATAAAATCTTTTTACTTGATCTTACTTTTCTTTTGGCGTCTGCATTTAATGAAAAGGCGAATCTTCATTTTCTTTTCTTTTTGATTTAATTTTTGTGTGGAAATACGAAGCAATTTTTTGAAAAAGGACTGTACCATTTTCTATCAACTTTCCCACTACTCCACATTTTTCGCTCCATCACTTCACTATGCATTTGCTTGCAAAATTGTTCTTTCTCTCTCTCTCTCTCTCTCTGTGTGTTTTCGAACCCTAAAACCTCCATCACCCTCTCTGCAACTGCTACCATGGCCGACAGAAAGGTTGGACAATACACTGCTGCCTTCGATGTCTTCTCTGAGGCAAACTCATGAATGAGAACAAGATTGATTTTGAGAACTTCAAGCTATATGGTTTTGATTTTGAAGAAGGGCTGGAGAAACTAGGCTGGAAAAATTACTTCATCTAGGAACCAGTCGACGTACTGAGCTATGCTATAAAGGAGTTCTGGGGGAACGCTTACTTACTTCCGGGAGAAATTATAGAAGGACACATCAGAGGCTTCAAGCTACGCTTCACCATCAACTCTATTGCTCAGACGATCAAGTGTCCTTGTGAAGGAATCAGTTACCATGCTAACTGGGTTGATGTGTACAGAGGACTGGAAAACGTCAACGAAGCCCTGTTTGAAAATTATCGTGAATTGAAGAAGAAGAAGAACATTACTCCCACTGCCAAAGACTTAAAAAGCCACTACAAAGTACTGCACAAAATCATCGCTAAGAGCGTGATTCTGAAGGCTGGCTCAAGCGACATAGTGAACTACGAGCAAAAGTTCATTATGAGAAACTACATGGATGGGAAGAAAATCAATCTGCCAAGGTTGATTATCAATAATCTGATAAATGCTCTTGTCTTCTCAAGGAAGAGTGTCGACAAGAAGAATATCATCAAGGTTATCCCTTATGGAGTTCTTCTCTCCATAATGATGATTAAAGACGATGTTGTGAGAAAGCTGACTGACTCTACCAACACAGAAGAAAAAGAAAAATACTTTGGTGTTGGCGCTGTTTTTCGTCCAGAAGTTTTTGGAGTCAACAGTTTAGTCAGAATGCAGCTGATAACTGGCTCTATGATCAAGAAGGTGAAATTAGAGCAATAGGAAGGAGAAGTTGAAAAGAAAACCACCAGAAGCTTAATGGCTGGTGTGAAGAGACCTGCTGAATCTCCTTCAAGGGAGACAAGAAGAATGAAACAGAAGGTAGCTCCTGCACCTACTGTTGAGGAACCAGAAGATGAGGATAGAATTCCCATCAGAAAGGTCTTGGAGAAAAAGTATAAGCCAGCAGCTGAAAAAGATGCTTCAGCGTCCGGTCAAGGAAAGCAAGTCCCTCCTCCTCCTCCTGCCGTTGTTTCCCCGAGAGGAACAAAAAGAAGGTTGGTTAAGTCTTCAGAGCTTAACCCAAAGGTACTTGACTTTACTGCTGATGAGTCAGTATCTGTCTTTGATGCTCATGATATTATTCCTGCACCCCCATTGTCTGTTTCACAACCACAAACACAACCACAAACCAAGAAAACCAGAATGAGCCTCCGACAAACCTCTACCCTCTCTAAACCTACCCAATCATCATCCAATACACTCAACCTTGACCTACCACAAAATTCCTCAAATACCTCACTTACCACATACATTTCTAAACTTCACTCTCATCCCTTTAACCTACTATTCAAAGTACCTCCCATTAATCCCTTCAAACCCTACACACCTAAAACCTATTCAATCACCAAAACCACTCCCACTTTACTCACCATTACCCATAAACCTACAGACTTTGGTGAAAGGAAGAATGTCTCATGTATTAACAAACCACGATTTGTTAAGTATGAGTCATATCACAGCATCTACAATCATCCCTCTACATGGCATTCGAAAACCTTCACCTCTGGAGCTGCCAGACTGGAGATTGCCTCTCCGATGAATGCTACCTTCAAGGATGGAGAAGACCACTTTCAGATGTCATTCAAAGGAAGATTGAGACCGATGCACAGTAGCAGAGCAATTCCCTTCTTTGTTGACCTTCCTAAATCCCTACCTCAAACGGAACCTCTCACACTGGAGGAGTGCGGAAGGTGGATCACGGATGAAGAAGCTTCCTTCATGGCACACTGTCTTGAGATGAAGAAAATTGAAGTTATCAGGCGATCTGAGGACCGCTTCATCATGTCATTAAAGATTGTACCAGACAGACAAAGGTGGCTACCTTGATCTATCCCTGGGAAAAGGAAAGAACCTGCTCCTGGCAAGCATCCATTCAGCAAGATCGGGCTCACAGGGTATGAGAAGGCTCCCAAGAAGTATAATCTTAAGGAATTCTCTAAGCTTCCGATTGCCAAGATCACTGAGGATCATGCTAGAAGGTTTTATCTGAGTTCTCTGAAGGAAGATGAATGGAGAATTGGCTCCTCAAACTGCTACAATGCCGAGAAAGCCACAATTCCAACAGTTGGCACTATCAGCAGAATTACTGACACCAATCTGGGAACAGTCTACTTTGATGATATGTTCAGGTGCTCAGTAATCAGACCACTTGACTGCATGAAGACATATGTCCAATGGGCTGCTGTGACCAAGCACTTTGACATTGGATTTACTTGGAGTCAATGGTCGAAGTCGTGGAAAGACAAAGCTATGTTACCATGCCTCGTCCCCCTAGTGCTTACAGAAGATGACAGGGAAAATCTGAGAAAAATATACCTGGCAGAAAATAAAGGATTCTCTTTTGCTTCTGAAGCATTGAGTGACTTCATCAGAAGAATATGGGGAGAAGAAGCTGGGAATAAGTTTGATGCTTTCACTGCTGACGTGCTTCTGCATAGGGAAACTATCTTCATGGATTTGCTGTATCCAGAAGAGGTGGAGAAAAGGAGAAGAATTCAGTCAGAATCTGAGCTGAGGAAACTTGGAAGTCTTATCAAATGGTTTATACCAAATGATGCGTTCTTTCATAAGGCTCAACAAAAGAAGGAACTGAGACTGAAGCTTTCCAACTGGGTGCTAGCAGAGCATCAGAAGATGAAACTGCACTGAGTGGACCTTCTACTTCTACTCCTGCAGTTGAAATGGTCACCATTCCTAAAGCAGAGTTTGAAGAAATGAAGGCCATTAACCTGAAAGTCACTCAGCTGGAGAATGCACTAAAGCTTTTATATGAACGTCTCAACATCCCTCCTCCACCTCCACCTCCACCAAACCCTTAAAATTTTTTTCTTGTGTGATATAAATATTTTGGTACTCTTTTATATATATATATTCAGTGTTTTTGCTCTGATTATTTGACTATACATACCTATATCTGATTATCTGTTTATATATATTCAAATTTTTCTAAGTCATATTTTGACTATGATGTGTTTTACACTCTTTTTGTCTGATGACAAAAGGGGGAGTAAAAGAAAGGTCTGATGAACACGTGAAAGTCTGATTGACAAAATTCACCGTCCGATGTTCAAGCTCCAATAGACACACTAAAACTGAAGTATCATGCATATCATTTCATACATAACATTTGTATGGTAATTCATTGCTCTAATATCTATTAATGCATTGATATTCATTGACCCAATAATCTAACAATGATCAATAAAATTGGTACAATGAAAATCTTTTTGATAAAATGAAAATCAGCATCCGATCTCATTTTGTTAAAAATATGCTCTGATACATCTACGTATTTTTACGATCACTTAAATGAATTTGTTTATCAACAATCGCCTTAATACCAGAATTGTTCTTACATATCTTAATTGATAAATTCAGGGGGAGACCCTTGATGTTATTTTGAAATTAAATTGTTCATCAACCTTAGATATTTGTCATCATCAAAAAGGGAGAGATTGTTGGAACCTAAACGATTGAGAAGTTTAGACCCTCATTAATTTTGATGATAACAAAGTATTTCTCAAGAGAACAATTTATCTTCTAACATATCTTTGAGTGTACAGGTATCAAAGATTCACATATATGTACAAAACACTCAAGGAAGAAGAAAAAATTTACAAAAAGAGTTGAATACAATCCACTTGTGTCAACATCCGAGCTCACTTCAGCGTCTTGTTAACAGCAACATCCTGTAGTGTTACTCTTTGACACGTGGAATACTCAAATTGTTTGCGGCGTCGTCGCTGTTACGAGCGGCGTCTGATCACTTTAATGAAGCACGTGATAATCACGTTTTTGCTCTTAGCTTCAGACTGTTCTGGAACGGAATTCGAATTTGATTTTATGCGCTCATTCTGATGTACGAGGAAGCAAAGGTGACACCTTTAGCATAAGACAAAAATCGTACAAGGAAATTGCAAATTACAGATAGTACGAAAATGGTAATGTGTACTATTCTGATATTCTCTGGAAAGGAAGAAAAGGACTACATTTCAAATTACCTCACTCAATGGAAAGGAGATATTTTTTACTGCAACGGTAATACCCTTGAAGACTCCTATAAATACCCCAAGTATTCATTGAAGAGAAGTCGGAAAAACTGTGAAGAAACTTCATTCTGAAAGCAATATTACTCAAGTGAGCAATCAAGTTTAGTGCCAAGTTTCTGGTCTACATAGAACTGAACTCAGCGTCTTATACCCTCTTTGAGAAAGCTATTTTGTTTTGAGCTTAATCTTTTCATCCTCTCTGTGAGAGTTATTTTGATTGTATTCAAAAGTATAATCTCTTTTGTAAACTGTATTTGGCCTAGTTAAGGCTCTGTTCCTCAAAGGCTCGACTGCACTGAGTCGTTTTGAGAAGTTGAGAGTATTGTCAAGTTTGTGACAGAAGAATACTCTTGAGGAAAATTGTAATTAGTTGATTATAGTGAAAAATACTTCAGGAACGAAGGGACTAGACGTAGCTACCAGTTGGTGGTGAACTAGTATAAATCTCTGCGTCTCATCCTTTTCTGCTTTACATTTATCTTTACCTTGCTCAGTAAAACAAGTTTTCATAAGCTGTTTAATTTCTACATCCGGTTTAATTCTCTGCATCTGATATACAAACAGTTTTGAAAAACCTGTGTTGAAGTTTTTACGTATAGTTTGCGAAAAGTTTTTTAACACAATTCAACTCCCCCTTCTTGTGTTCACGTTCAACGAGTTAGCTCCCGAGTGTGTTAAGGATTGGAACATTAGTTGATCATATATTGTTGTAGCATTAGAACTAGTATCCTAGAGCCAGTATAGATAATCATAAATAAGAATGATAACACCTATTATGTCGTTAAGTGACTTGGTGACCATGCCTCATCACAGCTGTTGATTAGACTAGTTCCATGTTGGGGGAAAGCTTGTCGCAATATGGGCAAGAAGTACCTTGTTATTGTTAAGGTTACGAAAATGTGATTGATAAGTGTTTAATGAAGTTAATAATGAAACGTTGTTTAGACACCCTAATCCTTGTTGAATGTTCATGCATCATGGGTGTCGAGGTTGTTGTCAGGGGTAAGTAAACATTGAAACATGTAGCGGTGACGGCCATGATACGTTTAGCAGCTTTGCAGGTAGAAGCCGGTAGGAGGGTCTTTTATAAAGGTAGGACATTGTTGGGGCGTCCCACAAATACATTGGTCACCCTGACTAGACACCGTTCGTTCTTGTTAAATGAGAGAAAAGAGAGATACATATGTTGAATACCATGTGTCTCAACTACACAATGGAAGTTCTTTATATAGGCTTAAAAAGAAATTAAAACAATTAATTACAAGATATTCTATTCCCAATTACATGATATGATTTGCCTATACTATAAATACAAAGATCCTATTTTATTTTTAACACTCCTCCTCAAGCTAGAGCATATAAATCATATGCACCAAGCTTGTTACATATATAATTGATTCGAGGACCTCTTACAGATTTAGTGAAGACATCTGCCAATTGGTCATTGGAATTGACGAAGCTAGTGGTGATATGCAATGTGCAATGCCACTTGGTTATCACATATTACTGTCATTGGCATAGCCTCTCCAAACTTGAGTTCTTTGAGAAGTGATTGCAACCACATGAGCTCTTGAGTCACTACTGCCATGGCTCTGTATTCAGCCTCAGCACTAGATCTTGCTACAATATTTTGCTTCTTGCTTTTCCAGGATATCAAGTTTCCTCCAACTAGTACAAAATACCCAGTAGTGGATCGCCTATCAATGGGTGAGCATGCCCAATCGGCATCTGAGTAACTAACTACTCGAGTATGACCTTTATCCTCATAAATGAGACCTTTTCCTAGAGCACTTTTAATATACTTCAGGATCCATATCACAGCATCCCAATGATCCTGACAAGGAGAATTTAAGAATTGGCTTACCACACTAACTGCAAAGGAAATATTTGGACGGGTGACTGTAAGGTAGTTTAATTTACCAACCAATCTCCTGCCCTGGATCTGAAAGGGGCTCCCCCCTGATTAGGCAGAAGTTTGACATTTGGATCCATAGGAGTATCAACTGGCTTAGCATTTAATAAACTTGTTTCCTCAAGAATATCTATAGCATATTTCCTCTGTGAAATCACTAGGCCATCCTTGGATTGGGCTACCTCGATACCCAAAAAATAACGGAGTTTACCAAGGTCCTTAATCTGAAACTTGTGAGAGAGATAATCTGAAACTTGTGAGAGAGATACTACTTCAACTGGATTATACCCTGCTGATCACTACTAGTTATCACAATATCATCCACATACACAACCAGATAAACACATCCTTGAGCTAAATAGCGATAGAAAAAAGAGTGATCAGTGTTACTACAAATCATACCAAACTACTGCATTATAGAACTGAATCTGCCAAACCAAGCTCGTGGAGACTGTTTAAGACCATAGAGAGACCTGTGGAGCCTGCAAACCATGTTAGAGGACTCCTCCTGAGCAACAAACCCAGGTGGTTGCTCCATATAGACTTCCTCTTTGAGATCACCATGCAAAAAAGCATTTTTAATATCAAGTTAGTGAAGTGGCCAACAACAGATGGCGGCAATGGAGAGGAGGAGCCTAACAGACGCCATTTTGGCCACAGGTGAAAAGGTGTCACTGTAATCCTGCCCAAATATTTGAGTGTATCCTTTGGTCACCAATCGGGCCTTAAATCGATCAATCTTACCATCAGGCCCAACCTTGACAGTATAAAGCCAACGATAACCAACCACAGACTTTCCAGGAGGTAGAGAGACCAATTCCCAGGTACCACTGCTTTGAAGAGCACACATCTCGTCAATCATTGCTTGCCGCTATTCCGGGTGGGATAAAGCTTCACCTGGAGTGTTAGGAATAGAGACAGAAGACAAGGAAGACAAACAAGTGTAATGCAGAGGAGAAATACGATGATAACTCAAAGCAATGTAATGAGGGGATGGGTAACGAGTACATCGTATACCTTTACGAAGGGCAATGGGAAGGTCAGCTCAGGTGGCAGGGCCGGTTTCGATAAAGGAGATGGCACCGGTGGTGAGTCTGGCATGGCCTCAGTAGCAGGAGCAGGAATAGGGATATGTACCTCTGTAGGTCGCTGGCGACGTTGATAAGTCTGTAGTGGTCGCACAGCAGGGGGTCCATAGATGGGGTGTCTGGAGTGACGAACTCAGGAAGCTCAATCGCAAGAGAAACAAGGAGGACTACAGAAAGAGGCTCGGGAGACAAGTGAGTCGACTCAAAGTAAGGCACAGACTCGAAAAAGGTAACATCAGCCGATATAAGGTAACGTTGAAGAGTAGGTGAATAACAACGATAACCTTTTTGGGACCGATGGTAACCAAGAAAGACACATTTGAGTGAACGAGGTGAGAGTTTGTCAAGACCAGGAGTGAGATTGTGGACAAAACATGTGGACCCGAAGACATGAGGCAAAAGTGAATGGAGAGGAATATGTGGAAAGAGTACCGAGTGGGGCACTCGATCATCAAGCACAGATGAGGGCATACAGTTTATGAGATAACAAGCTGTTAGAACAGCATCCCCCCAAAAACGAGTTGGGACATTACTATGAAGAAGAGTTCGAGCGGTTTCAAGGAGGTGCCGATTTTTGCGTTCAACTACCCCATTTTGTTGAGGTGTATGAGCACAGGACGTTTGGTGAAGAATTCCATTAGATGCCACAAAATTTTGAAATTGTTGGGACAGGTATTCACGGGCATTGGCACTACGCAAAGAGCTAACAGAAACACCAAACTGAGTTTTAATTTCATGATAAAATTGCTCAAAAATAGAGAATAACTCAGACCTATTTTTCATTAAAAATAACCAAGTATAACGCGAGAAATCATCAATGAAAGTAACAAAATATTTGAACCCAAAAGTAGTACTAGTGCGAGAAGGACCCCAAACATCGGAGTGAACTAAAGCAAAAGGGCACGAAGCTCGTTTATTGACTCTATCAGGAAAGTGACTACGAATGTGTTTCCCTAACTAACACGACTCACAATTTAAACTAGATAACTTGAAAAGACTAGGCACCAGCTTCTGAAGCTTTGGAAGACTTGGATGACCTAACTGAGCACGGATAGTAAGAGGAGAATCTATGGCAGAGCACCCCCTAGATGAGGATAGATAGTAGAGGCCATTAGACTCACATCCGATTACAATCGTCCGTCCCGTACTTCGGTCCTGCAAGGTAACATTGTTATTAGTAAATGTAACATCACAGTTATGAGAACAGGTCAAACGACTGATTGAAAGCAAATTAAATGGACACTCAGGAACGTAAAGTACAGAATTAACTGACAGGGAAGGGAGGAGTTTGGCAGTACCAATCCCTTGGGATTTGGTTTCAGTACCACTGGCTGAAGTCATACTAGGTAAGTAACCAGATGTAGAAAGAGAGGATAAAAGAGCTTTATTACCAGTGATGTGGTCGGACGCACCAGAGTCAAGGAACCAGGGGCAAGGTAATTAGGCTGAGAGATGCAAGAAAATGAATTACCAGTGTGTGCAACCGAAGCAGTGGATCCGGAGTTCTGGCGATTCTCAAACCATTGGAGAAATTCTTCATAGTCAGGTGAAGTTGGCTTAGGCTGAGTCGAGTTCTGATGTGTGTCAGACGGAGTGATCTGAGCTGAATTTACAGGATGTGGAGGGCGCCCATGTAGCTTCTAGTATCAATCGATAGTATGTCCCATACGGTTGCAATGATCACATTTGGGACGATTCTTAGTGTTGGATATGGAACCTCGAGCACGCCCTTGATTATTGTGTTGAGACGCAAGGGCAGCAGTGTCACCAGTGCCAGGAGCAACAGGAAGCTTAGAGGTGGACTTCAAAAGAACCCGAAGAAGGGAAGAAGAAGCGACAGACATAGTGGGAATAATAATAGACCCCAAAATCTGATCACGGATGGCAGTGTACTCCTGAGGCAAGCCATAAAGGCCAAGGAGCATAAAGAATGTGCTTCGTTGCTCAAGTTCCTTCTTCTTCTCATCTGCGGCAGATGCAGTCGAAGGTAGGAGTTCATTAAATTGATAGAGTGCAGCATGAACACGACCGAGATAGGCAGACATAGGGCCATCCAACTTCTTTGGTCCAATGAGGGTGCCCACATCATGAACCACACTATAGAGACGCTGAATATCGTTGGTGTAGAGTGCCTTAGCCTGACTCCAAACCGATTCACACGTGAGATGAGGATAGAAAATCGATTTGATGGCGGGATGAAGCGTGGACTTGATGAGACTGCACAACTGAGCATCAATCTTCTCCTATTTCGTACGTTCAGCCGGGTCAAGCATAGATTCAACCTTTTTGGTGAGATGGTCTTTATACCCCTAACCAATCGGCGGCCCTCAGACGCGCTCTCAAGCGCCGCTTCTGTGTTCGATGGATTTCAACCAAACAACTCTGATACCATGTTAAATGAGAGAAAAGAGAGATACATATGTTGAATACCGTGTGTCTTAACTACACAATAGAGGTTCTTTATATAGGCTTAAAAAGAAATCAAAACAATTAATTACAAGATATTCTATTCCTAATTACATGATATGATTTGCCTATACTATAAATACAAAGATCCTATTTTATTTTCAACAGTTCTCATGAGTGGCGGGGGCACTCCCACTTGCTTACCCAGAGTTAAATGGATCCACATGTGTGTCGGAGTAGATGTTGGTGTGAATACATGCCTTGACAGGATGATTTTGATGATTGACAAAAGGGAGCTTTGCAAATAGTCAACCGTGCAAAAAGTGGAAAAGAATACCAAGACGCGTATCAAGAATGATTGTTTCTCAAGTCTTTGGGTTCTGGGTATTTATTTATCTTTATTAAGACAATTTGTAAATAGTAATAAAAAGCTCTCAATTAAAATTAAATCACACACGCACAAAATATTTTGACATGCATATCTCGTGGTCCGGAGTCGAAATGAGGAGCTCGGATGTCGAAATGAGGATTAAGTCAGCGTGTCGAGATCTCGAGGAAGTCGTATCGAAGCCTCTGAGTAAATCGGATGTCAGCCGGGAGGAAGTGGGATGTTGAGCTCGAGGAAGTAGTATGTCGAATCGAGGAGGAGGTCGCTGTCAAGCGATGAGGTCGCGTCATCAGAGGTCGCCGTGATGAGCTCTCTTTGTCGGTGATGATCCGTGTCGAGCCATGATGAGGTCATTACCGAGTCGCGTCGTCGGATGAGGTCGCGCGTCTTGAAGCATGAGGACCGAGGCGATGAGGCCGATATCTGGTGTGTGCCGAGGTCGTGCCGAGGTCTTTGCCCGTCAGAGGTCATATGCCGAAATGCGGTCGAGGTCGGTAGGCTGTCCAGAGGTCGTATCTTGAGCCGCTCGTGTTTTCAACGCAATCTGACAAATTCCAGACAGATCCCCTGCAGCGGCCAAATCTTCCAACTGACAAATCAACTCACAACGGCAAACGCTCCTCGGTCGGCCTATATATAAACAACGTGCGTTTTTCTTACAACACTAAAATACAACAACGCGGTGCTTAATTTTTGTGCCAAAAACTCACAAATATTTTCATCACTCACACTTATTTGAGCACAATTCTTCGAGTCTTTTATTCTACAAAATTTGAGTTGTATTATTGAGCTTCAATTTGTTATATCTCGCACTATTGAGTGTATCTTTTTCATCTCATTTTATTTGTGAAAATTATTTATTTTTGGTAGGAATCCAGTTCATAGCCCAGAGTGATATCTCTTGAACGAGATTGCTCTGGTTTAGGAGTTATAAAGGTTTCTAGTGAACCTCGACAGAAAGCTAGTGTTTTAGTGAAAATCCCATAGTGGTTTGCTTTGGGGATGACGTAGGCCCACGGGTGTTTGGTGGCCGAACTCAGATAAATTGCTTTGCGTGCTTTCTTTGCCTCTCTGCTCTTTATCATTCAAGCACTTTATTTATTTTTGTTCTTTATTTATTATTCGGTCATTTATTTTCTGTAATTTTTATATAAGCACCGCTTATCACAATTCACTCTCTTTGTGTTTGAAAGTCAATTGGTAACAATTGGCACGAGCTAGAATCTTGTATAAAGGACTTAACTGTCTCAAGAGAATGACTTCAAACAATTACGTAGGAACTTCCATGAGCACTTCATTTTTCAATGGTGAGGGTATAGTTATTGGAAGGATAGAATGCAAATCTTTCTTGAGGTGTTGATCTTGATATTTGGGATGTCAGGAAAATGGTCCATTTGTCCCCACTCAATCAATTAATGATGCGCAGGTAGACAAACCAAGATCACTTTGGGACCAGAGATGATAAGAAAAAGGTCCAATACAATTTGAAAGCTAAGAACATCATCATACTGCTTTAAGCTACGATGAGTTCTATAGGGTCTCAAATTGCAAGACTGCTAAAGAAATGTGGGACACTTCTATTGACCCATGAAGGTACTAACAGGCCAACTTATGTCTCACGGCAAAACACGAGAGGATGAGGTAAATGCTCTTGAACTCAGATCTCCTTTAACTTATGATGAGTTTGCTTGTGCTTGTGAAGAATTAAATAATGAACGATTAAACTTGGAAAAATTGTTCTTCTTCTAAGAAAACCATCTCTTCTCTTGAATCAAAATTGAAATTTTAAACAAAGAGATAGTGATTCTTAAAGAAAAACAAGTTCTTTGTGATTGAAACTTCTCCTCCCATATCTTGTGAAAATAAAAAAGATGAAGTTTTAAAATGCAATGAGTGTAGTGTTTTGAAAAATAAGGTTGAGGATTTAAATAACACTCTTGCAAAATTTACGATGGGAAGAGATAATCTAAACATTATGTTAGGAAACCAAAAAGGTACTTTTGGAAAAGCCTGGTTTAGGTTATCATCCAAAATTCATGAAAAATCTTTTTAAACTCTTCAATCACAACAAACCCTCAAGTAGTCCTTTCATTAAATGCTTTCCTTTGTGGTAGAAATGGTCACACTGCCTCCATTTGCAATATTAGAAAGAACAAGAATGTGGTTGGCAAAGATATGGATTCCAAGTGGTACTTTGCCAAAAACTAACTCATCTGGACTCAACTTAGTTTGGGTACCAAAAGTTAAAACCTGATTTTATTTTTGCAGGTGTGCTTGAAAGCCAAAGATTCAAATTGGTATCTTGATAGCGGTGTTCAAAGCACATGACAGAGACAAAAGCAAGTTCTCCTCATTGGTACCTAAGAATAGTAGTTATGTCCAGGTATGGTGACAACAACATAGGTAAAATTCTTGGGATTGGTTCTATTGGTAAGAGTCCCTAATCCCTAATTATTGAAAATGTTTTGTATGTGGATGGTTTGAAGCATAATTTGCTAAGCATTAGTCAACTTTGTGATAAAGGAAACAAAGTGGTTTCGATTCTTCAAAATGCATGGTCATGGATTCTATAAATGAAAAATGTTATTGTAATTGGACCTAGAATTGGAAATATCTATATGCTTGATTTAAATAAAATACCTTCAAATGATGCATCTTGTCTTTTAGTAAAGAGAATGAATCTTGGCTATGGCATAGAAGAATGGCTCATATTCACATGGATCATCTTAATAAATTGGTTAAGTAAAGACTTAGTAATTGGCTTACCAAAGCTTCGTTTTGAAAAAGATAAACTTTGTGATGCATGTCAAAAAGGAAAACAAGTAAAGGCATCTTTCAAATCTAAAATATTGTTTCTACAAACCGGCCTTTACAACTTTTACATATGGATTTATTTGGCCCTTCTAGAACTAAAAGCTTTGGTGGCAATTACTATGCTCTTGTTATTGTGGAGCGCCATTCTCGCTATACATGGACTTCATTTATTTCTCACAAAAATTATGCTTTAATGCTTTTAAAACTTGCAAAGGTTATACAAAATGAGAAGTGGACTTAACATTGCTTCCATTCAGTGATCACGGTGGGGAATTTGAGAATGAAGCATTTGAAGCATTTGCACAGAAAATGGCATCGATCACAGCTTTTACGCTCCCGAGGACACCGCAACAAAATGGAGTGGTTGAAAGGAAAAATCGGTCTCTTGAGAGCTAGCGAGACGATGCTCAATGAGACTAACCTTCCTAAGTACTTTTGGTGACCTTGAGAGTGACACCACATGTGATGAATCGAGTTCTTATAAGGTCTGATCCTTAAACAAACACGTATGAACTCTTACAGGAAGGAAGCCCAACATTTCCACCTTCACGTTTTGATGCAAGTGTTTTGTCTCTAAACAATGGTGAATAACCTTGGTAAATTTGATGCTAAAGCGATGAAGGTTTATTTCTTGGATATTCCACTTCTAGTAAAGCTTTTCGAATTTTTAATAAAAGAACTTGGACTGAAGAATGGCATGTTTCTTTTGATGAATCTAACCTAAATCTTGATGAAGAAAGTGTTGATGATCTTTGCGAGTATTTGGAGATACCTATTTGCAGGAACAAGAGAGATCAAAAGTTCAAAAGGAGGATCAAGAGTCTTGCCTCAACCCTCTCAAGAACTCTCTCACTCAAATCTTCCAAAGAATGGAGAGTCTCAAAGAACCATCCTTGACAACATAAGTGATATCTCAAAAGGGGGTAACGACTCAAACTCTCTTAATCATGCATGTCATCATATGGCCTTTGTCTCTCAAATTAGACAAATGACGCCAATGAAGCCATCTTTGATGAGCATTGGACCTTTGCTATGCAAGAGGAATTAAATCAATTTGAGAGAAATGATGTTTGGGAACTTGTCCCTGGGCACTAAAGATCACCTAGTCATTGGGACCAAATGGGTCTTTCGCAATAAGCTTGATGAAAAGCGGTATCATTGTTAGAAATAAAGCTAGACTTGTTGCAAAGGCTATAATCAATAAGAGGGCATAGATTTCGATGAAACCTATGCAGTAGCTAGATTAGAAGCTATTAACGATGCTTCTCGCATTCGTGATGCATCATGGATTTCAAACTTTTTCAAATGGATGTTAAAAGTGCATTTCTTAATGGCTTTATTCAAGAAGAAGTATATGTTGATCAACCTCCGGTTTTGAAAATTTTGAATTTCCAAATCATGTTTTCAAATTGAAAAAGGCTTTATATGGTTTAAAACAAGCTCAGAGAGCTTGATACGAGAGGTTGAGCAAATATTTACTTGAAAAAGGTTTTGAAAGAGGAAAAGTTGATACCACTCTTTTCATTAAACACAAAATCATGACATTTTACTTGTTCAAATTTATGTCGATGATATAATATTTGGTGCTTTACTAATGAATCCTTGTGTAAGGAATTTTCGATATCATGCAAAGTGAATTTGAAATGTCAATGATGGGAGAGCTCAACTACTTCCTTAGTCTTCAAATCAAACAAACAAAAGAAGGAATTTTTATAAATCAATCCAAATATTGCAAGGAGTTGCTTAAAAGATTTGGAATGAGCAACGCGCTAAAGAAATCTCAACTCCCATGAGCACATCATGCTATCTTGACAAAGATGAAGGTGGTGTAAGTAAGTAAGTATAGAGGTATGATAGGATCTCTTCTCTATCTCACGCTTAGTCGTCCGGATATTATGTCTAGTGTTTGTATGTGTGCACGTTTTCAAGCAAATCCTAAGGAATCACATCTCTTAGCGGTAAAACGCATCATGAGATATCTCACTGGCACACAAACTACATGGGTTTATGGTACAAAGGTGCCTTGTTGCACACTTATCGGGTACTGGATTCTGATTTTGCGGGTTGCAAAATGGGTGAAAAAGCACTGGGACATGTCACTTACTTGGGAATGCCTTGTCTCATGGCATAGTAAGAAACAAGCCGGTGTGGCTTTGTCCACCGCCGGAATATGTTCACGGCAGTAGTTGTTGCGCATGATTATTTGGATGAAACAACAATGAATGATTATGGGATTAATTTGAAAAGCTCCAATAAAGTGTGACAATACTAGTGCCATAAACCTCACTAAAAATCCCGGTTTATCAACTCTCGGACCAAACACATAGAAATTAGGCACCATTTTATTAGAGATCATGTTCAAAAGGAGATTGTGATTGATTTGTGGAAACATCTAAACAACTCATGATATTTTTACTAAACCTTTGCCTAAGGAAACTTTCTTTTTATTAGAACTGAATTAAATTTTAGACCAATCATGCATTGAGTGACTCGCTCATGATTGCATTTTCTTTTGAATAAATTCTAACTTGGGCGTTTGAGTGTGCTAACTTGAGTTTATGGTGTCTTTTCCCCTTCCATTTTCTTTAAGTACGGAATAATGAGTGGGTGACGATTTGTCTTATGCAACTAGCTAATCATGTCCAACCAAACTACTCATCTGTCACACACCGCTTGGTATCACGTAACTATCAAAATATGCTTGTTTAATCTGAATATATGCCTTGCTTTATTTGTCTTTCCCACTTTTTGATGTTGCCAAGGGGGAGAGTTATGAATGCATGATTCAGGGGAGTGATCTTTAAGTATTGCACTTATCGCGAGGGAGTTTTTCTAAATATTGTGCTTAAACTCGATATCTTTTTATTGAAAAACCATGCTTATATCTCATTGCTATATCATGATTATATTTTACTAAATTCCCTCCATGAGATGTTTGTCATCATCAAAAAGTGGGAGTCTGTGGAATACATGCCTTGACAGGATGATTTTGATGATTGACAAAGGGAGCTTTGCAAATAGTCAACCGTGCAAAAGTGGAAAAGAATACCAAGACGCGTATCAAGAATGATTGTTTCTCAAGTCTTTGGGTTACTGGGTATTTATTTATCTTTATTAAGACAATTTGTAAATAGTAATAAAAAGCTCTCAATTAAAATTAAATCACACACGCACAAAATATTTTGACATGCATATCTCGTGTCGGATGTCGGTGAGGAGCTCGGATGTCGATTTGAGGATTAAGTCGGCGTGTCGAGATCTGAGGAAGTCGTATGTCGAGCTCGAGTAAATCGGATGTCGAGCCGAGGAGGAAGTCGGATGTTGAGCTCTCGAGGAAGTAGTATGTCGAATCGAGGAGGAGGTCGCGTGTCAAGCTTATGAGGTCGCGTCGAGGTCGCGTGATGAGCTCTTGTCGCGTGCCGGTGATGATCCGTGTCGGTGATGAGGTCATTCTACCGAGGTCGCGTGTCGTCTTTGATGAGGTCGCGTGCCGAGCTATGAGGACCGGCCGATGAGGAGGCCGTATCTGAGTCAGTGTGCCGAGTGGGTGTGCCGAGGTCTTTTCGAGCCGTTCGGAGGTCATATGCCGAAATGTGTCGAGGTCGTCTGGCCGAGTGTCTTGAGGTCGTATGCCGAGCCGTCTCCGTGTTTTCAACGCAACGGACAAATTCCAACAGACAGATCCTGCAGCGGTCAAATCTTCCAACGGACAAATCAACTCAACGCAAACGCTCCTCGGTCGGTCTATATATAAACAACGCTGCGTGCTCTTTCTTACAACACGAAAATACAACAACGCAGTGCTTAATTTTTGTGCCAAAAACTCACAAATATTTTTCATCACTCACACTTATTTGAGCACAATTTTTAGAGTCTTTTTATTCTACAAAATTTGAGTTGTATTATTTGAGCTTCAATTTGTTATATCTGCACTATTGAGTGTATCTTTTTCTCATTTTATTTGTGAAAATTATTTATTTTTGGGTAGGAATCCCAAGGTGTTCATAGAGAGGTGATATCTCTTGAGCGTATTGCTCTGGTTTAGAGTTGTAAAGGTTTCTAGTGAACTGATTTAAAAGCTAGTGTTTTAGTGAAAATCCCATAGTGGTTTGCTTTGGGGACAGGACGTAGGCCACAGGGGTGTTTGGTGGCCGAACCTGTATAAATTGCTGCGTGCTCTTCTTTGCTCTCTGTCTCTTTATCATTCAAGCACTTTATTTATTTTTGTTCTTTATTTATTATTCGGTCATTTATTTTCTGTAATTTTTTATATAAGCACCGCTATCACAATTCACCCCCCTCTTGTGTTTGAAGTCAATTGGTAACAGTTGGTTCGAGTCTTGCGATAGCATTGTGCTCGTGTAGGACCATGATACGTTATGGTTATATTGTATGTGTAGTTGATGTGGTAGAATAATACAAATGGCTATTGCGCATTATGTTCTGTTTATTTCCCTGCCATGTTATCCACATGTTGAATATGATTCCTCGCCTCTATTTACATTATGTGGCTATTTGTTGAACGTGATATACACGCCCTATGATGAAATTTTTATAAATTGCTATTTATTTACTATTTTCCGCATTTTTCATAACCTATTTCCGTTATATGGGGTAGTGGGTGTCACAAACATATATGTAATTCTTTGGACTACAACAATTAGTATGCCAAACGAACTTCTTTTTTCTTTTCCATAAAATAATCTCACCCCTCCCAGCAACCCACTCCCTTTCCCTTCTCCCCCTCCCTCCCTCAACTCACTTCAAATAGTCTTGACAAATGATGATTGAGGCGGGATTCGGCATTTTTAAACCACGAAATGCTTGGTTTCAAATTTGGCTATAGGTGCAACCAGGCCGTTATTCAGGATATGACAACAAAATAATAGAAACAAAGCTCCAACATAAAGATCCTCATTAGTACGTAAACCAATTGTATACCACCACTCCCCCGACCCTCTGTATTTTTTTTAGTTCCAAAAGTTTAGTTTCTAATAGGTAATTTTTTTTTTATATTTACTTGAAACTAAATTTCCGAAGTAGGGAAAAAAAAGAAGAAAAAAAATACAATTCCCAAACATTCAAAATATTTGTCGTCCAAAAAATAAAAGGGAGTGGGGCAGTGGCAGGGGAGGGAGGGGTGGAAGCATTTTTCCAAAAATAAAAATGTTCTAGGGGTGTATGGTAGAAAAAATGGAGTGTATGTAATAGCTGCCTTAACACAAGATAAGAAGAAGAAACAGGCTCAAAATTCTAGCCCACTGGATCAGGCCCATGGACCATAGCTCAACACTCCAGCGTTATCTTTCCTTTTCGCTTTCTAGTATAAATAAAGCTCTATTGTATTCAGTTATTTTTTGAATCAATGAGATAGACTTTTCCCTCTCTTGAATTCCATTTCTCATTCTCTGTATTTCTCCTTCAATCAATGGAGTTTTTAGTTACTGTTGCTTTGATTTCAGTTTCTGTTATGGTATCAGAGCACCTCTAAGGAGGGGTTCTGCTGCCGCAACTCTGATTGAATTGATTTCGATCTTTTCAGATCTGGAAGATAGCATTCGAATTTTCTTTTCCAATTTCCTTTTCGATTCATGAATCATGGCTCCTCGTCAGGTCAATTCTGGTGCGGCAAATGTGACGCCACAACCAGATCCTTCAGCTTCTCCATATTTCACCAGTTCCAGAGAACACACCACAGATCCGTTGGTGAAATTGGTGTTATCTGGCACCAAGAACTATCATCCATGGTCTCGTCTTATGAAGAAGGCGTTGATAACGAAGAACAAGTATAAGTTCATTGATGGATCCATCACAACACCTACTGATACGTTCTATCCAACAATTGAGGCATTTGAGCGCTGCAACAATCTTGTGCATTCATGGATTGTGAACTCGGTGAGTCCTCTGATTGCACAGAGTATCATATATATTGAGAGTGCAAGTCGTGCTTGGCAGATTTTGAAGCAACGATTCTCACAAGGAGATTCAATGTGTGTTGTTGAATTGCACAAGGAATTGTATCAGTTGAAGTAAGGTACTCTTTCTGTGACCGACTTCTTCACAAATCTGTCAATACTTTGGGAAGATCTGGATAATTTTAGGCCATTACCTGAGTGTAAATGCACTGTTAAGTGTGCATGTGATGGTTTTCTTGAAATGTATAGGCATAGGCAAGATGATCGAGTGATTAGATTTGTTACTGCCTTGAATGATTCTATTTCAATGGTTCAGAATCAAGTTTTATTAATGGATCCACTACCTGATTTGAATCGAGCTTTCTCTATGGTTGTGCAATTTGAAAGACAAAATGGATTGTATGTTGAGAATGATGATACACAGATTTCAATTAATGCTGCTGATAGCCGAAAATCACAAGGAACCTTTGGTAGAGGAAAAAGTTATAATTCTAAAGTCTGTACTTACTGTGGAAGAAATGGACACACAGTTGAAACATGCTACAAGAAGCATGGATTTCCCCCTGGATTTTTCAAATGCTAGTGTTAATGCTAGTGTTAATGCAACTGACAATGAGGAAACAGATTTCAGATTTGATGATGCTGCTAGTGTCAAGGAATGCTCTGTTAATGCTAACTCCAGCAACAACACAGCTTCCCTTACACAAGATGAATATAAAGCTTTGATGTCACTTCTGAAGAATGTTAGTTCTAAGGCCACTGACAAGGTGCAAGATGTGTCTAATGCAGGGAAGAAAGTAGGAAATGCTACAGCATCAGTGCAGTCTTCTTATGCAGGTACAGTTTTTTGTGGATCAATAAAAAGGGGTAGAGAAGTATGGATATTGGATTCAGGTGCTTCAGATCATATATGTTGTTCTCTTGATTGGTTTGTGAGTCATAAAACCATTTCTCATATTTCTATTCAATTGCCTAATGGACACATTATCAAAGCTAATATTTCTGGAGAAGTTAAGATTGGTTCTTCCTTAATTTGGATTGATGCTCTATATGTGCCAAAATTTACTTTCAATCTAGTTTCGGTTTCTAGATTGACAAGCAGCTCCAAGTGCTCTTTTCTCTCTGTTGATGACACTTGTTGTATTCAGGATTCGAGGAAGAAGATGATTACTTTGGCTAGGAAACTTGGAGGCTTATACCATATAGAAGTGAATGAGAACTTCAATAATAATGCTGGTTTGCCTAAACCTGTTTATGTTGTTTCTGTTTCTGCTTTCAATGGTTGTAATAATGTGACAAGGCCTTCTAAATCTGCTCTTTGGCATTTTAGATTAGGCCATGTGTCTTTGCCTTTGAATCAAAAATTGTCTAGCCAAATACCTTATGTGAAGTGTGACAATGTTGGTGTATGTGACACTTGTCATTTTGCTAAGCAAAGAAGAACTACCTTTCCTGTTAGCAATACAAGAGCTGCTGCTGTCTTTGATTTAATTCATTTAGATATTTGGGGCCCTTACCCAATTGCTTCAGTTCATAATCACAAATATTTCCTCACCATTGTTGATGATTTTAGCCGATTTACTTGGATTGTTTTGCTAAAAGGGAAATTTGAAGTAAGGAAGTATGTTGAACAGTTTGTTTTGATGATAGAAACTCAATTTAGTGCTAAGATCAAGCAGATTCGATCTAAAAATGGTCCAAAATTTCTGCTACATGATTTTTATTCTTCAAAAGGCATTTTACATCAGAAAAGTTGTGTTGCCTCTCCTCAGCAAAATGCCAGAGTTGAGAGGAAACATCAACACATTTTAAATGTGGCAAGGGCTTTGTTGTTTCAAGCAAAGTTGCCAAAGAAGTATTGGAGTTATGCTGTGCAGCATGCTGTTTATCTTATTAACAGAGTTCCTTCCAAGGTTCTGAATTTTAAGGCAGCATATGAGTTGTTATATGGTCATCTTCCAGATTTGACAGATTTAAAGACTTTTGGTTCTTTATGTTTCCTTTCTACTCATTCCAGTGTTAACAGATCCAAGTTTGATTCAAGGAGTATTAAAGGTGTATTTCTTGGATACAAATCTGGTATGAAGGGCTACCTAGTCCTTGACTTGACTACTTACACAATTCATGTTAGCAAAGATGTTAGCTTCCATGAATTGGTGTTTCCCTACTCTGCAAACACTGCCTCGGGTCCTTGGCAGTATCTGAATTCTTATCCAGTGGATACTTCTGATGATGAGGAGACTCTCATATCTCAGCCAATGGCTCAAGTTCAGTCACCTATTCCTTCATCTTCCGCAACACACCACTCTAGTCTTCCTCCTGAACCAAGACACTCTACTAGAAATTCGAAACCTCCATCTTACCTTGCAGATTACATTTGTAATTCTGCTTCTTCTTCCAGCACAGCTCATCCCATCTCTAATTTTGTCACCTATACTAACCTTTCTCCTACACATCATTCCTTCATTAATTCCCTTGATGCAGTGACTGAACCTACTTCTTTTGAAGAAGCTAGTAAACATCCTTGCTGGCTTAAAAGCTATGAAGGTTGAGATAGATGCTTTGGAGGCTAATCATACTTGGCGCATTGTTGATCTCCCTGAGGGTGTTGTTCCCATTGGTAACAAGTGGGTTTACAAGGTCAAACGTAAGTCTGATGGCACTATTGAGAGATTCAAAGCAAGATTAGTTGTTAAGGGCTATACACAAACAGAGGGTCTTGACTACTTTGCTACTTTTTCACTAGTAGCAAAAATCACTACTGTCCGGGCTGTCCTTGCTATTGCTGCTGTTCAGAAATGGCATGTTCACCAATTGGATGTGAACAATGCCTTTCTCCATGGTGATCTTCAAGAAGATGTGTATATAAAGATACCACCTGGTTTTCCTTCTTCCTCACCTAACAAGGTATGTAAGTTGCTTAAATCTTTATATGGATTAAAGCAAGCTAGCCGCTCATGGTTTGACAAATTAACTGCCTTGCTTAGAAGTTATGATTACACTCAAACTCCATCTGACCACTCCCTGTTTGTGAAGCACTCATCCACTTCTTTTACTGTCCTCATTATCTATGTGGACGACATAGTGCTTGCTGGGACTTCCCTAACCGAATTTGATGCTCTTAAGTCCACCTTACAGCAAGCATTTGGTATTAAAGATCTTGGCATTTTAAAATTCTTCCTTAGACTTGAGGTTTCCCATTCATCTCAGGGAATTCATTTGTGCCAAAGGCAATACTGCCTCGATTTGGTTACTGACTCAAGCTCTCTTGGCTGCAAACCTGTTAGCACACCTCTCGAGCCTGGCATTCATCTACATGTTGATGATAGTGGCAATTATCATGATGTTCCTGCTTATAGACGCTTAATTGGCCGCCTTATTTACTTAACATCCACGCAGCCTAACAGTGCATTTGCCACACAGCAGTTGAGTCAGTTTCTATCTTGCCCAACCAATGCTCACTTTCGTTCTGCTCAGCATGTCCTCAAGTATCTTAAAGGTTCTCCTGGTCGTGGTTTGCTATTCTCCAGGAGCTCTGTTCTAACTCTATCAGGATTTAGTGATGCAGACTGGGCAGGATGCCTGGACACTCGCCGTTCAGTTAGTGGTTATTGCTTTTTCATCGGTCATTCCCTTGTTAGGTGGAAAGCAAAGAAGCAACCCACTGTTTCTAGATCTTCTTTCGAGGCTGAGTACCGGGCATTGGCATATGCTTCATGTGAACTTGAATGGCTTACTTTCCTCTTGCGTGATCTTCATCTTCAGAGCATCAAGACACCTGTGTTTTACTGTGACAACAAAAGCGCACTTCATATAGCCTCCAACCCTGTGTTCCATGAACGCACAAAACACATTGACATTGATTGTCACGTGGTGCGTGAGAGAGCTACCTCTGGTCTTTTAAAGCTGCTGCTTGTGCCTTCCTCTGATCAGTTAGCTGAGTTGTTAACAAAGTCTTTGTTGCCCAAGCTGTTCCTGAAGAATCTTTCCAAGCTGGGTTTGGTTGATTCCTACCAACCTTCAGCTTGCAGGGGGTAACACAAGATAAGAAGAAGAAACAGGCCCAAAATTCTAGTCCACTGGATCAGGCCCATGGACCATAACTCTGCATCTCAACACTCCCGCGTTATCTTTCCTTTTCGCTTTCTAGTATAAATAAAGCTCTATTGTATTCAGTTATTTTTTGAATCAATGAGATAAACTTTTCCCTCTCTTGAATTCTATTTCTCATGCTCTGTATTTCTCCTTCAATCAATGGAGTTTTTAGTTACTGTTGCTTTGATTTCAGTTTCTGTTATGCCTTTTATAACCGTAAGAGTATACACACACGCTTTGCAGAAGAGGCTTGATTGTGAGTGTTGAGGAATTATAGGACCCAACTCTGAAATAATTGTCTACAGGTTCAGGAACATTGCTACTTGTTTCATAACCAAACACATTGGAACACGATACATAGAAATGAAGAGAACATAAACTAATTCACAACTTTTAGTCTTCGATGTTAGGAATCCCAAATTAGCAGCTGAAGATGAAGCAGTTCTAAAATGTGAGACAGATTAATGATTAACACATTCATACAAGTTCCAAGATAGGGCAGCTTCCAAGGGGAGAAATTATCAGGTAACTGGAAGCTTCGAGGAATATTGACTCCCAATAGTTCAGACATCAATTCATCCAGATTTCCACTTCAAATTGACGGTCACCATTGTTATTTGGGGCCAAAAGTTAGAACCAATTCATCAGGCGCCACTAGCATATAATCGGGTCCATTCCTTTGCTGCAGATTCAAATGCCCATTTTAATAAGAAAGTATGCATGTCACAAGTTTGATGCCATCATTACCAACTAATTTTTTATGTAGAAGTCACGCAAGGATACATACCTGTTTCAACAGCCTCAGCCTCATTAGACTTCCAATGCTTAGCAATGTTTTCCGAAAGTGGATCATCTGGGTTTGGTGCACTCAGAAGAGCTTGAATGCTAAAAAGAGCCAACAAATTTATATAATCAGAGTACCTAATCTTTCGAACTAAGAGCAGGTTAATTAAATAGTTTATATTGACATGCCTCGCAGCAGTCTGTGGCATTCTGTTAGGCCCAACCAGGAGGCGTGCTCAAAACTAAGATGGCAAGGAAAGTGTACCAAACAAAATGTGAAATTCTTCCCTACCGAGTGATTATGATAATTTTAAAAATGTTCATTTTCCAGACTTGAGAATTTGAAGACATGCCTATTTGTGTTTCTCTACTTATGTACCATCACATGTTCTAGGAAAACTCAACATTAATGTAAAGAATGTAACACCAAATACAATTAGTTCTGTCACATTTATTCAGGAAATAAATAGGTCAAAAAACATACGACATCCAGTAGCAAAAAAGATAAATTATACCTCAAAAGAACAGTGCGTATCTGAAGGGCAGGACTCCACTTATCTTTCAAAATATCAAGACATATCCTGCCAAGCTAAATTAAAAAAAAAAAAAAAAAAAAAAAAAAAAAAAATTATAAGAGAAAAATAACTACTGAAGAAGAACTGAGACCTTGCGGAAGGCAAAACACACCTTATCAATGTTTGGATGATATATTTTTGTCAGAAACCTAACCTGCAAAAAGCAATGAACATTTAAGTCCATTGAGAAGGTATCAAACCTTAATTAGCCAATAAAATGAGAAAACTGAACAATCAAATGATTGAGATAGATACAGTGTAAAAAAAATCCCTTAAAAAGGAGAAAGGACACTCAAGAAACTTGGAAAATTCAAATGCCAATCTGATATGGAAGAGCAGCCAGAGACACTGAAATTAGTAATGGCCTCAATATGCTAATAGTTATATGTACCCTAGTTCTATATATTAAAGAAATCTAGCAAATTGCAACAATATCTCAGATCCCATAGGAAAGTTGAACACTACAACACCCTAACAAAAAAGACATTCAATAATGTTTATCAGTTCCAAGTTTCGACTGCATCAAAGGAAAGTCAGAGTGGAGCAGAAACATATTCAACTAATTGCATCGGGGTCCTATCCTATTAGCCCTCAAATACCAAAAACGTAAAAAAAAAATAAAAAAAAAACACTAAAAAAAGAGATTTACAAAACATCTTAAATTAGAAATTACAAGCAATCATACAAATATAAATTTTTAAAATTTAGTTTAATTTCTTTTTGGTATATAAGAATTCAGCAGAAACTTAACACCAAAAGAATACAATGCTGTCATTGGACAGTGTAATTTAAAAGTACCTTTGGGGCAGCCATTGGATATTCTTCTGGCAAAAATAATTCTAACTTAAAAACTCCTCCTAGCAATATAAACATGAAAGCATATATATTAGTAAAATCATGATGGATTATTTCGAGTGGGGGAAAAAAACAGAATTATAAGTATCAGCACCATTACTAATATTAAAAGTATACAAAACAATAACTGTCCATTCCTGCACTTCCAAAAATAAAATCAAGAAAGAAGGAACTAACATCGGATCTAAGAAAGCATTTCCATGTATAGCCCACCATGCAAAGAAAAAACTTTAATGCTTTCTTTCAACATCACGAATATAGCTAATCATGTTCAGAATATAGGCAATATAAAGCAAACTACCCTTCCTCAACTGGTAATCCATAGTTTTGTATTATTTTCCCTTTTATATTATTTTGGCAAGGAACATAGATAAGAAATTCAAGATTCTTAAAAATCGCAACGAGGAATGGTCAAGCAGAACAAAAGTTATCATACATACTACAGGTGGGTTCTGTGGTGAACAAGTATTATAGGTGTTACCGCGGTGGACAACTTGTCTTTTAAATCTCAATCGTTAGATTAAGTAAACCCACGAGATTTTATCATGATCTAGCTGCACCGAATTCCACCGTCTCACCTCTTTTGATCTCTCTCCACTGCACCATTTGACTCCCGGTTGCCTCACTCAGTGGTTCTCCGGCACCGGACCACCGCGAATGCCCATCGTTACCTCGATCTCGCGGTTTTGCAACATCAATGTCGCGGACAACCGCGAATGCCAATCGTTACCTCTGCCTCCACTACCGGCCCTCTTTCTTCTCCCTTCTCTTGTTCTTTCTCCCTCAAGCATCGATGAGAGCCAGGAGATAAATGGAAAGCCAGACATTGAAGCCAGGGAGAAAAACGCACCTCTGGAATCGGCAAAGTGTTGTTCCAGTTGTGATTCCAACAAAAGTGTCGATTTTAGCCCCAAAATGCATCGAAAACCCAAATCCCAGATGTTGATTTGATAAGATCCAACATGCTTTCCAAATTAGTCAGGCGAATCTTCCAGCTTCGAAACGTAGCAGCAGCAACCCGCGTCAATTGCTGCTCTTCGACCTCGTCTTCGCGTCAATGGCAGCGCTGGGAGAAGCCCCAGTGAAGAGAGGAGGAGACAACGAGACAAAGGCATGACGACGTCGTGATCGGAGGCCGAGACTGGGAGGTGGCTCTGCCACTGGTGTTGGATTGGGAGGCAAAACCTCTGGCTCTGGCTCCAAATACAGTGGGCGGAGCTCCATGGCTGGCAGTCGAACAGGGGCAAACTGGCGATAAAGCAGAGTTGAGGTACGGAAGGAGAAAGGAGAGAGAGCGGGTGATATGGTGTGGATGGATCATGGTAAGATTTGGTAGACTATTTGATCTAATGGTAAAAATTAATTGTGCACCGTGGTACTACCTATTACACTTGTTCACAGTAGAACCTGCCACATATCACATACCCTTAAAAGCCAAAGTTACTAAACCTTGCAGCTACATAACCCCTGAAGAATATCTTCTAATAATAAAGAGATGCAAGCAGAAAAGCAAATTCATCGTTTTGCATTGTATCATGTTTAAACCTCTACTCTCAAATTCAACAGCAATGCATGTAATGATATCAAAGGGAGCAAAATTACCATGAACATACAATAATAACTAGTTATTATGATGTAGAGGAGACCCTTTCTAAAACTCAAACTTGTAAGGCGGGAGAGCCTACATTGCAAAATGGAGTTCTTGGTCTCACCCAGCCAGTTTGGGACACATGCTCCTGCGTCATATTCCAGCTGCATATTGCATTTCTTTTTTTTTCTTTATATATTCATAATATTCATAATACAGTAACTGCTTTAAAAGGACAAGCAATCAAAACTCTGATAGGGCAGACATAGTTGAGGACAGTTTCTTATATTACCAGTTTCCACATTGCAACATTTGAGGATATTGTTATGAAAGAATAGAAGGGAAAATAAGTTGGGGACAGTTAGAGTAATTGGCTAGTTAGTTAGATAAGATGGGGTTGAAGGGCAGAGATCTCATTCAGATTTGTTAGCAATGCAAACAGAGCAGTGGCTCAGGTGGAAGGGTTCACTTGGAGGAGAGATTGATCTCCTAGTTTTAGTCTTCGATAAAATTGTTCTTTTTATTGTTCCTAAAAATTTCCCATTTCTCTTACCTGGGTTCCTAACAGTCGCACATAGTGCACCCAGAAAACTATCAGCAACCTTCTATACAACAAAGCCACATGTAGATTAATACTTAATAGTCTTGCTTGGCATTGGCCAAACCCAACCCATGTTTGACAATTGACACCTTCTGTGTGCAATTTTTATGTTTCAAATCTTGTTTGGCTATTTTTAATTCGAATCAAGTTTGGCCATGAACATGGGTTTGAAGAGAAGCAACATTTACTTGCTTTTTACGTTGCGGTTTTGGAATATTAGAGAGAACAATAATTTTACACATAAATCACTTTTCAGATAAAGGTGTCCAAAACATAAATTACTTCACTTCAAATCCATTTTTACCAAAATTAATCTTACAAAATCAAGATAATCCAAAATCCAGTCTGCAATGCTTACGCAAACACACTAAAACAATCAGATATATAATAAAATGTAACAGAATGAAATTTTCACAGCAAAAAATAATTTCCAAAATACTTTTAACTGTAAATAAAAATTGTTTACAACAAGGCTCCATGTATTTCCTAGTTCTTAAACATGCCCAAATAATATGGAAATTCATTCGACAATATCATAAAATATTGTTTAAACAGTGACAATATATTATCAACCATTTTAAGGAAGCATGATCATGCTGTTGAACTCAACACTACCTTCATAAGGTGATTGGGTTGGTCCAAGGATCATCACATTGAAATGTCGCATATTGTCTTCTGAAGGGGAAGCACTAATTCCAGGTGCTGCAATAGCAAATCGTCATAACATTAGAGACTGACGGGGTCGAATAAAAATAAAAGGGATAACATAACAACCCTTGCATCATAATTTGAATTATTAAATCACCATGGTAATAACATTTAAGGTATCTCAGAAGACACAAATTACATGGACAAGCACTACTAAGTCGGCTGAGGGAGAGCCTCAAAAGCACTAAATTCACGGTAGAAATTTTCAAATAATAAATAAAGCAACAAAGGGAAAGTGGGAATAACAAGTTACCTGGCTCGCTGAGCAGACGCTGCGTTTCCTGTTTATTTACAAAAAAAAAAAAAAAAAAAAAAAAAAGAGTGATCAGAACATTCAGAGATCAAAATTCAAATATACATAATTTACCAAAAAAAAAAAAAAAAAAAAACGCATAACTACAATTTGCTCGCAACGAAGATCAAAAGCAAAAGGGAAGTTGAATTCCCAATGTTTAACAACTAAGATTCTTCTTTTCATTTTCCCCTTGTACAGCAGAGTTTAAGCAATCTTGGCATCCACCAAAAATTGACTGCACAGTTCATCGTTGAAAACACGCTCTTCGCCAACAAGATAATGGCGCACAATTGAGAGCCAGTAAACCATGACCTGATTTCGAGTTTCTTTCGTTTTCTGAGCATCCAAACAAATCGATCGGAGAAATTGAAATTGAGATTTCAACAAGGAAATGGATACAAACCTTGATGATTCTTCGAGGGAGGTTACTGTTCGCCATTATCGAGTTCGATTGCAAAGCACGCAATAGGGTTTTTAGAGAGAGAAAGAGAGTTTCTCTCACTAATAATACAAATGTCCAAGGCTGGGTTTGACTGAAAATTTGTGAACTTGAAAGCATTTCTTTGCTGGGCGGTATCTAACCTGCACCACCTCTATAGGTGGTGCATGGTACACTAATCTGTTTCTATTTTGGGACGTGGATTTTACAATTTTGGACTCCATCTAAGTGCCACCTGTTTTAGTTGGGGTTAAATTTGTAATTTTGGGATACCAAATCACAGGTTAAGATATTAAAATTTCAAAACTTTTCTTAACCATTCTCTTTCAATTTTAGCATCCGTTAGGATGTGGATTTTACAATTTTGGACATTCCATCTAAGTGTCATTGAAGTAATACAGTGAAATTTTGTACTGTTCCATTGAAGTAATACAATGAAATTATCTCAGCTTCCTCGTACTTCCTTTTCTATCTTACTCTGACCTTACATTGGTGCTTTCATCTACCACCATGGCAGACAATACTCGAATGAAGGATCTCCAAGCCGAGATGAAAACGATTTCTGCTACCTTGCAGAGAATTCTTGATGACAACGCGTCGCGGGATGCTCGTTTTGACCGTTTGGAATCACAACTGGGTTCCTTACAGCTCTCAACGGCTCTCAACGGTGGTCCGAACTCACACCATTCTTCACCAGCTCAACCATTTCATGTCAGAAACGTGAAGCTTGATTTCCCCTGTTTTGACGGCACTGATGTAACACATTGGATCTTCAAGGCGGAACAGTTCTTTGATTAATACGCCACCCCCGACACTCATCGTCTCACCATCGCCGCGGTTCACCTTGAAAAGGTCATGGTGCCTTGGTTCCAAATGATGGCTCGTAATAACCATTTCCAGTCGTGGGTTGCGTTCACCAGAGCTTTGGAGATGGAATTTGGCCCTTCACCATACGATACTCCTCGTTCCGTTCTATTCAAGCGGGCTCACACATCCTCTGTAAGTGAATCTTATTTGGAATTTACAACTTTAGCAAACAGGGCCAGTGGTATCAGCCCTGATGCCTTGCTCAATTTATTCATCAGTGGCCTCAAGCCAGATCTCAAGCGAGATGTGTTGTCCCAGTCACCTCACTCTATCCCCAAAGCCCTTCCCCTAGCCAAACTCTTTGAAGAGAAATACTCTCCCAAACCCATCCCGGTTTTCTCTGCTCGCCCCTCCCACTACTCACAATCAACAAACCCTACAAAACCTGCCTCCCTTCCATCGTTGCTACCCACCCCATCCATCAAACCCTCTTCGTATCCCCCAAAACCCTACAATGTCAAAAAAAATCACCCCGGCTGAAATGCAGCTATGCAAAGACAATGGTTTTTGCTACTACTATGACGAAAAATTCTCTATGAGCCACAAATGCCCAAACTGCCATTTCTTACTGATGCAAGTGGATGAGGAGGAGACCAACCTTAAGGTGCCCAAACCTACTGATATGCCTCCTCCCGAGTCATCCGAGCCAACCTCTGAACACCACCTCTCTTTCAATGCTTTTAAAGGATCTCACGGTGTTGGTACCATGCGCTTCTAGGGCCACATTCAGAGTCATCCGAGCCAACCTCTGAACACCACCTCTCTTTCAATGCTTTTAAAGGATTGCACGGTGTTGGTACCATGCGCTTCTAGGGCCACATTCAGGGTGTTAATGTTCAGATATTGTTGGATAGCAACAGCTCCAACAACTTCCTTCAGCCACGGATTGCTCATTGTTTAAAATTGCCAGTCCAGGCTACTGAACAATTCAGAGTGCTTGTGGGAAATGGTAACACTCTCATAGCTGAGGGTTACATAAGCGATTTGCAGGTTTCAGTGCAAGGACAGGTTCTTACTTTACCTGTATATCTTCTTCCTATCTCTAGGGCTGACTTAGTTTTGGGAGCACCTTGGTTGGCAACCTTAGGAGCTCATATTCTATTTGAAAGACAAGTTTGTTACCTTACATGGGGGAGCAAATTGGTTTACCAGGGGCTGCACAGTATCACCACATCAGAAGATTGAGTTACACTAACTCAATAGATGAATCTTTTACTCTCCAATTTCAACATATTCAAGCCAATTCTACAGCTACTGTAACACTCCCAAATGACTTGGACCCAGCATTAGTTGTTCTCCTCACGGCTTATGCAGATGTGTTTGCTGAGATGATGGGCCTCCCTCCTCCTAGGGACCAAGATCATGCCATTCCCTTGCTAGAAGGCAACAACCCCATCAAGGTAAAACCATATCGCTACCCTCTTAATCAGAAAACAGAAATTGAAAATATGGTTCATGAAATGTTAGCTCAAGGCATTATTCAACCTACTACTAGTCCTTTTTCTTCCCCTGTTTTGTTGGTTAAGAAAAAAGATGGTACATAGCATTTTTGCATTGATTATCGTGCCTTGAATGCAATTACTATTAAAGACAGTTTTCCTATACCAACTATGGATGAGTTATTGGATGAATTGTTTGGTGCTTCTTATTTCTCTAAGCTTGATTTGCGTTCGGGTTATCACCAAATTTTGGTTAAACCCGAAGATAGGGACAAGACTGCTTTTGGGACTCACCAAGGATTGTATGAATGGCTTGTCATGCCATTTGGCCAATCATTTCAAAGTTTGATGAATCAAGTTTTTAAGGAGAACCTTAGAAAATCTGTCTTAGTATTTTTTGATGATATTTTGGTGTACAACCCCTCTTGGACCAGCCACTTAATTCACCTTGAAGAGGTCTTAAGTCTGCTAAGACAGCATTCATTGTTGCAAAACTTTCTAAATGCTCTTTTGGCCTTACTAAGGTGGACTACTTAGGCCACACAATTTCAGGTCTCGGTGTAGCTATGGATGATGCAAAAGTCAGGGCTGTGTTGGACTGGCCCATTCCTACCTCTCTTAAACAATTAAGAGGTTTTCTTGGTTTAACTGGGTATTATAGAAGATGCATCCAAAGTTATGCAGCTATCGCCTCTCCTTTAACTGTTTTGCTCAAAAAGGACTCTTTCTTTTGGAATCCTCAAGCCACTGCAGCTTTTCAGGATCTTAAGAATGGCATTACTCAAGCACCAGTATTGTCACTACCTGATTTTTCTCAGCCATTTATACTTGAGACAGATGCTTCGGGTTCGGGAGTTGGTGCAATCCTTAGTCAAGCTAAGCACCCAATAGCTTATTTTTCCAAGAAATTGAGTCCCAAAATGCAGAAGCAATCCGCATATGTCAGAGAATTATATGCCATCACTGAGGCCATGGCAAGGTTCAGACATTATCTACTATGTCATCGCTTCATCATTAAGACTGACCAAAAGAGTCTTACGGTACTCACTGAGCAAACAATTCATACTCTTGAACAGCAATTTTGGTTGCACAAATTCTTGGGGTACGACTTTTCCATTGAATATAAACCTGGGGGGATAATATAGCAGCTGATGCATTATCTAGATCCTTTTTTATGGTTGTTTCAAGTCCAAATCACTTGTTTCTGCAACAGATTTTTGCTGCTATTGAAGCAGACCAGCAACTTGCTGCTATCAAGGCATCATGTCTCCAGGGGACTTGCTCTGATCCTAATTATCAGATTAGGAACAATATGTTGTTCTGAAAAGCTAAATTGGTAGTCCCTTCAAATGCTGATTTAATTCAGCTCATTCTTTAAGAGTTCCACTCCTCTCCCATTGGAGGACATGTGGGCATCAAAAGAACTAAGGCCCGAATTGTAGCACAATTTTTTTGGCCCACCATGTCTTAGGACATCAAACTTTTTGTCTCTCAATGTCTCATTTGTTAGCAAGCCAAGGTATCCAATGCTCTCCCTGCGGGATTATTACAACCATTACCTATTCCCTCTCAAATTTGGGAAGATGTTGTTATGGATTTCATCAATGGCCTTCTATCTTCCAATGGATACACTGTCATTATGGTGGTAGTGGATCGGTTGTCCAAATATAGTCATTTTGCTGCCCTCAAAACTGACTATATCAGTTTGAAAGTGACTGAGTTGTTTATCAGCTGCATTGTAAAGCTTCATGGATTCCCTAAAAGCATTGTCTCGGATCGAGATAAGGTTTTCACTAGCAAATTTTGGCAACACTTATTCAAGTTAAGTGGCACCACCTTGGCAATGAGTTCCTCCTATCACCCGCAATTCAATGGACAATCCGAAGTTATTAATAAATGTCTGGAACTCTATTTAAGATGTTTTAGAGGAGACAACCCGAAATCTTGGGCTAGATTGTTGTCTTGGCTGAATTTTGGCATAATTCTTCATTCCACACTAGCATTGGCATAACTCCCTTTAAGGCAGTCTATGGGAGAGAACCACCTATGCTCATTAAATATACACAAGCTGCCACTGATCCTCCATCATTGCAAGACTTACTGACCGAGAGAGACTCAGTTTTGCTGCAGCTGAAATCCAACTTAGCCAAAGCTCAACAATTCATGAAGAAGTATGACGATTCCAAAAGAAGATTTTGTGAATTTAACATTGGTGATATGGTCCTAGTTAAGTTACAACTTTATAGGCAGCATTCAATTGCCTTGCATAAGAATCAAAAGCTGGGTTTGAGATATTTTGGGCCTTTTCCTGCGTTGGAACAAATTGGCTCGGTGGCTTACAAGTTGTTGCTTCCTCCTTCAGCAAAATTCATCTAGTGTTCCATGTCTCATTGCTGAAACCTTGCAAAGGGGATCACTCTTCTCAATATGTTCCTCTTCCTCTATGTACTAATGATCAAGGTCCCTTAGTGATGCCATTAGCCATTTTGCAGTCCAGAACAGTGCTAAAAAATGCTCATCCAATCCAACAAGTGCTGGTGTAGTGGGTTGTGTTACCAAAAGAAGAGGTCACTTGGGAAGATTGGGGTGCTTTTTCAGTTGCATATCCAAGCCTCAACCTCGAGGACAACTTCAATGGGGGAAGTGATGCTATGATTGAAAATGAATTAGCTGGCAAGGAATCAATGGCAAACGAATCAGTGAACACAAAAGGTCAAATAGCAACCGAATTAGGACAGATGGCAAATGATCCACACATTCAGGAATTGGGTAGAGGCAAGAGAGAGAAGAAGGCCAACAGAAAATATTCCACAGGAATTGTGTGATAAAAGGACAGGCTGAGCAAATGATTGGATGTGAAGAATTTTAGAAGATCCTCTGTACCTCCCTCTCTGCTTCTTCTACCTCAGTCTCCTTTTTCTATCTAGCATTTGTACTTCTTTTCCTTGAAATGGACATGTTTCCATATCAGTAAAATAACACTTGTAATTTCCTGTTGTACTGTTCCATTGAAGTAATACAGTGAATTTATATCAGCTTCCTCGTACTTCCTTTTCTATCTTACTCTGACCTTACAGAGACTAGGTGTCCCCTTCTGATAGCAAGAAATAGAACTATAGAGTCAGAGCCATGATGCTTGAAGGACGTCATACCCAAGTGATATATATTTGCATATCTCGTAATACCTAATGATGCATAATAACTGAATGTTCCATATCTCGTAATACTTGATAACCAAATGATGCATATCTTTTAATACGTGAATGGGCGTTTTAAAGACGTAGTTAAAAGCATATCCTATAATACCCGAGTGATTGATGCATGCGAGAAGGACGTGGTCAGCCCCAGTCACTCAATGTTGGCTTTGTCTCTGGTTGCAGGAAGGGTAGAAGGAGAGTTTAAGGGGATGAAAGTGTTTTGGTATTTTTCAGATGGGGAGGGAGGTGCTTTGAACAAAGTGTAACAGTCTGGGCCGCCACCCATTTTGGGCCGTACCACAGCTGCCCGACCCATTGACCACATGGCCCCAGCCCAGCATACACTGACTCTGGTCCATGCACCCCAGCGTCCGGTTAACTCACAGGACTTCAGGATTCCCTTAAATCCTGTTTTTGCCTCCGTGGGGGTTCGTCCCATGCCCAAAGGGATAAAGGCTTTTAAGAAGCACCCCCACTACCTTTGGTAGTGGGGGTGCTTCTTAAAAGCCTTTATCCCTTTGGGCATGGGACGAACCCCCACGAGGCAAAAACAGATTTAGTGGAATCAAGTCCCGTGAGTTAACCGGACGCCGTGCATGGACCAGTAGTCGGACTGGTCAGCCATGTGGTCGCGGGTCGCAGGCAATGGTACGGCCCAAAATGGGTGGCGGCCCAGACTGCTACAATAAAAGGCGCCTTTTTTGTAACGCACAGACCCCCTGCCTACCGGCCCAATGACCATTGCCCAAAGGCCTCAGCAGTGGCTGCCACGCACTCACAATCTTCACCAATCCCTTAATTGGTGTTTTTGCCTCCGTGGGGGTTCGATCCCATGCCCAAAGGGATAAAGGCTTTTAAGAAGCACCCCCACTACCACTTGACCAATAATGTAACACCCGTAATTCAATTTTACTCGAAATAATGAAGATTTACATAAATGGCTCAAAGTTGACAATACGTTAAACTTGATAATTAAATTACAAGTCCAAACTCCACGCATAGTCAATAATGTAAGAGTTAGATTACAACTTTGTAATCGTTATATACTTGGAAGCACAAAATACAACAACAAGGTTCTTCTTGCAAAATGATAGAGGAGTCTATACCCTTCCAAACTACACAGTATAACTAAATGAAAATCAAGCCTCCATTTCGCTTGATCACTTTTCGAATCCTGGAAATCTGAAAAATACAATAGAAAAGAGTGAGATAAAAATCTCAGTGAGTTCTCCCCCATGAACCCCTCACCACCTCAGTTCCCAATACAACGTTATAAAGGAAATTCACAATATTGTCACAATCTAATAAGCAATCAAGATTGCACAATGAATCCAAAGGAGTATAAAATAAACTCTCAGTGGACTTCCTCAATAAATAATACACAATGAGTCCAAGAAAGTATAGCAGTGACTTTCCATGGAGCCCCTCAATAAACATTACACAATGAGTCCAAGAAAGTATTGCAATTACTTTTCATGGAGCTCTTCAATAAACAATACACAATGAGTTCATAACACATCATAAGGTTTACGCACATTAAGGGTTTAAAACACTTAGAAACCAGTGTTCGTGAACTTAGAAGTGAAATTACACATTTATGTTACAAATTGGGGGACAGTTGGTGTTCAGTTTTCTGAACCCCCTAGTTTGTAGCTCAAAACTGCACTAATTGGTTGGATATTTTCTAAATTAAAAATCAGATTTGGAAACTAGACATCCTAAGCTTTCCAACGAGTGGTCATATGCTCAATTCCGACTTCGTTTGATATTTTAATAAAATCCCCAAAGTTGACGTACTGCAGAGTTGCGCACCGCGCGCAAATAGTAGCGCATCACGCGCATTTTTGCGAGCTGCCCCTGTTTCTATGCGCGTCGCGCGCACTTGTACTTTGGCGTCACGCGTGCATTTTTCTATTTTGGCTCAGAATGCTGCGGCGTCGCGCAAGACTTGTGGCGCATCACGCAAACGTGCAGGATTATGCGAGAAATGTGTTTTTCTCGCATATTTCTAACTTCCAACTCACTTTCTCCTCAATCCCAACCAACAACAATCAAGCTTAAGACTTAAAATCAAGCATATGACTGATCCATAAGATTAAAAACAACCTATAACACATAAAACACAATCCATCATGCTTCAACATATCATATACATCAAAGCATCAACTTAAGCATATTCCTTCTTACCCAAACCCATTCATGTATTTCAACCATTTCCAACTTAGAAATCAAGAAGACACACAAATGAGGCTAAAAAGGAAAACCCTAAGTGGTGGGTCTTATGGGTTGCCCAACCTCTAAGTGTGAAGAACTCACTTTTGGCTCAAAGAGATGAGCTAGGAAGCTTGAAGACTTGAGATCCTCTCCTCCTCTTCTTCTTCAAATTCGAGCTTCTCTCCCAATGGTCTAGAGCAGCTCCAAATCTTCAATGTAGCTCCAAATACTCAGTTCCAAATGCTTAAAAGCAAGAAAGGATGAAGGAAGCACCAATTCTGCTCTTTTCCTCCCCCCCCCAAAACCAAAACCCTAGCTCTCCACCTTCTTCCTCTTCTTTCCTTGTTCAGAAAAATTGAGAGAGAGAGTAGAAAATAGGGCTAGATGTCGTGGGTGAGGAGAGGAAAGGGAGAAGGAAAATGTGGCTTGACCAAATTACCCTTCCTTCAATCACTTAACTACACTACACCTTGCTACTCACACCCCCAATATTTCTAAATGTTGTCCCCTATTTCAATTACTTAACAATCAATTTAGAGCATTTTAAAGCCTAAATTAGTTTAATTAAATAATTAAATTAGGCGGGATATTACACTACTACCCACCTATTAAATTTTTTGTCCTAAAAAATGAAACAAGGTACATACCTATTGAAATAGATACGGGTAGTGAGTTCGCATTTCCTCCTCGGTTTCCCAAGTAGCCTCCTCAGTAGATCCCTCCCGGATGATCTTGACCAAGGGAATGTCCTTATTCCTTAACAACCTCTTGAGGTCACGGTCCACAACTTGTACCGGCATAAGTTGGTATGTCAAATCTGATCTCAGTTGTATCGACTCATGATCCAAGGGTTGACAAGGATCAGGAATGTACTTTTTAAGCTGAGACACATGGAACACATTGTGTAGACTTGACAGAGATGGAGGTAGAGCGATTTGATAAGCAACAGGACCGACTCTTTGAAGGATTTCAAAGGGACCAATATAACGAGGACAAAGCTTTTTAGCTCGGAGTGCCCTACCAATGCCTATCGTAGGAGTGACCCTTAGGAACACATGTTCTCCCTCTTCAAATTCAAGAGGTTTCTTTCTCTCATCGGCATAGCTCTTCTGCCTACTTTGAGCAATCTTTAACCTGTCCCTAATCTTCCAGATTTGATCCAGTAGTTTCTGAATTAGGTCCGTCCTAACAATCTTTTTTCACCTACCTCAAACCAACACAGAGGAGTTCTACACTTGCGACCGTAGAGTGCCTCATACGGCGCCATGCCTATGCTAGAGTGATAGCTATTGTTGTAAGCGAATTCAATGAGAGCCAAATGCTCATCCCAACTCCCTCCATCATCTAACACGCATGCTCTAAGCATATCCTCTAGGGTTTGGATAGTACGCTCTGTCTGACCATCCGTCTGTGGATGATAAGAGGTGCTAAGGCTTAACCTTGTGCCTAAGGCCTGCTGGAAATGCTTCCAAAATCGGGAGGTGAATTTAGGATCTCTATCAGAGACAATGCTAGTGGGTACTCCATGGAGTTTAACAATTTCTCTAATATATATCCTTGCTAACCTCGCCGTGTTGTAAGTGGACTTGATTGGGAGAAAATGGGCAGATTTAGTTAGCCTGTCAACAATGACCCAAATGGAGTCATACCCAGACCGTGTGTGGGGCAAACCCGCCACGAAGTCCATGGATATGCCCTCCCATTTCCATTCTGGAATTTCTAGAGGTTGAAGTAAACCGGAGGGTCTTTGGTGCTCTATTTTAGTTTTTTGACATACCAAACATTGAGCAACAAACTCACCTATGTCATTTTTCATTCCCGGCCACCAATACCTTTGCCTAAGGTCATGATACATCTTGGTAGAACCAGGGTGTACCGAGAATCCACTCTTATGGGCTTCTACAAGAATTTGACTCTTGAGTGCCACATCTTTTGGAACACAAATCCTTTGATTGAAAAGGATCATACCATCATCAGATTCGGAGAATCCATAGTGATGTCTCCTAGCTTGCAATTCTGCATCCAAAGCTTGAGCATTCCTAATCTGGTCTCTAAAACCACTGATAACTCTTAGAAATAAGAGTTATTTATGCTTTTATGGCTATGAATCGTGTGAGTTTAAGAGTAATTTAGATCCTTTAATTATTAGAATTGTGTAAATAATGGGATTTCCCTTGCTTGGAGCTGTTTAAGGCACTTTGGTGCTTTTGTGAGCATTTTGATGTGTTTTGACATTGTACAGGATTTTTATGAGAATTGCTCAGTGCCAAGTCTGGTGCCATGCCACTCCTTTGTGTTGATAATGACCCATGTTCTTCTTTGCAGCGTTTTTAATTCATTAGAGCTGAAGGAAAGGACGTTGTCCTTTAGTGCAAGGCTGCAGCGTGTACTTTTGGTGGTCCCTCCTGTCATACTACAATTTCTCTCAGCTCACTACAGGATAAAAGCTCTCATTTTTGGGCCCAAAGGCAACACCTTTATGGAGATCCACAATGTTAGCCCATTTAAGGAAGAGCCTATATAAAGACAATGACCTAATTTAAGAATAGAGGCTGGTGCAAGGGCTGTGCCCTAGATGAGAATTCGTTTTTATTCCTCTGGACAGCAGCTGCCATCCTCAACATCACCTTCATCCATCATTCTTCATTTCCATATCCCTTCCATACACCATTTTTATGAGAAAAACATGCTGAAAAACATGGAGGCTGAACCAATCTCAGACATAGCAAGGAAATGCAGCAACAAGACATTGTTGCAGTGAAGTGTTCTCTCATCTTGACAGATTTGAAGGCCTCCACGTGCTATTTTCTGCTTCTGTTTGTAAACATTTCTATCGCAGATTTACGGTGCCATGACAGCAGTTTTTGGCACCAGTTTCTGCTATTCTATGTTTTTGTTTATTATGAGCTAAATACTTTATGCTAGGATGATGTGATTTTGTATTGAATCCTTGTTGGTGAATGTCTATCAGTCTTTGCCTTTGATCCTTTGACTCATGCGCATTTATTTACAATATGCTTGACCTAAGTCCGCCAACTTTTGTTGGGTACATGTATGTTAGGTCTTTGAAAGATGGTAACATCTTTGAATTCATGAGTTAATATGAGGCGTATTAATTAAGGGACACTTTAATTAATTTTGATTAAACTAGACATAGGAAATCATCTCATAAGGTGTTCTGGGTCACACTTAGAAGACAAGGGGGAACATAATGGGGGCTTAGACATAAGGTACCCTTTACTTAACCCTGGTGAAAGTACTGAAAGGTACACACATTAGTGCCCTGCGCCCAGGTGCCAAATGGCACTGACTCATGGCACTGAAACCAACTTGGTGAAAATATGAATGAACTGAAATCCTAGTTGTTTTTCTCATATTTTTATCACATCTTTTTAATTTATTTTTACTGTCAATTGCACTTTAAATTACTGTCACCATCACCTCAAATTAATTTGTTACTTGTTACTTTGTTCTCTCATTAACTAGATTAGCCAAATTGAGAATTTGTGGAATTAACCGTAATCAATCCCCGTGGGAACGATCTTTACTTACTCTTTATTACTTGTTATGATTGTGTATACTTGCACAATTGTGTTGTTATTTCACACAACAAGTTTTTGGCGCCGTTGCTGGGGATTGAAAGTGTTGATTTCTATGAGTTTTCAATTGAGTTAATTTGGTTTAGTTGAGATTCATAGATTTTAGTGTGTTTCTTTTTAGCAGTAAAATTTTCTGTTTTGTGTTGGTGGTGTTGTCTTTGTTGTTCTTAGCATTGCTCACCTTGTTTGTTGTTTGTGAAAAAGAAAAAACCCACTCCTAGCCATGGAACAATATCATTTTGACTCTATGCAAGCAAGGAATGCTCAACCACAATATTTCAACCATGAATTTTATGGAGGTGAATATGAAAGGGGCTGTCACGAGAAAAATTTCATGTCCATGACAGTGACGAATGTTGATTATGGCATGGAAAATTTAATTTGGGAGCAAGAGTATTATCCTCAAGCTCAATTCGAAGGATCCCATGAAAGCATCTCCAACCTCAAAGATGCCTTAGCTCAATCCATTGAGGATACCAAGGTGTATAATGAAGACTTTCAAGTCTCATGCAAGAATATAGAGGCTCACCTTAAGACAATTATGGAGTTTCTAAAAGAGGAGAATTGCATTAAAGAAGTGATTGAATAAGAAGAAGAGTGTGTGGAGTCGAAAATTGAACATGATTTTGTGGAAGTAGTGGAAGAAAAACAAAAAAAGAGTGTAGTAGAAGTAGTGGCAGTAGTTGAAGAAAAACAAAAAAAGAGTGTAGTAAAAGTAGTAGAAGAAAAAGAAAAAAAGAAAAATAGTGACATGGAAAAGAAGCCAAGGGTGAGGCATAAGGAGATCCATTTGACAATTAAGACACCACCCTTGGTGATTGAAGGGAAGAGTAAAAATCAGAAGTCAGAATCTGATGTGCAGGAATCTGAACATGCTGCTGCCCAGAAAATTATGCAGAAAAATTCTGCAGAACCAGAAGTTGGTGCCATCCCAGCACCTGTTACAGCACCTGCACCAGAATTTTTTTCCCCCAAGTTTGTTCCTCAGAGTCTCCCACAAGAAGAGTTTTATGAGCTTTATGAGATGAGGAACACATATCCCAAATGCCTAGTTGTTGGGGCATGGGAACACTTGCTTCCTTATACCAAGTACATGGGATTTCTCCACAAGAAAAGGAAGCGAAAGGATGACATTTTCTTTTTGTCATATTATCCACCCTAACTTGGGTGTTGAAGAGAGAAAAAAGTCAGGCTGAGGACTTCTGCAAACCAAGCGCTACTGGGAGGCAACCCAGATTCTAATAATTTGCTTTTGCTTTTGTTTGTTTGTTTTCTTGTTTTTATGTCATTTTCATTTCAGGTGGCCGAATGAAGAGGAGAAGGTGATGTGTGCTGTGATAAGTGCTGATAAGGAGCCAATTGCCTAGCTAATGGGCAAGGTAGAGGCCAGCTAAGAAAGAAAAGTGATCGGCTTCAAGCAGGAATTTTCTCATCCTAATCTTTTATTGTTTTTCTGTAGTAAATATTTAGTATGTTTGTTTGTTTTGTTATTTGCTGAATTTTGTTTTAGTTTGTTCATAGGTTGCTTAATTTGTTGTTTTTGTGTCAACCCTTCATCTAGCATAGAACTTTTGCAGTGGGGACACTGCAAGGTACTATGTTGGGGGGCATAGTTTAGGATTGTGTTATGTTGCATTTGTAGCAGTGCTGTCCTATTTGTATGCTATTAAAAAAGATGGTTTCGGTTGACACATTGGCTAAGCTTAATGAGGAATTTGTGCTTGAATGTGTTGGAACTTTGTGCTGATTGTCAATTGATAAGAACACTGACCTTTGACACAAAACCCTTAGCTTAAGAGGAAAGAATAGGTAGCTTGTTAACTAGTTGAAGTTGAACCCCTTTTGTGAACTGAACCTTGTTGCCAAATTTGACCAATAAGGGGGTATAGGCAATTAGATAAGTTTGGGGGTATGCTCATTGTAAATATCTAAAGAATCGGCCAATGCACACACTCTATTAAATAGAAAAAGCCAAAAATATATATATAAAAAAAGAGAAGAAAATGGAATGAACCTCTTTGTTGAGTAACGGGGGAAGTTCATTATAAGTGTTGTTATTCAGTCAAAAGGAAAATAGGCAAGTCCTAGAAAAAGGCAAAAAAAAACATAGTAAAAATTGAATAAGTGTGCATTGTGCCTTGATCATTCAAGTTATGTTTGTATATTCTGATCTTATGCAGCCCCTAGTACCCAAATTGTAAGCCTATTCCCTTTTATTTGATTAGGAGGTGCAAATTAGGGACACTTTAGGGGGGAAGCTGAGATGACATTGATAGGACTATACTAGCTTTCTAATTGAGCATAAGGGGTGCACACACACACTTGGGGTTAGTGGAACAAACCAAGGAAGCATGATGCACAAAGGGATTGCTTGCAAAGTGTTAGTCTGAAAGTGTAGCCATGTGAAAACCACTCAATAAAAATTTTTCTGTTTGAATTCACTTGCTTAGTGCTGCTGCATTTGTGACAATTTTTCTGTTTTCTGCTGTTGTTCATGTGTCATTACTTGAGGACAAGCAATGGTTCAAGTTTGGGGGTGTGATAACTCTTAGAAATAAGAGTTATTTATGCTTTTATGGCTATGAATCGTGTGAGTTTAAGAGTAATTTAGATCCTTTAATTATTAGAATTGTGTAAATAATGGGATTTCCCTTGCTTGAGTCATTTAAGGCACTTTGGTGCTTTTGTGAGCATTTTGATGTGTTTTGACATTGTGCGGGATTTTTATGAGAATTGCTCGGTGCCAAGTGCAGTGCCATGCCACTAAGACCTTTGTGTTGATAATGACCCATGTTCTTCTTTGCAGCGGCGTTTTTAATTCATTAGAAATTTGAAGGAAAGGGCGTTGTCCTTTAGTGCAAGGTCTGCGGCGTGTACTTTTGGTGGTCCCTCTGTCATACTACAATTTCTCTCACTCCACTGGGACAAAAGCTCTCATTTTGGGCCCAAAGGCAACACCTTTATGGAGATCCACAATGTTAGCCCATTTAAGGAAGAGCCTATATAAAGACAATGACCTAATTTAAGAATAGAGGTGGTGCAAAGTGTGCCTAGATGAGAATTCGTTTTTATTCCTGCAGACATTTTGCCATCCTCAACATCACCTTCATCCATCATTCTTCATTTCCATATCCCTTCCATACACCATTTTTATGAGAAAAACATCTTTGAAAAACATGGAGGCTGAACCAATCTCAGACATAGCAAGGAAATGCACAGCAACAAGACATTGTTGTAGTGAAGTGTTCTCTCATCTTGACAGATTTGAAGGCCTCCACGTGCTGTTTTCTGCTTCTGTTTGTAAACATTTACGCCTGCAGATTTACGGTGCCATGGCAGCTTTTGGCACCGATTTACGCTATTCTATGTTTTTGTTTATTATGTGCTACTTTTTTTTTGCTTGGATGATGTGATTTTGTATTGAATCCTTGTTGGTGAATGTCTATCAGTCTTTGCCTTTGAACCTTTGACTCATGCGCATTTATTTACAATATGCTTGACCTAAGTCCGCCAACTTTTGTTGGGTACATGTATGTTAGGTCTTTGAAAGGTGGTAACATCTTTGAATTCATGAGTTAATATGAGGGGTATTAATTAAGGGACACTTTAATTAATTTTGATTAAACTAGACATAGGAAATCATCTCATAGGGTGTTACAGGTCACACTTAGAAGACAAGGGGAACATAATGGGGGCTTAGACATAAGGTACCCTTTACTTAACCCTGGTGAAAATCTTGAAAGGTACACACATTAGTGCCTGCGCCCAGTGCCAAATGGCAGCGACTCGTAACATTGAAACCAACTTGGTGAAAATATGAATGAACTGAAATCCTAGTTGTTTTTCTCATATTTTTATCACATATTTTTAATTTATTTTTACTGTCAATTGCACTTTAAATTACTGTCACCATCACCTCAAATTAATTTGTTACTTGTTACTTTGTTCTCTCATTAACTAGATTAGCCAAATTGAGAATTTGTGGAATTAACCGTAATCAATCCCCGTGGGAACGATCTTTACTTACTCTTTATTACTTGTTACGATTGTGTATACTTGCACAATTGTGTTGTTATTTCACACAACAACCACAAGTGATCTCCAGGTGTCCTACAATCAAACTATCCCCAGTTGTGAACATTCCTAAGTTTAAATCTCTAAAAGATTCTAACAATGCCATCTCCCTAACCATCATGGAAGAGGCATGGAGAGATTTCCGACTCAGGGCATCAGCAACTACACTTGCCTTACCCGGATGATACTTTAGATCAAAATCATAGTCCTTAAGGAACTCTACCCACCTCCTTTGCCTCATATTCAGCTCCCTTTGATCAAACAGATATTTTAAACTTTTATGATCACTGAATACTTCAAATCGGGCACCATATAAGTAATGCCGCCAAATTTTTAAGGCAAAGACTATAGCTGCAAGCTCTAGATCGTGAGTTGGATAGTTTTCCTCGTGGGGCTTCAATTGTCTAGATGCATAAGCGACTACTTGCCTATTCTGCATCAAGACACAACCCAAACCTTTTTTAGAAGCATCACTGAAAACTTCGAAACCTAAGGTCGGGTCAGGGATAATTAAAACCGGCGTACTTGTCAACCGGAACTTGAGTTCTAGGAAACTGTCCTCACAACTTTTATCCCACACAAATGGTTGTCCCTTGCGGGTCAATCGAGTCAATGGAAGAACCAATTGAGAGAATCCATGGATAAACCTTCTGCAATACCCGACAGTCCTAAGAAACTCCTAACTTCCGTGAATAAAGTGGGTCGCTCCCATTCAAGAATGGCCTCTATCTTACTAGGATCAATTGCTACTCACTTTGAGAAATGACATGACCCAAAACTTGACTTCCTGAAGCGTAACTCACACTTCTCTGGTTTTGCAAATAATCTCTTCTCCCTAAGAATGCCTAACACAATTCTAAGGTGTTCAGCGTGCTCACGGGAATCCCTAGAATATATAAGGATATCATCAATGAATACCACCACAAATCTATCAAGGTAAGGTCGAAAAATTCTAGTCATGTAATCCATGAATATTGCCGGAGCGTTTGTTAAACCAAAAGGCATCACAACATACTCGTAATGGCCGTGCAGGAGTCCTAAATGCGGTTTTAGGTATATCCTCACCTTGACTCGATTTGGTGATATCCGGACCTAAGATCAATCTTAGAGAATACCAAGCTCCCTAAGTTGGTCTAACAGTCATCAATCCTAGGAAGCGGATATTTATTCTTAATCGTAACCTTATTCAGTTGCCTATAGTCTATGCACAAACGCATCCTACCATCCTTCTTCTTGACAAGGAGAACAGGTGCTCCCCAAGGAGAAGCACTAGGCCTAATGAACCGTCTAGAAATCAAATCCTCCAATTGAACCTTAAGTTCTTGCAGTTCTAACGGGGACATCCTATACGGTGCTATAGAAATTGGACCCGCTCCTGGAGCCAACTCTATTGAGAACTCAACCTCTCTTTCAGGTGGTAAAGAAGTAACCTCATCCGAGAATATATCTAAAAATTCATTCACTATAGGAACGGTTTCTAATTCAACATCTGAAATTGAAGAGAGTAACAAAATATAACCCAAGTGTCCCTCAAATAAGCAATGGTGCAATTGAAAAACACTAGCCATCTCATTCAGACAAGCCTGAGTAGGAAAGGACTGAGTTAAGGGGAATTCTATAGTTTTTGTAAAACAATTCATAACCACTTGGTTAGCCGATAACCAATCCATACCCAGGATGATGTCCATTCCTTTTAAGGGTAGACAAACCAAATTAACCACAAACATTCTTCCTTGAATAACGATAGGACAATTCTCGCATATCAGGGAAGTGGGAATACTACCTTCCGCTGGGGTTTGGACACTCAAAGGAATAGGTAGGGAAGAAACACATAACTTTAACCTTTTCACACACTTATGAGAAATGAACGAATGAGTTGCACCGGAATCATACAATACTACTAAAGTGTGATCATGAAGCAGACATATACCTTTCATCAGATTCTCCACACCCTTTGCCTTTTTACCGCTCAAGGTATGAACACGTCCCTCCAATTGGTCATCAGGTCGGGACGCCTCCCTTGCTTTCATCTTGAGGCAATCCTTAATGAAGTGTCCTGGTTGTTGGCAGTAAAAACAGACAAGTTTCCCAGAATTGCACTCTCCCCTATGGAACTTGCCACATTTGGAACATTCCTTCGACCTGGGAGCCTCAGAAGATTGAACTTGTTTTCCTTTATCCTTGCTTTCTTTACCCTTAAAGGGTTGGGATGGCTTGCCGTCATCCTTCCTCTTTTTCCATAGGAGTTGACGTTCATCATACATTTTCTTCAAACTTTCTTCGGCTTTATACCTTTTGCGAACCAGCGAGGCAAAAGTATAAAATTCAGTTTAGGCTAAGTTATTATGAATGTCAGCCCTAAGTCCCCACATAAATTGGTTTATCTTCCATGTCTCATCCGGTGCATATTTGGCATGAGAAGAAAACCTCGCCAACTCCTCAAACTTCCTGACATACTCAGACATAGTCAGATCCCCTTGCTTAAAATGAGTGAACTCGCGTTCCTTCCGATCCTTGACCGTTTGGGGAAAATATTTCTCCAAAAAGGCTTCCTTGAAATCTTTCCATTCAATCTGTTCCTCATCTTCTTCCAAATATGCCCGTGCCCCCTCCCACCAATGGGCAGCCCCTTCAGTGAGGTAGTGTGTAACGAAGGTTACCTTTTGTTCCTCCGTACATGGCACCACTTTGAATATTCGTTCCATAGCTTCCAGCCAATGCTGAGCCTCCATAGCATCATCACTTCCAGGGAAACTCGGAGGATTAAGCTTATGAAACTTAAGAAAAGCTGAATGTGGGTCAGTTGGTTGAACAGCTGGTTGCTCAGGTGGAGGTGGTTGCGGGGCTTCTTTGTTATTCTTTGGAAAAATTGCTGCATCATATTGTTAGTGGCTTCATTTTGGGCTCTCAGAAGTTCATTCTGATCCCTCAACATTTGCATCATATCAGTCCAGCGAGCCTCCTCCGCATCTTGCCTGTGGTGTCTCCTCCTGTGCCTTCCATGTTCATCTGCCATATTCTGCATACACGGTATAAAGTATTAAGCTGATCAGACTTAATATTCCATACTAAGTACAAGAATATAGAGAGAATTTCAAGCAAAAAGGAAATCCACAATACTAAACCACAGTCCCTAATGGACTAAACCGCTCTGATACCATAATGTAACACCCGTAATTCAATTTTACTCGAAATAACGAAGATTTACATAAATGGCTCAAAGTTGACAATACGTTAAACTTGATAATTAAATTACAAGTCCAAACTCCACGCATAGTCAATAATGTAAGAGTTAGATTACAACTTTGTAATCGTTATATACTTGGAAGCACAAAATACAACAACAAGGTTCTTCTTGCAAAATGATAGAGGAGTCTATACCCTTCCAAACTACACAGTATAACTAAATGAAAATCAAGCCTCCATTTCGCTTGATCACTTTTCGAATCCTGGAAATCTGAAAAATACAATAGAAAAGAGTGAGATAAAAATCTCAGTGAGTTCTCCCCCATGAACCCCTCACCACCTCAGTTCCCAATACAACGTTATAAAGGAAATTCACAATATTGTCACAATCTAATAAGCAATCAAGATTGCACAATGAATCCAAAGGAGTATAAAATAAACTCTCAGTGGACTTCCTCAATAAATAATACACAATGAGTCCAAGAAAGTATAGCAGTGACTTTCCATGGAGCCCTCAATAAACATTACACAATGAGTCCAAGAAAGTATTGCAATTACTTTTCATGGAGCTCTTCAATAAACAATACACAATGAGTTCATAACACATCATAAGGTTTACGCACATTAAGGGTTTAAAACACTTAGAAACCAAAGTGTTCATGAACTTAGAAGTGAAATTACACATTTATGTTACAAATTGGGGGGCGATTGGTGTTCGATTTCTGAACCCCTAGCTTGTAGCTCAAAACTGCACTAATTGGTTGGATATTTTCTAAATTAAAAATCAGATTTGGAAACTAGACATCCTAAGCTTTCCAACGAGTGGTCATATGCTCAATTCGACTTCGTTTGATATTTTAATAAAATCCCCAAAGTTGACGATCTTTGCAGAGTTGCGCACGCACAAATAAGTAGCGCATCACGCCGCATTTTTGCGAAAGCTGCCCTGTTTCTATGCGCATCGCTACAAGACTTGTACTGGCGTCACGCGCATTTTTCTATTTTGGCCCTGTAACGCTGCGCGTCAGCGCTGCATGAGGCGCATCACGCGCAAACGTGCAGGATTATGCATAAATGTGTTTTTCTGCATATTTCTAACTTCCAACTCACTTTCTCCTCAATCCCAACCAACAACAATCAAGCTTAAGACTTAAAATCAAGCATATGACTGATCCATAAGATTAAAAACAACCTATAACACATAAAACACAATCCATTATGCTTCAACATATCATATACATCAAAGCATCAACTTAAGCATATTCCTTCTTACCCAAACCCATTCATGTATTTCAACCATTTCCAACTTAGAAATCAAGAAGACACACAAATGAGGCTAAAAAGGAAAACCCTAAGTGGTGGGTCTTATGGGTTGCCCAACCTCTAAGTGTGAAGAACTCACTTTTGGCTCAAAGAGATGAGCTAGGAAGCTTGAAGACTTGAGATCCTCTCCTCCTCTTCTTCTTCAAATTCGAGCTTCTCTCCCAATGGTCTAGAGCAGCTCCAAATCTTCAATGTAGCTCCAAATACTCAGTTCCAAATGCTTAAAAGCAAGAAAGGATGAAGGAAGCACCAATTCTCCTCTTCTCCTCCCCCCCAAAACCAAAACCCTAGCTCTCCACCTTCTTCCTCTTCTTTCCTTGTTCAGAAAAATTGAGAGAGGGAGTAGAAAATAGGGCTGGATGTCGTGGGTGAGGAGAGGAAAGGGAGAAGGAAAATGTGGCTTGACCAAATTACCCTTCCTTTAATCACTTAACTACACTACACCTTGCTACTCACACCCCCAATATTTCTAAATGTTGTCCCCTATTTCAATTACTTAACAATCAATTTAAAGCATTTCAAAGCCTAAATTAATTTAATTAAATAATTGAATTAGGCGGGGTGTTACACAAAGCCCTAATAAAAATCAAAGAGGCTGGATGTTATCCTATCCTATGGACTTGTATGGTAATATCGCATTTGTTTTGGACTCCATATTACATTTGCTTTTACTTATTAATATCAAAACATTTTCATCTTTATTTTGTAATTAAAAACAGTGTTATTAAACCCGGTTCGGATCGGCCAGTTGAACCGGTCCGACTGGGAACCGGAGGGGTAGACGGTTCGAGTCACAGTTCAAACCGGTTTTGCACCTAAACCGGTGCTGACATCATTAACTCGGTGTTAAACCGGTCAAACCCGGTGTCTCGTGTAACACCCATACTTTCGCGATGCGTTATTTAGCGTTAGTATAGTATGTGTTTGACGTATTAATGCTATAATAAACAATTTCTGGTTCTCTAAATAAGTGATTTAAATAAATCAAGAGCAAATTAAATTTGAGAGTTAATATGTCATATTAATTCATGGTTCGAAAAATTCTAACGAAGTTTCGTCGCGTTTCGAATCACCGGGCAGTTTTGCCGCAGATAAAATTTTAAATGAACCCCCATTTCGATGAAAATCGAATCTTAACTTGTCGTGATTATTTTTGAATGTTTGATAGTGTTTTTATTATTTATAATAAAATAATATCACGCGGTGAATTAATTTCTCGCTAAATTAATTTTCGCGATTTTATCGACGGGTAATTAATCGGTAACGCGGTTATTTGACGCCGTGTTTTGACATTCCGTAGACTCTAGAATTAGAGGGTAATCATGGGAGGGTGAGATTAGATGGGTAGGATTAGATGATGTGATTAGCATCTTTTAAAAGGTGATAGGTGTCATATTTTGTTCGATTAACCTTTATTATTTTACTAAACTATTACTAATTAATTTATTATTAGTAAGAGAGAAAAAAATGATGGAACCCCCTTATTTCAGCCCCAAACCTGAGCCCCCTCTCTCTCTCTACACTCATCATCTTCATCTTCTTCAACCTTAGAAAGAGAAGCTCCAATATTCAGCCTTAGAAAGAGAAGCTCCAAAAATCCTCCATGGTTCCAAGCTTGGTCAAGCTCCATTTCACCTCCATTCTTCCATGATTCTTGCTAGTTTTTATTCTACTCTCCATCACCCTCTACTCCTCCATTCAAACAAGGTTAAGAGCATATTTCCCTCCCCCAAAACCGTGAGCTAAGGAGAAGGAGAGGTGCTGGTACTTTTCTTTTTCCTTCTTGATTTTTATGCTTGTTTTATGTTGTTTGTTGTTTGATCATGATCAAGAGGAGATGAAACACTCTCATTCCCCTTTCTTGAACTCTAGGGCGAAACCCTAAGGGAAGAAAAGAGGGGAAATTGTGTGATCCTTAGTGAATCAAACAATTAGTTGTGTATTTGAGCTATTTGAAGTTGTAGATTGTTATTTGAGTAATAGTTTTGGAGCTAGCATGTTAAACTAGTTGTTTTATGGTTTAGACCTATTAATTAAAGAGGGGAAATGTAGGTTTTGGTTGTTGAATCATGCATCTAGTTGTTGAATTATATACTTTGGGTAGTTTAATTGCTATTGGAATTGTTATGTATGTTTAAGTAGAAGAGTTAGTAAATTATTTGTGAAAAATTGGTTCTTGAGGGACTAAAATAGCATGTAGAACTTGATTTGGTGGTCCTCTAATTATTAGCATTGTTATGGCCATGATTAAAATGTTTTGGAATCAAAAGAATTGGAAGGACTCTTTGAAACTTTTACTTTTGGAAATGTTTTTTTGTAAATGAGTTATGAAACTTAGTGAATTTGGTTTTGATCATGACTTCTCATTTGAAAGAAAAAATGCTATGGGAAATGGCACTAGTTTATTGTTTGGAAATTTGCAATTTTTTGGAAAAAATTGGAGAATGGGCCGTGAGCCCTACTAGGGTGGAAAAAGGAGAAGGAAAATTGTTGCATTTTCTTATAGCTTGTGTTAGTAATTGATGTTGTTGGAAACACTTACTTGGAAGTATGCTAATTGGGATTTGGAAAATGTTTTAGAACATGTCTTGAAATGTGCTTGAACTATGCCTTGGGTATGACTTGATGTTTTGATGCCTTGAAGTGTAACTGAATAACTTGGAAATGGTTTGTTAGATTGTAAAAGGAAAGTTTTGCAAATTTTTTTTGTTAAGAAAAAGGGGTGTGGCTGAGAGGCCATGATGTTGGAAGGAAAATTACTTGGTATGAACTTGTCTAAATGATTGAATAAATGTGTTTTTTAGGCTTTTGAAATTTATGAAAAATGGTTGGTTGAAGTTTGCTTACTTCAAGGTTTTCAAGGAATTAAGGATATGTGTTATGTTAACCTTTCAAGAAATGATTTTGACTTTAAAACCTATTTCTTTCAAGTAGCTAGTAATTAAATGCTTGAGTGAATACTTGGTTAGAAAAGGGTTAGGTTTTGAGAGCCTAAGTTTCTAGTTTAGCATATAAAATTGTGCTAAGTTTACTCGTGGTGATAGGAGTTGCGAATCCGGAGATCGTGCGACGTGGACGCGAGGCTTGTGGTACCATGCTAGCAACCAACTGTGGTAAGGGCAACTCTTAGACATGGATAAGTTTTATTATTTAATTTCAAGTCTTAAAGCGAAGAAGTCTGAGAACCTCAGGGTTCGAAGTGAGAGTCTCGTACCCCTTCGACTTTTTAGTTCTTAAAACTTTATTTATGATTATTTAGTGGGCTTGTTTGCAAGTGGTTGGTAGCTGTCCCCAACCAGCCACACTTGTATGATTGCCTCTCTGCCAACTCCACTGAGTTGCAGCGGGATGAACTGAGTTGTTGGTATCGATGCTTGATATGATGTGAATGCTTATACTGCTTATACTGTTGATCTGAGTGCATTGTGTTAAGCTTGGCATGAATATTATTTGATACGCGATTGAATAGTTATTCGAGTTGCTTCTTGAATTATCGTATGCGGCGATTTATTCATTGTTGTGAGATGTGTCGTGTCGTGACGTTTTTGAGCTTCGATCCGGATAACTTAGGATGCTAGGACCCCTTAGTTTATTCATTGTCGTATCGTGTCGTGTCGTGACGTTGTAGCGTTAAGGAACCAGAGTTGAATGTCCTAGGGTGGTCGTGGAGCCCAAAGCTACGGCTGGTATTCAGTGGATGGATCGGCGTTACTTTCCGGAATTGTCGAAAGTGTCTAGTGAGAGAGTTTGAGTCGCGTTTTGAAACCTGTGCTTTTGATTGTTCCTTGCTTTATGCTTTACTATTGCTATGTTTATTGAGAAGTTGACCCTTTCCCGTGGTGCCTTCAACCAATGATGGTTGCCCAGGTGATGACAAAGAGCGTGCTGATACCGGCGATGAGGACATCGTCGAAGATCATCTTTGATTTTCCCGACATAGAGATGCCCGCGGCGATAGAGTTCGACCCCATCTCACGTCACGTTGTTTATACAGCGGATGTTGTACAGAGCTTCCGAGAGGGTGGTATAGTAGTGAGATAGGAGACTTCGCGGCGCACAGTGAGCTTCCTGATTCGGACGATGCAAGTAGTGGACGCCTGGCGTGCTATTCAGATAGAGAGGACTATGCCAGCATCATCTTCTTTGCCAGAGGGACCTCTCGAGATCCCGAGGTGCACTGCTTCCCGACTTGCTTCCCGAGGACGAGGACGAGGACCGAGGGTTCGATGGACCGCTCGTAAGAGCGTGATCAGACGAGGGACTACAGGAATATCTATTTCCAGGGCAGCTGTTATTCAGAGTTCTCCAGCAGGATCTAAGCCCGAGGCAGAGCCAGTTTCTCCCATGTTATTCAGGACCCCTACCCCACTGGGACACCTCTCACCCGTCTGCAGAGAGTGTGGTGAGGCTGGGTGTAGCAGCGCGGGATTCTTGGAGGACGTGCCGGAAGGTGTGCCTGCAACGACACCTTTTATCGATTTGACTGGAGAGGACCCGATGGACAACGATGAGGAGGAGGAGGATCCATTTGAGGATCCGGATAGTTACCTGTAGTTGTCGTGTTGTCTGACTGTCTGCTTATGTTGTTTTGGATGACTGTAGTATTTACTTTTGGTGTACAGTTTGTCTGGTGACCAGTCGAGCTTGGTGGATGTTTTTTGTATTACAGGGTAGACTGGTGGTTTACTTTTGGAGCAGCTCCCTGCGTGGGTGTCTGCCAGGAGTACCCCCGGGGTATGATTGCTCTCACGAGGGTCTTCATACCATAGGTGTATTCTCTTGTACATCTTTATGCACTGTCTTTATTTTGTATGTACTGTTTACGCTGACGTGTTTATATATATATATATGTATGTATTTCCAGTGCATGTATCTTGTGTCTTAGATTGCACCATGTTTCTAAACGTTGTGGCAACTCTGTGTGTACTATGAGTACTATGTGGATATGATTGTTTTTTTTTTTAAAAAAAAAATAGACCGCATTTTCCAAAGGACACAAGAGTACCATTTTAAAAACGCGTCGCATTTAGGTTTATTCCTAGTTTAGTAACAGTCCAAAAACAGGTCGTTACAACTCGGTCAACGACTCGGTGAGCTGTCACAGTCCCACACGCAGTGCCATATGGAAAATGGTGAAAATTCCATTTACTAAAAATGCCTCACCTAGGGTCGAACCCAGGTCATGCAAATTGCATTGCACAAGCTTTGCCACTGCGACACTTGTGCATTATGATGCAAACAGCACAAACAAATCGTATATATCCTTAGTAAAATGCTTATTATTTTCATACATGTCACAAACAATCATATATATATTTATTTGTTGTGGTATATATGTGTGTCTGTACATATGTATAAAATTTTATAATTATAATAAAGACGGGGTCATGCGGACCAACTAGTAACCCACCGGTTCGACCACTGACCCAGTGCCCTGACCGGGTCGATCACCGGGCCGGGTTTAATAACACTGATTAAAAATGACGGTGCACTAATTTTTTCCTCAATCGGCACTCATCTTTCATCATTTAGATAGTTTTATAACGATCAACTAGAGAAATCTCGTGGCTTGCGTGCAAGATTAAAATGTTTCAAGTAAAAACAGAAGGGTTGAATATTAACCAAAAGATTAGTACGTGATTTTCACGAATGAGGTGTAATATACATGCATCCTCTTTCTAACATTTAATATTACAAAATTTTTTAACGTTTAAGAAAAATAAATCATCCATCTTTCTCATACTGGTTCTAGAATACAAGAACTATCTTACATTTCTTCCCTGAATCCCCTTCAACCAGTTTGCAACCATGTTCTAACATGCACACAGCATATAATTTGGCATCTTAAATACCCGATTGTGTAAAATGTTGGTGTACCAAAGAGTTTGATGGAAACACATACAAACAAGAGCAACAAAGAGTGATCAGCATAACTAAATATTGGAACATAACAATCAATTGCATACTTGCATTGATTCATTCTGCCGCAGCTATCTCTTTAGCGCAGCCAATTATGTTGTAAAGCAAAGCATAGAAACACAGTTTATAAATTATGATGGATGATGGATACAACAGGGGGAAAAGAAAACACCCTTTTGGTGTGTGAAACTAAAATCATTATTTCTGATAAGAAAGCAGAAAACAAAAGTGAAATGAAAGAGAAGACATAAACTGAAATTTAACCAGTGTTTTGCAAGCCAGCAGCAATACCCTTCATGGTGAGAATGAGGGTGTCTTCCAAACCAGGGGCATATTCACTTGTTGGGTTCAGTGTTACAAGTTCATCAGCAGCTTTACTTATCTCTATAGACTCTTTAGAGATGTGGGGGCGTAGCTTCACATTATAGTTTGGATCCCTGATACGTTTCAATGTGTAAGCCTGACACACATTTAGGGTAGTAATGTACGAATCACGCAAGCGGAGTCTTTGCTTCAAGTAGGGGTCTCCCTCAAGAAGATCCTTGTGTGCAGCCACCTACAAACCAGTACAGCAAAAGAAAATAAGGGCTCAGTTTACTTTCTAAAAACATTTTCAATTTTCATTTTATAAAATCTGTATACATTTTAAGTTGCCAACAAGAAGGAAGGAAGGCTAGTTAAGGAGAATGTATTTTCGAAAACAATCAAAAGATTTTTTTAGCATTTTCAAAATTTCTGGAAATACTGGACCTATTTTCAAAAATTGAAAAAGAAAATAGCGAGTGAAATAATGAATCTGTCTTGTCTGATGTTTCTTGGTTTCAGTGGAAATGAAACCAAGAAACAGATCAGTATGGTATCTGTTTTGTAATGACTGATCAGTATCTCATTCTTAGGAATAGTTCAATGTTCAATAAAGAATAAACAGATACTATAATATGATTGGAAAATTGAATGGCAAAAGGAGACTGCTTGCCAGCTAGTATGTATTTTAGAAATGGATTAAAATAAAATGTTGCATGGTAAAAGTAGCTTTACCTGAAGTAGGAGTTTTTTAGTTTCTTCAAACATGGTCCTCAACTGCTCCCCAAATGGCCACAGATCTTTTGAAACAAGGAGCTTATCATATAGAGAAGCTATTCCTGGGTCTCCCTTGGCAAACACCATTTCCACTAAATCAATAGTGACCCTAAAGAAAGGCCATTGATTGTACATCTCTTGCAGCATCTGAAGATTTCTAATATCCTTTTCAACAACATGTTTGAATGCTGCCCCAAAGCCTAGCCACACTGGAAGATGAAACCTTGTTTGTGTCCAGGCAAAGATCCAAGGTATAGCACGGAGTGTCTCGATACCTCCACTTGGCTTTCGCTTTGCCGGTCGACTTCCGATGTTCATCCGGCCATACTCCAACTCTGGTGTAGCCTGCATTTTACAATGTTGTTAGTGATTGTTTAATTTAAATGTCAGTTTATATAATAGAGAGAAAATGGAAAGAAAAATAAGTAATTGATTTTTGTTGTAGGAATCTTACCAGCCGGAAATACTCAACAAAACGGGGTTCTTTGAATACAATAGAACGGTATTCCTCTGTGGCAATGACAGCCATCTGATCCATCAAAGCACGCCATTCTGGTTTGGGAGAAATTGGAGGATGCATTCCATGCTCTAGAGTAGCTGCAGTGAAACGTTGTAGTGTTCTGAAGCACAAGTGTTGCTCTCCAAATGATTGCTCAATAACTTCACCTTGGACAGTTACACGAAGTGATCCATGGATTGTATCTGGAGGCTGAGACAGGATAGCAAGATGAGTGGGGCCACCTCCTCTCCCGACAGTTCCTCCACGACCATGGAACATTGTTAGCTTAACACCATATTCCTTAGCTACCTTTATAAGTTCCTCTTGAGCCTTGTATAGCTGCCATGCTGCAGAAAACCTTCCAGCATCTTTACCTGAATCAGAATAGCCAATCATGACTTCTTGCTTCCCATTGATACGGTTTCTGTACCAATCTACTGAGAACAACCGAGCCAAAGCAGCAGGAGCAGCCTCCAGATCCGCAAGCTTCTCAAACAACGGGACAACTCTTAATGGATGTTTCACATGGCACTCGCGTTGCAGAAGTTCAACTGCAAGCACATCAGATGGTGCAGTTGCCATTGATATGATATATGCTCCAAAGTTGTCTGGTGGTAGTTCTGCTATAACATGAAATGTGTCCAAAACATCTCTAATTTCTTCGGTTTGGGGAAGGTCAGGTCCGAACAAGGGGCGTTTGCCACTCAATTCAGACAAAAGCCATTGCTGCCTCTTTTCTTCAGACCATTCCTGGTAGGAGCCAATTTCCAGATGTTTGGTAATGGCATCCAACACATCAGTGTGACGGTCCGACTCTTGCCTGATATCAAGCCTCACTAGTGACAGACCAAAAGTAGAGACTTGCCTCAGGAAATCTAGAAGGCTTCCGTCAGCAATTGCCCGGTCACCACAAGCACAGAGCGATCTATAACACAGTTCAAGAGGTTCCAAGAACTAGACAAAATTCAAAGTTTAGATAGCATCTGTAAGCCAAAAAATAACATGTAATAGAACAAAATGCTTCATACAACATATCCTTGTCTATTCTTTCCTTCTTCACTATCAACAAGA